>CM060836.1:11085000-11812500 GCA_030762175.1 Metallyticus violacea | reverse complement strand
TCAAGCTTCTTTTTCTACTCTCTTTTTCTGTGTATATCTTTTGTGCATCCATCGGTATAGAGTAGACAACATTTTCAATGACAGTAAGAGGATTTGTTCACCACGCTATTTGATTTAAATTACATTGTATCCATTGTTGAATCTCTAGTAAAGTAAGAGTTAAAATGTTTATTTTTTCTACCGAAGATAATATCTCAATATTTTAAATTAACTCCAAGGGAAGCACTACGCTTGAGTAGTTCTTTCCTTGGAAAAGCTAGATAGAGGAGCAATGGCAGGGTTCATCAGCCTTCCATCGAGCTCCGCGTGTTTTTGTTCTGTCATGGAAAAGGAGGGCGTAAGCCATCCCATGAAATGTTAATGTCAGAACGGCAGAGGGTTCCGCTAACGCTAAGGGCCCCTGCAGCAGATATCTTTTGTTCTGTACAAGTAAGCTTTACTTTACATTTTGTTTGGAGACATTTGGACACGATTTGGAGGTTTAAGAATTTTTTAAGGAACCCTTGTGTCCTACTTTACATTATAATATTAATCTTTGATACAACATGTAGAAGAGACGATAACTTGAATAGTGCAAGTTCTTTAAAGGATAATTTTAATTGGAAAATGCTAACTTTAACTTTACTTCTCTGCTGTATCTTAAACTTCGATATCATGCTTGGCAGCTGTAAGGCATTACACTGATCTATAAAAATACTTCAGCTTCTATAATTTTGGTTTAGAGTTTATATCGGTTGTTTCACTCACTCTCGGTCCATTCGTTTACCTATACTTTCAAAATAATTCAGTGGCATATAAAACTTTATTTTATTTAACGCTCTCTAACATCTCAGATCATCAGCGTCCCACTCAATTCAGGGCATGAAACGGCTGATAAATTTTGCTCAGAATCTTTTCTTTCATATTATTTAACATGTAGTAAATCTACGACACGGGACCAATAGCTTTACTTCCCTTCCAAAAGAATCTATTATTCGGATTTTAGGCCTGAAAAAATTCGTCGACCTTGGCCGGGATTCGACCCGCTATCTTGGGTCTACGAGACAAATATGAGGTTAGTTCCATAAGTTTCCGGCCTCGGCGATAAAGATTATCACCTTCACAAAGTCCTTATTTGGTGCCATACCTTATCTGTTAAGTAAATAACTGCAGCTGTAATTTCCGCTACGCTGTGTTCAGTTGTTCAGATACAGTTACATAGAGAAGGCTACATGCTTAAAATGGAGCATCGAACTATTATTAAGTTCTACACAAAAGAAGGACTTACTCCAAATGAAATTAAACAGCGATTAGACGGTGATTATGAGGAAGCATCCCCTTCATAATCCACCGTAAAAGAATGGGCCAAACTTTTTTGAATAGGCCGAGAAAATATTGAAGACGAAGAGCGTGCAGGTCGGCCTTGAAGGTGCTCTTGAAAACATGGCTCTGTGGAAGGACAAATTATGAAAGACCGGCGATCAATGTTACAGAAATGGCAACAAGGTTGGGCCTTTGTAAAACAACAGAACTTCGAATTATTCATGAACATTAAACATGAATAAGGTTAGTGCAAGATGGGTGTCTAGACTTCTTTCCTCAGTTCAAAAGCAGCAACGAGTCATCTGTTGTCAGACATTTTTAGAGCTCTGCTGTGACAACGAGAGAGAAGTTCTGCAAACCATTGTTACAGTAAATGAAACCGCACTGCTTCTAAAGGCTAAGGTCACTCAGTCAACCAATGGACACAATCTTTTGGGACTGTGAAAGAATACTCTTCAATGAATTCAAGGAGAGGAATTTCCACAGTAAATGGGGAGTACTATGCTGGCCTATTGCACAGACCACGTGCTTCCATCAAAGAGAAAAGGTGAAGAAAGCTGATGCAACAGAACATTCACCTTAGAGGACATCATGAAAATGTTGATCAAGACAAAGTAAAGTAGTTATTCCATAGCTGTACCGCTTCCGTCTTTCTTGTTTGATTTTTTGCAACTAAACTAATTTAATAAAAATAAAACAAAAAATACTTAAACACAATTCAATTATCCTATTTTTTCCAAACAAAGGGCTGAATAAGTAAAACTCCTGGAAACCCCTCCCCACAAGAAAGTTTGCCCAAAACCTTCATGAGAAGTACCCACACCACAAATGTCCTAAATTGTCTGCGCAAATCGATACAAGGTCATTCGCCAGGACTATTCAAAATTACAGTGTTTTCCTCATCCTCCCTATTCCCTGGTATTTGATATCCGTGCATTCCTTCACTAATGAAGATTCTGCTATTTAAAGAGCTTAGGTGAATGGGTTGAGGAAAACATTTTTGACTGCTTGAAAAGAATTAACGTATAACAAGATTCTCTATAGAAATTTTTGTGAAGTGGAACATGTCATTTAATTTTTATAACTTTTTCATTTTGATATATTTACATTCTTTGTGCATTTTTAAATTGTGTAAATAACCGCAGCAGAGTCCATAAGGTTGCAAAACATAAAAATAAGTTTTTAAAACTTAGAATAGGCAACAGAAGCCTAAATGGCAAAATAGGCAAAAAAATAACTGGCTCTACCAAACCAAATTTACGGAAACATGTTCATTTCTATCTGGTTCCTAAATATATCCACCCAGATGGAAAAGTATTTGGCCTCAGTTCCGGGCTCTGATAATAACTAAAAAAAAAGCAAATAAAAAAATTAAAAAATAAAAAAAATTAAAAAAAACTCAGATTTCCAGAATTAGGTTTGAATTAAAGCAACCAAGAAAGGAATGGAGAACGGGTGGAAGGCAGGATACTGCAAATAAATAAAGTAGAAACATTAGTGCATAATAACTAATAAAAATAACTTACACTTTCAGAATTGGCAATTTCCTTAAAAAACCCTTCTCTTATATTTATATTTTTTGAGTAACAATACCAGTGCATTATGTATTATATCTCCATTTTAATACGAAATTCTGCAGATGAAACATTTCTTGATAGACCCTCGTAGACCCAAGATTGGCAGTACAAACTTGCCCAGGGTAGGTGGATTCTTTATAGGGAAACCGGTGTGACTTCCTTCGGAAGGGAAATAAAACCATGAGTTCTTTGTTGTATATTTACGATACATAAAAGAACCTAAAGAGATATAAGAGGTATCTGATAAAAAATGTACAGCCGTTTCACGCCCTGAATGTGGCGCTAATGACCAGAAATATTAAAGAACATCATAAAATAAACCAAATAATAACAATAATTTGTGTATGAAAGGCTTTCCTTAGGCATAATTTTAGGTTAAAGCAAATAGCACGCTAATAATTAATTTACCAATAAATAACTGAACTCATGGCCAGCTTGACATGAAAAATTATGCAAAGTGCCTTTACATCACAAGATGCAATAATATTATTATACTTATACCACAATAAGTACTCATTGTATTGCGCGATCAGTTTTGTTTTACCCCGGAGTGTTTTGCCTATCGGCAAACCAGCCGTTGGTTAGCCGGTTCGCGGCGATAAGCAGGAAGATAAATCAATAAAGGAAACCAACCATACAACAATATACAAACCAATTTAAGAGCCTCATTACTTACCAAATGATCAAATAATGTGTTGAAACTGACCGCCTTCATTCTCCATACATTTTGTCAAAACTTTAGAATATTATTTATCACTCTCTGTAGTTCATTTTGAGAAATCCGGAATATTATTTTTTAGTTCTTGTATGGTGTGCGGGCTCGTCTTGTACCCGGAATTTTTTTTCAATTTACCCCAAGAGATAATTATCCCAGGCTGTTATATCAGGTGACCCACGGGGGCCACAAATCCCAACTAATAACGGTCTTGTGGAAATAATTGTGAATTGCTCTCATGGAAATTATCGCAGTGTAAATAGTGACAGAGTGAGTGCTGTTGAAAAAATGCATGATTCTCTGAAAAATGGGTTAGTGCGGTATAAGAAATAGGAACAAGTGCATGTTGAAACAAATTGGTACTATGATTCTTTCACACTGAGTTAACACACATAAAGACAATCTGAGTTGCTGTAAACACACGAGGCTTAAAGCACTTTATGTATACTGTCGAATTAAGAAAGGAGCAATACAACACACCCGTGAACAGCTGCGCTACGTTTGCGACAGGCAGCAAGGTCAACATGTAAGCAAGCAGGCTTGCTACTCCTTCCGCAGCGCGGCAAACAAGTGGGGGCTCGCTCCGCGCCGCGGAGAAAAGCATCACCTTTCGCACTTTTGTTTATTTTAATAGTGTTTAACGCCCGTTTTTACTGCTGAGGGACCACAGGTGGTGGACACTCATGATACATGAAATGAAATGATATGATATATTGGGAAAGGAATTTTTGTTTAAGGAAGGAAACGTTCCAGGCCTAAGTTTAGGGTACCTCCCCGGCATTTGCCATTTATGAGGACTGACGAAAACCTGGAAAAAACCTCAGTCAGGGAGGACGGTCCTGGAGGGATTCGGACCCCAGACCTCCCGCTCACGAGTCTGCGCCTTAACGACCTCGGTAACCCGTGGCGGTCTTTCGACGGTTCTATAAGTGTTTTTGATATAGAAACAAATATAAGTGAGTCATTATGTATAACTTAAACAGCACACCCATCAATCAGTGTTGACCATAAATAGCAGTCAAAAAATATTACATTTTAGTGTATTTAATAACATATTCACCATTAACTGCAGATTGACTCTGAAAATACTTTTAAATTCTTCGGGGGGAGAAGGAAGCAATTCCCCCACTACATACTTAAATAATATCAAAGCGCTGGGTTTCAGTCGACTGAGCGATAACGAGGAGGATCAGAAGAGAAGTGACACACTAATTAAGCATTTTGATGGCATTTCTAACTCAAAGTTAGTTCGTTAATGAAGCGAAGAGGAGAAAGCAGACGATGAAAGAGCCTGATAGCCATCAATAAGCCACTCAGCTATCTGTGAAGAGTATGCAATAACAAGGAAAGAAAAAAAAAGCAATCAAGGAATGTATGGAAATTGAACATGGGCCCGTGAAGAGCCTCTTGAGGAGTTAGCTGCAAGTTAGATGTTATCTCATTCCTCCATACCATTTCCATGCAAATACCTAGCAGGGCGGGACCAAACTTCACCTTCCCAAACATCAGCTTATTGCTTCCTTTGGCATTGTGTCATCCTTCAGCTCTTGGCTGTTTTTATTGAAACGTGCTGCATGTTAATCTGACAGTGCTGTGTACTACCTGCCACTTTTGAAGATGCATACAAGGCCTAGTCAATAAAGACTGAGAATGCTTTCCCCCCCTCCCCTAAAGTACATGATGGAACAATTACACAGGGTTGCGAAATAAAAAGTTTGGTTCAAGGATTTGAATATTCATTAATTGTTGAAGGATCTGACATCAGATTTTGCCTCTCACTTATGATAAAAAAGTATAATAATTTATAGCTCCGTTCATGCAACAGTACTAACTTGTACATAGTCACAATTTAAGTTCAACTCATGCAGACATTTTATTCTTCAATACTGCTTCGTCTTCGTCTGGACGTTTTGTCCTGGTGATTGTCTTACATGATGCAGGTCCAAATTGTCTCTTTTCATACACCAACAGTAGTCAGCCATCATCGCTTCATACCGTCACGGGTGCCCGAGTTCGTTAATTCATAAACGCCTGAGTAGAAGGTCTGGGGTTCGAATTCTGCCAGGACTGTCCTTTCTGACTGAGATTTCTCCAGTTTTTCCTCAGTCCTGATAAATGGCAAATGGCGGAGTGTACCCTAAACTTAGGCCTGGAACGTTTCCTTACTTTAATAAAAAAAAAAAAATCCCTTTTCATTTTCCATCTCATCTCATGTACCACGAGTGTCCACCGCCTGTGATGCTTCAGTTGTTAAAATGGGTGTTAAACACCATTAAAAAAATCATCACTTCATCCCCACTACTTTGATAACGTTTTTAGCGAGCTCCGAAGGAGCGGCTGTAACCATGAAACGAGTTTTGAACGATTTTTGCAATCTCCATCAGAAACCATTTATTTTATTTTATTTCAAAGGCATATAACCAGTTTTCTTAAAAAAAATTAAAGTTTGCGGCCGCTATAGCGATTTTAGATTTTACTTTAACACTCTCTTTAAATTTTCATACATACTCCCCCACTCCTAATGCCCCGATTTCCCTGATTTTCAGGTACCGAAACTGACGATGGAATATATGAAAAATAATGTAACACAATGAACAATATAATTCAAAAATAACAATATCTAAAGAAGCAGAAAAACCATAAAACACTTAGAAAGTCACAGATTTTGTGTGCGTGTGCGCGCGCGTGTGTGTGTGTGTGTGTGTGTATTAACGCTCTAACGGTCGCAATTTCTGCTTTTTTTTTCTCCTCAACGAGACTCGGCATAAAATCATCAATTAACAAACGATTCGTCGAGTTCGTTAACCAGCAAAATTAGACTTTTCGGGATGGGGGTTAACGAAAAGCGAAAATTTTAGCATTTCTCTTGTGGCAGCAATTGTTTTCCGTAACAAAACTCTGTATAAACCTTTTAATAAAATAAGAAAAATAATTTCTGAAAATCAGGAAAATCGGGACATTAGGAGGGGGGATATATATGAAAACCGAAATTTAAAGAGTGAGGGTTAAAGTAAAATCTAAAAATCGCTATAGAGGCCACAAGCTTTGATTTTTTAAGAAAACTCGGTATATGCCTTTCAAATAAAATAAAATAAATTAGTTCTGAAAATCAATGAAAACAGATTATTAGGAGTGGGAGTTTACCTGAAACCCAAACGTCAAAAAGCACTATAGCGTCATCAATATTATTTTTAAGCAAGGAAACTGTGAATATATTGTTTAAATAAAATAATAAAAATAGTTCCTGAAAATAATGGAAATTGGATCATTAGGAGTGGGGGTTTACATTAAACCAAAATTTAAAAAGTGCTCTAGCGGCACCAATATTTGTTTTTTCACAACTGCAAATGATATATGATGAACACCATTTTTCCGTCCAATGGGAAGCCATACATAGCATATATTTGAGGCCCGATCTTTATCAAAACCACCAGAATTACACCCAAAATAAAGGTCATATCATTTTTTTTCCACAAGAGGTATAATGAGACTTGATAGTTCATGACACACGTAGCAGAAAGTGTTTATATTATTTAAGCATATTTGAAAATAATAAAACAACAATAATACAGCAGAAAAAATTAGATGTGTTGATGGGCTTACTAAAATTTCAATACTGTCTACTTATTGTCTCTTTACTATAAAAAAAAAACAATATTTAAACGTTTTAGAACATGTTTGAACACGGATAAGCCTGCACAGAGATAAAACAACTTTCAAAATGAGTCAGTCTGCAGTCTTGCCAACTTACATTGAACGAAACTATCTTTTCTATAATTAAAATAATAATAATAATAATAATAATAATAATAATAATAATGAGTGTATAATATATGAAGGTATGTTATACAAAAATAGCTGCAACAAAAGAACTATGCCTGATTGAAAAAATTTGATTAAATATTTGAATTCAGAATATCTGCACTGGAGTCAGTATTCAGTTTTCTTTTTCAATTCATTTATATTTATATCTTGTGATGGTTAAATTCTTTTAACATATTAAATTTCATATTTACAAGAGTAGGTGCACAAGTTTTCGGCCTTTTCGATAAGGGTTATTACCTTCAAAAAAACCCTTATCAGGTGTCACACCTATCTGTTAAGTAAATAATTGCAGCTGTAGCTTCAGCTCCGCTGTTTTCATTGTTCAGATATAGTTCCACAAAGAAGGCTATGTGTGGAAGATTGTGACATGTTCAAAATGGAGTTTCGAACTGTTATTAAGTTCTTCACAAAAGAAAGGTTTACTTCAAATGAAATTAAACTGCAATTGGACGGTGTATATGGGAAGCATCTCCCTCATATTCTACCGTAAAATAATGGGCCAAACTTTTGCAATGAGTCGAGAAAGCATTTAAGATGAAGCGTGCAGGTCGGCCCTTGAAGGTGCTCACTCCTGAAAACATCGCTCTTATGGAAGGAGAAATTATGGAAGCTCAAAGTTACAGAAATAGCAGCAAGGTTGAGGCTTTCTAAAACAAAAGTGCTTTGAATTATTCACGAACATTTAAACATGAATAAGGTTAGTGCAAGATGGGTACCTAGACTTCTTTCCTCAGTCCAAAAGCAGCAACGAGTCGTCTGTTGCAGCAATTTTGCAGCTCTGCCGTGGCAACGAGAGAGAAATTCTGCAAATCATTGTTACAGAAGATGAAACTATGATCCTCTACTATGATCCCTTGTCCAAAAGAGATTCAATGGAGTGGCGTAAACCTGGCGAACCGCCTCTAAAGGCCAAGATCACTTAGTCAACCAAGAAGATCATGACCACAATGTTTTGGGACTGTGAAGGAATACTCTTCATTGACTTCAAGGAGAGGAACACCACAGTAAATGGGGAGTACTATGCTGGTCTATTGCACAGACTACGTGCTTCCATCAAAGAGAAAAGGCGACGAAAGCTGAGTGGTAGTGTGCGCCTTCTTCACGACAACGCACAGGTGTACACAGCTCTTGTTGCAAAAGAAACTGTGAAGAAATGTGGCTTCAGGGAGATCGATCATCCACCCTACAGCCCAGACCTAGCTCCTAGTGACTATTTCTTTTTCTTAAAACTCAAGAAGCGCCTTCGAGGAAGGAAATTTAAGTGTGACAAATAAGTGATCGATGCTGTTTATGCCCATTTTGCAGACAAAACTCCTGACTATTTTTGGGAGAGAATCGAAATATTAATTCAAAGATTTGAGAAGTGTGTTGCAATAAAGGGTAACTATATTGAAAATTGAAATATAGTTTTTGCTTTATCATACCTAGAAAATACTTAGGTCGGAAACATATAGACCTACCCTCGAAGTATTGTAATATGTTTACATAGCTTTGCATTTAAAATGAGATATACAAGAATCACCCAGAAACTATGTACCGAGTTCCTTATCTATTTAAGTGTAATAACATGCGCTTGTGGCAAAACAAAGGCGAATATAATCGCAATGCATCCAGCGAGTAAATATTGTTCTACAAGAAAACTCGCAGCACGCTGTATTAGTTCAGAATATATTAAACTTTTCGCTGCATATAACGAAGTTAAGATGGAAAATGAAAACACTCCGGTAGAAGCAACCACTGCTAAAAATTCGCGGCACGCTACAAATATCCGGTAACAAATGGCAGACGATTATTTCCAGCACCGCTTCTTCTCTCTTCCGCTTACGGCAACAGCCCCTTGTGCACAAGTTCATCAGCGACATCTGCTCGTGATTTCTTTCCTGAGGGCATTTAACACATCTCCGCCCTGCTGGCGCCGTGTATTGTTATCTAGCAGGGGACGCTCCGTTTCAAGCGCTCGATGTCACCGCCAGCAACAATATGTCCTGCTTCATCACGTCCGCACAAATTCTCACCCCAGTCCCTCTATCTGCAATCACAAACAAGCGGTAATACATTCATAACACCATTGCATACCCAGGAGATAACGGTGGCAGAAGCGTGAGAAAGCGTGAACCTGTTTCAATGGCGTGATAAATGGACTTGCGCAAGCTACGACTAACGTAGATCAACAGTAACTATGTATGGATATATATATATATATATATATATATATACTAGAACTTGTTTTAAATGTTCATATAAGCTTGGCCATAAAGCCATAATGGATTTCAGACACAAATGTACCGGAACAAATTAGGCACGGCACTAAACAGCATCTAAAAAGGGCTTGGAAAAGTAGCGAAGACTTGCAGATAGGCGGTCAAGCGCGCAGTCAATCAAAACGTGAAAGGTTCTTGGGAAAAGTGAATCATTCAATGTTAGGTATGTCAGAGCGTGTAGCTACAATATGAAAATAACATTCGTTAGTGAAATTATCAGCTTAAGGAACTTGTTGGATGCAAAACGTTACACCAGGACATCAGTTAAATGACGAGTTTGTTGAAGTTATATGACAGTCACCGTCGGCTCATGCAAATTCGGGCAGCGGGCGACCTTAACACGACTGGGCGCTGCAGTGGAGTCGGTAGTCTGGTGGTAAACCCAAGATCGCGGGTTCTATCTCGGCCAGGATCGATGGATTTTTTCAGGCGTAAAATCCTAAGTATGGCTTCCTTCGGAAGGGAAGTAAAGCCGTGGGTTCCATGTCGTAGACTTACGGCACGAAAAAGAACTCAAGCCTGAAAGAAGAGGCCTCTGAGCAAAATGTAAACCCTTTGACAAAAATAATCACAGTCAGACCAGGTTCTACGCCTCGATCGGAGAAAGTTTTAAACGCTGTATTCATAGGCGCATGCAGTGCTTTTCCTATAAACGTAATGATCACAATTACAAGCATCTGGTCGAGCGGTTCGAGTCTACCCCACGTCGTTTGAGGGGAATATATGTTGGTGTTAATGCTGGTTAATGTTTAATTGCAGGTGGAAATCGCCACCCAAATCCTCTTCTCTTCTTTTATCTAATAATTCTGATGTTATTATTGTTCCAGCCGATAAAGGGTCCTCAGTAGTACTACAGGACATTTCTTCTTACAATGCTGAAGCTTACCGACAGCTTGAAGATGTCACTTATTATCAACTATTGTCTTCCGACCCTACAGTCAAGTTTAATGAAGATGACCTTGTTTTATCGCTTCTTCTGGTGCTGCTGAATGACGTAGTCCCCAAGATATCACTCTACTTGTTCCTCGTGTCCCTCGTACTCCCACCATATATTTTCTCCCCAAAAATTCATAGACAAAACTGTCCATGCCGCCCAATAATATCCAGCTTCGATTCCCCCACTGAACGTATTTCCACTCTAGTAGATTGTTGGTTACAGCCATTTGTTACGTCTAGGACATCCTATACCAAAGATTCCTTCCATTTTTTGAGTTTACTAAAGAAAGTTGACCCTTCGGCACATTCTAATATACTTCTGGCCACTATCGATGTGACATCACTTTATACTAACATTCCCCATCATGAAGGATTAGCTGCTGTTAGACATTTCTTGAACTCTCGAGCTACTCCTCACACCCCATCCACAGATTTCATTTGTCATCTTGCTTATCTGGTTCTCACTCGCTATGCATTTATTTTGATAATAAATATTATCTACAAATTAAAGGCACTGCGATGGGCATCAGAATGGCACCGTCTTATGCCAATCTTTTGATGGCTCGCTTAGAAGAGAAATTTCTTAAGTCAGGATGTTTAAGCCTGAAAAAAATCCATTCATTCTGGCCGGGTTTAAATCGCGATCTTGGGTTTAGAAGGCAAGTATGGTTACCACTGCACCACCAGGATCAACTAAAAATTAATAAGGCAATAACTTGGTTTTATATCTTTTTTTTAAAAGTTATTTGACTTGCTGAGGAATTCACTTAGTTAACGCAGCTCCTGCATGACGGACTTTTATTTATTTCTGAGTTGCCTTTGATTAATTATCACATAGATTTAAGCTAGTATGTATTCTTTGCTTGTCTCTAATAACACGGTTTATTTCGCTTTGCAAAATAAATTTTCTTTTTTGTTTAATTTGGAAACGTGACAGTCAATTTTAGCTTACTTTGTCTTTCGCTGTAAGTAACACATTCGCGCTAATCTTTTAATAGCTTTGCTAATTTTATCTCCTTCAACAAGCATCCTTCACATAAAATATTTTCGCTAGAATCTTATCGCTCCGCTATAACTTCTACCATCACCCGAAAGCATCATAAAACCGGAAGTGCACCTTCAGATATTACGACGACCATCCTTAACCCTGCCGTTTTGCGAGCAAGTGTTCAACTATTTTAATGAAAGGGACATAACAGCAGTTCTTTGTTATGCAAATGTTCTGGATCTCTTCTGTTCCCCCGGCATTTACTTGTCTGCTCTCTTCAAACAACTTTCCGGAGCTTTCAGTACATGCTACAAAATGAAACAGTGCGGCAAACGGAAAAATGTCGTAATGAACATTTTAATATCGCCATCAGTCCCAAATATTGGGAACAAAGGTCTAAAATAGACACCAGCGCCACGAGAGCATTAAGGCGAGGTTTCGTGAGCGGGATGTCTGGGGTTCGAATCCTACCAGGACTGTCCTCCCTGACCGAGATTTTTTTCCAGGTTTTCCTCAGTCCTCATAAACGGCAAATGCCGGGAAGGTACCCTAAACTTAGAACTGGAACTTTCCTTCCTTAAAAATATCCCATTCCAGTTTATCATTTCACCTCATGTATCATCAGTGTCCACTTCCTGCGGCGCCTCAGTAGTAAAAACGGGCGTTAAACACTATTAATAATAATAATAATAATAATAATAATAATATAATGACACAATGCAGCGCGTTAGGTATTTTCTTAAATTAGAGTATTTCTGAAAGGGGTTTGCCTGCTAAAGCGAATCAAAACTCTCGTATAAATAAATAGCCGTTCACCATGCCGTTTTTCAACCGGTGGGTCGCGGAACATTGCGTGTGCCGCGAAATTTTAGAATTTAAAAATAAATTTTATTTCATCGAGAAAATATGTCCGCGAATTTATTATATTATTATTTTACTGGTACTTTCCATCTTACGCATTGTATTTTTTTTTTGGGGGGGGGAATCTCATTAACAGCTCAGGTCATCAGCGTCCCATTCAAATCAGAGCGTAAAATGACCGACAAATTTTGCTCAGAGGCCTCTTCTTTCAGGCTTGAGGTTCTTTATCATCCCGTAACTGTACGACAAGGGACCCAGGTTTTAACTCCTTTCCGAAAGAAGCCATACTTAGGGTTTTTACGCCCGAAAATATCCATAGATCATGGTCGGGATCGAACCCGCGATTTGGGTTTTGTAGGCAAGTATAATTACCACTTCACCACCAGGACCGACAATAAATATTGTAGCATTAAGATAAAATAACAATGCAAACAAGAAAATGGATATACATATTTTTTACAATATTCTTAATGTATCCATAATTAACTCCAGGCTACTGTATAAAAGAATTTAAGGTAAACTTTCAGTTTAAGTGAAGAAGATAAAGATATCAGAGTTCAGTCTTGATTTTTAATGTCTTATTTTACCAATAGGTACCAGGCAACTTATTTCAAAGGAAGTTAATCTACATTAAACCTGTCGATCATGGAGTTCCCCAGGATTCCATTTCAGGACCTGTTTTCTTTATTATTTAGATTAATGATCTTCCTGTATCTACTTGAGGGTTAAATCTGAACCCCTACCTATGTGCAGAAGATTCAGTCATTGTCTTAAACATACAGTTGAAAATGTAGTAAAAACAAATTATATATGAAGTCCTCTATTGTTAATAATTGATGTAATTTAAATATAAAACCACGAACATTCAATTTAAATTTAATACTGAACTTCTATGAAATTGTTAGGTATTTATACTGACCCCGACCTTAGTTGGTGGACTTATATTAATTATGTTTACAAAATATTACAGGTGGATTTTTATGTTAAGAATTTAACATATGGAGTTAAAAGGAATATTAATGAAGGTTGAATTTGCTCATGTGCTCATATTTATTGACATATGATATTCTCTAATTAAAATTTTCCTATAAAAAAGTCGCTAGACATATTTGCAGAGCTCATACCAAATATCATTGTAGGAAATTTTTATTGACGTTGCCATCGATATTTGTGGTTAATTGTTTATTATATGTCAAGGATAATATACAGTTTACTTTAAGATTCATAATCACTCGACACGTAATAGTTTAAATCTTTACATTTTAATACTTTCTAGTATTCTAAAATTCGGAATTGTTTTTTTTTTTTTTTTTTTTTTTTTTGGCTTTTTCTGTCAAACTGTTTAATAATCTTCCACAAAGACTTAGAGAATTATCGTATTTAACATTTAAGAGGATTATACATCATACAATGGCTAATCCATTATACACTGTAAATAATTTTTTTTTCAATGTAACATGGCAGTTCCCTATATTGTCTTTTTCCCTTTGACGTTGCTATGCTGTAATAGTTTCTGGCAATAGAGAACAGCTATCAGCTATCAGCAAGGTGACATTCTGTGTAAAATTGGGCAGATATAAACTACGAGAGGCCGATCCCTTTATTTTACCCTACCACTGCCCAACAAACAAAGGCAACAAATAAACCTGCAAAGCATCTACAGAAAAATTATTTGAATTATGGGCCGTCTGAGACCAGAAAAGTAATTAATACTACAAAGAAATGTTGGAACTAATGTGGAATTTTTGCGAATGTATAAAATTGGGAACTATAACAATAAAGTTAACTGAATAATTTGAACTATCATTATTTTATATTACAGAAAAGTTGGAGAACTTTTGTGGAATTAAAAAAAATACATGCTCTCTAGGGTTATATGTAGAACTGAGTATATAGGAGACGAACATATCTGTTTATTGCTGCATTCCAAAACACGTTGATTGTCTAGGGGCAAGGCAATATGCCTTAAGACGAGATTAATATTATTAATTTATTTATTGCGGAGAGGAAGAAGAAAAAGCAGAAAATGCAAGATGAGCTTTGGTGTATCAACCTAGAACTTTTTACATGTAAGCAGGCAAAATAAAAGAGAAATAATTACTTCAGTCACAAACAAAATTGAAATATTTTGAACTTTTGACGTTCTGCCAGGTAAGTTATTGTGCTTTCCTTCATTTGAAAGATAACAAGCAGTTTACTCAAGAAAAAAAACGAATGCCTGAGGATGCTAATAACAGAACATCAAACTTCAGTAATAAAATACTTTCCTACCTTATTAGGTTCATATTTCCTAAGGGTAGTTTCTCCTTTGTTACATTAGGCGAGATCAACACATGCACAAACACCACTGACCTGTAAATGATTAAAACATTTTATTAGACTTACGTGATTGTATCATAACAGCAACATTTTATACATTTCAGTGCAATTCATTTTATATCAGTATTCCACAATAGCAAATTCTTTGGGATATATTATGAAAATTGTGAAATCTAAAAATAGTAACAAACTGGTACATATAAAGTGTTGACCTATTCTGTAGAATGCACCTAGATACTTCGCATTAACTTTAAACACATTATAAAAAAATCAATGGTAAAAATATTTCATTCTACGTACAGGGTAGAGAGATTGGATTGCAGACATATAAACACTAGACAAAGGTTAATCTGCATAGGCATTGCAAATTTATCTTGTTATGAAAAAGGAGATTGTATGACTGCATCAGAAGTGGTTACCATACTTGCCTCCTACACCCAAGATCGCGGGTTCGAACCCGGCCAGGACCGATGGATTTTTTCGGGGCGTAAAAACCCTAAGTATGGCTTCCTTCGGAAGGAAAGTAAAGCCGTGGGTCCCGTGTCGTACATTTACGGCACGAAAAAGAACCTCAAGCCTGAAAGAAGAGGCCTCTGAGCAAAATTTGTCGGCCGTTTCACGCCCTGAGTTGAATGGGACGCTGATGACCTGAGCTGTTAAAGAGCGAACATAAATAAATCAATCAAAAAAAAAATTAGAAGTTATAAAGTTCCCCGATGGCCAACACCTGATAAAATGGAAAAATTCAAATCTGTTCTTACGGAATGTCTATGTAACAAAAGTGTTCATTCATGATAACACTATATGGCATAGGACAATGTATGAAATACAAGTGAATCTAAAGTGCTTCCCTGGTTTCAGGGGTCGATAGAATAGACATGTAATAATAATAATAATAATAATAATAATAATAATAATAATAATAATTAATAATCTATAATAAGTCGTCCTAAAACCTAGATGCCTATACCAGGACATATATTACATCTTCTATAGTTAATTGTATTTTTTCCTCTCTCTTACATTGTTTGTACAGAGTATATCTATAACTAATTAAACAAAAGTAAATAACAAAGTGACAAAAACGCAAATGAACAAAACAACCTCAATTTAAAACACTCAAACAATTCTCTAACTGGAAGCCAGTTAGCAAACAAAACTATAACTGGTAGCCAGCTATAATTCAACTACTAAAATTTAAAATTCAAAACTAAAAACTGAGGCTAAAACTACCAAAAACTAAAATTAAGGTCCATCGGCTAAACTTTTATTTAATGCATCTCTTCCTTTTATCGTTTGATTGGCTTATAAGTATTTATAATTTAGAACTATTCTACTACACTTTATTTATGTCACTTTCACCTTGTTCACTTGAATTTCATTTCCACCTTGCATCCAAAACAACACCTCACTTATCTTCACTTCGCTCCTAAGTGTTCAAATTATGACCGAAAACATTTAAACTTTCAATTTAAACTAATCAATAATTTCGCTATTTACTCACTATACACCACACACTTACATTTTCACCATTTTACAAACCTTCCATACTGCTCCTCTTCTCCTCCTCCTGTGGCTCTCCAGTCCATCATTTGATCTCTAACAGACAGCGGAAACGTTTATATCGATGGAAAGAGTGTCTCTCCAAGTTTGCATTCGTAATAGTCGCCATGGCGTAGTTGTAGATTTAGCCGCTGGAGTGCAGTCATAATGAAAATATGGCGTTCAATCTGAACATAAAGCGTTCCGCGCGTTACAGTGCGCTAAATGGAAGCCATTACAGCTAATGAATATGGTTCATTTAAGGGTTAAAACTGCTAATTATTTTATTTATAGAACCTGATGTGCAAACTAAAGATCTAAATAAAATGCATCTTCCATTTGTTTATCAATATTTTTAATAATTACACAAGAATTTGTTTATTTTCAGCATTCTGTTAAAAGTGCACAGCTTCGGTCAAATGTCTTTTACGAGGTCTGTTCAAAAATATCGCGAATTTTGTTGTTTTCAGAGAGTATTTATTTATTCATGAATATCTATTTTGTCCCCTTCAAAATAATCCCCACTAGATATTATACACTTGTGCCAACGTTTTTTCCAATCCTCGAAGCACTTTAAAAAATCGTTTTTTGTGATCTTGTTCAGCTCCTCCTTCGATGCCGTCTTTATCTCCTCAATCGTGGCGTAGCGTCGTCCTTTAATGGGCCTCTTCAGTTTTGGGAACAAAAAAGGTCACAGGGGGTCAGGTCTGGGGAGTACGGTGGCTGCGGCATCATAAGTGTGTTGTTTTTGCCCAAAAATTCGCGCACAAGCAACGATGTGTGAGCAGGGGCGTTATCATGGTGCAAAAGCCAATTTTTGTTCTTCCACAAATCCGGGCGTTTCTGGAGGATTGCTTCGCGCAAATTGCGCATAACTTGCAGGTAATATTCCTTATTAACCGTTCTACCCTGTGGCAAGAACTCATGATGCACCACGCCCCTGCAATCGAAGAAAACTGTAAGCAAAACCTTCACATTCGACCGAACTTGGCGCGCTTTTTTCGGTCTTGGCTAGTGTGGCAGCATCCATTGGGATGACTGAGCTTTAGTTTCCACGTCATAACCATAAACCCATGATTCGTCACCAGTTATGACCCTATGGAGCAAATTTGGGTCGTCGCGGACAGAGTTCAACAGCTCGTTAGCAACGTTAATGCGATGGTGTTTTTGGTCGAAATTGAGCAACTTTGGTACGAATTTTGCGGCGACCCGTCTCATGCCCAAATCATTGGTAAAAATCGAATGGCACGAGCCAATAGATATGTTTAGGTCTTCAGCAACTTCTCTAACGGTGATTCGACGATTGGTCAATACTATTTTCTTCACTTCTTCAATGTTTTCGTCTGTTGTTGACGAGCTCGGGCGTCCGGGACGCTCTTCGTCGTTCACATCTTCTCGACCCTCTGAGAACATTTTGTACCATCGATAAAAGTTGCTTTGGTCGAAGGTAGCTTCACCATATGTCACAGTCAACATTGCATCAATGAATCCGCGCACTTAATTTTGTTTTTCACACAAAATTTGATACAGATTCTTTGTTCCATTTTTTGGAATAGGCAAAAATCGAAGATGAGCCAAAATACGTCCAAGAAAAATAGCTGTCAACAATTAACTGAACATTCAAAATGACCGAGCTTGTCAACATAAGTGAGGGACATGAGTACCAACATAACGCCACAAAACAATCGAAAATCGAATATACGTAGCCGGCGGAAATTCAAAATTCGCGATACTTTTTGAAGAGACCTCTTATGTTACTGGTGGGAGCAGGAGAGATGGCTAGCGGCATGTGCGGGGGAAAGGGTTTTATTTGCCAAGTAAAGCATTATGCACAGCATGTGTATCTTCTATTCAAATACTTAAAAGAGTCGGTCTATCTCTTTGCGTTAACAATAGCACATTATTAATAGTGAACAGTTAGACGTTATTTAATTAGCCATCTCTCCAGCTCCCAGGTTACATAAGCGCTACACCAGCACCATGTATCGCTAGGAATGAGCGAATAAAACTCCCACAATGAAGCTTCATCACCAGTGTGAGATGGCGGAAAGGGAATCCCACGACGAATGGTGTGGTAGGAGTCCATGGCAATTAATTTCCGATTAGGGTCTCGTTCGCTCCGCTGCAAATGAACAATACCTGAGCTCACCAGTTAGAGGAACCCAGCAACAAAGGATCGACTTGACAGCTAGGCGCGAAATCCGCTAATATTGCGCGGCGATGCGAATACATTGATGTGGCGCTATTATCGACCTACAAGTAACATGTCCCAGATGAAATGCAATTGGTAATTACTGAGGAAGAGAAGGAGGTAATAATGTTAATAAAAATACCTAACACCCAGGTACATAATGCGATTTGGAAGGAAGCAGAAATTTTGAGGCCAAGAACAATCTTAAATTAGGCAAATTAGTAAATTTTATAGTATAGATGAAATTCTTAAAGCTATTCCATATCTGTAATGGAAATTACATAGGATGTATAGCCTCAATGCAGGGCAAAGAATACATAAAGACACGCTGTGTAGCTATAAACACATAAGTCATAACACAGTTTATTAATACAGTCGAATTAAGAAACGAAAAACACAACATACGCCCGGGAACAGCTGCGCTATGACTGCAACGGTCAACAAGAAAGCTACTCTCTCCACGGCGCAGCAAACGAATTTGGGCTCGCTCACAGGTAAAACCCTGCGTTGCAGGCTACATAACGTACCTTCATTCCGACATGCCATCGGAGTTTGTAAGTATTTGGGGAAACCTTATTATCCTTCAATGGAAGCGCAATTCCGGAAAGATAGAAGTTAAAGAACCTCCGACGCAGGAGATTGAGGTTACTCAGTCGTGTTTATCACGCCTACTGTTTCTGCTGGAAGTGCGTCTTAATCTATCTACTGTATAATTGTGTATTACGAATATGCCCATTAGATAGAAACCTAAATTATGTATTCACAATATAGAAAGCAGCCAGAAAATAATTTCAATAATACACAAGTTAAAAAGACTTAACAATTTCTTTCCCATTTTCAATCCGTCGTTCTTGTTGAAGAGAAGCTGTAGAATGATAGAAAACCTTCAGTGAAAGAAACTGTTGCGAGGGTGGGCCTTTCAAAAACAGTTCTCTTGAGAATTTTGCAACAAATCTTCATATGCAAAAGGTCAGCGCAAGATGGCGCCACGATTTCTCACGGTAGTTCAAAAACAATACCGAGTGAGTATTGTGAAAAGATTTTGACCTTGGATAAAATAAACAGAAAGGAAGTTGTTACAGGGGATATAACTATGTTCTATAATGACTCGTGAGCGAGAGGTGGAGTCCGATTCGCATCAGGAATATCCTCCCTGAGGATTTTTCCAGGTTTTCCTCAGTCCTCATAAATGGAAAATGCCGTGTAGGTACCCTAAACTTAGGCCTGGAATGCTTCCTTTCTTTAAAAAATCCTTTCCCAGTTTATCATTTCATCTCATATATCACCATTGTCCATCGCCTGTTATGCCTCAGCAGTTAAAACGAGCGTTAAACACTAATAAAAAAATCTTTCTAAAAATGAGTTCATGGAGTGGCATAAGCTTGGTGAGGCACTGTCAAGGAGGGCCAAGGTTATTAAGGCCAGCAGAAAGATTGTCACTATTATTTTCTGGGCCGTTTTTTGGGTGTATCCATCAATATTTGAAGCTGCGTTCTTCCCCTTATCCCTTCCTTGAGCTATTAAGTAACCATAGTTTAAGCTTGAGTGTTCGGCTACTGCTTTAACACATTATTTAGTAACATAAGTAAGAGTGAACGACTGTGCTGCGTGGTTAGTTCTTCAGATGTTTGTTTTCTTCCTTCTCTTCGGATAAGTAGCAGCTAAGAAGCCTTTAGCGTTGGGTATCTCTCGGCTTTTATAATTAGAAGTGTTTGAGCTTCTTCACGGCATACACCAAGTAACCCAGGTATTTTAGACTTGCAAAGGTTGTTTTGATTGTTGAGGGTTTTTTTTCTGTTTAAATTTTAAATGTTGTTTTAAATATAAATTTTGCATTTTATTGTAATGTAACGACGTAAAATTCTGGCCAGAGTTTAAATCGTTATTCCTTGAAAAGGAAAAGATTAACTCAATTCTAGTATTTACAATTTATTGCTCAAGATTTGATATACGTTGCGAGGTAAATGGGTCAACTCTTTCACGATTTAGTGCGTGCGTCTTTGTCATTTAAGGTCAAATCTTAATCATATTGTAAAATTTAAATGCATTTTTTTCTTTTACTGGGTGCCAAAAATTAATATGCTACTTTTATATTTTATTATTTTGATTGAAAATAGTTTTACATGTGTTTTGTGTATGATTCGAATTATTTAGCAAATTATATTTAAATGGTTATTGCTGAACCCTGATGAGTCATCTTTTCATGGTCATATCTTAGGGTTTTTCCCCCTCTGGTACCTTCCTTAAGGGAATGCGTGCAGATATCAATGGAGAATATTGTTCTCAAATTATTGATAGAGGGTGCACAGAATACTACTGCAGGTTTCTACATAAACTGCAAGAACAATGAATTTTGAAAATTAAAGCTGCCACCCTATAGCCCAGATCTAGATCTCCATAAGCGGCCGGGGTCGTCAAGGCGCAAACTCGTGAGGGGAGGTCTGCTGTTCGACTCCCTCCAGGTTCGTCATCCCTGATTGGGGTATTTTGAAGGCTTTCCTCAGTCCTCATAAATAGTAAATGCCCTAAACTTAGCCCTTGAACGCTTCCTTCCTTTGAAAAAAAAAATCTTTCCTGATTTATCATCTCACCTCATGTATCATCAAAAAAAAAAAAGCCCAGATCAAGCAGTGTCTTTTCTTAAAATTGAAGAAATATCTACGAGGAAGAAAATTTAATGATAATAAAGCCATTTTAGGAAGTTTTTCTAGCAAAAGCTCAGATTATTTTTCAGTGGTTTAGAAATGCTAATTCAAAAATGTTGAACTACAGTGAAATTATGATGAAAACCGACATTAGTGATTTATTTCTCTTATATATAAAATTAAGGTAGTTCGTAGACTTATGGATCCTAAGTCGTAAAGTCTAAACCTCAAGGATTATATTATTTATAAAAGAAGAAGAAGAAAATTGCCTGTGGCTTTCTTTTCAATAGCATTCTTTCTGAGTTGTGCAAGTATTTGGCGCTTTTAGTTTGCAAAACAATTTCATATGGTGGCAATGTTGTCATAATGAATAAAAGTAGTTTTCTAAAAGGTTTATACCCCAGTCATAATAATGTGTTTTTGCCTCAGAGTACAAAAACTCTTTGGTTCACTCTTCGTCTTCAGAATTTCGACTCTTGCAGCGTACAGCAGAAAAATAAATGGAACAAATTCCTATGATGAACGCAGCAAAGAAGTAAGCAGGAACACAATGGAAGAAAGACAGCCTTCCTGCCAATAACATTATGTTGTCTTTCCGAGATGAAGTGACGCCTTACTCCAGCACAGCTCCATCATCTCCCTGCGTTTTCTTTTCCGGGAAAAGACCCTTCTGCTGAAGTGATGTAGATGAAAAGAGCGCCTCGTTAATTAGGTCATCCTTCTTTTGTTTATCGACTCCAAGCAGTTTTCTTTTATTTCTTTCAATGTTTACGCGAAGACGTTCTCTTTTATGGAGAGCAGAGTGCTGTTCCTATTATGTACGTATTTAGTCGAGAGCTCTTAATGAAAAACTGAATCACAACAGCAGTTTGAAGAGGGGATGTTACTGAAGAGAAAGACCACAGTATTCCAATTTATCAAGTGATCCTATTCCTGGTCAAGACTTCTTCGGGAGCAACAAAGCAAAACCCAATATTTGTAATAACTTTAAAAACATTTTGCTATTTGAGAATTAAAAAAAACTACATTAAAGTAAACATAACATATCTACAACATAAATGAGCAAAAGGACAGGATCATTATTAACTTCAAGGGTTATCTAACATGCAATATGGCAAGGTAAGCAATATAAGCAGAGCTCGTATGTTAGATAAAATGTCTTTTCTATCTGGATAGATATATTTAAGAGTCAGACAGAAATAGATATCTTTCCGCACATTTGGGATCGGTAGGGTCAGTTTTTATCCTGCCCTTGTTGTCTATTTTGCCTTCTGTGGCCTATTTTAAGGGGTAAAGCCTTTTTCCTTTTACCTTATTTGGACCGTTGTGGATATTTTGCAACACGTTTTAAAATGCATATTAAGAATTTCAATATATCGCAGTGAAAAAAGTTATAATAAATAAATGACATGTTCACCTTACAAAAATATCTATTGAGAATGTTATATATTTATTTTCTAGCAGTCAAAAACTTTCTCCTCGATCCATTCACTTAACCTCTTTAAACAGCAGAACCTTCATCAATGAAGAAATGCACGGCTACCTCGAGCATACGAATACCAGGAAATAGATAGGATTAGGGAAGTACTGTAGTTTTGAATAGTCCTAATGAAAGACCTAGGCATCGATCTGCACGAGATAATTCTAGGAAATTTGTGGTGGGAGTAACTTCTCAGCTGCATAAATGTAACAAACAAATGCAAGCGAGAAAGATGAGAGGCTTACAAATGTGCAAAAAACCGACCCTACAATGTGTTCATTACAAAAGTAAGAGAGATACTAACCTGTTTCCCTATAAACGCATAAACAGAACATGATTTGGGGCAGAAATCACTTCGCATCTTTTGCTCATTGGATAGGACTATTCAAAACTACTTTATTTTGTCTTGATCAACATTTCCATGATGTCTTGAAATGTGAATGTTCTGTTTTAGCTGATATGAGTCTTTCCGAAATAAGTTGTTTTAAATCTGCTCCTGTTACTTCAGTGGAAGTAGAACTTTTTTTTTTTATAATGAAAAAGTTTCTCTCTGACAAGCGGCTGACTATGACAGTTGATACCTGTAAAAACATCTTATTGTTGCTTGTAAGCAAGAAAAGTACGCTTAAGTACTTTAATTATGTGATACAGAAGTTATTAAGTATCTTAAATACCTACTTCATTAATAATAAATGATATTACTCTGTGTTTTCAATTTTAATGAATGCCTGTTGTAATTGTATTATGTACGTCCTATTTTTAGTATTAAGACCTTTTTGCCTGCGTACTTTAACCAGAAATAAATGCCTGAACTTCCAGGATCTGCTAATATCTACCGTGGAATATGTCTTATAAATTACATTGTATACAAGGTACATTGAAAAGAAATAATCACTTAAAGATTAAAACAAATAATAGAAGTAATATTATTAGAAGACACAAGTTTTGCCATGAAGTGTCGTATTGATAATATATTTAGTTTACAACAAATAACAGAGAAATGTCGATAGTTCAACAGGTTATTTATCGTAACAAACAAGTAACTACACTTATCCTCAGAAACTTTACAGCGTGCCATCTAAAGGATGATACTTAACAACTATTAGAGTAATTTGGCTAAATTCACAACATCTCTGAGTCAATCCGAGAACTTTTATAACACCTCTTACATAATTCAAATCGGATTTAAGATAAACGTTTAATTCAAATTTCTGTTGGTTTTACTGTAGTATACAGAATTGAAATGTCACTATTAGAACAGAGAAAAATATTATAAAGGAAACAAAAATAAACTTCAGTGCAGAATCTGGAAGATTAGTGCAGGCAAACCAGTTACGGTAAATGTGACAAATAAATAAAATTGGCATCCAATCCAACAGTAAGGTTATCACAGCTTTTAAAGGATTCAGTATTACCATTTTGAACAACTTCTAAAGGACATATTAATATGCGTTATAAAATTAAACTAATATTGTGTGTGTAGTATTCGTCACAGTGGAATGAGAATAATTCACAGCGCGGCTTGCGTACTGCAAATGCAGAAAATAAACTGTAGTTAGAAATAACTGTTTAACAAATTATGTTGCAATATTCGTGATACTGAGATCAATTAAAGTAAAACCCAGAATGCTCCTATAAAGAATTATAATTACAACATTTTCGCAAAGGTTGTCATATTGTTTTCTAAAAAGTTTGGACGATTTCTCCAAGAGAAATGCAAGTGGAGATTGTGCTCTCGGCTAAAGTCAATAACTTTTGCTTCATTTGCACAAGGATTTTTTTTTTTTTGCCAAAGTTATCGGATGACTCCTTACACTCTACCCTTCACACTGGTTCATCTGCATGTCATGGATTGTAATGCATTCTGACAAGAGTGTGAGGTTGTTCCCCATTTTAAACATGAATGCCACTAAAGAACAAGTGTGGCAAAAGACATACAGTAATAACATTCGAAACATATTCATGTGGGACCACCACATAAGAAAACAATGAATGTGTAACATGAAATTGCAATTTGTGCAGATATTGCACCATCAGCTCAGCAATAACGAAAATTGGCACATTTATAAAACAGAACATGGGCTTAACAGAACTTTTTTGAAAGTTAACCTATACTTAATATTATTTAAACAATTCAGGCTGAAATATTGATAACAATTTTAAAAATTTCCTCCCTTTGGTGTATCTTCTATATATATTTCCAGTGAAAATGCTTGGTATTTTTGTACAGGTATTTAGAGCCTGAATAAAAACTTAAACGTGTTTATTTTTTTTTTTTATTTATCGAGATGAGAATTAATTTTTTTAGTGTTTGCAGAAATTTAACATAAATAAGTAACATTATATTTTTTTAATCCTTGGCACATATAAGATTCTAATTGATTCAAACTGTTTAAGGGGTGGAATGCAAACAAACACGCCTGTGACGCCTCAATAGTTTTTACGTGCGTTAAACATAAATAATATATAGCCATTTTAATGTGTTTTTACTCACAAATCTATCCCATATCAATGAGTCTAATGACTCGTTAACATTTTGGGTCTTGCCATGCAAACATATCAACTACACTGAGTTTACCGTTACTACATACTACACAAATATTGTGTTTTAAAGTTTCGTTGGAAACTTTAAATGAAATTAGTCTATACTAACCTCAACGTCATTCTCAATAGTTGCCCTTTCACCAATTTTCGCGCTATATGCACATTCTGCTTTGTTAATACTACTGTGTCGAGTAAGTACACCATAAAATTTCCTCTTTATCGACCACCGAGTACTGTTACGAGGCATTGTGGAACAATTTCACCCGAACACAATTGAACCCACACCAACAACTGTTTCAAAAGATTTGGAGGGAAAACAAACACAATGTCTAGGCAGCGGCCTTCACATTACTTCAATGCAGGCAGCACGCTTTGCCAGTGTGACCAAATAGCCAGTGAAAAATTTACCACTAAAAAGCGAGTAAAACTTATCTTTACTTGTGCTGGCAGTGGACGTGCCTCTCTGCTGGTGATTTAAGGGGTTGGAGCTTTAAAAATTTAAATGCCTAAAACCAGTGGCGGCTCGTGGCTTCTGTAGGAGAGTGGGCCAGGGGCATAACTGTAAGAATCCAAATGGGTGGGTGAAAATCTCTTTTTTTAAGACTTAAAACTCCTCCCCCACATTCTCTCGTGACTGCAGCGCCATCATATGTTTGTGCTATAAACTTCTGGTTTATATTAACTCTTCTAATTCATCTGTTAAATTACGCCTTAAGCTTTCTGCACTCAATTCAGACAAACAAATTAAATTAACGAATCTTTCAACCGGTTTACTCCCGCTGAAGTATCGTAAATCACAACAGATTGTGAGAGACATGTGAAAATGGAATCTTCAATAAAACGTCAACTTTATTCACTGCCACAAAACAAATACGTTTTTATGCAACTTAACAGTTAACACTGTGAAAGTGAACTTTCCCCTGACAAATAGTAAGGAAAACATCCTTTCAATCAAAATGCGAAAACACCCTCCAGTTAGTCATACGTGGTGTCAATAACCCTTCAACATTTGGTTACTAAGAAAACAGAATATAGAGTATTGGCCTTGGACCAATTTCCTGCTGACCCAAGAGAACACAGAAATAAGCAGGAAAAAGGCTAACCCATCTTGGAGGAAGACAAATATAAGTCCTTATAAATATTTGCTGCCCCATGAAGATACATGTTGAAAGTGCAAAATTTTCCGGGCTGAACCAAGACCTTCCCTCGCTAATGGAGTAACAGCATACTACAGCTGCTACATACAGTAGATAGAAATGCACTTATTGAGTAAGATAGAATTAAAACTAATCAGCTATACATAGCCGTTTTCATGTATTTTTTAAAAAAAAAAGTGAGCAGGAGAAAGAAAAGTAAATAGTTCAGGCATTTTTCTTTAGGAGGGGGGGGGGGGCGGACCCATCTAGTACTTATAGACGGGTCACATGATTTTATGGGCTCTTAGGTATTATAAACATACAAAAACGAAATTTAAGACAATATTAAGAGTTTCTCATGTGGGCAGAGAAGAGGGCTGAGTAAATACCGAAACATGTCTCTTGTAATGAAAGAAACAGCAAAAATTTGCTACGTATTGTGCAACACTTTTCTTCTGTGGAAAATTCCTGGCATTGGAAATCATATGCATAAGCATATAAGTAATGCATTGGCTGTCAGAAAGCCGAGCAGCATAAGAAAGGTACTTCTAGAAAAAGGGGATAGCATTTGCTGAAAAAATCCGCCATGTCTGTGATCGATTCTGCTTTGTATGCGGCTTTACACACGCGAAGGGAGAAGAGTATTTTTTTGTGAATAGAGATCCTCTATCCATGCTGATTGAGAACTATCGTGACCCTTCCTATGAGAATATATTTATTTTTAGGTCGTGTCTTCGGAATATCAGACGCATCCTTTAGAACTAGGTAATTTCTTTTTATACAAGAGATGCAAAACACGTCATCTTCAAAGCTACATGCCCTAACACGCATTTATCAACTATGTGCATTTTGTCCTTAAACAATTTCAACTATTTTGTCCAACAGCTTTGTATTTCGTCAAAATTCATCTTATTAAGAGGTACATTAAAAATAAGTGTTATGTAAAAGACCTTGTTTTTTCATATGTTATGGTAATTCTTCAGTTTTAGAAAAATTGCAAAAAGTATTCTTTTTTATCTTTGTGGGGATATGGCCATGAAAATATATGGGGTACAAGTGTTATTTTTTTCGAAGGTAAACGCACATACATAAGGAACAATTATAAATATAATACTACTATCATATACTGTTATATAAAAAATTGAAACAATTGTTTATTACTTGCAATAAATTGAAAAAAGCAGCTTAAATTGAAACTATTTTACCTTCGTAAATCGCATGTTGAAAGAATCAGCAAAGTCAGGAAGGTGTTTGCTTATACGATTTATTATAAACAAGACACCGGTTCGACTTCGCTGGTTCTTTCAACATGTGATTTAAACGAAGATCAAATAGTGCCATTTCAAGCTCGTTTTTTCCGATTTATTGCAAAGTAATAAACATAGTTCAATTTTTGATAAACCAACATATGATAGTGATATAATATTCATAAATATTCGTTATGTATGTGAGTTTATACTCGGAAAAATAACATTTGTACCCCATATGTTTTCATGGCTTAATCCCCACAAACATTAAAAAAGGATAGTTTTTCCAATTTTTCTAAAAGTGAAGAAATACCATTTTATGTGACATTTACATAATTGTTTTTCTTAAACGTGCCTCTTAACAAGGTGATTTTTTGACGAAACACAAACCTGGTGCACAAAATAGTTTAAGGAGGAATGTATTTTGTTGATACATGCTGGAGTGCTTAAACTTTTGGTAGGGACTATACTGTTAAAGAAGGTAAGAGTTATAAGTGTATTTGTAGAACATTATGTTACCTTAATATTATATTATATTTTAACGTATCTTTTGAGTTTTATGACATTACCTATGCACACACAAAAATGTAATCACAAACTAACGTATTCTTTAAAAATAAATTAATAAAAACATGAACTGAAACATTTATCTTCTAAAGTGAAAACACACAGAAATAAACACAAATTAATATTGGGTGTATGAACCCTCAACATGTATAACTGCCCTCAATCTTCGGGACTTGCCTCCCACACCCAAGATCACGGGTTCAAAACCGGCTAGGACCGATGGATTTTTTCGGGCATAAAAATCCTAAGTATGGCTTGCTTCGGAAGGGAAGTAAAGCCGTGGGTACCGTGTCGTACATTTACGGCACGAAAAAGAACCTCAAGCCTGAAAGAAGAGGCCTCTGAGGAAAATTTGTCGGCCGTTTCACGCCCTGAGTTGAATGGGACGCTGATGACCTGAGATGTTAAAGAGCGTCCGTAAATAAATCAAGAAATTAAAAAAATCAATCTTCGGGGCATAGATGATACAGACTTCTATAGTAGTGTGGGCGAAAGTCTACAACATCCCAGGAATCTGTGCCCATAAGGCGTATTTTGTCCTTCGTGTGCAGGGAATGCGTGTGTAACATTGTATTTAGACAGAACAAATACTGAAGGAAATATTATAATATTCATTATACTAAAGCTTGCTGTGTATGGAAAACCATGCTACTAAACTAATTTGTCATAATATGTTACAATGTTATTAAAAAAAAAAAAAAGCTTCATACCGAGAGGCGAACCTGTACACTCTGCCACGGAGCTAACGGAATTGCTGCGGTGGCTACACACCTTTGATGGTTATCTTGTGAACCGCACGCTGTAATGAGTAGAACTTAGAAGAATTTTGTGTTCAAAAAATTAAAATTCTAACAAAATATAAGAATATAATACCTCCTTTGAGGTTTGATAACTCCTGGCCTAGCACTTCAGAAGAAAATGTGAATTTATTTTCAATAATTTTAGAAAAACAATTCAAAACGAACTCAAATAGAATTCCTCAATTTGAACTAGAAATATCAGAGAAAGTTACAGCGCCTCTTCAGTTACCGAAGTTAACTACATACTTCAACCCTTCTCAGGTATTCGATGCAATAAAGAAATACCCAACCAATAAATTTCTGGTTCAGGATTTAATTGTTAAAGCACTATTGTAATATTTCCCGGAAAACTCTTGTGTTTTTAAAACAGACATATATTGCCATTCTTTGTTTAGGTTATTTTCCAACTAGATGGAAATATGCATGTAATGATTCACAAACCAAACAAAGCTAAAAGGCTCTTCATAGTGATCGATCAATCAGTCTACTCCTTTTGTTTTCATAGATTTTTGAGCGTCTACTCTATCCTCAACTCTTGAAGGCAACGAATCTCAATACAAATACTCAGTTTGGTTTCCGATCGTCACGTTCTTGTCCTCAGCTACTTCATCATATAGTTGATGTCATATTAGATACATTTGAAATATTGATTGATTGATTTATGGACGCTCTTTAACATCTCAGGTCATCAGCGTCCCATTCAACTCAGGGCGTGAAACGGCCAACAAATTTTGCTCAGAGGCCTCTCTTTCAGGCTTGAGGTTCCTTTTCGTGCCGTGAATGTACGACAGGGGACCCACGGCTTTACTTCCCTTCCGAAGGAAGCCATACTTAGTATTTTTACGCCCCGAAAAAAATCCATCGGTCCTGGCCGGGTTCGAACCCGCGATCTTGGGTGTAGGAGGCAAGTATGGTAACCACTACACCACCAGGACCGACACATTTGAAGTAAAATATGCTTGTCTTGGGCTATTTCTGGATACTGAGAAGGCATTTGGTAAGGTTTCCCAACTGGATAGCTGTATAAACTAAAACGTACTCACTGATGCCTTATTTAGAATAATACAGTCATTTTAACAGAACTTTTTTCTGTCAGTTATGAAAATACTCAGTCCCGAATCCGTGCCGTACACGCCGGAGTACCTCAAGGAAGCACATGGGCATCTATTCTTTATCTAATATATACACATGATCTTCCAAAAGACGATAATCTAACAATAGCACACTTTATTGGCGATACCGCTATTCTAAACTAAGGCACTGGAAACTATCAGCTTACAACCTTTAGGCACATGTCAATTTGTGGGCATATGGTGCAAACAATCGAAAATTATAATAATACCTTGTACGTTTGTACGTTTTAGGTTAGGTTACACTCAAATAAATATAACTGTTGCATGGGCCTTACAGCTGTACATGCTAATGTCGTCCTTATAGCAATCAAAAGGGCCATACTCATGCATACATACAAATCTACAAATGCTTCGATATATTTAAGTTTTGTATTATAATTTTGTATACAAAAACATAAACATGAACTTACTCTTGAGCCCCCTTTCCTCACACCCGCTCTCTATCTCCCCTCTCTTCATTATGACCATTGATCTTTTTTGTCGAGTCTTCTCTAGAAATATTCCCAGTTTGTATATCTCGCATGCACCAAAACTTCCTGGCATATGCTCAAATTTCTAATAATCCCTTATATGTCTGAAGTAGTTCAGTTCACTTAAAAAACAAAAAAGGAGAATCAAATGATTTCTCTAGAAGGAGTACAGTCCACATCGCATCTCGGAATGATACTGGATGACAAACTCAATAGGAGACAGCACATAAATAACTTAATGATAACACTACGACATATCTGCTTCAAGGATCATCATCTTTAGTAGTTTATTTAAAAAGACTAACCTACTTCTCAAGGATAAGACCTATCTAGCGCAATATGGAGTTCGACTTCCGATTCAAAACTGAAGAGGATCCAAACCTTTCAGAACCGTGGGTTGTTTGCCTGCACAGTGACATACCCACAATGAAATCTACATTGAGACTTACACATTCAAACAGCGAGCACTGTCCTTCACTTCTGCTACAATTGACTTTATCGCACTTTTCAAATCACACCAACGAACTGAGTAATTTCAACCCACCTACCACCACCGCGACAGCTAAGAAGACTGAAACGAAAACGACATTCAGATTTATTGCGTGATTAACATTTAGCACATTGTAATGAGGACAGCCGCTGGGCTGCAACCTCAACTCGTGTGACATGTACTTGTATATAATATTTATACTACAATACATTATTTTGCACAATTGTATTATACATACAGTATAATAAAGCTTACAATTTATTAAAAAAAAAGAGAGATGACTCTTTTATTTTGTCAAAGGGTGTAATGTAAGCCAAAATGAGATAAAACTGCCCATATTATACATGCGTTTAAAATGACTGGCATTTTGCCCGTCCATTAGTAATTAGTGAATTTAATCTTCTCAAGATGCATGCGTTCGATATTTGCTCGAATATCTCTGCCAAGTTACTTACAAACAGTTAACCCACTTCCCTGCCTAGGATTCTGAAAACCCACCAGAGAACCATCCAAAATACTTTGAAATTACAAGAAGCACACAAATCATTATAGAGATTTTAATCTTGTATTTTTTCTCTGCGGTATACAATAACATTTTGAATCATAACTTAAATTGAATAGTAACTATAAAAGTTTCAATTCTGAAAACGCAAATTTTGTTTTGTAGTCATGGTAACAAAATAAACAAAATAAGACAATTCGCATGCAAAAACCTTTTTATGCCTTGGAAATCGCAAAACGTAATCCAGTTCAGAGGACGTATAGGCGAAGATTTGGTCTTAACGCCTCTTCTGGTAACAACATTGTGATACATTCAGATGCAAACGACGGGGTGTCTCTGTAAAGGAAAAGAACCCCGGACGATCGCGTGTATCAGATGAGAATGTGTAGAGAGTCAGAACAGTTTTCGCGCACAGTTCTAAAAAATTTGAGGGGCGGGAGATTCGAAAACTAAAAATTCCAACAATGACATTGGGAGGTGTTAAGAAAACATTTCCAACAGGGACCATATCGTTTGCAATTGCTAAAGACACCTACATAAAGGTAAAATTTCCTCATCGTTGGATTGATTGTCATGGTCCGAACACCTTCAATTTTCTCCGTTGGCCGCCGAGGTCCCCAGATCTGACCTCCTGTGAATTTGTAGGGATCACAAAGATCGTGTATACTTTCACCGCTACCTGCAGACCTACCTGAGTTGAGACGAAAGATTATTGCAGTAGTTGGATCAGTTACACCAGACATCGTGTAGCAAGAAATGCATTACTGGCTGGATGTATGCCGTGTCACAAATAGATCCCATGTTGAATACTTGTGTTATGGTAACTTCCACAATTTTTCTTCATTTAAGTTATGATTCAAAATTATATTGTATACCACAGAACACAGAAAAAATATAAAATTAAAACCGCTTTGCGTATACCCTGTATTTTGTTGCACTGACATTATCTAAAAGTCAGTTTCTCTTCTGTTGTTTTCAATAGCAGTGTTGTAGAACATAAACCATTTTTATAATAGTCCGAGCCTTTTTTCCCCCTGCTATATCGCTACCCACGAGTTTTTTTTTTTTTTTTTTTTTTTTTTTTTGCAATTTTTCCCATCTTCTATAGATACAGTGACATTTTGAATATTTTTTTCTCAATTACATGTATTAACATTAATCAGATTTATTTTGTGTATCTTTTGGTCCAATTTTATCTCCGATATCCGATGAAGTTGTTTAAATAAGTTTTCATTCACTATTATTTTATTAAAAATGTGCATTCAATACGTTTTATATAACTTTATAATTACTTTTTTTTCAAATGTAACGTACATGTATAACGTGTTGTATGTATAAATTTACTGAAGGCTTAATTTTTTTGATATTTGAAATTGTTATCGCGTTCCTCTTTGTGCATTGAAGTTTGTAAATTATTTTGTAAAAGACTTCATGAATGTACAACATATATTTTTATTATCCTTTCACCGTTTACATACCTGCACAAAATACTTTCTTTCTTTATTTGATTTTGAATGTGTGTATGCATTATGGACGAAACATTTATGAATTGGAGAAAAGCGAAATAACAAAGATCAATGCATTCTGGATGACACATTTATGAATAACAAATTCGCATCGATGATAAATATTCATGTATGAAATATTTGTAGTGATTGACACTGGACGAAAATTATGAACATATATTTTCCTGGAAGAACTGCATTATGAATGTATAGTCCCGCAATGAAAAACATGAGCGTCAGTGGCATAAAAATAGAGAAAAATCTATGAATAACCAGTAAACTTTGTCTTTCGTGAAAACCAGGGTGGAAGAATACCCATCCTCCCCTTAAACTGAGAGAGATCGTGTTATTTTACAATGTTTGTTCAGACAAATGTTGACATAACGCAATTACCTCCGGAGATAACCGTTTTATTTTACGTAACACAGGAATAAATTATTTTCTGTTACTTCCTAAACTACTAACCACTAACCACTTTAGTTGAAGTTAGTAATCCCCTAATCAACTATTAATAAAGATTGTCTTCCACATAAAAATAGCATTAAGAAATTAATCGCAATAAAAATTAACATGAAACTTCCGTATATGCACGCCATAGAAATTAAAGTGTTACACTTATCTACAATAACAAGGGGGTTAATAAAAAGTCCGTCACGTAGGACCTGCATAAAATAAGCAAATTCCTTAGCAATGTTGAAGAATATTATAGAGCGCTTTTTTTTTTTTTTTTTTTTTTTTTTTTTGATTTGATTCATTTATGGACGCTCTTTAACATCTCAGGTCATCAGCGTCCCATTCAACTCAGGGCGTGAAACGGTCGACAAATTTTGCTCAGAGGCCTCTCTTTCAGGCTTGAGGTTCTTTTTCGTGCCGTGAATGTACGACACGGGACCCACGGCTTTACTTACCTTCCGAAGGAAGCCATACTTACGATTTTTACGCCCGAAAAAAATCCATCGATCCTGGCCGGTTTTGAACCCGCGATCTTGGGTTTAGAAGGTAAGTATGGTTGCCACTACACCACCAGGACCGACATTATAGAGGGCATTTTAAATTTCGGTTTTCAAGTATGTCCTCACTCATAATAGTATGGTTTCCTTCGGAAGGGAAGTAAAGCCGTGGGTCCCATGTCGTACATTTACGGCACGAAAAATAACCTCAAGCCTGAAAGAGAGGCCTCTGAGCAAAATTTGTCAGCCGTTTCACACCCTGAGTTGAATGGGGCGCTGATGACCTGAGATGTTAAAGAGCGTCCATAAATAAATCAAATCAAAAAAAAAAAAAAGAAAAAGAAAAAAAAAAGAAAACTCATAATGGTCCGATTTTTCTGATTTTCAGAAATTATTTTGCAAATTAAATTTAAATGGTATATACCGAGTTTTGTTTCAAAAAAAAAAAAATATTGGTACCGCTAGAGCGGTTTTTAAATTTTGGGTTTCAGATAAACTCTTAATCCAAATTTTTTGATTTTGTAATATTCAAAGGTCATTTTTAATTATTTTATTTCAATGCCATATACGGTGCTTCTTTGAGAAAAAAAAGCAAACAAATTTGCAGCCTTTTAGGTTAACCTCCACTCTTTAAATTTCGATTTTCAGATGCACCCGCCCCCTTCTAATGCTTCGGGTTCCCTGATTTCAGAAACTAATTTTCTTATTTTAGTTAAATAGTAAATACCGAGAGTTTCATTGCAAAAAAAAGACAAATATTAGTGCCGCTAGAGCTAATTCTAAATTGTGGTTTTCAGGTAAACTCTCATTCATAATGGTCGGATTTCGCTGATTTTTAGAATATTTTTTTTATTTCAATGGCCTATAGCGAGTTTCAATGAGAAAAGACCAAAATTGCGTCCATTAGAGACAATTTTAAATTTTTGCTTTAGGGCCCCCCCCCCAGTTCAATTTTGATTGTTTGTTATAATTATTGATGTTTGCTGAGTTTCATTGCGAAAAAAAGCAAAACATGCAACAGTTAGAGCGTTAACAGACATATATCCTTAGTAATTACAATCGAGAGAGATTTGAAGAAACTATTCTAAAATATTTTCATGGGTACTACCGCAATAGGTTCCTTCAGAATTCCCCACAAAAGTATTAAGAAATGCTGTAACTCCGTTAAAAACTAGTGCGCCACCCACCCTGCCCAAAAATTTAATTACTTTTATAACTGAAATTGAAGGGAGAAGGGGTAAATTGCTGCGTAGTGTGCTTACGTCACGGTTGTACCAACAGCAAGAAATAAACTAAAAGCGGGAATGTAAGGGATAAGGTGAATAAGAGGAAATTCATAAATCAAATAAACTTTTACCTGAAATAAAAAAGCAGGTACAGACATTATTACGAGATAAAGAAATGTTTTTCCAAACTAGCAAATAAAATACACGTGAAATAAACAGTATACAGTAAATTACCCTCTCTTAGACATTGCGTAATTAAAAAACCAAAACTTCAGACGGTCATATTGAAATATAGTGACGTTAGAAAACAAACGACATATGCATCCATGTTAACAACGCAACAATCGAAAAAACGCAGTCAACTTATTAACACACACACACACCAACTTAGAGCTAATCGGGCAAGTTCGAAAAACGGGTGGCTTACAGCAGTCCGCTACGGCCTGACGGCCTCCATTATCTTCCTATTCGAAAAAAAATGCAAACATATTGCGGCATCGTAAAATTATATAACAGTTCGATTGGCAATTCTGAAAAACAAATGTAAAATAGCTCGCTCAAACAGATGTACAACATTGAGAAAATTTTGAAATTGAGGCGGTGAAAAATATAAGACATACAGTGGAACAATGCTATATGGTAAAAGTATATAGGTGTTGGCAACTCTGAAAAAATAAACGACGAACCACTGAAGATAGTTCGTAGAGCCGACCTAGTGGTAAGAATGAAAGACAAGCACGCGAAGATAATAGTATAGAAATTTGCTACCTTCATGTGAGTTTACCATAGAATACTTCAGACCATGAACTCCAAACTGTAATAATAATAATAATAATAATAATAATAATAATAATAATATCTGCACTAATTCTTTTAAAATTAATTTGGTGTAATAATGGGTTAACTCATTTTATCGTAAATTTTCTATAACTATAAATTTTTGTTCAGTTGCGTACCTTGAAGGAAGTTTGTATCATCTAAGTTTACGTCTGGGTAATTTCGACCATGAACTCCGAACTATAATGATAATACCTGCACTCATTCTCCTGAAATTGAACTTGCTGTAATAATGTTGACACTCCCTTTGTGGTAAATTTATATATTTATAAATTTTACAAATATGCTGACGTGCATATCCGGAAGTTTGTATAAACTGGACGTAACATAATGTAAACATAAAAGTTTGGTATTAGAATGTTTAATGAAACTATTCCCAATTACTTACAAGATGCTGATAGAGGTTAACTAACGCACTAAGATGTGAGTTTCTTCTGTTTTGGAAAACTTTCTCAATAGATTCATACCTCTGCAGCGCCTTTACGACTAGTTTCACTATAAATTAGTAAAGAATGGATTCAAGATTCCATTACATTACTAAATTGTGCCATCTTACTAACAACCGTCGTTTGTTTCAATTCAATTATAAACAAACAGTTGAAAGTAGCTATTTAAACATATGCAGCACACAACAGTTGAAGATCGCTATTAAAAACACGCGAAATATTTTATTCTTGTATCTGCAGTGTGTCACGTTGCGATTCAAAAAAAAAAAAAAAAAAAAAAAAACAGACCTTCCAAATCTTATAATCAGAAGACTATGAAAACTATAATTTCAAAATAAGTGTTAAGAGAAAGAGATTATATTGTCATTTCTGAAAGAAACACTTTTACATTTTAGTGAATAATGTAAAAACAAGTTTACAAATTGCCAGCATATTCTCAAATGCCTCTTCAAAAGAGAAAAAAAGACACTTAAATATTCAAAGAATCATTCTGTACAAGGTTAGCTTGAACAAAACCTCTATGCCAATGCCAAAAAAACAGTGTACTACTCCAAAATACTAATTAACCCTAATTGTATAGCTCTAGTTTTTGTTTTATTAGCAACGGCTATTCTGACGATAAAAGTTTTTAATTTGACTACGTTGTGCCATGAATTCAGCTGCTTTAGAGGTTTATATGCAGTGAAGAAACAACACTTTCAATGGCAGTTTTCTGCCAGACATATCCCGGATAAGTAATGAATAGTGGGGTCGTAGTTTACAAAATAGTAGCGGCATATACCGTACTGAGACTGCTTTCGGATATAGGATATCGATCCCAAGCCTATAGCTAATGGTACAGTACAGTATAAAAGTATTAAAAACTTTCAAATGGCAGTTTCGGTTCATTGTTAACGTTAATTTTATTGAGTTAATGCAGCGTTTTGTTCGATATCACAATACTGGTTGTTAGTAGAGTCTAAAAGTATTATAAACTTTCAAATGGCAGTTTCGGTTCATTGTGAACGTTAATTTTATTAAGTTGAGGCAGCATTTTGTTCGATATCACAATACTGTGTTGCTAGGACATTGTTTACTGTTTGTCATCTGTAAAGCTATTATGCTTAGTTTTTTATAAATCTAAATTTGTTTTTATAGCATGTTAAGATAGATTTTTTACTTTATTAATACTTTTAGGGTATTTTTTTCAAGTTTCTCTTAGCTAAAGTAGAATAAACACATTGAAACCAATATATTAAGTTAAATACTTTTAATTTAATTTTACTTGTATTTTTTATTGTTCTGAAACACAAAACTACACGAACACTTAAAATTTCCAAGTCTTTATAATGTAGGACTCTGAATTTTTCAAAAAAATTAAAGCACTGAATTTCTAAGTTTTCATTTTTTAAAGCATAAAGCTAAACTTAACTAGAACATTTTTCAATTAATTAAACTCAGAACTTTTCCCGGTTATTTAGGTTTACATTACACTGCACTATTATATACATTGTTAGGGTTCTTGTCGTGAAACTTTTTCTGTTGTCTTTTAAAACATTCTTATAGTAAGAAAATGTTCTCTCGACACAGCATGAAGTCATAGGTGCAATTTTCATGAAGCCACTACTGCCGTTGTAGCGATAAATCGTCTAAAATTTGTTCCCTGAAGAACAGCAGATACATTTTCCATTGTTGCCAACCCTGGGTTTCGCTACAGAATCTTGGTGAGCTTCAAAGAACAACCACTGGCTCTGGTTTTTCTTTCTTTGAAATTGTGTCAATGATTTCCATTGCATCTTTTAGCAGTAAAGATGCGGATTCCAAGCTTTGAATAGCGCAGAAACATCACTGAAATTGGTCTTTAATAAAGGTAAATGAAGTAATTTTGTTCTTATTTTGAAGGGCGGTATAAGCCTTTGCTATGTAGGCTGCTTCGTTGACGTTATAACACTCTTGATGTCTTCAAAATATTTGGAATAGTTGATGGTTTCCTGCTGCCAAATACCCTAGATGGTGAAGTTTGGTTCTGGTGGCAGAGGTGGGAGTTTTCGGTAAGGTTTTGTTCAAGGATGAAATTACGTTGTTGCTAAGCTCTTCAGCCAATCGTATAAACCGTAAGCAAGGCAGGTGATATGCAGCATGTTAGAGTAGAAAATTGTCAATGTCTCTCTCACCTTGATCATGTAAGCCGACTCTCAGCTTGCTTAAAACGTCTCTGATGGTGCAGGCTGTGGCTCGTTTTGTCCAGCATCTTGCATAATATGATGGGAGGTTGACCTGGTTCTGTGGGGTCTGATTTACCCACCACAATGTTAGCAATGAAGCGACCACAACTATCGGTGGTCTCATCTGCTGAAAGCCAGATGTTATAGTCCTGTAGTTCTGTTCTGATGAATTCGATTTTTTTCTCGTATAGTTGGTGCAAATATTTTCCCCTTAAGGTTAATTCGTCTGGTATCTTTCAATCACAAGCACCTCGCATAAACGTGGATTAAAATTGTCTTCTGAAGAGCCAAACAAACCTGAAATTAGTGGTAGCAATTGGGACCCCTTGTTTCCTCTCAATGCTGCTTACATGCCCTGTAGACTCTTTATGCTGCAGAAAATGAGATTTTTGGTCATAATTTACTTACCTTTGGCCCACCTGACAAAATATAATCTTTGGCGATCCCTCAATCAACCAACTTTCAGAAACCTTTCCTTTTGGCGTCTTGCTGTAGGTGTTAATAAACTGGAAGCGTAAACTTCTTAATAATCCATTCAATTTGCTTCGAAATAAGAGTTACATCCGACAATTTTCTTTAACAGAACTTGACTTGTTCGATAGTCACTGGAGTAAAAAAAATGTTAAAAGTGACTGACAGCAAGGCATTAAGAAATTAAATTCAATTTTCTTATAAAAATAAGTTAATTTCGAATTTTTTAACACAGCATGATAACAGAATTAAATGCAATGATTTGTGTTTAAAATTCTTCAAGAAGCACATTGTTGGTTAACGTTTTAAAAGTAATTTTATTGTAAATATTATTAAATTTAATTTTAATAATTTAAAATTAATTTAGATTTAACATTTTAAACAATAGTTTCAGCCTTAAACCTCCTATTCAATCATTTTAGGTTTCATAGCATACACCTACATAACTCGCGTGTTAAAGAAACGGATAACTTATTATGTTAAAATATCATAAAACTTTTAAAACCTAAGGACCCCGGCCCTAGGACTCATCTGCTATTTGCAGCACTTTGCATGTAAATGCGCTTTGATGATAAGAAAAAAAATTTAAACCTCACTAGTGTTACACACAGAAAATTTAGCGCCTGAAGCATTGTTATGTTTTGGCATTAAACAGCGAGCATTTGGGAAGCCATAGACAAAGCCGAGCATGAAATTAAACTGGCATTCAGACTAAAAGGGCTTCCTTTATGCTGTTCGTTTAATAGGAAACGATACCGCAGGAACAAGAGCATTTTATTATTCCTTTGATTTAGTATCAGTTACTGTTATTGAGATTCTGGAGGTCGTAGGAAGCTGTACGAGGCTCTTTGAAAGCGTTAACAATCGCCGTAACCTTAAACTATGTTTCATGGCTTTCACCTGCTCGAGATAGAATTACGTCAAGCACGAAAGGAATTTCATTAAAGCCAAGCTACAACCGGATCTTCATTAACTTTATATTAGCAGCATGCATGAATCTTCTTTGCTAATACTTGTGGCTAATATAAGGTTGTCTCATAAGAAATGCCCATTTTTAAGTTTGATCTTACGGTTTTCTTTTGTTTGGCAATGTTACTTACAGGATGCCATGGTTATTATTGTGTCCTATGCATATTATGAGCACGTGTCAGTCGTCAGTTGTTACTCATAAAATGCAGGTAACAAAATTTAATATTAGAATTCTTCTAAAGCAGCGGTTCCCAAACTGTGGGTCGGGATTCCTAAGGGTGTCGCTGGATTCTATCTGCAGGATCGTGGTGGATATGAAGAAAGCACTTTTATTTAAGAGAACTTAACCATTTTCACGTCCGTTCTTATTAAAAATGTTGCCTTGGCCAAACCCGCCGTAAAGCTGCGAGAGCTGTAGTACCGAACGACAGCGGAGAGAGCCGAACTCCTCAGTCCCGAACGGAAGAACGACTTACCTCACGACTGCATAATCTGCATGTAATTGTTTTCATTTCACAGTGATAGGCATATGATTGCTGCATTTTTGCAAGAGGCTTTCGGGGTGACAGGCTTTCCTATGTTTATTGTCCTCAAATTCCCTACCACATTTCTGGCATACGAACTGGTATTATTTTTTTGTTAAACGTAACATAATCTTTGCGTTGGTCTCCGTAACTTTCTGGCTGCAATATGCTGTTTCTTATTACAAAATAGAGTTTTTCACCTTTTACCACGTGTTGTCTAAATGAAATTCGCTATTAATTCATATATATAAATTAACAATAATTATGATAGTAGTAAAGGATAAAACACTAAGAAAAAGTCACATTTGAGTCACATTTGCGCTATTTCTTAGTGTTTTATCCTTTACTACTATCATAATTACTGTTAATTTGTTACATTGTTAATAGTGTTACTTTATTTTTAATCAGCCTTAAGGCTTATTGTGCTACCCCATTGGGAAGGGTGCCTTCATTGTTTGCCAAATTCCGTTCCTAGTACAAGTTGGGCACACGCCTACCTCTCTATTCACGCGCTAACATCCAACTGGGAAGCAAGGAGCTGAATTGGTGGCTATCAGTATGGGGTCATCCTGAACAGCACCCCTGACTGCCGAAGCACTGCATCACCACATGCTTCATGTAGTTCCTGATGACAAGCTTGAACACCACGACCTCGTGTTACTTCAATTTTGATCCACGAACCTTTTTACAGTTTCGTAAACATATTGCTAGAACGCTTGCACTATGCATCTCTACTTCAAGGCACCGCCCTACTTCCCTGAATAACTGAACAACTGTCCTCACTCGCTGGGTCATCGAACATCCCAATATTGGATCCACGCAACCCTATGACTAACAAGGACACGACCGCTGAGTGCTGCCAGTGTTGCCACTACCTTTTATCCAGCCCTAGAATAATATCTAGGGCACCAGTGACTTTTGTCTTTTGTACTATTTCAGTAAAAATTCTCTTTAAACTATAGTTAGTTATAAGTAAGCATTAAGGTGATACAATCTATTTTAACCGTAATAGTTCTTGATGAGCGCTCTTGGGAAACATATCTAGGCGGATGAAGTTTACAAGTTGTATGGTGTTACTTCTTGCTTATATCCCTCTACAATGCAAAATAAGATAAAATACGTACCTTAATATAGAAACTATAATATCCATCCTCTTTTGCTAGGAGCAATAGCAGACTTTGCTTCATGCGAAAGATATCTAACATTTTCCTCAAGGGAATTTTCCAGGCGAGAAGCTTTGCTTTTGCCGAGTTTCTCATCTTTAACGCTTCGCCTGCCGAAATTAACGGAAGGATGCGAATCACCGCGTGACTTGGAATGTTAGCCTCGGGGAATTTTGATGCAAACCTCGCCGACCATGTTTGCATCGTACGACAGTGGAATGTATGCACACTTTTCCCCCGAAAGCACCGCGGAATACGCTACCAGCAACATTGTCTAATGATTATTGAACATGTTACTACCTCCCTTCGGCTCCTAGCATCTATGTTTGAAATATTTCAAATGACAGCAGAAATTCGATGTTAATATCAGGACCAACTTTTATAAATACATTTGATTGCCCTTGCCGTAGGCGCAGGAACAGGTAGAACGCCTAATTTTATGCAACTTCTCTAACATTGCTGTTGCACCGTGCAGCCTCAACTGTTACGACTAGGAGCCGCTACTCTAACTACAACTAACAAGACATATCAAAATTTATTTATAGATTATTTACTTATGTGTGAATTCCTTGCTGATGTTTGTTTATCCGTGAAACATAGCAGATGTCTCTGAAGATAAGTAGCATATGATACAAGCACTTGCATAGTCTCGATTGGCGTGGAAGAATTTATCCTACAGATCGAAGAAACATGGGTTGCAGTCATGCCTCCCCTTTCACGAACGCGTTCGAAGAAAACGGAGGTAGAGTGACTTTAATATATCTAATTGGATAGTTACCACATTCAGTATGTCTGTCTGGTAGCTCATTTTTTAAGAGCGTCGTGCTACCATTAGAAAGGTAGAGGGGTCGAACCCCTCCAGAGGTAACTTATGTTTTAATACTCATAATTTGTCTACACAGTTCCAATATAATAAATGTTACTTTTTGGTATTAAAACTTAAACAATGCATAGACTGCACATTAAGGTTAGGTTATGTTGTTTTAAATATATATAAAATTAAAGACTTATAGCGTTAAAAGCAAAAGCGTATACATTTTCCACTTTGATTATTGTTTACTTTTGTGTTACATTGCTACATTACAGTTTTCCATTTGATTTCGTCATATACCGAATGTGAGTAACTAATAACTATTAACATGCATACCAAAAAAGTTCATTTTTGGCGTACGATTGCTTGTTTCGGTGCGTTACGACTGTTCTATCTTCCTGCATTTGTTGCACACTACAACGAGGGCTCGGCTCTCTCCGTTGCCGTTCTTGGAAAAGGGCGTGACTGCAGCTGTTGGTTTGTAAGGGTAAGTCGTGGCATAAGACAATTAAATATTGAATAAACGGATCCCTATGTGCAACTGCGACGTTTAACAGAAAAACGAATATTACCATTGAATTAAACAGTAAGAAAATGTCCTATAACTTAATTTATGCGAGATATGTTTGTTCAAATTCAAGGATTTTCATTGTTATCGCAGCATTACTATAATAACGCATAAAAAGAGAGCGATTTCTTTCAAAGTACTTGTTAATAGAATTGTTTGTTTTTAACAATTGTTAATACATATCTTCATGCGTATGTTAGAAAACTACCAAAAGTTCCAAGACCAAAAACTTTTGCCAAATTTTACAATCTCGTATCGTCCCAGAGTAAAAGAATTCCGATAAGAAATTCATTAGCTCTGTAACCACTTACCCGCAGGAAATGAAAGCAACATTTTTGTAAGAATGTCACGATACTTAACACATACATCTTTGAATTATTCCGCATTATTTTTAGAACATCATCTAATATTCAAAGTATATTTAGCTGCAAACATTCAGTCCCAAGTTCATGTCCTTACCCACGCTCTTAATGAAAAACTTGTGCGCTAATTACGTCATCTCATTCATTCCGCTGCCCTAATTTATCCAGAGAATTTCAGATTACTTCATTTGTTACCTGTTCTTCTAAGAACGTCCTATATATCTTGTAGGCTTTGCAAAGCGTTTTAATCCGGTTACTTCTACTGTTGTTTAGCTTCCTATGAACCACCATAAACGTTCTGTTAAAATCAAGTTCCCTTGCCGTTGTCAAACATGTCCGGTCTCATTAATGATGCGTTTAATTTAGCGCTTATTAATTCGTAACCAAATCATGTGTCTGAAAATTACCTAGAAAGATGGCAGCTATATTTTTGCATAAAGTGCGTAGATTTTCGGGTTTAAATCTTACTTGCTAATATCCTTTCTACTTTGTTACTGTTTATGTTTTATTTATTCAATTATTAACTTATATCTTATGCTTATTTTCCTCCCCCATACCTTCCCCTTGTTTATCTGTTTTTACGGATTTATATTACCTTCAAGCTCCAATGTTTACTCTTATTACTTTAAATTGTGTTCTGCGTTTGAAGAAAGGTTCTTCAAAATACAGCGAGTTCTGTAGAAGCATTACTAATAAGAAATGTGAACATCTCACTCAGTTAAGATAGAAATATGATTTTCATCTTATCTTGTGTAGGAACTCTACAAGTTTTGTAAAAGTAAAAATTATGCGCCTGCTCATAGGCTGATAACACATAGAATTAAAATGGCGGAATTCACAGCTCAGCAGAAAGTGAAATGTTGTTATTGGTTGGCGAAATTAAAGTTCCCAATTGCAGTACTAAGAATATTCAGGCAGGAATATGGTGCAAATGCTCCAGAGCGTCATGTGACATAATCAACTGTTAGAAACAGGTTCTGTTTTAAGAAAGAAAGGAAACAGTGTCTGCAGTTAAACAAGAATATGTTAAACAAACATTTCAGCGCGGTTTTAATAGTGTTTAACGCCCAGTTTTACTACTGAGGTTCCACAGGCGGTCTTTCAGAGCAGTCAGCAGAAATCAATTGACGGGCCAGTTCAGATCTGGATATTCCGAAGTCTGTGTTCATGATATCGTCTATGAAAGGTTGCGACTTAGAGCAAACAAAAGCTGCAATCGAATGATAAGCCTAGTTTGCCACTTCAATGTTATCTTACATTGATAAAATGATGTTTTCAGGAAGTAGCTATTTTTCTCAGGTATTCCCAGTGGGTACATTCAGTCAGAATATGTACCCATTCCTCATCCCCTCCACAAGAGCAGATTCCCCTACCAGAAGTATCCGTTATTTTTCGAGCCTTTCAATTTTCCATACTAAACCAGGCCATTCCTGATGTTGCCTTTCTCCCTAGAACGAGCATATACATTTCTTTACCTCAAGTTAGTTTTGTTTCATTCGATAGGCTCAAGGAGACTTTCGCGTTACATTCTGCCTCGATTTCCTGCCTGCTGATATCTTCTAGCCTTCTTTCATATGCTTTTATTATTTTCATTGCCTTGTTGCCATATTGAACCCAGGCCAATTCCTCTCTTTCCACCTCTGCAGACCAATACGTTGGTGTTATATTTTGTATCTCGTGTCTATAGCATTTATCGCGAAGTGTGGACTCGTCTCCCTACATTAGTCTAAATCAGTGTTACACCGTCCTTGTTTTATTATTAACCGTATCTTCATAGCAACCTACCTCCCTCATGACCCCACAGTTTGAGCCCGAGAACCCTTTTCCAAAGATCGATTTGAATTTTATTACATGTTCAGCTCTCCTCTATCCCCATATTTCACTTCCATATAACAGAACAGACTTAATCATAACTTTGTACATTCTCTCTAGTGTATCTACTGGTATACCTGAAACGCGAGTCAGAACACGTAATAGCTATTTAGTTGACCTCATGCTTTTTTTCCATTTCGGTTATTCCTAAATAACAAAAATTATAACATTGTGAGTGTTAGCAAAGCTACAACATACAATTGGATTGAAATCACGTGTTGTTTACTTCTCAGGAGTTTTCTAACAATCATCTTCAGAGCAAAAACCGGCACTGTACTCCACTGCAAGAAACGTCACTGCTTTATGGATTACTGCTGAACTTGAAGCATTCTCGGTGTTACAACAGTTCAGATACGCCTAGGAAAAAGTCAATAAGTGCGCTTGATCCCTTTTGCCTGATATTTTGTTTAAAGTGGATTTAATATTCTGTGAAGATATTTTTGTTAAATAGCTAAGAGCAAGGACATGCATATTAATATTCGTGAAAATAATGTAGCGTTGTTACCTTAATGATTTTTTCTTTCATATTTGCATATATGCAGTGTACCAACCGCCGCACGTAATCTCATGTTCTTAAAAAAAACACGCACGCACACATACATCTTTTTATCAATCATAAAACATTTACATGTGTCTGTTTTATGGATGATAAAAGACGTTATGTGCAATTCTTTTCTTTAAAGTAACTAAGAAATGTAAATCTGTAAAATAATGCAGTATTATATATTTTATACTGTATTTCAAAAATGTATAAGGCAATATGAAATTTGATGAGATATTTAGAATACTAACTAAAGATGATATGTAAAGTTTAATTCTCTTATACACATAAACAATTTTTTTTAAAAAAATGAATCTTATTTCCTTACACCTTAAACGTTTGACATAAATTTTCATTTTATGGCTGGATCAATTTTGTTGAAAATTTGTACATACATAATGTATGCAAATTTGAAGTGTGGTAACCAGAAGTATTTAAATATTATTATTAGTTAATAAAAACCAATATCAATAATAAATTAAAAACATTTCTATTTTCTTTAATTTGAGAAGTATTTTCTTTTCAAGCAACAAGCATACACATATTATTATAGTTCCCATAATATCACGTTTTCTGCAGTTTATATAAAAAATCATTCCAATTCTACCAATATTTTATAAGAAAAATGCATAATTATGTCACAATGTTTTCAGTTTCTTAATATTTTATTTTGGTTTAAAATTTTTTAAAAAAAGTCGATTTATGTGCATTAGATAAATAAAATTTACAGAGCAAATTGAGTTAAGTTTTCTTAATATCTCTCAAAAATGTCACATTAATAGCTTTAAAACTTTCTGAGACACAGTGTAAAATGTATATTGTTGCATTATTCGCCAGAGTTACACTTCTTGGCTACCTTAATTTTCTTTCTAATATTTGCATAAATACAAAATTAATATCCAATCGATGCACTCTTATTGACACTTGTTCATGAGCTCCTATATTTGAACGTCTATAAAATAAGGATTTTCTTTTAGTTATTAGTGATTCTGAGCTGCTGAGTGTAGTGTTCACATAGGTTGTTAAATTGACAGCAACCCTTATGGCGTAATGTGTGTTGCCTATTCCGGAAAATCATAGGGAACTGTGGAATACTGTATATATTGTATTATATATTCTGTTCATTTTCAAAATTGGGACAACAATGGTCCTATAGTTACAGTTTAGGCACTCTTGATTCTTTCGACCGTCTGTCTTCTGCAAAAATAACATTACTATAAGCCAAAAAAAAAAAAAAAAAAAAAAAGAAAGAAAGAAAAAGATTGTAACATTAAAGGCAGTATGCGCTGTTATGCTCTTAGCAGTACTAACGAAAGCTACAGAAAAATTATGACAGTGTTACAGTTAGTTACCCGGGGAAAACGTAACCATTTCCGTTTTTAACGAGGGTGCATTTATTTTACAACTCTCAGGGCCCACATTCTGCAGTAATTTGGACATGAACACAGTTTTAAACTGCGCATATTTTGTGTCGGAAAAAGTCATTCGGGAAATAAAGCCAGTGATTTTTTCTGGCTTTCCAACGGTTTTACATGTTATATAGCAATAATAAGGGGACTGCAGTTGGTAAAAATCCGTTATGACTCATCATAAGTGTCTGCTGTACGTTTTATGTTCAAAATCCCCAGAGCCTTGATATCATCGAAGTCATTATGTAGAGGAAAATGGGAATGATATAGAAAAATATCTAGGAAAAGAAAGAGATAAAACGCTAGAATAAATAAATAAATGAGCGGATAAGAGAAGAAGAAGGGATAAAAAGGAAAGTGCAAACAAGCTGACAGCGAAGGAAAAAATATTAAGCGAAGTACGTAAGAAAAGAACAGAATCGAAGGGTGAGACGAAGAGAGGATAGAGAAGATCAGAAAGACATAAAAATAAGGTAAGGAATACAGGAAATGCTGATAATGGAAATAACACATAAGATATTTTGTCAAAACATACGGGTCACTTTGCAACCTGTAGAGAAATGTATTTACGTGAATCTAATACACACTCCAAATTTGAAACTGAGAATCATAAAAAAGATATTGACATATTGTTGTACGGCGTCTTAGCGATAAGCCCGTCCGCTTCATAAAACAATCAGAACACGGAATTTATAAGTGGACTATTGTTACATCTTGAAGCACGTAGGACAAAACCCATCACTCGTGTTGTTGCCAGGACAGTTGCTGTAGGTCAAAGAAGAAAAGTTATTTCTTATGGTGTCACTAGTCACAAATTGCCCGTTCTTCCTTCTTTCATGTACGAATGCCAAAACTTTTTCTTCAGTGTCAGGAAGTTTTTCTTTGCGAGGACCAGTGAATTTCTTCCCACTAGCTTTAGTTACAAATAATGTCAATTTCTTTTGCCGCCACTAGCCAACATTACTCTCAGCTACATTGAACTCTCTTTTTGTCTTTCTGTTAACATTTTTTTCACACAAAGAATTATTTACGCTTGAAAGTAGCATCATAAGTTGTTCCACTCTGTTTGCGCTCTATTTCATGTGTCTTCTCATGAGAAAGTTACTGGAAGACGAGAGTCAATAGAAATGGCACTTAGATTGCCAGATCAATGGAGTTTTTCCTTTTGAAGCTACGTTAAAGATAAACTTTATGCTATAAAACCACAAACTCTTGCGAACTTCAAAGAAACTATTACACGATTGTACGAACAAGTGTGTGTCTATGCGTCCTATATCGTCTGCAGAAATATTACGGCATCCAGAAAGTAAGTCCCAATCGCGCCTAGAGATGGCACCGCTAGTCGGATAGGAATGCGCATGCGCAGGAATAGAGAGGAAGTATGTGGTAATAATGCAGTAAAATTTCAGCCTTGTGACGGCCGTGGTTACCGCGCTGTGCTAGGAGAAAATGGGTGCTCTGATATTGTCTCCCGCCAACTGCGAAGTTCGTGCAGTCATCCGAGGTTTGCACGCTCAAAAGCAAAGTCCAGCAGAGATCCATCGCCAATTGTGTCAAGGCTTCCGGGAGACAATTTCGTGCACAAGGGAGCGAGACATCTGGGGAATTGACAAGAGAGTTCTGAAATTGTGAAGCGCCGGTTCTGCTCAATTGCTTGCCGCACACTTTCCAACACTTCTGCCGTCACCAGGGACGGTCGGCCACTACGGTCGTCGTCGTGAATATTGGTGCGTCCTTCAGTGAACTGCCTGCACCATCGTCTTACCATAATGTCGTGTCCATACACTTGACACAATTGGCGATGGATTTCTGCTGCACTTTGCTTTTGAGCGAGCAAACCTCGGATGACTGCACGAACCTCGCAGTTGGCGGGAGACAATATCAGAGCAGCCATTTTCTCCTAGCACAACGTGGTAACCACGGCCGTCACAAGGCTGAAACTTTACTGCATTATTACCACATACTTCCTCTCTACTCCTGCGCATGCGCATTCCTATCCGACAAGTGGTTCCATCTCCAGCCGCGATTGGGACTTACTTTCTGGATGGCCATTGATAGAGGTTGAAAACACTTTAAGAAATACTTTTATAATAATCATCATAGAGCTTTAATACAGAGTGAATTCTATTGTACTGTATTTTTAATTAAATGAATGGTGACTTTGGCCCACTCTGTATTTAACACTTCACGTTTCATGAAATGTGTTAACCAATGTATGAATCGTAAAGGTGGGTTGACATCGGGAACTTTCGTATAGAACATTTTGTATCATGCAGATTTGTTCCATACAAACAGATAAAGAACATTTACATTTGCAACATTTGTATAGAGATTATTGCAAGCCAGTTCAAACATGGAGAAACTTTCATGCTCTGTGCAGTTGCTGCTTGTGCTATTATTATAGAAGAAAATGGGAGGAAAAAAGCAAAATGCAAGTGGTTAGCAAGACATTTTTGCTGAAAAGGAATTCATGTGTCCCATTTCTGCCTGATTCTGAAGTTTTTTTCTTGTTAACTTTCGCCAATTCCTTGTTGTACTAGCATTTTAAGTTATGTGTCTTTTTCCACATCTCCAACCTCATCTTTAAGGATAGAGGCAATTTCACTCAAAGAATCATTGTGTGTGTTCCTGTCTTTGAAAATCTTATTTTGAGGAACCCAAATACATTTTCGTGCTTACATTTCTTCTATTAAACATAATGTTTTTGTAGTTTTTATAGTTGACATGTTTGCTGTCTATGAAAGAGGGAGAGAAGAAGAAAAATGAATGCCGTTAATTGAGTCAATGACACTAAATATACAGTAAGTTTACATATAAAGTATACACAGAAGACGACAAGGGAACACAGATCACAACATAGAACATATTTCATCTGCTGTTGGGTTACAGTAGGGCTCGCGTTCATAAGCTAACATTTCTGAACTTGTACGCTGTTCCTGGGATATCTATCTACCACTTAACCATCGTACTTCAAGGAAAGCGTGACACTTCAGTACCTAAAATAGCACTTCGTTAAATCGATGAACACGTTAGGACATTTCCTAAGCATCAAACTACTACGCAAACGAACCTTTCATATGAAACACCTACAAACTAATATTAATAATGTTCTCTCACCAGGAACTGCGTAAACTATGCGAATTTCTCAGCGAGTTGAATTTGTGAAGGTTATTACAGAGCGCTAGAGCAGAGAATGTAGTAAAAAACAAGAACGCTAACTGAAAATATACATCGATATTTAATAAAAAAACATAAATTTCAGACTTAAATGTATATACCTTTCCGTATAATTATTATTTTATTTATGTGTTATATTTTTATCATAACGTTTCCAATTACACTTAGCTGTATAACAACTAAAATGGGATCGATTAATATTTAAGCTACAAAATTAATTTTAAACAGACGATTGCTTGTTTTTCTGTGTTCCGAAACCGTTGTGTTCTCTCCGCCTGCATTTATTGTACACATTACACTATCAAGGTTGATAGAGCACATACACTAAGGCTTAAGATTTGTACATCGCTCCGTATCACTTCAGTATTCCCTGGAAATCGGCTTTTTCCGCTGCAGTTCGGTACTGAAGCTGTGTAACAACCGTTGTCTGTAAGGGTAAGTCTGGTTATTTATCTATGCGCATGAGCAGACTATTCCACCATAATCTTTCACATGACACCTACTAGTTTATGGCTTGGCGGGAATACTCAATTGTTAATGCTAACAATAACAACCCCCTCCCCTAATTGCCATCCAGGGCGACTTTTTCAGGCATACCTCCACTTCTAATGGTCCGATTTCCTTATTTTTCAGACACTATTTTTCTTACTTTATTTCAATGGTATATACCGAGTTTGGTTGCAATTTTTTAAATGGGATTTGAAGTAAACCGGCACTCATAAAAATTTTTATTTCGCAGGTTTTCAAAAATCGTTTATCTTATTTTATGTAAATGGCATATTTTGAGTTTCCTTGATAAAATACAAAAATTGCGGCAGCTACAACGATTTTCGCTTGAGGTTAATCCCCATTGTCCAATTTTGCTGGTTAACGAACCTAATGCATCTAATGCATCTTTTGTTAATTTATAACTATATGCAGAGTTTCTATGAGGAAAAAAAACAACAATTGCGGCCCTTGTGCGTTAACAGATATACACACTGTGTATGAGTGGGGAAAGGTCTATATATAAATTTCATTTTTAATGCCTAATTGGTATGATCGATGGAGATTTGAAGAAAATTTTGAAAAATATTTTCATGAGTGCAATCGCAATAGATTCAAAATCAGCTAACAAATATATTTTAATTCGCTAATATATATCAGCTCTACCATGAAAAGAACAGATTTAGCAGGCACTGTTAAGTATGAGAACTATTTTAAGTTTTACAATGAAAACTATAATTTAAATTCGGCCTTGTTCAAATAGATGTGTATTCGATGTGCGAGGATTTAAATTTGAGGATCCAGCCTATATGAAAACCATATGAAAACCATAAAAGGATTGCGGTTTCAGAACTCATTATTAATAAAAAAATGTAATTTTTATAATAAATTAAATGAAGCAAAGAAAATATACAAGGAAGATGATAGCATTGCAGCTATAGTTTGGTATTAGGTATATGCAGAACTTAAACTTCTAGTTTTGCCTGTGCAGGAGATGTTAATGCACAAATTTAAATGCATCATGAAAGTTCGGCCAATCAGAGACCACGTGAGGCTTATATCTTTTTTGACAGGCTACTTTCGTCAGCTTACAGTAACGATAAAGACACGTATGCTTCTTGCGATATAAAAACAGAAATCACAGATTTTAATGATTTTTGTTTTCATTAACAATCAACAGAATTATTCAATGTAATCTGTCTATACGAGGTCACTATAAAAGTTTTGAAATGGGAAAAAGAGAACGTTGACCCGCTGAAAAGGAAATGGCAACTCCTTATGAGTAAAGGGTACCAATCCTTCCTACTCCCGTATTTCAGAGTGAGTCGATAAAAAAGAACCCACCCGTGCACAGGCAGCCAGTCGTTACGATGGAGCTGGAGAGAGAGAGAGCAGTTTTGCGCTGATTCTTTATGACGTCAACAGTATTTTAAATGAACCCCAAAGCTTTGAGAGCTTACAACAGAATTTTTGGCATCTTGCTCCATTTAGGGCAACAGTTTTCCGCTAGTTTGCGGAACTTAAAACGGACCGAACTTCAGTGCAAGATGAGGCGAGAAATGGGCGTCCGACAACGGCAATGACTGAGAAAAACATATTCAATATGGGAAAAAAGTAGGCGAAAACAATTCAGTAACATTTAAGGGCATTCAGGCAATCTTCAGATTGGATCGCCAGCATATCAACAATTCTGCAGGATCATCTTTGTGTCAGGAAGATTTCCTTCCGTTGGATGCCCCACTATTTGATAGGTGCACAAAAGCACACCCGCGACTAATGGTGTGAAGAAATGCAGCAGAGATTCGATGGAGGGAGCTCAAGACGTATTCCTGATGTCATCATGGGTGATGTAACATGGATTTACCAGTTTGATCTGGAGACCAAGTGACAGTCTGGATCTATCCAGATGATGATTCATCAACGAAAGGGAAGAGGGGCTGAAGTGTTGGGAAGAAAATGGTGGACATTTGGCCAAAATTCCTTTGGAGGAGCAAATTACGGTTATCGCTTAGTGGTACACCACAGTCTGCCTGCCGAAAGTTTCCGACAAACTGCGAGATGGCCGTCCAAGTACTGGACTGAGGGGAATCTTACTTTACCACGACAACAACTCCGCTTACACGACTAACATCAACATAGGGTCTACAAAGATCAGACTCGTGACTCATCCTCCCTACAGATCTGACCTGGCTCCATGCGATTATTTTTTCTTCCCAGTGGTAAAAAATCGCATTGGAGGAAAGCGATTTTTCAGCCCTAAAGAGGCTGTGGCTACATATAAAAATAAACTTTCTAACCTTGAAGAAAATGAGTGGCGGGGGTGCTTTGACAATTTATTTTTTGAGGATGAGAAAGTGTATAGAGCACTAAGAAAGGCTCAAAATAATGATCTGAACTTCAAAGCCTGATGGCAGAAGAACTTAAAAAGTACAAATCCATGGGTCGTCCTGGCAGTCATTGTGAACCGCTTGGACTGACTTTTTCAAAGTATAAACCACCTAACCCATGATATACGGCATTTTGACTCTCTTGGGGCCGCTTTCCGTTTCGCAATAAAAGATAGCAGATATTGGGAAACTGATGCAATATAATCCACATGAACACCCGCGCTTCTACCAGCAAATTCTGGCGTGGTCAACCCATTACGGTTGAAATTCATGAGTAGATGCTCATATTTTGTTGAGAGTGTTATGTTGATGTTTGTGTAGCAATATGTTAATTAACTTTACCTAACCTTTCGAGAAATGTATTATCGCAATATTTTGTTTAATAACACCATTAATTAAAAATACGAATTTTGTTACATTTCACATAATTACGCACAAGTATTTTATAAAGTAAATAAGTATTAGGTTTAAAAGGTGTTCTGTAAATTAATTAAATGTAATTTTGAGCTCATTGGATTGCCCAAATAATGAATCACCTGTTGTGTAAATATTCTGTAAAATATAAACTTTATAAGCAGTCAAATGTGGAATTTATTAAATTTATTCGGGAAGGGTGGTTCTCAAAACAATGCGTCATGATTCTGTTTCCATTTTCAAATCACTGACACAAATGACAAGAAAACCAGACGTATATACTGCAAAGTCGTGATATATTTCTCTCAAAACTCTTTTATTTCCTGCTGTCACTTTGATAGTTTTCGCATAGCTCAATCTTTAAGCATTAAGTTTTTTGTCGTTCTTGCACGGCTTCACTTGTACTTGATACCTTTCCATCCCTCCCTATTCTCTCCGTCCTTGTCTACCTCAAAAACTTTCGTTCCGTTTCTATTATTTGGAACAGGTAAACACATTTCTAAAAGAGTGTGACGTAATGTTTCTGGCTTGTTTGCTCCTTTTTCCGTTGTTAACACAGGTTGGACATTCAGGGGTTAATAGACGTGTCTTCCTCAAGTTCGGAACCTTCACCGCTCGCCTGACCCGGTGACCCAGGTATTATAAGGTGTGTTAATATTTTATTATTGTATTGTTAATGTTTTTAATGTAGGATTCTTTGTCTTGTATCATTCATTGTATTAACTAGGACTGGAAAAAAGCATTCTGTTCTATTATTTTCTACCTCAGAGAACGTAAAGAAAATATCAGGACGGAAATGAAAGAACTGCAAAAGAAAAACCGTTGCGAGCGAATGCATATTTCATTCAAAGATATCAGAGATATGAGTACGCAACGGACGTCACTTCGAACAATTTCCGTAACACAGATTAGTGCTCATTATGAAATGCCAAGGGCACTTGTCCATATACAAAGTCGTCATGAGAATGCAGACAGAAAAGCACTGCAAGTTTCTGTTCATGTTGCTTTGTGCTGATGTTCCGATTTTTTGCGCTCAACCAGCTAAAGGGGAAAAAGCAACAGTTCGTTCAAATAAAATATCTTTGTGTATCGATTTTAATCAGCTGCAGTTGTCCAGTACTGTAAATACTAGTGAGACGGCATATGAGAAAACCGCCACTTCCTGCCGGAAATAGAGCTGAACTCATCAGTTTCTTCTGCTTACACTCAAGATAAGAAACCGCCACGGGTGGCCGAGGTCGTTAAGGCGCGGAATCGTGAGTGGGAGGTCTGGGGCTCGAATCCCGTCAGGACCGTCCTCCCTGACTGAGGTTGTTTTCAGGTTTTCTTCAGTCTTCATAACTGGCAAATGCCGGGGAGGTACCTAAACTTAGACCTGGAACACTTCCTTCCTTTAAAAAAAATTCTTTCACAATACATCATTTCATCTCATGTATCATCAGTGTCCACCGCCTGTGGTGCCTCTGTAGCAAAAACGGGCGTTAAACACTACTGAAGGTAAGAATGTCTGAAAAAAAGGTAACACGGGCTAAGTTTGCATTATTTACTAGACCGGAGTATTTGTTCATGGGGATTTCTTTGCTGGAAATTCCACTGCTAATTCGAGATATTTTTACAAACAGGGAGGTTTCTAAAGAGAGCATATATTACCACATCAGTTCATAGTAATCTCGTGTACATGGTAGTACTTATTAGAAAGAAAATATCAATTATTTAGAGCAGTTGTGGTTAAATATATTGATAGAGTACGAGGGAGGGATATTCAAAATTTTTCACAATCGTTCTATCCATTGTTGGACAATAATGTTTAACTAACGCAGCTGGTAACAATGGACCATGTGCTATCAAAATGTTCATAAGTGCAAGTTTAAACTTATATAGTTATTGTCCTACAGTATCTTGAGCTCAGTCCTGTGCCAATAGCTGGTGAAAAACTCATGAACATTTATATACAAAATTTTAGATTCTACATTTTTACATGCTATAAGCTACGTGTTCTTTCCATTTGACGCTACAGGCCGCGATGAACCTTGGCCTGCCGCGACGACCTCTGCATCCTCTACCTCCGTCTTGCGACTTCATGGATAAAGGACAGTATTGCAGGAGGCATGTGATTAGCATGCCAGCACCCTGCGGTTCACGATGGAATAACGGCACCTTTCTATCAGGCAGCTTCTTTGTCCTCACGAGGCTGGATGAACCCCTTTCCAAACTTCCTAATTTTGAAAAAGTCCTAAGTAGGTACCAGGAATCGAAATCGGGCCTCCCAGTCAGCAGTCAGCAACAATAACTACTAGACCAAAGGGTGGTCATAAGCTAAATAAAGACCGAAAAAAATTCAAATGGACTTAATAGTTTGAGACACTGAACGACAACCCTCGTTTTGGCCGGCCTCCGGAAACTGTGAACTAGAAGACTGGGGAACTTGGTGGAAGAAAATCGACGTATTACTGTCGGAAACGCTAAGTATGGAAACGGGCGTCAGTGTTGGCAGCATTGAGAGTACACTCCATGAACATTTAAAGCTGCAAAATGGATTCCACATTCCCTAACCAATGAAGAGAAGAGGAGATAGCAGAAAGGAACAAGAAATGAAACTAAACCACGCGTTATGCATTAAGCGTACAAAATATTGCAATGTTAAATTTTTGTGCGATAAGCTATGCTTGTAAATAATTGTAATAACACTATATCGAACAGCCCTCAAATTATTTTTGGATTCTTTACACCTATTCATGCTAATTAATGTATTTTTTATATATTTTAGTCTAACTTCAGTATATTACACAAACTCACCTATTTTATTTTAAGTACATAACAAAAGGTAAATATTTGTTGTCCAACACATCAGTCCGAGCTATTTTTAAATGTAAAAACGAAATATAAATAAGACATTACAACAAAAATATAACATTTATCATCGATAAAAAGAAAACCATGCATGTGCTTTCAATGTTTTTATTATCAGCACCGATCGTAGAACGCAAGACATCTGATAAGTTTCAGGTTTCCTGCAGAGCCAGAGATAGTGTACCGTGCGTCTTCAAATGACTTCCCTCTGTTTATGTAACATTTTTGAAGATGCAACATTTACTTCCGGTTCTAGTTCTCCCTCCCAACCCCACTCTACCGCCGCTCGCTTTGTGCTCTCTGAGAGATGAGGGTTTCAGCTTTCCTTCCCGCATCCATAGTTTAATAGCGTCTGCATATATATGCGTATCTTTTTTATAGCTCCAGGAATGAAATATTACTCAGTTATATATTCCATGTATGCTCTCAGTTAAATAAATACATATGAGGAATTTCAACTGCCATCTGTGATCATTTACATTTGAGGATTCATAAACTTGAAAACTAATCCTCTCAGGTTGCTGAAATATGATGGAAATAAATCCCTTCCGACTCTATCTCTGTTTTCAGCTTGCAATATTCCGTCATGTTAAGCATACGGATGAATGGATACTTTTTGGCAGGGCAAATGGCGTTCATATTTGAGATAAGAGCAACGCGATAAAATAATAAAACCATTGCCTAAGCTTCTCGCTAGAGAGGGTTAACCAACAATTTCCAACATCTCGGGTTCATTACTTTTGCAATTTATTTTCACTAATTAACCAAAAAGTAAGTTTTACTCGCTTAAGATGAACCAGGAATCAAAATAAACAATGGTACAGAGCGACAATTTTAAAAGTATCGGTTAGTCAGTCAGTGGACCAGTACGGCAATTGCCACACAATCACCGGCATCTCCTTTTATGATCTCACGGTACTATAACGTTTCACTGTTGCAAAGCTTAGATACCACATATAAAATGACAAAATGCGATGCTCAACCATCTGCTCACGGTGGGTGTTGGAAATGTTGTCTATTTTCTCTGACACGATTCAAGTTTTCTTATGAAATTATCGTTCATACAATTTGGAATTTCTTCTTTTAGTTCCTCTAGTGTGTGAGCATAAAGATTGTTTTTTTAGTGTTTCCCAAAGATACAAATCACAAATTCTAGGTGTGGAGAATCAGCATTTAGATTCTCTTCTACTAATTCATACCCTTTACTTTTATGAAAATCTCGTTGAAATGAAATGTATAATTAAAAGAGGCATTAAGAAAATCTAAAGGAAGAAAAGTTCTGCAATGCATAATATTATAAAGTTAATGATGTTTCCTACACAAAGTGTTAAAAAACTCCGTTGGAGATATAAAACAACAATAAAAACCGGAAACTTGTGAATAGTATACTAAAATTTAAGAAATGTGGCAGTAAATCTAAAAGTAAAAATTACAGACATATAAGTACATTTAATGAAGCTTATAAGCTATTTGCTAAATTAAAAAAAAAAAAAATACACAGTGAGATTATTTAAGTTAGGGGCCGCTTGAGCGCGGATGCTCACTCGGGAAGTGCAGCAGTCGCAAATGGAAAAAGGGAGATAGAGTAGTTGGGCATAAAGTTAATATTAATAAATTAGTATTCACATTTTTACTGAAAGCATAAAATGTTACTGTATTATAAAGGAATAACCTGTGTTGGGAATGATGCCCCTCAGCGGCAATACATTGCTGGCATCTACCTATGAAATTCCTGTATTTCATTTCATTTTTCTTAAGTAGAACAATGACGTTTCTTTTCATTAAAAAATCTGCATCTCGTAACTTACTAACAAGTTAGCGAATACTAATTTTGGGACATTTGCTGCAAATTGCCTTACTCTTTCTTTACAAGAGTACCGTTCTTAAAGAATATTTCTGTAGTGACATAATTATAGTGACCTGTTGATCGCGCAGAAAGAGACAGAGCTACTTTCTGCGAAGTTACCACGTTCTCGATAATGAAGTTGCAATTGAGAGAATTCCTCATTTTTAAGGCACACGTTTACTAAATGTAATTATAAACATATTTCAAGTACTTCTGATATTTACATTATTTCTTATTTATTCAAGTGTTTACAAATTTATTTCCGGATATATATTTAATTTATACCGTAAGCATATTATATATGTAAATATTCTTCCTTAGAAAGGGTACAAATCAAAGTTTACAAGCTATTAATAAGTAATAAAATAAAAATAATGTTATATTAATACACAAAATTGAAGTTATGAAAAAGAATTTTTAACATTACCTTAACGCTGAAGCAACAAAAAAGAAGGGTTTTACTTTACGAAGAAGCACGCTTAAGTCTAATTATTCCATTCCCGTTATTGGGTTCACCTACTGCCTCTTTTTCACTGGAATATGAAATACCGGATTATCAATTATATTCTGATAGTTTTCCTTCTAGAACAAGTGTTGCATAGTTCTAAGAGGCAACGTTTCATGCTGCAGTTCCCATCAGACGCTGTCTACTTGAAGTCTCTCGCTTGTTTGTTTAAGACCGGCTGCTATCTTCTCTATTCTTCCATTGCCTACACTTCCTCACCTATTTAACACACTCTTCACAAAATCTTTAAAATGCAGGGAAAGACAGGTTATTGAATATATATTTCTCTGTACAAGAGCGTATAACTGTCTGCTTCCTATTGGCCAACAATCAAGGCGTCACATATTGATGCTACTGCGCATTCCCCCCGAACAGCCAAGTGACTTACTGCGCGATCAGAGATGTTTTTGCTATAAGCAAGCCCTAATCTCTTTCCGCGCCGTGGAGGGAATAGCAAACCTGCTTGCTTACTTATTGACATTACTCACTGTCTCAGTCATAGCGCAGATGTTACTGGGTGTGTGTTGTGTTGCTCGTTTCTTACTTCGACAGTAAACACAAATAGCATTATACCTCGTGTGCCTATAACGACACAGCGTGTCTTTATGTGTTAACTCAGTGGTAAAAGAATCATAGGATCAATTATTTTTAGTATAGAGTTGATTGTGTTATGTGAATACCATGCTAATCTTTTTAACAGATGATTAATTGACAGGGAGCGTTATCGTGCATTTTCCAACAGGACTCTGCCATTGCTCACAGTTCATAATCTGTATAATAATAGATTTTGGGGGAAATTTTTCTACAGAATTACCAATGTAATGGAATCTCTTTCTTCGGTTATAACCCTGCACATATTTTTTATTTCCTTGCGCTAGACACTTCCAGTTTCCTGTTTTTTTTTTTTTTTTATTACGTGGTAAAAGTTTTTATTTGAGATTAATAGCACACAGGATTTAATCAGTAATATTTTCTCCCCCAGCTCTCCTACACACTCACCTGTTGATATTTGCTAATTTCACCTAAGCCATGTCATGCCCATGGGATCTTTTAACCTTGTCCACAATACATCGAATCTCCTAATATTCCAGTTAACTGACATGGATAATGGTGGAGAAAAGAGCTCAGAGAGGTGATCCTCCTGATTTTGTCGTCAAACTCGTCCTCTATGAAACAACAGGCTTTTGACATTCCATCTTCTTCAGCTTACAAACAGTGCAAACTTTCTTCAAATCTGCAAAATTCAAGGCGTATTACAAACACAACTCAAAACAGATGACAACGAGAAATTTTTATTGCGTTATTTACTGTCGGTTTAACTGCGCTAGTCTTTTCGCGACGCCTGTAGATTGGAAATGAATTCTGTAGGTGTAATTCCGAATAGAGTTCCGAGTCTTTGGCGCCTTAAAGTTATCTGGCATTCACATTTTCAGGATAAGGAAAAACTCCGAAAAAAGCCTTACCCAGACAGCTAGACCTGACCGGAATTCGAATCCAGGACATCCTTAGTAGTCGCTAACACTACCACTAGACCACGGAGGTGTCTTGTTGTGCCATCATATATTGTTATTTATTAATATTAATGGTTTATTGTTTATGTACTTTTAATGCGCCCTACGTAAAAAAAACTCAATGCCACCCATCATGATAAATACGCGGCAAAAAATCTGGATCTTAACATAGACACCGATCTAGAATGGGACATAGAAGGGCGAGAGCCAGATATCCCATAGATGCAATAATTTACACATTAAAAAAGATACAAAAGAATTACCTCTCAATCTCATTCAAGTGTTTGTTATGCCACGCTTTGATTATTGTGATGTCTTGTACTCTAATCTGAATACTAGGCAGATCGACAGATTACAACGCGCTCATAATAACTGTGTTAGTTTCATCTTCAACACCCGTAAATTTGATCATGTGACACCCCAACTGAATCAACTGTCATGGCTACCTCTAAAAAACGTAAGGCCTTCCATTCCCTTATTCTGTTCAAACTCCTCCGTGCCTCCACCTCTCGCTTCGTATGCCTGTCCGTACCTCGAAACCGGAAAAAGATTTACTGTCTATCCTTCGTCACTGAACACGTTTCTACTCCACTTCATTCAGCGTGTCAGTTCTCAGAATCTGGAACTCCCTTCCTCCTGGTCAGAAATTGTAGGACAATTAAGCAATTTAAACGTAGATTAAATTGTCATCTCAACTCTAGGAATTACAAAAGTTAGTTTCTCGCTTCTTCTCCTCCTTCTTTTTCTTCCTTTTCTTCTTTTACTTATCCTTCCTTCCTCTTTACTTGAGAATAATTATTGAAGAAATGGAATTGTAACACTATCTTTAGCAACGTTCTAACTATATTAAAATTTGTAATATTTGCATGATTTATTAATTTGGTTTTATGTATTTTATATTACTGTGCATATTGTATGCTCTGTATTTTACTGGTTCTTCGCATGGTAGCGTAAAAGAGAAAAACCCATGGCCTTAACTCTTGCCAGGGTAAATAAATTATTATTATGATTATTGCTATAATGTATGAATACACAATAATAAAATAGAAATTTTGATAAAATATGAATTTATTCATGTCCTTAAATTTTGTAAACCAATCGAGAACAACATTAAACATACATAAAATGTAAATTTAGGATTTTAAACTTTAAGTTAAATTTTAAGAAATCTACGACAGCAAGAGACCTTTAAAGGGACTCCGCATTCAAAAGTTTAACCGTTGTGATGAAATTTTGATGTTAATGAGAGTAGCTGGAATGAACATCAGAGGAACCTGGAGTTCCCCGAGAAAACCTGTTCAAACACCAACTTTGCCCGTCACATATTCCACTTAAGATCGCTGGCATCGAACTCGGTAGAAGGCGAGCGATTTAACCTGCAGATAAAAGTTAGTTACAATAAAAGTGTGACGGTCAATATTGTGAAGGTACTGAAAACCATGTTTAGTGGGCCTTCACTTTGATATCCCGGCTAATATCCACATTCTGTCCACACGCTGAACAAGGTAAACAGTGGTCTTGTTCCTGACTAATTTCCAGACCAGTGATTTCAAATACGCCTACCCAGTGTCATAGGTTATCAGAAACTATGTGCCCATCCCGTTTATTTACTCTTGGTACTCGAAGTTGACGAATTGCAAATTTGCACATTGATGAGCAACCGGTTCATTTGGAAAACCCATTACCGGAAACCGAGATTTGTAGATGCATTTTTGGTGAGCTTAGCCTCATTTCAGAATGCCATTCCAAATAAATGGGAAGCACGCTATACAACAAACTATTCTTATTTGTTAAATATTACCTAGTAAGCACATATTAAAATTATAAAATAAAGATAAGATTAGGAAAAGAAAAGAAAAAAAGGTATAAAAATAAAAATAACTAATTAAAACAGGGACGAAATAACACAGTAATCACAAAACAAAAAGAGGACAGATAAAGCATGATAATTAAATTATAATCAAACTGGAAGACAAATATTAGATAGTTTCCCATTTTAAAGTCTGATGTGTTTCATAAAGACAGTAAAAACTGTTTTAAGGCTAAATATGTGCTTCCCAAAGCATTTATTTTAGTTTTAAGAAAGTTTGAAATAAAATCAAGGATATGCATCGGTGAACAGAAGTGTAGTAAATCTACTGGGATCTCTTTCAGCGTACACGTTACAACAAAGAACATCATTCTTTCTACATCCTCCATATCGTCTTTTCAACATTAGTAAATACCATCAAGCCTGAAAGAAGAGGCCTCTGGGCAAAATTGATCGGCCGTTTCACGCCCTGAATTGAATGGGACGCGGATAACCTGAGATGTAAAGAGCGTCCGTAAATACATCAATCAAAAAACAACAAAAAAAAAGCATGTTCTGCTACAAGAACTACCATAAAGTACTGGCAATGAAGTCCCTATAAAACCAGTGTACAGGAAACAAAATGTAAACAAACATACGAACATTGTAGCCTAGTAACTAATCAATTAAATGGAGCAGACAATTACAGACATTTAAAATATTCATATTACTTTAACTTCTACACTACTTACACCAGAATCCTCTGACACTCAATTTTCTCTATTTGTATTTTATTGATGTCGACAGGCAAAGTTCCTTTTGAAAAAAAAATGTAAATTTATTGAAGAAATACACATTAAAATAATTATTAACACCTGTGCTTGGGCTACAATTATGAGTCCCTGCCTAAAGTTCAATTCTATGAAAGCAGCACATCAATAGTACCTCTCATTTCAGAAATACCGCATTTACGCGAATCTAATCCATACTTTTTTGTCCAAATGTTATTCAAAATTATGGTGCCTATTAGATTCGAGTTCTCAGATAAGTCAATTCAAATTTATCGTTTATTACATCATAATGCATTGCTGTAATTCTGCACTTTTGTTATATTTTTTGTTTGCCTATTATTGTATATAGTGCTTTAATGGTAGAAGTTATGAAATGGAGGGCAAACAGAGAAGAATATTTCAAGTGTAAAATAATTCTTTATGCTGAAAAAATGATAACAGAAAGACAAGAACGTTAGCTTTGGCGGAAACAGAAATTGACGTTATTTGCACTAAAGGTAGTAGGAAGAAATTCATTGGTCTTCGCAAAGGAAAACATCCTGACATTGAAGAAAAAGTTTTGGAATTCATACATGAAAGAAGGAAGAACGGGTAACCAGTGGCTAGTGACACCATAAGAAATAACTTTTTCTTCTTTGACCTACGCCAACTGTCCTGGCAACAGCATCAATGATGGATTTTGTCCTACGTGTTCCAAGATGTAACAATAGAAATTCTGTGTTCTGATCGTTTTATGAAGCGGGCGGACTGATCTCTAAGACGCCGTACAGTAATATATCAAAATATTTATGATTTTAAGTTTCCAAATTGGGGTGCGCATTACATTCGATTGCGCATAGATTCGCGCAAATGTGGTATTTGCAAATTTTAAATTATTGACACGGTATAAGCATCGAATGTATAAACAAGTTGACATCGCCTTATCTATCATCACTGAGGTCAAAGTTCAGGACTATGAATGCTTGAGAATACCGTTCACGGTAAAAAGAAAAGTACTGGACATAATGCATGCGAATTAATTCTTGCTTAATAATAGAAATTCCAGGATAGTTATTTATTACTGGATTTAGAAATATACGTCGTTATGACGGTAAAACTTTCAATTAAAAACTTGCTACTTAAAGGCAAGGTACAATGACTGCAGAAATGAACCTTTGAGTTTCCCAATGCATGTTCAGAGGACGAGATTAAGAATGCATACAGCGCGCAAATTCCTCTTCGAGAGTATGCCCCGCCTACCAGAGGGAATGTTACCGGCTGCAGGAGGCGCGATTCCCAAGTCGCAACACGTGCTGTGCGGGCAGCGAGCTAGGCAAGGGCGGCAAACTCCAGATCGATAGCGACCGAGGTGGCTTGAGGGGAGCGCAGGGGAGCAATCCCTTGCTTGTCAAGAGCTACGTTCGCGGACCTTCGAGGCCTGGTTACCATGAGGATGAAAGGATGTGACACAACATATACATTTTCTGTTTGAAAGCGGATTCTAGGGATCATATTGTTTTGTGCAGCAGGGACATTCGTCCTGCTTCAGAAAAAGAGCCTTGTTAGCAACAAGCAGGTGTATAGCTTCATAAACGATAAAACCTCTTTTAATATTATATTTATATACACGATGAAAAATACAGGAACACGTGTTTAAATCACTTTCAAAATATGTATTTATACAATTTAATTGTTGACAGTTTGTAATTATAGATTGAAGTATCGTGAAAATTAGAAATAGCCATTTTATTTCACAGGATTAGAAACACGAACAAATTATTGGTTGATAAAGAAAACAAAGTGGAAATATTTCAACACTCAGTACCTTGTATGTCCTCCTTGAGATGCGACAACTTCCTAACACCCACATGGCATCTGCTTCACACCAGCCTCCTAATAAACATTTGTGGGATTCTCCCTCATTCTTCAGAGAGTGCATTTCAGAGAGCTCTGACCGAGATTCAATAGTAATGCCATCCCAAACCATAATCGAACCGCCTGCAAATCTGTCATATTTAATAATAGTGGCTGCAGCAAGACGTTCACCAGGACGTTTCCATACACGTGTACGATCATCACAACCAGTTAAACGAAATCTTGACTCGTCTGTGAAGAGAACAGCCTTCCATTGGTGGAACTGCCAGTTGAAATGATTCTGAGCAAATCTCAGCCGGCTTCCTTGTGCTGACGTGTCAAACGAGGGGCCTAAAAGGAGAAGCTAAATCTCAACCCTACATTTCTCATCGTGTTTCTTCAGAAATTCCAATCCAGCTGTTGTTTGTACATCATTTTGCAGATCTTTGGCTGTAGATTTGCGTCTACAAAGCGAATGGAATGACCATCTTCAATACATGAAACTGATTGTGCGACTGATGTCTCATTGCTGTGCATTAGCCTCAGATTGTTGTTAAAATCGGTTTTCAAAAATAAAATATGTTAAAGGACACTTGGTTTCAACAGTTCTTTAAACTTTACTAATTTATTCACAGAAAAACTAACAAATCCTAAAAGATCTTTTATTCTAGTTTTAAACATTACTTCAAAATATAACAGGTGACTGTCAAAAAAGTACATTGTATCAATATTTATTTTAGGCCTTTGATTTAAACGCGTGTTTCTCTAATTTTTGAGTAGTATATTATTTTTAGTATACTCGTTCTAAAATAAAATTGTCTGGCCAGTAGAGCAGGTCAGAATCGAAATATAGTTCAAGCGGGAGATGTTGCTGGTCCCTCCCCCCCAAAAAAGAAAGGTACTCCTTAAACTTTTAAACACAATACATTATGTTCGACAGAAGTACAACCTCAACAGGGTTAGATAAAAATGCTTCGGGCACCTTTTCATGGATGATAGACCATAACAAATGTTTCATGTTCAAGCTCCTGTAATACTGTTGCAAATTATTCCAATCGCGTGCTTCCTAAACAAAACAATTTTAACTTTCACGATACCCAAAGTAAACAGAGCACATGGTGCGAGATTACATGACTTGATTGATTGTGATCAGAGCCCGGAAGTTGGATGAAATGTCTTTTCTATCTTGGTGGATATATTTAAGAGGCAAATAGAAATAAACACATTTCCATACATTTGGAGTAGGTAGAACCAGTTTTTATTCTGCCTTTTTAATCTATTTTGGCTTCTGTTGCCTATTTTAAAACCTCTTTGCTTGCTTTGGATCATTATAAAAATGTTCTCCGATTATTTATGAATTTTAAACAGCACATAAAGGATTACAATATATCGAAGTGAAAATTATAAAAGTTTTAAAAATATCTATTGAGAATCTAGCTATACGTTTATTTCTTTTCAAGTCAAAAACGTTCTTCTCAACCCATTCACTAAAGTTCTATAAATAGCAGACCCTTCATTAGTGAAAGGAACGTACAATTTACCTCGGGCATACGAATACCAAGAAATAGAGAGAATGAGGGAAGCAATGTAGTTTTGAATAGTCCTGGCGAATGAGCTTACATTGATCTACGCGATACAGACCTTAGAAATTGTGGCGGGGGTAACTTCTCAGCTATATAAATGTAACAAACAATTGCATGCTAGGAAGGTGAGAGCGGTGTAGCTATGCAATATATCGTGCCTACGGTGTCTAGTACGAAGTAAGATAGACGCCAACCTGATCCCCCTATAAACGCATAAACACAAAATGAACTCACCAGAAACAACTGCGCATTTTTTTATTCATTTGGCAGAACTGTGTAAAGCTACTTTACTTTGTGTTGATCAATATTTCCGTGACGTCCTGAAAGATAAATGTTCTACTGTAACAGGTATGGGTCCTTCCGAAACAGCTTGTATTAAATATGTTCTAATCCCTTCAGTGGAAGAATAACATTCTTTTCCATGGTAAAATTGTTCTCTCTGACTAATAAATGTCAATTATAATTATATTTCTGCCTATTTTCAATATTTAAGTGTCTTTTGCTTGTCCATATTAATCAAAATAAATGCCTGAACTTCCAGGTTCTGGTCATAATCAGGACACCAACAGTTTCATGTTTAAGAATTTCCTCAACATAATGAGACGGTGTTACGTCCAGTTGTGATATCAGCCTCATCTCGGCAAAGCGAGAGATGTTTTCAAGTTAACTTTTGCAGCATCTCGATATATCGTTTCTTTAAAACAGAATGGTTCCACGACTCCTCTATTCTAAACCAAAACAGTCAACAGCAGTGTTTAAGTCTTTCGTGATAATTTCTCAAGCTCTTTCACTACCCCAATAAATACAACTGCGTTGTTTTACACGACCGTTCTGCTTATACGAGGCTTCGTCCGTCCATAAAATGATTTTTCCGAAAGTCAGGACATACTTCGTGCCGCACGAGGAACCATTTGCAGAATTCCAAACGACATCATGTAGAACTTGCATGGTCTTAGTTTTAGATGGCGTAACAAGCTTTTCAACCCATTAAAGTACTATTAATTTTTTCAAAAAAGAAATACAGCATACCAAGAATACTGTATGCATCCCTAGTCAAAATCACCTGGTCTATAAATAGACCGCTGGGCTTTTGTCTTATCAGAGCATACTGCAACTGTGAAACTACCATTGCATATATTTTATTTCTTAATCATTATTGTTTGCAGTAAATTTACCCAATTTAAATCTTTAGTGCGCGAGCTATTGAAACCCATTTTACTGATGAAAAGTTTGTGGAAAAGTTCAAAGTGATGCTTCTGAAGGATGCTTTTTGCCATCTAACCTCAAATCAAACTGTACTACATGCAATGATGACATTGGACATCCTATCGTCTTCTGTTTTGAAAGCATCTTTGGATATTGAACATGTCACAATTAACCATTTCCTGCAAATAAAGGGAATCTGGCCCACGTATTTCTCTTCAGATAATCCAATCATGTTCAGCATTTTGTACCAGAATATAATGACATATTTTCCCACTAATCAATCAAGATAGTTCAACTCCACATCCACGTCTTAAAATATCAGATGAAATCTTAACAAATCAGGGTGTTCGACAAGGATACCCTTTATCACCCACTTTATTTAATTTATTTATTTATATATAATATAAAATAATGTAACTTATTAACAATGTAACTAAATTAACAATAATTAGAAAAGCAGAAAAGGATAAAACACCAAGTAAAGTTCACACTTGTAATCTCTATATCGCTAACTACTAGATGAGCTCTAGTAGTTCAAAATATAACTATTACAAGTGTGACTTTCTCTTGCTGTTTTTTCCTTTTCTGCTTTTATAATTATTGTTAATTTAGTTACATTATATATACACGAATATATTGACGATCTAGTAATGAGATGAAAAGATGAAACACAGTCCGGGATCAAAATAAAATCTTTAAATACTTTACTAATGCTAATTATCACATAGTTATCCAAGAAACAGAAGATAATTAACAAAGAGCAGTGTATATGTGGATTAAGTCAAAATGCAATGTATTACAATTTAATAATATCTACAAACAAAACAAAGATAATGGGTTTTAAAGGGAAGAATCCGTTATATCGAAGATACTAATAAATAAAAAGAATATTAGAAGAGATATCCCACCTCAATTATTTAGGATGTGATATTATTTTTATATTTGACAAAGACATTGAGATGAAAGTTAACAAATTTCAAACATTTGTGAAACAATTAGAATGATTTTAGAAAGAAAAACTAGAAGAGAAACAGAAATGAAGTTTTATAAGGTCATGCATGACTGCGCCTACAGTTCCGAATCGTGGACAGTAACAAAAAGAGAAAAATCTCATATACGGTCTTGCGGAAGTGAAATTTATAATATTTGTAAAAGGATACATTATAGTTGATAAAATAGAAAGAAAGAATAAGATCAGATTTGAATTTTTTTTTTAATTAACGATAGCATAGATGAAAATAAAATGAAATGGAAAGATCAAATGGATAGGATGGCAGTGAAAAGATTGCCAAAGAAGATAATGAATTATAAACCAATTGGGAGAAAAGATGTGGGCACACTCCATAAAATGTGACTTGACAGGAACAAGTGAATTAACTTAATCCTTGAAAAGAGGGGAAAAAAAAAAAAAAACAACTTAAATCTTATTTCCTCAAGAATGACCACCTCCTTGGTGTAGTGGTTAGCGTTGCTGACTGCTAGCCGGAAGGCCTACTTAGAAATTTATCTGTTAGGGAGGTCTGGAACAGACTTCACCTAGCCTCGTGAGGACAATTGGGCCTGGTGGAGAGGTGGGCGTTCTTCGATCTCAAAAGCCGCGTGTTAGGTGAGTCGACATGTTGATCACGTGCTAGCCTCGTGAGGACAATTGGGCCTGGTGGAGAGGTGTGCGTTCCTCGATCACAAAAGCCGCGTGTTAGGTGAGTCGATATGTTCATCACATACCCCCCCCCCCTGCAATGCTGCTCTCTATCAATAAAGTCATAAGACGGAGGTAGAGGATGCAGAGGTCGCAGCGGCAGGCCAAGGCTATAGCATCAAATGATAAAAAGAAAATAGAATGGATAATTTTTTCCATCAATTATCATTAATCTAATCGGTCTTCCAACTTCTCAGATATTTAACTGTGAATGTCTTTAGATTCCGAGAGTTATCAGCCCAGATGAATAAAAAGAAACTTCATGAGTTGCTTTATCAAATAGCACCGTAATCTAAAAATCTGAAAAAGGGATCTATATCATCATTCCCCCATGTCTTCAAATTATAACATAGAATTTAAAAAGTAATGAACATTTTTATAATCATGTCTAGAGCAGGAGATAATAATAAAACATGGCTAGATGGTAACGATCCCCAAATAGGCCGCGGGACAATAATGGCGATTACTCCGCAGTTCAAGAGCAGATTTAGTAAAACTATGACAACTTTGAGCAATGAGATATGCGTTTTCTTCCGTTATATTTGTTCATGGTTAACTGTTCTGTGGTAGGTTTGCTCAATCCATTTGTTCAAATGTTACATTGTTTGACCTGTGAGCGGTTAAACACCATAAAAATTCTATGCACAGGTTGGTATCATGTATTCTGCACTTTTATTGTGTTTCTACCGACTATGTAACACAAAAACACGTTGTTCGGTGGTTCATTTGCGATTCACATGCAATTACTCATAACAAACTAGAGAATAACAATTGAACTCGCAACTCTAATAAAATACCAAAAAAATGAGGCACAGCGCCATGAATTATGTACATATAGTACCCAAAAGTGTTGATACGGCCTTAAATATTGCACAACTGCACAGATGCAATTTAACCTGAGAGGAACATGAAGTAATAGTACTAAAGTTGAAATACAAAATATACAGAAGTATCAGAAGTTGAAATTAAAAAATCTCTAGAGATCACCATTGACATATATCTCTATAAACGAAATAAGTAAATAATTAAACACAGAAATGTATGTAATTAGACAAGTGTAACATTTTTGGAGCCGAAGTCTGTAAGACAAGTATATCAAGAACCATTCAGCTACCATTTAAATTATGGTACAGTTCTGTGGGGTGTAACAAACTAATGGGAAATGCAACAAAGGAAGTGAAAGTGAATCCAAACATACATACATACATACATACATACATACATACATACATACATACATACATACATATAACACTAACAACGGATATAACTGTTTCCAAACCCCTCTTTTTTATTAGTGTTAACCCCCATTTTTACTACTGAGACACCACAGGCGGTGGACACTGATGATACATGAAATGAAATTATACATTGGGAAAGGAATTTTTAAGAAAGAACTTTCCAGGCTTAAGTTTAGGGTACCTCCCCGGCATTTTCCAATCATGAAGACTGATGAAAACCTGGAAAACCCTAATTCAGGGAGGACGGTCCTGGCAGGATTCGAACCCCAGACCTCCCGTTCACGAGTTCGCGCCTTAACGACCTCGGCCACCCATGGCGGTTCAAACCACTCTAAATGGATCGTTAAACAACAGGGCAGTAAAAATAATGGAGCAATATTTTACATTCTACTGCAAATGATACAAAAATTAAATTGGGGATACCTTAAAACTAACAAAAATTTAAAAATGTTTAATAAAGTAAACTTTTTATTCAATTGGGGAATCAAGACAATTATCAGAAATCTATGCTCTTAAAATTTGAAATAATATATATAGAAAAAATGTAGGGCTTTCACCGAACGAACTGAAGACAGTTAATACCAAACGGACCTGAAATCCCGATACAAACAGATGAAACAGTCCTCACATATGTGAGCGAATATACATAACCTAGAATGCCTTCCAAGATAAAATAGAAAAATAAATACAAAGAAGAACCTCATTAACTGGAAAGCATTTTGGGGCTTTAAGTTCATACTATTAGATTAAACACTAAGAAAAGCAGATTCCAGATGCTCAAAACCTGTGTAAACTTGTATTACTATAAGGGTGCCAGACATGGTCACTAACAGAGAAACAAAAGAACAAAATTCAAATATGTTAAAAAAAAAATGCAACGCAAGATCCTGGAAACAAACTTTTAAAGACAAAATACCTACAGTATTTATAAACCAGTTATCTCATACAACAAACATCGCGCAACTAGTCACCAGAAGCAAATGGCAATGGGGAAGTCACGTCGCAAGAATGCAGGACAATAGGTGGACCTACAAGACCTTCATTTGGGATCCCCGGATAGGAAAAAAAAACGCAAGGCAGACCCAGAAGAACATGGACAGACCTCTTCAAGGAACATGCAGATCCAGATTGGCCAAGAAGGCAAGGTAACCAAAGTATACAAATTAGTCAGTGTCTTAAACAGCATACGAACAACTAGCGTGGAATAGCTCACATGTTAAGAAAAAGCGAGGTTCCCTATTTGTTAGGAGACCTTTGCCCTTAAGGGATACAATAGACTTATCTTTATCTTTATATGTAAAATAAGTACTTTAATTATTATCATTTTAAGTGTTATTACTAAGTTGCACGTTGCCTAAGCCCAATTGCTGTTAAGAACGTATTAAAACAAACCTGTTGAATTTTGACTTTATTTAAAATGTTTTTGACAAACTTATTTAGAATTTTATACTTATGTTAACAATGCCACCTGTATGTGTATACTTTGGGCAAATAAAGAAATTAAATTAAATTGCCAACCTCACCATTTGTTCACGGTGACTATACTATTATTTTATGGTTACTTAAGTAATGGCAACTTCATGTGTGTTCGTGCGTTTACAAATATGGAAACTAAAACGAATTTTTGGAAAGCGACTTTCACCTTATTCTCTACAGAATGCTGATGGCTGCTAGCAAAATCAGCTCACAAACATGATGCGCAGTGCAGTTGCTAAATCCTTTAAATTAAATTTCAGTGTTGTCGTGAAATGAAACTTTGCTAAGATTAGTAACCTGTATTGTAAACTAAATTCTGCCAAGAGTCCAGCTACTGCAACTGAAGTACTGCATATTTTATGAACATTAGTGACATCGTGGGGTGAGTGAAGAATAATGGATACCGGAAGATAATGGAGGCTAATGCAACGCTCATAAATGGTAAATGGAAGATCAAGGTCGCATCATTAGTACTTAGTTTATTGGTACTAGATAAACAATAAAAATATTACTTCATAGGCTTTCACGGCCGAGTTATAATTAAAAGAGTTAAAATCTGTCGGGCTGTTTTGCTCTGGTCTATGAGTCCACTAAGCCCTGTAGTAGCGAATTTCTTCAAGCAACACTTCGAGGAGAAGGCTCTAAACACTGCTGACTATAAACATCCCCTCTGGTTGAGATATGTGGATGCTACTTTTGTCATATACTCACATGGACATCACAAACTACAGTTCTTTTTAGAACACAAATAATCTCTATGAAAATATAAAATTACTGTGGAAAATGAAAAACATTTCCCTTTCTAGATGTCTTAGTTCGAAGGAAATCATCAGGAGCCCTTGGTCATCAAGTTTATAGAAAACACACATACGAAAAATATCTCAACGCCAGATCGAATCACCACCCTGCACAAAAAAAGAACCGTAGTAAAGACTTTAAATACCCAGAACTAGAACATCTTAAACATGAGATAAACCATCTTCGCGATGTTTTTAAGGCCAATGGATATAGCAACAAAGATATTGACAGAACAATCCGTCCTAAGCAAGGACAACATCTAACATCTATTCAAAAAAAAAAAAAAAATAAGGTTTTTACTAACAGACATAGAGCACGGTACTGTGAGTATCCCACGTATATTAAAGAAAAAAGGGCGTACCATCTATCTTCATATTAACTGTTCAATTAGGACAAATACTTGACAATGCAAAAGAATCTAGGTACCCTCTTGACACTAAGAGATTTTATAAAATACCGTGTAAGTGTGGCAAAGTTTACATAGGCAAGACCGAAAGATCGATTAAAAACGATTGGAGGAACATCAGCGACACCTTCGCCTTAATCAATCTGAACGATCTGCCATGGCATACACTTTAATAAAACAGAAAGAGTTGTAAAAAACACACGGCTTTTCAATCTAGCCAGGAGGCAGGTATTGAAAATACAACAGTAACCAAACCACTTTAACAGAGACGACGGCTATCACCTAAGTAACATAAGTTCTTAATAATATACAACAACCGTGTTCGCCTCCCTCCTCTCCACTTCCATCACACACGTAGTATTGATTGACCTTCTAAAACCAGACAGAGTGGGTCAATACTGTAGTCTTTTAGTAGTCATGTGCTGTTCATCGCCCACTGATGATGCCAACCGCAGCAGTTGGCGAAAGCTATGGTAGCATATTAAGCCTTGGACTACGGCAAAATAGCCCGGAAGATTTTAACTGGTTTAATTAAAAATATTTCATACATTTTTAAAGAAACAATGTCTGTGCGTTTCCAAGAGGTTCAAGTAAAAGACATGAACTATAGTGAGATTTGATTAGAAAAAAATAATGTTTGTTAGGCATTGAATTCTCTAAGAAAGTTCATTTACTAGCCAATAAGTGCAAAAAAATTATGTACACTCTTAAGATGCATGTTTCTGTTCATGCTGAGTATTGCAACTTTGATGATGCCTCATTTTCTGTAAATTTGTTTTAATTCATTTTAATATGATTTTAAATAAACTCACATTATTGCGACAGTTGTATTTTTTCATTACACCCTATTTCTCATTGTTGCACCACGCCAGCACATTTTAGGTGATAACTGTGCGAATATGATTACTGAGGAAAATGCATGAAAAACAAGAGTTTAAACGCAGGTTGTACCATGATGATTATGTACAACAAAGGCACCTCTTCATCAGACTTGAAGTAGAGTTTCGACGTAAAGAATTACCAAATAACAAAAAAGATACATAAAATACTTACTTGTGACTATTTCATTCATGTGACGTGATCATAAAATTTACCAATGAAACGAATCAACATTTTGAATTTTGACCAATCACAGCCGGATATCGCAGTGAAATTATGGAAAAAAATATCAAATCCGTTTTATCACACGCCGTGCATTTGTCTTGTGGTCAGCATCGCCAATCTATATCTCCATTATATAATTCCTGAGCACGCATTACTGACGCTTTTCTTTGTTTTCAGTAATTGTAAATTTAACTAACTGAATGTGCATTCACTCAACCAACTGTTTTGCGCATTCAGCCAAACAGCCTGAAATCATTTTGTGAATTATGTAACAATATCTGTCTAAGCAACCATAAATCTTAATAAAAATGTTGTTCAGAATGGTAAAAACTTATCTCTGTTTTTTTTTTTTTCTCAGTTGGTACTAGTAAATCGAACGATAGAGACTGTAATAATCGAGTTTCGTCTATTTCAGTGTCACGGTTTCTGAATAGCGAGGTGTCATAAGTAAGTATAACATTTTATACATTTGTTAATAATCTGTTTGCAATTTCCAAATATATATATATATAATCTTTATTCTTATTCTATTCGTGAAATAGTTCCAACCACGTATTTAGTTCTTCTTTATTGGTATTACTGACAATCGACATTCGTCTGTTGTTAGATGGCTTGAAAAGGTTAAGTATTCATAATACAAAGATACAATTACAATATTATAACATCTAGAGAGATTATATTTCCATTCTTACTTTATTGGGGAAATAGTTCTAATAAATATCAATCGAGGGTTTGAGCTTTCGAAATTAATTCACTCACTACGTTCGTGAATTTATTGACAATCAAAATATGCCTGCAGGGGATATTGATAAAATCCATGCACATTTGCATTTTGCAACAGAATAAGTTGCACCCATTCATGCTGTATTTAGTACAGAGTTTTAGAGATGCAGGTTATGAGAGAAGTCTGACTTTTGCATTTAAAAAGATGCTTAAAACTAATGCTCAAGATTTTTATAAAACATTTGTGGTCTAATAAGCAAGAGTTCATGCCATGGAGTTGTGAAGCTCCATTATGCACACTAATCGGTAGCAGAAAATTCCCATTGGATGCGAGAAACCAACGATTATGCTGTACTAATGGAGTGGTAATACCCTATATGTGCCTATTCATTAGATTCATACTTTCATCAATGAACAAAAACAGCCGTCATATATCGTCAATTTCTTCGGAACTCTCTGATTAGATTCTTGCAAGAATGCCTCTTCAGGAAAGACTGCAAATACCCCCAACCTCTTTTAGGATAGGGCGCCAACATACAATGCAAATTTATTTTGGAATTCTTGGGCATGGAATTCCCTTGATAGTAAACAAAAGCAATGGAGTAACAAGATGGCCGGATACGTTATCCTTAGATGCCTTCCTTTAGAAACACTTTAAGTCAAAGGTTTACAATGCATAAAACTTATATTTAGAAACTTCAAAACAGAATTGATTCAAAACAAGTATTGCTTAATTTTGCAGGAGTGCTTAAAAAAATAAACTTTGAAAAGTGCATTGAACGCTTGTTCACATATGTTGTTGAAATATCACCACGGTGACCGAGGTCGTTACGACGCGAACTCTTGAGCAGGAGGTTCTGGGGTTCGAATCCCGCCAGGACTGTCCTCCCCTGACTGTGGTTATTTCCAGGTTTTCCTCAGTCCTCATAACTGGCAAATGCCGGGGAGGTACCCTAAGTTTAGGCTTGGAACGTTTCTTTTCTTAAAAAATCCTTTCCCAATATATCATTTCATTTCATGTATCATCAGTGTCCACCGCCTATTGTGCCTCGGTAGTAAAAACTGGCGTTAAACACTATTAAAAAAAGTTATTGAAATAGCTAAACATTTGCGATTGTTTTGTTTTTTGAAATAAAAAACAGCATATTTTTGAGTGCAACAAATTCGTATAACAATATACAGAATGTAACAAATATTTATGTTAAAACTTAAGGTAAGCATTCCTTGCATATAGAGATTCAAATATGTTGTAAGAACAAGGGTTCGGAAATGGTTTATTTCCTCATCAGAGAGCCCTTTGTCTAAAACTGCATTTACACTGTGTGATATACGAAGCTAGAATGCCAGCGTAGTTGTCCTGTGACCATAACCCTACAACAGAACAATTGCTTTAACACGTACAGTAGGTAAACATTCGCTTTTACTTCTGGTTAAATAAAGTGATGATGTTATAACTACTTCAGTTCCTAGGTTCACCGTTGTTGTGCTTGTCTGTACTACGTAGTCCGCTTGTTGTGCTACTCACTGCTTGACGTAGCACCGAGCACATAGTGTCAGTTCTGTATATTTATGGACCTCGTTCCAGGTGTAGTAAAATGAGGTATTCAAATGCGGATGGCGGATACTCCTATGATCTATGGATTAGACCAAAGTGTACAGTCTTCTTGCTCGTATTCTGCAATGCTGCCAGACGATACGAGATACTCCAGGGATACATCAGCGCACCAGGGAGTCCATATGATGACTAATTGATGGATGCGTCCGTTCTAACAAAGGACACTTTAAACATATCATCTGTTTCCCACAGTTCTGTTTTAGAATGTTTTGCTATGTAGCACAGATGTATAAAAAGGGGTAACAAGAAAATAAAGCAATTCTCAACCCATGTTCATATTTAATTTTTTATTCTGTACACATGAGGAATGTTTCCCAAAAGGTTTGACATGCCTTTTTGCCTCTTTGTACAGCATGTATATGGAGTTTCATTAAACAAATAGTAAAAAATAGTATAAACAATCTATATTCTTCTCAATTGCTCCAAATACATAAAAAACTTTTTCAAAGATCTTTGAAACACCACTCTAACTGACCAACGGAGTACTACATGCCGTATTTTGTAGGAGAAGGAAGTGCATACAGCAGCATTGCAAAGTACACGGTGTGTATTTAGTTCCTGGCAGACATAAGCCTTAAATGTTTGCTTACACAAGCGCTGTAGCACGGTCCATCGGCTCAGGATACACTTGACCGTTGGAAATGTCTCAACGAAGATTTATAGCTCTCTCTCTGCTCCACTCTGTATGAAGCACGCTGCAGCATGTTATGGGCTGCTTCATACCAATCTTCAATACTGTTATACAAGTAGTGCAAAAATCCTCATTACTTAAAGCTGCAGAACTGAAGGTTAGACTGTTGAGATATCGGTGTGGCGTTCTAGGCTCCCAAATTAGTAGGTACATCTTTATTGTTATAAAGTATTATATACACATTACAAATATATTTTATGCATGGGTCGTAGACCGTACATGTCTAAGTATAATACACAATTAGAAAGAGGAACAAATAATAATAAAACAATAATAGCAATAATAAATAGAAATTTAAATGGGAAGGACGGTATTAACAGATATATGAATGGAAGCATTATTACGTCACTTATAATTACACTAGTTATTGCTTTCTAATCATAAAATAAATTGCTTCTAGCATAGCGCACTTTGTCTAGAAAAATGCCAATATTTAACCAATTAATGTGTTTCGCAAACAGGTACAAGCATGCCAATCGATTCCAATTGCTTTAAAAACGTTTTCTAGGAATAGAATTTTTCTCAGGTGTTCCCAATGAGTACATTCTGTCAGAATATGTACCTACCTCTCATCCCTTTCACAAAATAGACAGATCGCCACGGTGACCGAGGTCGTTAAGGTGCGAACTCTTAAACGAGAGGTCCCCATTAGGACTGCCCTTCCTTTTGAGTTTTTTTCAGTTCTCATAAATAGCAAATTCCTAAAATTAGGCCTAGAACGCTTCCTTCATTGAAAACATCCTTTCCTAATTTATTATATCATTTAATGTACCATCAGCGATGCCTCTGTAGTTAAAACGGGCGTTAAGCACTATTAAAAAAAAGGGCAGATTCTGAACTATCCTTTATTTTTGAGCCTTCCAAATTCTCAGTCTAAACCAGATCATTCGTCTTTCTCCCTAGAACGAGCATATATACTTCTGTACCTCAGGTTAATTTAATTTCACTTTCGAGATACATTCTGTCACGATTTCCTGCCTGCTGATATCCTCTAGCCTTGTTCTAATTTTCTTCCATGCATTTTTATTGTTTTCATTGCCTCGTGGCCATATTGAAGCAGGCCAATTCCTCTGAGTCCCTTTGCACCTCTGCAGTTCAAAACATTGGTGTTATATTTTGTATTTGGTGCCTATAGCATTTAGTGCGAAGTGTAGGTTCGTCACCCTGCATCAGCATAAGCCAGTATTTCACCGCCCTTGTTTTATTATTAACCGAATCTTCATAGCAACCCATCTCTCTCATGACCCCACAGTTTGAGCACGAGAACCCTTTTCCAAAAATGAATTTGAACTTTATTTACATGTTCAGCTCTCCCCCATCCCTATATTTCACTTCCATATTGCAGACTAGATTAATCATAACATTGTACACCCTCTCTAGTGCATCTACTGGTATACTTGGAACGCTAGTCAGAACAGCAGTAGCTCATTTAATCTCCCAAAATGTAAGTATTTAGTAATGTAGAAATAATAACACCTACCTTTTTCACAACCACCTGTATGACCTAGCCTTTCATTTGTTCAACGAAACAATCATTAACCAGAAACAAAACTCTTTATTATTTTCAGCCAGTATATATAGTAAGGACAGTTTGCGTGAAACAACAATTCTGAGTGTGCATATCACGAAACTGGGTTTACTACTTGCATCATCCTTCAGATGGTTCTGCATAAATAAAGCGGTGGCATGCTTGAATAAGCATCTGCCCTAAAATTCTATATCTGTTGATTACGTGCTGTTCTGTCATCTGTAGGTACTAGGTGTAGCTAAATTTGTATGCTTCGTCAGAACACGAAACAGGCTTTGCGAGATGTTACTAGCATTTAAAAAGTGATCAGCGCTAATTATGAACTTTTTTTCGCAAATACATTCGCACCAAAATCTGTGACCCCGTCAGTACAGGGACGTTTTCCTGTCTGAAAAATTTTGCAGTCCTCAGTTATAGATTTCTGGCTATGCCATGCCGACTCCGACGCTCAATCATGCACAATCTCTGGACATGTCATATACAATCAATTATCTACAGATGTTTACAGATCAATGATTTGTTACGCATGGCAGATGATGGTGAATCTGTGGATAACTTCAAAATTGCCATCGACTAGCGTTACAGAATGTGTGATTATAACACGTTACCAACTTGATTTTAACAGTGTTTGCAGTCATGCTAATTTCTTTGAGTTATTGAAATCTGTCATTTGTATTTATTAGCTCAGATGTTTGCAGCAACCTCTAGTGAATGTTTCCAGAGTTTGCAGAAAAATGACACTCATTCAGAAGTAAGTACTAGTTCTATAACTGACTGACATTTATTACACATGTATTTGTTTGAACCAAACTGCTTTCCTTGTGAGTATCATTCTAAGTTAAAAGTTAATAATGCAGAGCATTAAGCAACATTGTCACAGGTATTAAGATAAAATACGAGGGATAAGTCATAAGTTATGGCAACTATTTATTTCCGCGAACAAGGAATAGCACCAATAATCTAAGATATGCTGTTAAAAGTGTATGGATTAAAGTCACCAGATGGTGTGTGTGAGCAGAGCTGCGTGTCTCAGCACGGCCCGAATTTCAGTTGGTGAGCGACATGTGTATGCGAAAATATAATTTCTCCGCAACATAATTGCACAGGAATGCCACACGGAACTAAAGGAAGCACTGGGTGTGCGTGCCCTGTCCTATTAAAAAGTGGCGTGGGGAATAGAGGCTTTCAAACGGAGCAAAATATCTACTGCCTATCTCCAGCGGTCAAGCGGGTAATGATAATGGAACAGTGCTAATGCGATGAAAGGCTCGGACACTTGATGAATTAGAAGACAAAAACAGAAATTCTGGCAAAAAAAAGTGCCACCACATTTTAAGGGAGACCTGAAGATGCAGAAGCTGTGTACAAAGTAGGTACCTCATCAATTAAGTAAGGTACAAAGTGGACTCGCTACGAAACATCGCATCAATCAGGCGAGATTTCAGGAAGAAGGGGGTGTCATGTTGAATCGCATCATTGTGATTGATGAAACGTGGGCAAGGTGTATGAACCAGAACTCAAGCGAAAGCCCAAGAATGGCGACACTCTGGGTCACCAAGTATGCACAAGTTTCGCCAAACTGCTTCGCCAACAAAAGTCATGATCATTCTGGCGTAGATAGTCAAGATGTGCTTGTGTCATCCAGTGCACGGGAACCACTGTAAATGCTCGGTATTACAGGTTTTTAGGTGTCAGATTGCGCCGTGTTGTACGCACCGAAATGTAGAAATAATTGTAATAATTTTGACTCTATAAACAATAAAATAAAACACTCAGAACTTTTGAACTAAGGCTTATTCTCCACGATAACGCGACAACTCAACAGACAGTGTCAAGTGTCTTTTACGACGATCTGGATGGGGAAATGCTTCCACACTCACCATATTCACACGATCTTATCCTCAAAGTGAAGCGACCATTGCGTGGGAAACGTTTTGCTAACAAAGCTGACATTTTGACAGCATTTTGACGCAAGGTGGCTCCCATTAACAACTCATGCAGCAGATGGTATTCATCGCCTTTCTAATCACTGACAATGAACCATCGATGTACTTGAAGACTACTTCAAAGACACCGTGTATTACCTGGGAGACCCGCCCTGTGATGGATTTGCAATCCCGTGTAAGTATTTGTGTGTAACCAATGTTGTCTGATTACCTGTGTTATGCTTTTCACCCTGCGAGGGCTCCCTATATCCAGCCTTCCGTTGGTGGTACCAATAGGCAGTAAATGACATTCACTTTCAATTGTATATCTGAGATTTTTCGTGTTGCTCTTTGTTCGCGAGGGTAAAAAAAAAGAGTTGCCATGACTTATCCCTCGTATTTCTTTTCTCTAAAACCCTATGGGTTACAGTAAATTATATTTATATTTTTATTCACTTAATAAGTTATATTACCAGCTTTATTTATGTCCCTGATTTATCTCCATCCTATATTGAAATTACTTTACTTTTTTCAAATAACGATTTGCAATAAACCAATATAGTATTGATTCACTTAAACATAATAATTGTTAAAAAATTTAAAAAAATGGGAGCAAAACGCCGATTTATGCTGAATTCAAATTTACTATAGGGTCCTTTTCCCCACCAGGCAGGATTTTATAGTAGCGCAAGCTGTAGCTAACGATTTTTCGGCATATGCCTTTCGGATGTCTCTCTTGATGGGTCTACCAATAGCAGCCACATATTGGAAAAACATTTGCCTTACTTACCTCTTTTACATTTCCATCATAAAAATATGCTTACTGTTGAGAGATGCAAGGCGTCCTATACAGTCCAATGTGTATAATGCAGGTTGTTTCTTTCACTGATTTTAGCTAACATTTGTCCGGACTTTTCATTATTTATTATATTCTTATTTGTGACCTCATAAAATCTGACATCTGTTGTATTGTTATTTGTAAAGCCTAGGTAAGGTTTTAAGAATTGTGAGTTGTGAATATTTTTATTGGGAAAGATGAGAGAAAGACGGAAAAAGAGAGAGGCGGAATCTCTTTTACGTAAGTGTCATTATGTGCATGCACCAGCTGAAACGTCATAGTCAAGAGAATTTCCTTGAAAGTTGCTTCGAATTATATACAGACCGACTGTTGTTGCGTCACAAAGTTATATAAAATAGTTTAAAATACCAATAGATAATTATATTGAAATAGTATATATATATTAACACAACAGCCATTTTATTAAAGGTGGGAAAACTTACAGTTATTCCAATATCAAACTATATTTCATTTGTAGTAACAATGCTTTCAAGTAGACACTCTCTTGCAGTGGTAACACTGGTGTGCATAATTCTGAGATTTTGTTCAAAATATATCTCATCTGACATGTTGATTTCGAAACTGCAATCCGCTTTTTTTTTGTACCACATAGCAATTTTTTATAATTAGTAATTTTATACATAAGGTTTTTAATGCAGTTACGCGTATAACTCTTGTTTCAAGCAAAGAAATACTATGAGTATACTATATACGATAGAATACTATCTTTCACAACAATGATACCAAATTTACATATTTTTCTTACTTTAATTTCATTTCCTAGAAAATTGGTTCAATTTGTGGTTTATCTTCGAATACTGAACATCTATTTTTTTGTGAGTGGCGGTTGTATTTCATATACTTGTTTCTTGAAATAATATGTTTTTCAGAAAATGTAAAAATAATCCTGATACATTTTGCCATATCTGTGACAATTTTGTTGTTAGAAAGAGAAGACAGAACATTACAAATTTTGTTAAAAAGATTTATAAAGCCTATTTTCATATGAAGCTGGAGAAAAAACGGCTCCAAAAAGTGTATCATACTGTATAGAACATCTATTTTGTGTATGTCATGTTACAGGCTACAACACAAAAACATTAAAGAAATCTGTTGTCAGAAAAGAGACCCACCTCATGTGGCCCTGGTTTTCCTGTGCTTTCTTCATAAGAAAAAAATTGGAAAGAAACTATTATCAGATTATGAAACAAATTCTCAAAGAGTGGCAGTGATTTCATTACAGTCCAATGACAGCATTTCTAACAAACACAACAGTTCACGCAGACAGGACTTAATGATTTGGTTAGGGATTAAGGTGTCCCAAAGGCTCTTGTTGAAACATTGGAATACAGGCTAAAAGAAAAACACTTCCTAGGAGCGGGAATGCCATTTTCTTGGTACAGACACCGTGAAGAGGAATTTGTTCTCTCAGGAAAAGAATCTTACATTTTGTCACGATATTTCTGTTTTAATGATTGCATTGGGAGCTGCAGAATACATTCCAGATGATTGGAAACTTTTTATAGACTTCTAAAAATAGCCTGAATGGTTTACTATTGTACAAATGTATACAAATATGCATTATTTCCAGTTGATTACCTCAGGAAACACACCAGAACTTAAAATTAACTAGAAAAAGTCAAAATGAAGAACATAAGTGTCAGGTGAGTGGAGATTTAAAAGTTATTGACATGCTATAAGGTCAACAATCAGGCTGTACCAAAGTGTCATGTTTCATATGTGAATGTGAAAAGTATACTCATACCGGGAATGAAAAGTAATTAACGAGAGTCTTGTGAACCCGAATTGTACTTTTACCTCCTGTAAGTATAAACAAGAACGGCAGTTGCTACAAATACCTCTGAGAGAGGAATACCTGCTGCTAAAGTAACAGGGAATATTTGTTGAACCGCAGATTAGGAAGTTAATTTATGATAACGTATTTAAATAAGCTATGACAGATACTAAAAAACAGGCTTGCATTTGTTTTAAAAGTGTCACCAAAAACTTTCTAGAAACTTCAAGGATCCAAATTACAAAAATATTGCAGAAGATATGCATGAAAAACTTCGATAGATGGGGTGCAATATGAGAGTCAAATTACCTTTCCTACACTCTTATTTGAACTTTTTTGGGAAATTTTTTGCTGTCTCAGCGAGAAGCAAGGCGAAAGATTTGACCAGGACATAAAAAGACGTTACCAACGAAAGCGGAATGTAAACATGATAGAAGCCTGTTGTTATTGATCACTAAAAGGAGATGAACCAATGTATTTTTATTAAATAAACTCAAAACTATTCATTTCAGGATATCAGATGAAAAAAATGGACTAACATTCCAATATATGTGAAGAATTAAGAATAGAGGACAAATATTAATTTATGCTGAAGAGTGCTGTGTTGAGTGTTGTGGATTTATCGACTTACATTTAATAATAGAACATAAATTTGATAGGAACTTAGTGTAAGAAAGTGTATTTTATTATTTCTTATATTGTGGAAAATTAGTGTTCACATTTAGCATGGTTGAATTAAACATATTCACATATTGGAATACAAACCGCAGGAAAAAAGTTAAAATTTGCATACCCGCGTAATCAATTGTTTCGTTGGTAGCCAGCACGTTCGTAAAATTTCGTGTGAAATCTTGAAGTAGTTGCTTTATTTGGTTTTGTGTTAATTAAATATAAACAAAATAAACAATACATAAAGCTTGGTTTCTAAGACCTACATCCCCCGATATTTGAAAAAATCCATGTACGGTACTGAGCGATTGATGATGCGGAGAGTGCAAACTGTGCGCATTCCGGGATATCGCGTGCGTGATATTTTGCACAACCATTTGCAAATGAAAAAGCTCGTCACGCAGGAGCTGCATAAATTAAGCGAATTCCTCAGCAACTTGAATAACCTTAGAAATGAATATAAAATTCAAATGACTGTCCTTATTAATTAATGAAATGAGTTATGGCATTATTGTGTGGTATTAGGGGAACAAAATTATAATTCTTGCAACTTATAAGTAGGTATTACAAAAAAGAAACCACATTTTAAAATTATTATTAATAGTATTATTGTTGTTGAGGTTAAACCAAAAATGATTGGTATACTATTATTTAAATGAAATATACGACCACTGATAGACAAAGCTACATTGTGTGGGTATTTTTAAACATTTTTAAATGTAACCATGTTTATGAACTGAGCTCTTGATGTCATCTCTACATTCTCTAAAAGAGAGAAAAATTACAGAAAGTTTCGAGTTACATTGTATATATATAAAAACAGGCTTATATGTTTAAATGAAGTAAAAACCTATTTCTATTTAAAAACAATCATGATGTACTGAGAAAATATACAGAATCAACAATAAACAGCCGAAAGTGTCATAGATTTTTATTCGTTTTGAAATTTAATTTAAATGTTATTGTACTAAAAACTTATAATGCAAACGTTATCTGAAGATTATTACAGAGGGCTCTTACATGCAAATATAATTCTGAAACATATATTATATTAATATTTCACATTTTCTATCTTCACTACAACGCTTTTGTTAAATATAAAACATAAATAATTATTAATACAGTTTATATGTTGAATTTATTTGTCCTTTTTAATTTGACACAATATAGGGAAAATCAAATGTAACAACGGTTTTTAAATTTCGTTTTTCAAGTAATCTCCTAATGAACCAATTTCCTGAATTTTCGGAAACTATATTTCATATTTTATTTAAATGGTATATACCGAAGTTTGTTGTGAAAAAACAAATATTGGTGACACTAGAGCGATTTTTATATTATGGGTTTCATATAAACCCCCACTCATAAAGGTTCGAGTTCCCTGATTTTCAGAAACTGTTTTTCTTATTTTATTTAAATAGCATAATAGGTTTACTGAGTTCCGTAGTTAAAAGGCAAATATTCGTGCCGCTAAAGTAAATTTTAAATTTTGGGTTTCAGGTAATTAAACCCCCGTTCCTTAATAATTTTATTTCACTTATTTTCAGAAAATATTATTACTATTTTATTTTAGTGGCTAGCAGAGTTCCGTTGAGGAAAAAACAAAAAACAAAAGTTGCGGCAGCCAGAGCGATTTTTAAATTTCGCTTCCCCCATTCTGTTTCAATTTCGTTTTTAGCTACCTATCACCACCTCTAATGGTCCGATTTCCCAAATTTTCAGAAACTATTTTTATTATTTATTTAAATGGTATATGCCTAGTTTTGGTTTCAGAAAACAAATATTGGTGCCGCTAGCGACTTTTAAATTTTGAGTTTCAGATAAACCCCCACTCCTAATAGCCCGATACCACCGATTTTCTGGAACTGTTTTTTCTTATTCTATTTAAAAGTTATATAAGAATTTATTTTGCGAAAAAAATAATAATGCCAATAGAACGAGTTTTAAATTTGGGCTTTAGGTAACCCCCCCCCCCCGCCTCTCCTAATAGTCCCGATTCACTGATTTTCAGAAACTATTTTTCTTATTTTATTTCAAAGTTATATATCGAGTTTCCTTTAAAAAAATTAATTGAGCTCGCTAGAACAATTTTTAAACTTCGCTTTCACCCTAATCGTTTTTCAGGTATACCTCCAATCCTAATAGTCCGATTCACCTAATTTTCGGAACATATTTTTATACATTTATTTTAAAGAAATATACACAATTTCGTTGAGAAAAAACAAAAATTGCGGCCGCTAGAGCGATATATATTTTCATTTTCCAACCATTTTCGAAGCTTAGTAGGTAGGATCTATAGAGATTTGAAGAAATGTTTAAAAAAGCATGGGTGCAACCGCAATAGCTACAATGATAGTTACTATAGTAACAAGGCCACTTTGCTACTTAAATCCCCCAACTTTACATCTTGGCCATTAGAGAGAGCAAATTAGTATTAAGAGTGAAGGTTTTCAAACTCTTGTATTTCTTTACAATAAGCTCTAAATATTGACATGCGATTATGAAAAAGGGCACACGGTTAGCCCAATTCCACAACTGAATAAATTACAATAAACACAAAACTTCATTGCGATTTGCAACGAATTCTGGAATACAGACTATAGCTGAAAGATTTTGCTCATAAAATCTCTTTCCATTGGGTACCTGCACATTGTGGCATCGTGGGAAATGAACACGCTGACCTACATGCTGAGAAAGGAGCCTTGTTGACTCAGAGACCCACGAGAATAATGCCATTTCATTCCCTAAACCATTTGACAAATTTAAAACATACTTTTAAATCGGAAGCTACAGTAGCAGCTAAAGACAAAAATTGGGCGATTCTTGAGAGCACTACTGGCGGCCCAAGAAAGCAGCTGCCGCTCGGTTTAGATTGTTGACGAAAGGTCCCACCACCGTATCGGCATTGAAATTGTACCTTTGTGATACTGGTCAACCCATGAAGGCCGAACATTTGGACGTGTGGATTTTAATTGTATTGTTGAAAAATACTGGAGAGCCCGTGTACTAATGGCATAAATGCTAAGTTGTATGTGGCATTTGTTAAATGAAAAAGAATAAACACACATTGGAAATATAGGCGCATGTAGTGTTTCATAAAATACCTAGAGAAGATGCAAGGGTAGAGAATATTGTAATGTAATTTAAGGTATCTCCCGCTATGAATGTCTCTCTGTGCACACCATGTGGACACATGCGCTAAATCAACTCCAGAACCTTCTTGTTTAACTGTCACCTCCCGCAGAGTTATGGCTGACAACTCAAGAGCCTGCTTATGCTGTACACAACAAGAAGCTGTTCCATTTCTACCCGCCTTTAGTACCTACATGCCGCTAGACTGCAAGATGTGATAATTACTTCAGTAAGTGCTGTTATCTCTGGTTACCCAGGACAGCCCCAAATTTAATGAGAGCCTTTAATGTTCTCCTCAAAAGTTTACATACTTTCACAGAAGCAGTAGGTAAACTCAGAGATCCGAGCTAACGGCAGCCTTGTGCGTAAAACCATAATATGTCTGCCATGCAGGCATATGCTAGGAGATTAATTGTTTTGTCAATTATATTTTTGTTATAAACAAGTGAATGAACGAAAAAGATGAGTCATTTTTGGCAGTTGATAATATTTCTGTTGTTTTCTGGTTTTCAAAGCTCTATACGAGTACTGTTCGATAAGTTGGTGCAAAATTAAAGACATAACTTTATTTCTCAAGATCATTATGTGGCATAAGGGGGAAGGATTTAATAAGTAACAATGGGGTTGTTGTAAGGAGACATATAGTTGTAACGGTCACGGATCAAAGATATTATCAGTCACGTACTGAACAATGGCGAACGGGCTATGATAATGTTTCGCGCCTACGGGAAGGGAAGTAGACACTGCACATGAGCAGTTAGCAGCAATATATAAAACAAACGACGTTAAACACAGCATCATCCTTGGGCGAGATCAGGCCGTATTTCACGAACGGCAGCGGAGAAAACGGACATAGTTTGGAGGTGGAATGGCATTTATCGCGCCTATTTCATTGTTTGTTTTTCGTCTTGCGTAAGCAAAAGTGTTAAGAGTGGAAGCTGTGTGAGGTAGTAGTATGTATTATTTTTTTGTTATAATGACTGCATCCAAATAGTTCGTATGCCTGGATGTGGAAGGGAGTGTAATACAATGTACTCTAAGAAAGCATGTCTCTACAGCATATCCAGAAAAGTTGGATGTTTTCTACCCTCTTATAAAAAACAGCAACCGCACGTCTATCACGTGAAATGTGCAACAAGAATTTCAATGATGCCCTCAACTTCTAACGCCATCAGCGAGATTACCATGGAGAGGGAGGAATCAGCGAGAAAGCAAAAAAATCACGAAGCAACAAAGGAATTTCTTTTATTTGAGCATTTAGAATCTGTTCATTAAATAAAAGTAAATCTTTTGATGATTTTAAAAACTGGAAGCAAGAAATTGAGAAGAATGTAAAAAAAAAAAATCGTGATTAATGCACTGCTTCTGACAATATTGTAACACATTATTATCCGTGCCATGGCTCAGGCAACTAAAAGTAAAGGTGTCAGACATTAAAACTGCAAAGATGCAATAATGTCAGTGGTGTATGTCCTGCGAAATAAGTGAGGCAAACCGTAGATGGAAAATTCCAAGTCACATTTATCTCAACTCATATACAGTTTCAATACATGCAAAACATATATATGTATAATTATCATTTCCTTCACGTGTTACCTGCTACATGACAGTTTCCCATTTGCTTTCGCGTGATTGACTACTAACATACTTTCTACAAAGTTACTTTCGACATTTGGTTGTTTGTTTCTGTGCGTTATAGCTGTTACGTTAGCCTGTATATTTGTTGGAAGTCCCACGTCAACTTGTCTGCATAGGTGCATGCTTCCCTCGGTTTAATCCCTTGCGTTTCGGGCGTAAAAATCCCAAGTATAGCTTCCTTCGAAAATGAAATAAGCCATGGATCCCATGTCGTAAATTTACGGCATGTAAAAGAATCTCAAGCCTGAAAGAAGAGGCCTCTGAGAAAATTTTGTCGGCCGTTTCACGCCCTGAAGGAAATGGGACGATGATGACCTGAAGTGTAAAGACCAAATCAACATAATCAACTAAGCGGCAGTAAATACACTAGGAGGAAACCGTTTCGTAAAACGAACAAAACATCGAATGTTTACGAAAACAACCGAATGAAACGGTAGTTCGCAACTATAGAAATTCGATAGTTTTCATTCGGATTGCCCGTCACTAGTGCTGCATTCGACCAGGAGAAGTGAACGAAGAAAGATATAGGACCCTTCAGCCATTGCATTGGAGCCCAGTTGGAAAATTCATCTCTTGTAATTTATACCTCTACATCTAGTGGATCATCTAAACTAGCACCGCAAATATTTCTGAAATGGGGGTTACTATTGATGTGCTGCTTTCACAGAATTGAAGTTTAGGGAAGGGCTTATAATTGCAGTGCAAGCATAGATGTTAATAATTATTAGAATGTGTATTTCTTGAATAAATTTTAAATAAACAATGCCATTTGACATCAGTAAAATAAACTAGAGGAAGTTGTAATGTCAATGGTGTTTTTGCAGCACTCTAATTCAAGTAGTTTACGAGATATCGTAATTTAAAAAATGTAAATATCTATAGTTTTCTATTCCATTTAACTGCTTAGTTACTACCCTATAATGTTCGTATGTTTATTTACATTTCATACAAACTTCCTAGCCAGTGCTTGTCTCCACCGGTTGTTTCAAAATCGTTGTACTGGACGAAAGGGAGTGAACATGGAAAACGCTGTAAGCAATTCCAAACAGCCGCCTCATATTTTCGTTTTGCTCCTGAGAGAGCAATTTTTTCATATGTAATTCATTATACAAAACAAAATGAACACGCTCAGTACAGATATCCGTAGCCTGTATTAATACGCGCACTTTAGCTCTTCTGTCGGCCAAAACATTATCAACTATTTCTGGCCTCACAGCTGATTTTGGAGCTCCAGGACGTGGTGCGTTTTCGATGCTTGTTCTGCCACGCTTGAACTCATTTGCACAAAGTCGGCGGTTTCATAGGAAGGACAGGCGTCACCTGATGTATGCAAATGCCTCTCATGCATTTCCTTTGCTGTTTTCCCTTCCAGAAAAAAATAAATGTTATCACACCACAAATACCAGTGTTATCCATTTTTCATTGTCACTCCAAATGCGTGTGTTTAGAAAACTGCCAAACAACGAATTAATATCGGAATGACTTGTGACGATAGACATCGATACATAGGAAGCAAACGTTATGACCAGAAGTTGCTGGTCCTCTCTATTAGTATGCGAACTAAATTACTTATTAAACCCGCCCCCCTCTCGTAAGGCAAAACATCTACATTGATTCTCCTTAAAGATTATAAGAATAAATGTGTGACTAAGCCTTCTTTATTTTAAGAATCACCCTCATAAAATAAAACGAAGTAATTTATTAACACACTTGCACGACATATTGCAGCTTTATAGTTCTGAAACTGCACTAAACTAACGCGATCTGTTGTTCTCACGTAGGAAACCTGTTTCAACCCTCAATATAAGGGTTGTAAACGGCCTTGGCATAGCAATAAAGTAATAAAATCTTTCCTGCAGTATTAACTCGAACAGGAAAAACGTTACTTTTCATTCAGTATAAAGATGTCAAATAAATGTGAAAGATTTGTGAAACTGTAAAGGAAACGACATTAAAATTACAGCAGCTCATCCCCAAAACCATTAATATTGTTATTTTAAGCTTTCTTTCTTTTTTCTTCATAAGGTCAAAACTAGTAATAATAATAGATGACGTTTATGCCTAGCCTAAAATGGCTATAAAAGCACCAAGACAATTCGATCCATTAGTTTCTCTTCGCTTTGCAGTTCAGGTCTACTATCTAAACAACCTCGAGCAATTAATGCGTTCAGAAGATCTCGAGTTCAAACCCATTGAGGCCTGCCACCATCACCTTGGACTTTTTAATGGTTTCCCTGGTCACTTAGGCAAACGTTGGGATGGATATTTACTTTCCATGAGCTTTCCCTTCTGGAATGTCAGAAATATAGGAGTGCCAACTTTCTCCTGTGCGATGCACATCACACGAATGCGGAGGAACTTGTCGATGACCCGTTATTAGGCACATAGGTACAAGCATAAGTACGGCGAACAAAGGGGAGACATAAGACAAAACCGAAATATACAAATTATTAATGATAAAAATATACAAGAGACAAAGAGAAGTTAAAAAAGAGAAATATTAGAGATAAGCCCAAGTATGCACATTAACATTCAGGGTGAATAAACGAACATGTACCTACAGAACTTTGTGAAAGCACCGTGTAATATATTATTCGTATTTAAATGTTAACAAGAACACGTCATAAAGGAAAGTGGTTTGTGTGTTCGCTTCAAGTCCCTTTTGTCGCTCCCCGCTTCAGAATCTCTTTTGTCAGACATGAATATCAAAATAGTTGTTTTAGTTTAGACGCCCAGAGGCCACAAGAGATATGCATATTGCGAATCCTCGTGGGACAGCGCGTTGAAAAAAGAGCGCATCCTGTCAACCGAGACAGCCTGGAGACTGGTAACTTGCTGGCTGGCATCAAGCGCAATGTCTTCTTTACTCAGCTTTCACAACAGACCGCTTTATGTCCCACGGTGATAGTAAAATTATAAAAGCTGTTATCTTAAAGCTGTTTAAAAAAGTACTTTAATTTATGGAATATTAGCTGGTGAAGCTAACAGCTACATCAACATAGTGGATTTGATACAAAACGAAACAATATTGTACAGGGTGTCCCACATAAAACCGGTACGCCTAACTGTTTCACTGCCAATCACGTAAAAGGTATATGTCATTATAAAATTTCGAATTTTTAGGCAAATATTTATCTAGTTCCTTTAGGAAAATGTGCAAAATAATTTGGAGGGCTTTTATAATGCCTAAAATGAGCTAAAATGGGGGCCGTAAGCTATTTCTGCATTTTTGTGCCAAACTGCCTAAACAAGTAATTTTTAAGAATTAATAATTTATTTATAAATTACTTATTTTTAAATTTATCTCAAGCACGGAACTGCATCACATTGTAGTGAGAAATCTACAGGCGAATTCTCATCAAAAACTAACCATTCACGGCTAGCAGAGCCAACAATCAACCTGCTTCTGATTCTGTTCAATGTTCGAAACCTTTGTAGGATCAGGTGTCAGTGGTGCAAGAAACTGAAGTAAAAATTTGTACTGCTGAAGGAGAAGTTGGAGGGAATGTACCGTGCAAGTCGTCGGTCCTGGTGGTGTAGTGGTTACCATACTTGCCTCCTAAACCCAAGATCGCGGATTCGAACCCCCTCCTAGGACCGATGGATTTTTTCGGCCGTAAAAATCCTAAGTATGGCTTCCTTCGGAAGGGAAGTAAAGCCGTGGGTCCCGTGTCGTACATTTACGGCACGATAAAGAACCTCAAGCCTGAAAGAGAGGCCTCTGAGCAAAATTTACCGGCCGTTTCACGCCCTGAGTTGAATGGGACGCTGATGACCTGAGCTGTTGAAGAGCGTCCATAAATAAATCAATCAGTAAAAACCGTGCAAGTGAGAATGTGCAATAAAAAAAAGTTCCCGATATGCTATAAAGGTTTTGGTAGGCAAGGTACAGAAATTCCAGTAAAGGGTGTGAAAAATGTAATAAAACATAAGTTTGCTCCTGTAACATCTGTGTCAATGGAAAGGTAATTTTCTGCCTTTAAAATGATTTAACAAAGAAAAGATATAGCCTAACAGTTGAAAATTTGGAGAAAGTCTTCATAATATATGTGCTGCAAATTATGAAAATAAATAACAAGCGATATTTATAGTCATGTTCATAAAAATGTTAAAACATTTACTTTACTGCATAATTAAAAAAGTAATACCTAATTGATCATTTTCATTTTAGAGCAAAAACACCAATGTTTTGTTTTTCTTAAAATTAAAAAACACAGTCTAATTAAATAATTTTGAAATCCATTTTAGGTGCCTAAAAACTCAATTTTTCATGCCTAAAATTACAAGGTCTAGTCTGTATATTAAATTACTTTGTGTGTAAAAGCCTGCTACTGATTATCTCGTTGAAAAAATGGAGCTGATAATGAGCATTCCTGCCACTGTACACCAAACGCCCATCTTCTCTGAGTGAAAAGGTTCTTCATGCACAATATCCTGCAACCAATATCTGCAATTCTGTGAGTTAACATAACCAGACAGATGAAACCAGACTTCTGTCATAAAGAAGAGCATGAGGTCTAAGTAACGACCGAAGATAAGAACCAATTGCATTTGGAAACTCGTTTATCTGGTTCTTTCAAATTATGCATTACGCCCATAAGAAAAGCTCGGAATGTGACCTCCTTTAGCACAATGCCATGTTGTGCGGTATACACCGATTTGCTGAGATAATTTCCTTAGCGATTTTTCTCCTTATATCCCTCCAAGTCAGTCCTGGTGGTCTAGTGGTAACCACACTTGCCTTATAGACCCAAGATCGCGAGTTCAATCCCGGCCAGAGTCGGTAGATTTTTAGGGCCTAAATATCCTAAATATGGTTTCCTTCGGAATGGAAGTAAAGCACGTTAAAGAACCTCGAAGTCTCTGGGCAAAATTTATCGGTCTTTTCATGCCTTGAATTAAATGGGACGCTGATGACTTTAGATGTTAAAGAACGTCAGTAAATAGAACATATCAACAAAATATCATCATGTCCATGTGAATCCTATCGAACACCGCCGGGGTCTTAGTTGTCGGATGTTTATTCCTCTTCACAAACACTGTTTTAAACTGCCACAATAGCCATGGCTTGAGTGATGAAAATCCATTCGCCAACATCGCGTCTGGTCATCATCAATATGGGCTGAAATTGTACGAGAGCACCTAATAGGACCGTATCTCTTGCCCCCCCCCCCGTTTGTGTGATCAACGTTATCTGTGCAGCTGCTGTTGTTGAAGACTGTATCTCTTCGTGTCCGCGAGAGGATGAGACTGCAACTCGACGGGGCACCTGCACACTTTGATGTTAACGTTCTCGAGCACCTGGACAACAGATTCCCTGATCATCGGATTGGAAGGGGAGGTCATGTCCCCTGGATCTCTCTTATCTGGAATGTTTCTTATGGGTGCACATTACATCATTGATCTATGAAACCCCATTAGAAACTGTGGAATTGAAGTTGATGGTCATCACTTTGAAAAATCGCTCTGAGGTGTAAGTTATTACTATATTGTTGCTATGACCTGTAAGTTCTTGCAGGTCATATATACAGATCCCTCGTTTGGACGCGTGGCCGGCTTAACGGGGATTTGCTTGGCACCGGGAAACACGCTGTTTGCCGGTGGAGTCGGGTATTCATAACCCCTTAAATTCAAGCGCATTGATTTCTAACACATTATAGACTATAATAACTGTACATTTCAGACCATGGGTTCCCTATTTGAAAAAAACTCAATTTAGACATCTACCTTCTGTTTGGTTTGACCCTACAGGTTATAGACAGATCTTATTCGTTACTAGGCCTTAGTTACAGATATCTAGTTGAAGCATTTTTGAATAATTATTATTATAATACATCATTATGATATGATTTGTTGTTTACCTGCATCCAATTTTTATATTAAATTATTTATGTATTTGATTCTATTAAACACATTCCTTTGCAGTTCTCCATTGTATGTCAGCTTACAGTGTTGGTTTCTGGTAATCATTTCCATGTTATCTTTTTGCATTCATTTATTCATTTATTTGATTAAATTATTATACGCCAACAAATTTGCAATGATGAGCTCGAGAAAATGTGCTCTCCATTGCCAGAACAGAAGTGTAACAAACGTAATTTTGTTATGAACTGCAACTGTTAAATTTTTCGTCATGTCCTGTCTTGAACGCACATAAATAGGTCATCAGTTTACTTTTACTTACATGTTACATAGATTGTTGGCGAAAACCTTCTTGTTAGACTAAATGAGGCACTTGCACCGCACTCATAGGTCAGTGTACAAACACTGCTGTGGGCACTTGAAGCCTAAACAGTGGTAGACAGAAGCTGGCAGTAGGCTTGGGATGCGATTATGACTTGTCATATTTACATTTACGAAGTTTAATGGCTTCCTTTGCTGTGCTACAGTACTTCATGTGGCCGAAATCTCCCCTCATACACAGCGGGAATCCTGCTCTTTTGTTATGCTCCAGAGAGGAAACGTGAATGCTATGAACAGGGGACAACTCTTAGATTTGTACAGTTTGCTCTGAAAGAACCACTTGCATCCATCACCATCACCATCATCATTAATACCGAAGGGCTCTTCAGCCACACCTCAGTCTTCCGAACAGTCTTGCAGCATCTCAGTATTCCATAGAGCAATACTTATAGTGTAATTATTTAAGAGCATTATCCACGCCAGTAAATGTCTTCCCCAATTATTGTTTTCCTTTTCCATTTCCCTTACCGTGAAGCATTGGTGACCCCAATTTTTATGGAACCTGATATTGAAACAACTGCTTGGATCAAGTTAAACAATTACAACTTCAAACAAAATAGTACGTATTTTGTTACAGAGACTACATCACCATTACTTAAAAGCTCTAAAATGAATCAAATATATACGTAGTCGTACGTATTTTTGCTAATTAATATAATTTTGATTTATAAAAAATTAATTTTGGCTACATGTTCTAAATAGCCTCTGTAAAATGACAATGACCGACTGTAATGTTAATGTTTCTTTAAAAAAAAATCTATATCGATACACAGATCCTTCGTTTGGACGCGTGGCCGGCTTAACGTGGCTTTGCTTGGCACCGGTAAGCACGCTGTTTGCCGGTGGAGTCGGATATTCATAACCCCTTTAGATTCAAGTGCATTGATTTCTCATGCATTATAAACTACAATAACAACATATGTTTGTCTTAGAAAATGTTGGAAATGATATCCTTGTGCCGCTACACATCTCGCATACCTTACAAGAAAATTTTCATTAACAGGTATTAATTATCTTTCTGAAACAGCAGCAAGTTCTCTTCTTATACTGTCTTTCAGTTCTTCCAATGGAATAACCAGTTGGTTATTCCATTACACTTTATTTTTAAGGTCTCCATAAATATAAATCGCATGTGTTAAGATTTGGAGACCACGCTGGCCATAATCCCCTACTGATGACCCTATCTTCAAAAAGTTCCTCAATTAATTTTAAAGAGAGATAAGCTATAGCGCAATCTTGTTCAAAATTAGTCTGTGTAATATCACACAATTCTTCTAGAAATGGTGTGATTATGTTATTCCTGTACTCTGCCCATTCGCTGTATCTTCCAAAAATATAGGCCCTATAATTCTGTAAGTATTCACGTCACACTAAACACTAACTTTTGGCCATACAATGACCATTTTATATACAAGATGCACGTTTTTCTACACTCCAGTATCTATTGTTTTGTGTCACTATATGGTCATGTAAATAAAACCATGCTTTGTCCGTAAAATAACGACAACCACAACCACAACAACAACGATGATGATGATGATAATAATAATAATAATAATAATAATAATAATAAAAGTTAAACGCGGTAATAGAGAGATCATTAACATTATGTAACACCTAATTGCAGAAATTAACTCTATTCACATTATCGCGTAGTTGAAATTCCTGAAGTATAATAACTCGTATCTTATAGGATTTTAATTTTAAAAAATCAGTGGGACTCCAAACCCAGATCTGCGAAATTCCTGATCCCTGTGCCAGCTTTCTCAGAGATTTCTTTGGATTTGATTCTAACTTTTCTCCGATGTGATCGAGCTTTTCCTCTGTAAGAATATGGCGTTTTGCTTTCGATTTCTTATCAAGAACAGATCCCATTTCCCTACATCTATTCACCATTAAGTAAAGTGTTTCTCTGTGAGGCGCAGAACAGCAGAGAATCTGTCTATAAATCGCCGTCTCACTTCTCTATATGATTTTGTTCTTACATATGAATCATACATGAAGATATGTGTGCTAAAGTACACGTACTTTTTGGCACAATAGGAGTATTAAGGCACTGTAACACTGAAATACGTGGTCTCAATGCTTCAAATTCTGTACAGCACTTAGCGTCAACTGATTAGCCGGCTCAAGGAGAGGAGGGAAAGTGCAAGGGCAATAGCGCAGCGCAGGGCTGGAAAATCCCCGTTAAGCCGGCCACGTGTCCAAACGAAGGCTCTGTACTAGTCGGTCAAGTTTACTTTTGTTCAGGAAGGCACAGTGCTGGTACTGTATGTTTACACTACAGTAAAATCAGCTTCATGTTCAAACTGAAAGCTGTACCAGTAGTACGATACTCAGCTTACAGAAGTTTCCTTTCTCCTAAATCTTTGCGTAATTATTTACAGAATATAGCAATGTAAATAACTAAATTAATACACAGAACATTTCAGTTATAAAAGTTTTTCCAAAGCTGAGGGCTATCCCGTTTCTTTTGCTGTAGCCGTTGCAATGCTCCAGCGTTTTCCAATTGATCAGTTGATACTTATTCCAGATGATGAATTCTTGTTATCCACACAATGCCTGTCTTCAATCTCCTCTTTACCGCCACGGGTGGCCGAGGTCGTTAAGGCACGGACTCGTGAGCGGGATGTCTGGGTTCGATTCCCGCCAGGACCGTCCTCCCTGACTGAGGTTTTATCCAGGTTTTTCTCAGTCCCCATAAATGGCAAATCCCGGGGAGGTACCCTAAACTTAGGCCTGGAACGATTCCTTCCTAAAAAAATTAATCCTTTCCGAATATATCATTTCATCTCATGTATCATCAGTGCCCATCGCCTGTGGTGCCTCTGTAATAAAAACGGGCGTTAAACACCTGCATTCATTCAATCTTCCAGATTCTCACTGGTGGATATGTCATACTAGCTTAGACCTACTCGTATTTAAGAGGTGAGTCACCCCAGCATTAAGGTAGCCACCACCCTCCCTACTAACAACGGCGATTCGGCGCACCGGCCCCCAGGGTACACGCCTTAGGCACTCCCCTGGGACACGCCGCCATCGTAGGTCCTCAGTGACGGGTCCACTGCCAAGCCGAGTCCAATCCAATCCGGACAACTCCCTTCCGGGAGGGGCCCGAATCAAGTCCGGCCCGGCTCCCTCTAGTACGTCAGAGGTATCACGAGGCACTCAGAGTCCGCAGAGCCCGCACCTGGAGCATCTGAAGAGCAACGACCGAAGCCGCACCCGGAACTCGCCAAAAATTGAGTACCCATACGGGCAGCGTGTTCCAAGGGAGTGCCTCAGGCGTGTACCTTGGGGGTAGGTTTTCATGAATCGCTGTTGGCTGGCGGCTACCTTAATACTGGGGTGACTCACCTCTTAAATTGAGTAGGTCTATGCTAGACGTGACCTATCCACCTAGTAGATAAGTTCCCTTAGCGCGCTTGGGCGACTAAATTATCTACGGCCGGAAGGCGGGTCGGTGTAGACTCTAGGTACCATCCTACTGGGCTGCACAGACCCCTGGACTCGGGGAGGGATCCCCACGCAACATATTGTAAATAATTTCCGAACACCTTTCGTACTTATTCAAATCCTCGACAGCCACCCCTACCTCTTTTGCGAGGAGTTGACACTTGTGATTCTTTCTCTTCTGCTTTTTTCCCCCCTTCTTTGCTTATTTCACTGGTTGTATTTTTGTTCACTTTTATGATTGCTGCATCACGCGAATTAGACTGATTTATGACGTTTTCAGACCATGCTGTTTTTCTCTAACTCACCACTTTATAAATAAGACGCAGCTTGACCCCATAAAACTGAACTCTTTCGTGTTTGCATTGCTCCTCACTACTCCACTTTAACTGGGTAGCTTGTCATTTGAAGTGAGCGGAGCATGACGTTTATGGCTTAGTTCACAATCCCGCTGTCCTAACGTAAGCCCTGTCGACTGGTACACGCAGATGGGGTTTACCTGTGCCGATTATTCAACCAATACCACGTCATCTTACATCTAGATTTCGCTTGTCTTCATCTCCATTAAATATAAATCTATCTCGATAGTCCCTCGTATTGTTTGTCACCAAGTATACAGGATGTTTCTGAAGTACTTCCCTGGTTTTTGGAATCGATAGAACAGTAACCATGATAGGTATAACGGAAACACTTATATCAGTGGATAGAGCATCTCTCAGAGTTTTAACATGTCTTACAGGTGGTCCATATATCATCCGTTTTGCCACACATCTGACGGTCAATACGAGTGACTACATGCGTGATTCTCTCTCGCAGCTGTGCTAAATAATGTAGCAAAGGGGGCACGAACACACGATCTTTGACATAACCCAGTAGAAAAATCACAAGGGCTAGATCAGGTGACGATGAAAGTTACAGGTGAAGAAGGGATTCATCTCGAGCAACACGTCCAATCCAACAACGAGGAATTTCAGCATCGAGGTACTCACAGACGTCATGATGAAAATGAGGTGAAGCCCCATCTTGCTGATAAATAAAGTCCTGGGTATCTGCATGTAATTGTGCCGTTAGCCACTGTTCAGGTATACTGGACCGGTAACTCTTTGTAAAGAAAAAATGGGCCGTCGATTTTTCACGAAAAAACAGAAAACACATTCCCTTTAAGGGAATCACGACGTGTTCTACCACAATACCACGTTTTTATGTGCTCCAATGCATTCATTGTGACTGTTCACTTTGTCGGACACATGAAACGTGACCTCGTCACTAAAAATTAATTTCCAGGAAAAACTCTTCTTTTAGTCGTTCTTGAAAATCTTGAACTCAGCGCCTGCAACAGTTGTATCTGGCATAGTTTCATTTTAAGTCGTTGACGTAAAATAAGTCACACAGTTGACTGCGGAATCTGCAAGTGTGGGCTTTTTAGGTCTCCTGACAAATGTTTCTCGCACAGGCTCAACGGTCTCAACCGACACTCTTGACCTGCTTGTTCGTTGCCCATCACCCAAGCAGCTCTCATCTTTCTCCCGGTCAATTGTTTGTTATATTTATGCAACTGAGAAAATATCCCCATTACAGATTTCCTAGAATTGTCTCGCACAGATCGATACAAGGTCATTAGCCAGGACTATTCAAAACACAGCACTTCCTTCATCCTCTCCTCTCGTCCTGGTATTCGTATGTCCGAGGTAACCGTGCGTCCCTTTCACTAATGAAGATACTGCTATTTAAAGAGCTTAAATGAATGGATTGAGGAGAAAGTTTTTGTTTGCTTGAAAAGAAATGTATAAGAAGATTCTCAAAGAATATTTTTGCAAGGTGAGCATGGCATTTAATTTTATAACTTTTTTCACTTCAATATATTGAAATTTTATGTGCTTTTTAAAATGCGTAAATAATCGCAGAAAACCCCCATAACGATCCAAAATAGAAAAAAGGCTTTAAACCTTAAAATAAGCAACAGAAGCCAAAATAGGCAAAAAAAAAAAAAAAGTAAATTGACCCTACCGACCCCAAAAGTACGGAAACATGTTCATTTTTATCTGTCTCTTAAATATATCCACCCAGGTAGAAAAGGCAGTTTGCCTAAATTCCGGACTTTGGTGATGTGATCTACCACGTGGCTCCCTAGATCGAAAAGCATCGCCTCTCCATCAGGTAGCTGCCCAATTGTCCTCATGAGACTGAGTGGGCCCCGTTCCACTCCGTTCCCTACCTTAGAAAAAAATTTAAGCAGGTATACCAGGAGTCAAACTCGGTTAGCAGTAAACAACGAGACCAAGGATATGGTCTTAATATGAGAATTATATAGCATTACAATTGTGGAACAAAGTGGATTACAATTTCAAATTATTTTTCTGTCGTATTAGTAGAAAGTGGGATCTTTCCATGCAGGCTGGACATTAACAGGAGGGTGCCAAATTCATGTTATTCAATTACAAAACTGCGACAAGTAGAAAGTGTGCCCACCATATTAGTTCTTTGAAACGATGGATGATATAAATGAATAATTTCATAGTCCGCCGGAGCGCAAAATTACCTCACATTCACATCTCATAGCGAGAGAAAACTCCGGAGAGAAAATAACGAGTCGAACACTTAAACCCCATATTAATATTTTCCAACAATCAATGCTTTGTGCGATGTGGCACTTTGCAGTTCTTTCTATTCTTGCCAAGCCATCTCGAAAGCCCCACATTTCAACAGACACATTAAGAAACAGAGAAAGCACCATTTATCCTCAAGAGGCATGGCCTTTCAAGCTTTTATAAAATACCGTATCACGTTCGCCTTTCCAGAGCCGGAAAATATATTGTCCTTATGCGTTCCGCAGGGTGAATTTGTCTACAGTATAAAAAAGCAAGTCTGTTTTTATATCTGTTGTTGAAATACTGCGTGGCTATATAAACAAGGAACCAGGGGAGTACAGACTCTCTGCTACACATTTACCCCCTATAGCATTACTTATAAAGCTCAGCTCCCAAGCAATGGCGACCATAAACTCTTCACTCTTGCTATAATCTTTCTATGAAAACGACAGTGTTTGTAGCAACACATTTAATTATGGTGTATATAAAATGTTATTCACCTTAGAGTTGCTATAAAAAGGGAAAGTGAAGCTATTGTCACATAATTCACTTTAATTTAGATTTAATAGCGTACTTACACCTTTGATACTTACAAAATTTATGCCCCAACACCTTCTTTCTTCCGTTATTCATTTATTAAATGAAACATTGTGTGCTTATGTTTATAATCTGTCTTTTATATAAAATATAAAGTATTTTCCGTGTTGCGAAATGTTCAACGCTCACAATATTACTTATTAAACGAATTAAAAAGGTATTTACAAAAATCTTCCTAAAATATTTCCTTTTCTAAATAGTTTCATTATTATAAAGGTGGCATTTAAATAAACAAACCAATTATACCTAAAATGTGTAAAGTGCAAATGTATGGCTTTTATCTGAAATGTGAATTTTAAACATATTTTTTTCCATTATAATATTTGTAACACTTTTATACACGGCTTCAAGAATATGTTCTTAATCGCTTTAAAGGGTTTTGCATCTCGACATCAGACCATGCCATAGCCGGCCACGCCTTATGTAGCTTGCACTAATCTCCAACTTTCCTACCACAAAGAGGGGTTTCCTGTATGCAGTTTGGATTTGCATGCAGTTGAACAAGAAGATGGTGCGTTTCTTTTAAAGATAATCACTGCTGATGAAACAAACGTTGCAATATCATTTCGATTCTGAGAGTACAGTTAAAAAAAAAAAAAAAAAAAAAAAAAAAAAACGTTGTTGCTTCTGCCGAGAAAGATATTCTCATCTCATTTTTCGATATTCAAGAAAATTTACCACTATATCGTACCTATACACACACAACTGTAACTGGAACTACTATAGAGATGTCCGGAAAACTCTGTAAAGCAATATCATACACTTGCAAAAGGACACATTTCCTTGCAACAAGCAGGTTGTGCACCAGGATAATGCAGGACCGCACATCGCAAATGTTGTTGCTGAATATTTCAGAAAAATCAATGTGAAGTGTGTCCCTGTCTCCATATAATCCGGGTTTAGTCCCGTATGACCGTTTTCTTTTCTTCAAATTGAAGAAATGTCTTCATGGAAGGCATTTTCCATCATCAGAAGCAATGGTAAAGGCTGAGGAGGCGATTTTGAAGGCCCAATCAAAAATGGTGCACTGCTTCCAAAGGGAATTACGAGGGTGGATCGGAAAGTAACGCACAATAACAGTACACAGGTTAGACCTGTCCCGAAGAAAGCACCGCCACGGGTGGCCGAGGTCGTTAAGGCACGGACTCGTGAGCGGGAGGTCTGCGGTTCGAATCCCGCCAGGACCGTCCTCCCTGACTGGGGTTTTTTTCCAGGTTTTCCTCAGTCTTCATAACTGGCAAATGCCGGGGAGGTACCTAAACTTAGGCCTGGAACGCTCCCTTCCTAAAAAAAAAATATCCTTTCCCAATTTATCATTTCATTTCATGTATCATTAGTGTCCACCGCCTGTGGTGCCTCAGTAGTAAAAACGGGCGTTAAACACTACTCAAAAAAAAGCAAAGATAACACCATCTGCAGGGATGAAAAATCGACCAAATCTTTTACAGAAGAAAGTTTTATTTACCTTGCATAACACAAATATGCAGTTGCCATAGCGAAAATTCGTGACACGAAGTACGAATTGTTCAGCATCCGGCCTACTCACCAGATTTAGCCCCCTCCGATATTTATCTTTTCTCAATTAGGAAAAGATTTTCTGGACTTAGTGAAATTATATTTTAAGACCTTGACAAATCATCCTATAAAGAAGGTATAATAGCTTTAGAATACCATTGAGTAAAGTGTGTCGAATTGAACAAATTATTTTGGAAAATTAGTTATTTTTAGCTAAGTTTTTCTTTTCTTTTTTTTTTTTCTTTTATATTATATCTCTCATATACAGATAAAATAAACCATTCACGGAATGATCTGTAATTAAACAATATTATTTAATACTTATTCTTTGGCATAAAAAGAAAAAGAAAAAATATAAAAATTATAGAATCAAGGGAATTTGCACTATATAAGGTGTTTGTGGGACTTACGTAATTGGCCTGCGTTCTTCCTATGTTGTTTTACTTCATAAACGTACTCACCTGTAATAAAAGAGAATAAATAATGTCTTTTATATATAAATATTAAAAACCCTGGTATAAATTGTGAAATATTGTATCTAATGAGATATATTTTGAGAAATATAATCAATTAATAGGCTGAATAAAAATATTTTGTCAAAAAAAATTATGACCGATCTTATACTTCTGCACTATATTATTTTAGAAAGTGTTAAAAGTCCTAATAATACTGCATTTATTAAAAAATAGGTAAAATGCATAAGAATAGTGTCATATTTCATTCTTGATAGAATGTGAAGGAAATCATAACAATAAACCACAGTTCTTGAAAGATTAAAACAAAATGTTGAACTTGTAGATGGTAATGCAATAAATATTTCCACTTCTTTTTACTTATATGCTTTATTATCTGTTGATTTTCAGATGCCGGCTATTTTATATGCAAATAGCTTGTCATTATGTTCAACGACGATTAATGGAATTGCAGCGGGAACTCAACAGACTGCAGACTTATTGTGAAGAAGGGCTGGCTACTCACAGTTAATGCAAATAAACTAAAAACAAAAGACTTTCAAGAGCAGAGCAGTCTATAGCAGGTAAGAAACTTGGACGTACGGGGACATACCTTAGTTAGCGTTTAGAATCCCGTGTACCATGCACTTACTTTTACAATGAACGGACAGTAAACGAAGCACATTGACATGGTGAAACACAAGGTGGGATGAGGCGACGGAGACTCTACGGATACGCAGCAGAATTCAAGATCTGCCGTTTGGTTTACTGGAAACTGGCCAGATGCTCGATGAAACAAGACTCGGAAATTTGGATATGGGAGCAACCGGAGAGTCTAGATCAGGTGAGAACACATTTTTGAAAGGGATTTTGGGAGTAGTGAGAAATACGGCGAGTTGTGGAATAAAAAGGGAATTTGGGACTCATAGTGAGACAATGGCATGTAGTGAAAAATTGATTGCAAATTATTCCGGGGGATCAATCTTTAATTAGAGCAATCTGCTTCAAGAAACAGCTTAGATTGGGAGAAAATACGACATGGGGCGTTCAAAGTGAGAAAGGAGTTAGAAACCATCGGGTTAGACAATGTTTGGATAGCAGGTGAAGGAAACAGGAGAGTGTATGGAGGAAGTTCACGAACCGCCTGAAGGACAGGGAGTATACAATTGCGTAATGTAAAGACAAGATCTCGTTGAAATTGCAAACGGGGTTAAAATCTGGGTGAGGGAAGAAACTATACATCAAAACAGGAGCCAGACTCATTAAAAAGGTTTAGGAATACAGCGGCAGACCAGGATCTCAGGTTAACGTGGGCGAGAATTTGCCCTTTATGTGGAAAGGAAGAACCATGGTCGCATATCCTGGCGAACTGTTGCAGAACTGAGGCGTAGAGGAAAAAGTACCTGTAGTCTTCCTTTACCGACTCTTAACAGAGGGCAGGGGCATTCTGGGCTCTGCTGGCAGGCAAGGATGAGGAGCTGGTAGGCAAATTCCTGTCGAAAGTGAGGCAGCTCAGGTGTGAAAAGGTTGAAAACCTAGGCGAGGGGCCGAGGCCACTAAACCGAATTAAAAAATGTTTCCAGGGTGATATTATTCTACAAATAAGGGGATTTATGATCTGCATGTTTACACGAAGTTAACATAGAGATGATTGTTATTATTAATATTTATTACTTATTTTATAAATGTATCTTTTATGGGTATTATAAAAGAGTCGTAGAATGGACTCATGCGAAGGTTGCAAAGTCAATATATGATTCCTATATACTTTGTCACAATACTTGGTGTATGTAATCTGAACCACGAAAGTTAGTTGCACTATCTGGCCCAGGCTATGACGTGCTGATGACAACAACGGAAATGTAAGCGCGCTCCATTTGTGTGCTGCGATGACAGATAAGTGTGGACACACAGTCATGACGTCAGACAGTCCCTCGAGGTACCGCACAAAGGCGATACAACGTTGTTTTAACTAGATTGCCCTAGGACCTATTCTGTTTCTTTCCTTTGCCTCTACACGCTTTACGTTTCCACAGCCGAAATGTAATTACGTGGCTCTACAAGGAAAAAAGCCTTGCACACAGATGTGGCTGAAAGCTCGATGTTACTACTAATACAGAGGAATCCAATGCTCCTTTAACAGGAACGGCCTACGCATAACAATGGATTGTGAGGATTGTTCACGGTTGTAGTTACAAATAACAAGCGTGCATAATTAAATATAGTTAATATAATGTGTTATTTATTTTATTTATCTGTGCAAGCTCAAAAAGAATAAACGAATACTGTTTCGTTCGTTTGAAAAAAGTTCTTACAACTGTCTGTAAGAAAGGGGGTCACATAAAAAAGTTCGCCACGCAGGTTTTTTTTTTTTTTTTTTTTGAATAGTGTTTAACACCCGTTTTTACTACTGAGGTACACAGGCGGTGGACACTGATGATACATGACATAAAATTATAAATTGTGGAAGGATTGTTTTTCTTAAAAGAAGGAAGCCTTCCATGCCTAATCTTAGGGTACTTCCCCGGCATTTTCCAATTATGAAGACTAAGAAAACCTGGGAAAAAACCTCAGTCAGGGAGGACGGTTCTGGTCGGAATCAAACCACTGACCTTCCTCTCAGTAGACTGTGTCCCGGCCACCCTTGGCGAGAGTGGGAGCTGCACCAAGTTTAGGTACTCTTGTCCTTGAAGCGTATTGCGTTGATTCAATCTCTGGTGGAGATGGATCGTTGATGGACAGTGAGGGAGTTAGCCGCAGAAGTCAGAACAAGCCACATTAGAGTATTGCAATGCGACGCTGTTTCTCATACATCAACAAAAAAGAACGGCTTAGCAACGGACTTTCAGTGTCTTCCAGAAGATGATAAATGTGGCATGGGATTTCATTGAAGGAATGTAAAAGTCTCCAGGATTGCTGCCATTACCTTTTCCAGCCCTCGTAACTGCAGGAGAGAAGTGCCTGTATTAAGAATAGTTTCTCTGTGAAATCTATCATTACAAATACCGAAGAAACCCAAGTTGTTTCATTTCTGATATTCAGTGGAGGTTTATTAGCTTATTGTATTAATACATGCAATTGCAACTGGACATCCATGCAGAAATGCATTTTCCATCTTGAAATAAACGATGACATTTCTGTTCAACAGTATGAAGTTGTACAATGCACAAACGTATTCCGTGTTTCTCATATTCCCTGTAGTCTATACATATGACATCTTGTCGGTCCTGGTGGTGTATGGTAACCATACTTGCCTTCTAAACCCAAGATCGCGGGTTCAAACCCGGCCAGGATCGATGATTTTTTTCGGGCGTAAAAATCCTAAGCATGGCTTCCTTCGGAAGGGAAGTAAAGCCGTGGGACCTGTGTCGTACATTTACGGCACGATAAAGAACCTCAAGCCTGAAAAAAGAGGCCTCTGAGCAAAATTTGTCGGCCGTTTCACGCCCTGAATAGAATGATACGCTGGTAAACGAGATGTTAAATAAAACGAATCAAATATATATATATATATATATATATATATATATATATATATGACTTCTCCGCTTTTCTTGATTTTCAGAAAGTCTTCATGGGAAGTATTTTGGAACAGGAATTGGAGGTGCGGGGGCGTAGTTGATCGCTGAGCTGATGATGGTTTCGATGTCTGCCCGGGGCTGCTCCCTGATGTGACGTCTGCTCCTAATCTGTTGAATTTGATCTCAGAGTCCACTGGAGTGTTTCGCGGATCAGTATAGATCCACGGGAACGAGAAATGTGTTGCCCAAAAGATACACCAGGTTGACTTGTTTAAAATATTTTATTCACATGTAAAGTACTTCCTGACTGTTCGCCGCTGACTTCGCTACTCACTTAGACTGGCTTTAGAAAAGACTTAAACTGATTACTTTTGTGTGACTTAGGTGGATTGCTTTAGTGTGACTTAGGCTGCCGGGTTCCGAATATCTCTGGAGTGAATTCTCTCGTGTCTCGCCTGAATGAATGTCTGAATGTCTGAATGTCCCTCTGAATGTATGAATAACTCTCTGACTTCTGGACTCCAGTTTTTCTACCACATCGCCACGCCTCTCGCTAAATTAAATTCCCTCGTATATTTTCCTATTTCCGTGTTGTACGTCATCATTGGCTATCTTAAAATTATTTATTTGTAACTTAAGTTATGCTGATTCGTTAACTTTTATCCAAAGACCATTGGCTAGAATTATTCTTTCCCCCCTGATCTAATGTCTTCCCACGAACTTGAATTTTCCCAGAACAACCTGTCGTAAATTTCGGCCCTTTCCTTACATTCTGATTTCTATTGATAATCTTTTGCCTTCCTTAGTTTGTAGATTTCCAAATGTTCTCAGAAATACGGCACGTGTTGATGGGCTGTTTTTCGGCTTTCCTGTAATAAAACATTTTCGTCTCCGTTCTGACATTTTCATTTTCTCTTAAATTATTGTTACGTCTGACTTTGTTAAATACTGTCCCGTTACGGCCATATGTTTCTCTTTTTGTCAACTCCTATGTATTTCCTGGGTAGAAGGTTCGTGACCTAACAAAATATAGTTTACCATTTCTTCAGCCTTGTCTAAGGAGCGGTCAGTGGAGAGGTGTCAGGTATACATCTGTCTCTTTCTAACATATTTTACACAAAACCCTTTTGTAAGTTACAAGCTGCAAATTATTTCTATTTCTGTTATACCTATCTCTAAAATATTTCTTATACCTATACATAATAATTATCCTTATCAAATCTAATGCCTTTATAAATATAACTCTGTAGCCTTTAGTTATTAAATTAATAAAGGCAGCCTTATTTCCGGCTTCAATTTTCAGTTCTAAGTAGTGGTGAAGGTTTCGAGGGCAACTCTAAAGGACTTCCTGGACAACTTTGAGCACAGTAATTAATAGCGTAACATTTGTTCAAGTACAACTAGTGTTATTTTTTCAAACTGTACTTATGTTTATGCTTGATTCGTTAAAAACTATCAGACACTACTTATAGTTCTATAGTTTTGGTTACATTGGTACTTGCGCAGAACCTGCATTTCATTATCGAATGACAGCAGACTCGGTGTCAAATCTCTGGTGAGGATGGAGCTTAAGAGAACTGCTTGTATTTGACACTAAATGGACACTAAAGATGTTCGGATATGGTGTTGTACAACAGAGACAAGATTAGCAAGAGACACGAGCCCAGTTCCACAGATTACAGAGAGGAGGCCAAGTTTAAAGTGAGGTAAACTGCATGAGTTTCTGAGTACTAAGAAGATATTGGGCCTCTCTGCTGGCAGCATATTCTCTTGAAAGTGTTTTAGAGCGAAGAAGCACTTGATTTACGCTTAAGCCTAATTAGCGGAAATATGGATATACTACCATTGCTTTGGTTTTAGTTTTTTCGTAGTGAACGCTGGATTGTCTTTGAGTATTATTTATTTTGTATAAATATAAACATATTTACTTAAAATTTGTTTTCATGAATTATGACTGTAGCAGATACATATTTTACAAAAGCCTTCTCTGAAAGATAGTTGCTTAATTGAATAGCTCACTCCAACAACCATGTAATAAATAAAAACTAAGTGCTTTGGAGAGAAATAAAATCAATTACAGTTATTTTGTTATCTCCACGGAAAAAATAAATCCTCAACGAATTTTAAGTATAAAATCCTTTTAACTAAAAGAGAGAATTGGTAAATTTATCTACATATTGTACTCGTTTTACGACAGTGGAAACAATAAAAGTTAATGAAAACATATATTTGCTGAATAAAGGTTATATCCTTTATTATGACACCAGGTTCCGTGCGTAATATTCTAAGTATGGCATTTTAGGAAGAGTAGTAAAGTCGTTGGTCCCGTGGTCTAAATTTACGGCACGTAAAAGAAACTCTAGCCTGAAAGGAGAGTGCGGTCAATGATACTTTCCCCCGTGGCAAGAACCAGCCTGCTAACCGACTTACGAGATGCGCACTCGCCCAAAGGCAAAACATTCCGGGGGAAAATAAAACTGATCGCACAGTACAAGCAGAAATCTAAAGACGCTTGACCGCCTAGTTAGGAAAAAAACAAAACAAAACAAAACAAAACAAACAAACAACCTCAAGAAATATATTACTTCTAACAGGATGTTCATATTATTAGCACAAACTGTTTCACGTTAAGAGCAAAACCATAGACCGCTATCCGTCATGTATGAGACAGAGTAACTGAACTCAAGCGAAAGTTATCAGCAGAGTTCGAAGTTCAGACATTTATTTTGATTAAAATAGGCGGGCAAAAAATCACTTGCAATACTAAAAATAGGCAAAAATATAATTAAAATAGGAATTTATTAAAAGTGAAAAACAAAGAGAATAGCATTTATTATTAATGAAAATAGGTATTTAAGACACTTAATAAATTTTGCATCACATAATTAAAGTACCTAAGCTTACCTTTCGTAGTTACAAGCAACAACAAGATGTTTTTTCAAGGTTTCAACTTTCATAGTCAGCCGTTTGTCAGAGAGAATATCTTTCATCGTGTAAGAACGCTCTATTTCCACTGAAGGGATTGGAGCATATTTAAAACAAGCTATTTCGGAAGGATTCATACCAGTTACAACAACATTTACCTTCAGAACATCGCGGAAATGTTGATTAAGACCAGGTAGTTTTGAATAGTCCTGGCGAATGAGCAAAGATGCGCAGTGGTTTCTGGTCGAGTTCATTTTCTGTTTAAAGGAAGCAGGTTAGTCTCTCTCTTACTTCCATACTGAACACATTGTAGGGATGGTTTATTGCACAGTTGTATCGTTCTTATCTTTGTTGCTTGCAATTGCGTGTTACATTTATCAGCTAAGAAATTATCCCACCATAAATTTCCTAGAATTGTCTGGCGCAGATCGATACAAGGTTATTGGCCGGGACTATTCAAAACTACAGAACTTCCCTTATCCTCTCTATTTCCTAGTATTCGTATGCCCTAGGTAAACGGTGTGCCTTTCACTAATGAAGGTTTTTCGATTTGAAGAGCTTAAATGAATGAGTTGCGGAGAAAGTTTTCGACTGCTTGCAAAGAAATAAATTTATATAACAATCTCAATGGACCTTTTTGTGAGGCGAACATTTCATTTATTTTTATAACTTTTTTTCACTTTGATATAACCACATTCTTTATATGCTTTTTAAAATGAATAAATAATCACAGAAAAAATCCATAACAATCTAGAACAGACAAAAAGGTTTAAAGCCTTAAAATAGGCAACAGAAGTCAAAATAGGCGAAAAAAAAACCAAAACCGAAATGTTTGGGAAAAAGTTCATTTTTATCCGACTCTTAAATATATCCACCCAGATTTAAAAGGCATTTTGCGTAACTTCCGTTTTCTGTATTTATCAGTTTAAATTATAGGTAGCACAGGTTTAAGCCAAAGATCCAAATGTATTTGAATTAAAAGTGCCGGAAATATATAAGCGTTATTTTTTATTGAAAAGAAGTGTCTAATAGTTATGATTATGGTGGAGTTGATTCTGATGGTGCAACAGTCTTTAAATCAATAAATCCACAAATAACACATTTATCATCATAAAATTAATTATAAGTACCAATCTTTACTACTAACTTTATGCTTACGAACGTTTTTTTAGAATTATTAAGTCTTCAATCGCTCATTTGAAAAAAACTTATAAGAGGTACTAGGGTAGGTCCATAAGTTTACGGCGTAACCATTTTGTAGGTATGTTAAAGACAAAAACTATATTTCACTTTTCAATATAGTTACCCTTTATTGCAATACAGTTCTCACATCTTTGAATTAACGTTTCAATCCTCCCCCCCCCCCAAAAAATTGTCAGAAGTCTTGTCTGCAAAATGGGTATAAACAGCATCCATCACTTCTTTATCACACTTAAATTTCCTTCCTCGAAGGTCCTTCTTGAATTTTGAGAAGGCGAAATAGTCACTGAAAGCTAGATCTGGGCTGTAGAGTGGATGATCTATCTCCTTGAAGCCACATTTCCTCACAGCTTCCTTTGCAACAAGAGCTGTGTGCACAGGCGCATTGTCGTGAAGAAGGTGCACGCCACAACTCAGCTTTCCTCGCCTTTTCTCTTTGATGGAAGCACGTAGTCTGTGCAGTAGGCCAGCATAGTACTCCCCATTTACTGTGATGTTCCTCTGCTTTAATTCAATGAAGATTATTTCTTCACAGTCCCAAAAGATTGTGGCCATAATCTTCTTGGTTGACTGAGTGATATTGGCCTTTAGAGCAGGTGCTTCGCCAGGCTTACGCCACTCCATTGATTCTCTTTTGGACAAGAGAGCATAGTAGAGGGCCTTAGTTTCTTCTCCTGTAACAATGGTTTGCAGAACTTCTCTCTCGTTGCCATGGCAGAGCTCAAAAATGCCTGACAAGAGATGACTCGTTGCTGCTTTTGCACTGAGGAAAGAAGTCTAGGCACTCATCTTGCACTAACCTTATTCATGTTTAAAAGTTAATGAATAATTAGAAGGAATGTTATTTCAGAAAGGCCCAACTTTGCTGCAATTTTTTAACTTTGAGCCGCCGGTCTTCCATACTTTCTCCTTCCACAAGAGCGATGTTTTCAGTACTGAGCACCTCCAAGGGGTGCACGCTCTTTGTCTTCAATGCTTTCTTGACCCATTCGATAAAGTTTGGCCCATTCTTTTACGGTAGAACATGAGGGGGGATGCTTCCCCATATATACCACCCAATTGCTGTTTAATTTAATTTGGTAGGTCCTACTTTTGTGAAGAACTTAATAACAGCTCGAAACTCCATTTTGAACATGTCACAATCTTCTACACATAGTCTTCTTTATGGAACTATATCTGAACAACTGAACACAGCGGAGCGGAAGCTACAGTTACAATTATTTACTTAACAGATAAGGTATGACACCATATAACGGTTTTGTGAAGGCGATAATCCCTATCGGCGAGGCCGGAAACTTATGGATCTACTCTCGAGAAGTGTTCGCAATGAATGGAAATTTCATTAAAAGATATCAAAAAAATGTATTACTGCAGACAGACCAGAATTCAAACTATTCCTAAACACAAATTAGTATCCGTTATGAAATAAAAATAATATTAACTTCATGTTATTATTGAATAACTTTAAACGAGTGTAAATGCAAGGGGATTTTATTCATCGATGGACCCCGTAAGTTTTCATTATTTGCATGCCAAAAACAACGGTACATAAAACAAATACTATAACAATCGGCGCAAAAAAAAGTGTGATCTAAAGAGGTAAACAGAGATTACCATCTTTATATACGTCAAACCAGGAAGCAAATTAGTTGCGAGCAAATTGTAAATTACATGTACCTTATCAACATGACTCAGTACAATTCAGTATTAGCTCAAGCATCTGAATGCCTCTATCATTAGTAAGTCTGGAATGCCACGTTTTTATTGCTTATCCTAATTTTGTAGAATATGCGGTCATTCAAGTTCTAAGCTCTTGCAGGAAATGCTTAACGTTTACACACAACGATGCTACACGCCAGATGGTACTTAATGCTCGTGTCTGAATACCAAGATACAAATGTTAATGGGCCGCAAATATTCAAAACTTGCCGTTTCCTACCTCATTATTAATGTAGAGAAATAAATCCACAGCGTACAGTCAAAGGACACAGCTCGGTTGATGGTCTAAAGGTATGCAAATAAAAATTAAAGGTATAAATCATATTGAACCAAAAAAAATAATTAATCTGTATGATCTAATAAAATATAAAAAATTATATTTAATTTCACATTTAAATAAACTTCTTCCTAATCATAATCCAAGTAATCTTACTACAATTGGTATAATCTTTATAATTAAACAGAAAAATTTATAAAAAATATTGTCAAAAATAATTCACCTCTTATTATTACATGTGGCTGTTCAGAGTCAGCCCAACTGACAGAACGTAAAGGTTATGAACAGAGCCCGAAAGTTTAGGCATTTATTATGGTTAAAATAAGCAGGCAAAATTATTGAAAATGGGCAGCAATTTAATTAAATTATACATTTATGAAAAGTAAACAACAAAGAGCATATCATTCATTATCATTGAAAATAGATATTTAAAGTACTTTAGCTTGCTTTTCTTGGTTACAATTATCGACAAGATGTTTTTTCAAGGTATCAGCTGTCATAGTCAGCCGCTTATCAGAGAGAACAATTTTCATCATGGAAAAAAGAACGTTGTACTTTCACTGAAGTGATTGGATCCTATTTAAAGCAACTATTTCAGAGGGACTCATACCAGTTATAACAGAACATTTACCTTTCAGGACATCATGGAAATGCTGATCAAAACAAAGTAGTTTTCAATAGTCCTGGTGAACTTTCGCACTGAACATATTGTATAGTTTGTTATACATTTATTGCACAGCTGTACCGATTTCATCTTTTTCGCTTGCAGTTGTTTGTTATATTTATCGTTTGAGAAGTTACCCCCACAATTCCTTGAATTCTCTTGCGCAGATTGATACAAGGTCATTTGTCAGGACTATTAAAAATACTTCCCTTATTCCTCTCTAATTCCTGTTATTTGTATGCCCGATGTAACCGAGCGTTCCTTTCACTTTTGAAGGTTCTTCTATTTAAAGAGCTGAAGTGAATGGGTTAAAGAGAAAGTTTTTGACTGTTTGAAAAGAAATAAATTAATAACAAGCTTCTCAAATGATATTTTTGAGGTGAACATGTCATTTAATTTTTATAGTTTTTTTCACTTCGATGTATTGAAATTCTTTATGTGCTTTTTAAAATAAGTAAATAACCGCAGAAAAATCGGTTAACGATCCAAAACAGGCAAAAAAATAAACAAATAAAATAAGATCTTAAAATAGACAAAAGAAAAGAGCCAAATAAAAAATGGCCCCATCGACCCCAAATGTATGGAACCATGTTCATTTCTACCTGACTCTTAAATATATTCACCTAGATACAAAGAGCATTTTGCCTAACTTCCAGGCTCTGGTTATGAAGCACGGGCTTCTCAGTACACTTACCACGTGACAACCAATTGGATGCTTGAGTATGAAGGGAATAAAGATTGCTTTTATGTTAATTTAGCAACATTCCAAAGAAAATGTAATGCCTGCAATCAAATGCTTCCATGCATGTTTGTATGTGGCATGGAAAAGTTTTTAAAGCACAATTTGCATTCCAGCACAGAACGTGAAACAGAACGCTCTCTAATGGGATTTAATGTTTGTTGAGAGGCATCTCAATGTAAAATAAAAACTTGGCCCTTTCGTTACAATTGCTCTGGAAATTGAATACTTCCAAATCAGCGGCACTACATTCCACAGCGCCACGTACAGGGAAACATTTGGATATTTATAGACTGAAGCAGGAAATGTTCTCTCAAAAGTTCCTATTTAATTATAATTGCTTCTGATGACTATTATAATAATAATAATAATTATACCTTGTTTCAGGTAATCAAGGGTATTAATATTACAATTAGATGGAGAGCCCCAATATATGTATTAGTGTAGTATGTATAGATATGTCTTGTTACTAGCAGGCAATATTCAAGTTATCTTTCTGAAATACCACGTCCTTGTTATGTGTCTGTAAAGGGAATGGAACTGCTGTCCTTTGTCGGAGAATATCAGCTCTACCTGACAAAAAGATCTTTCGGTTAAACATTACCCTTTGTCAAACCCTCACGGACACACCTGTAACAAACACCAGGGGTAATAACACTGTAAATGGCTAGGGTTCAATTGGAAATGGTACTTGCCCTTTTCAAAAGAAAATACCGCTTACAGAAACACGCGTTTCACAGAAACCAAGATTTTAGCTATTTCAAAGGAAGCCGCGTACCGGTCTAGAAACGTGATATATCTCGAGAATCTAGTGAGAGGGTAGATGTACTTTTTCTTTAGCTTGGGAATAAGCAATATTTTCTGGTAAAAACCCAGAGTCTTCAACCAATCCACATGTTTAAAACTCTGACCTATAGAAGAAAACTTGTAATAGATCATGCGCTAGTGTGATCCAATAATATCCTAGAAGGAATAAAATTCAATTTATTTAAAGGAATTAAATTTCGCGAGGGTGGAGCAAGATCGCATAAGAGATTTAATATTAACTATGAGAAGTTAAGTACTGGGGCAGTCGCGACAGGAAGCAGTTCTAGCGGTGTCATAGCGGATTAGTTAAAACCGTTGCGAAGATTTAAAGTAAATCGTTCGTTCAGTGAGAGTCAGTCAGGCAGTGCATCGTAATAACAATAATAATCGTCATCTTGTTCAAATGAATAAATACGCGAGTGAATACAGCGAATTATAATCCGCCGAAGCACAGCATGTTCCAGAACCTTACAAGTTTTCTAATAAATTAAATGTTCAAACAGTGCCGAACTTCATTATTACAGTGAACAATCTCCTTCCCCCCTAATGATTTTAGGTCGTTAAAGACAGTCCAAAATTCCCCTGAGATTCCTACCCTCTGTATTGGAACCAGAGAGTTAGGAAGCGTCGAACTCATGACTCCAAGAGCCGAGGCAAGACAAGAAGAGCATCAAATCGTCCAATTAAATAAATAATAAATCACCAACATCCTAAAATAACCCACACACAATAATCCCGTTCCAAAATTGTCGACCAACGCGTGGGCTATAGTCCCGTTCCAAGACTTGCGTTTCAATTATAGTTATTCTTATAGGGCATAGGAATTTTAACAGTTTTTTAAATAACTATATAAAAGACTATTAAAAAAATAAGAACACTTCTGAAGTTCCTGTGAATTTCTAATTGATTTGGGCTATAAGGTAAAGTATTTTCTGCATTCACGAAGGAATACTAGGAGTGTATTTATTCCAATGACACTATTGCAATAAAACTTCAAAAATCGTACAGGACCATACACATAATGCACAGATATCCTGAAAACTTTGTTAAGGCCATGCAACACGCAAAAGCCCACAAGTTGGATGCTGCGCCACGATAATGCATGACAGCATATCGCAAAAGTTGTTTTTGCCGACTATCTCACAAATATCAATGTGAAGTGTTTTTCTCACCCTCCCTATAGTTCAGATTTAGCGCCTAAATTGAAGAAACGCCTTCATGGGAGGTATTTTCTAACATCAGAAGCAGTAGTGAACGCTGCGGAGGTGATTCAGGAGGAACTGTCAAAAAATGGTTTTTAGCATGTCTTTGAAGTCTGACAGAAACGCCAGTACAGGTGCACTGTAAGTCCTCGTACTATTTATTAGTGACTGCGGTGTCAACTCCTCCGCGGACAGGCGAATATGTTGCAGTATTAGGGTTTACCTACAATGCCTTATGTATTCTGTTATGTCTATTTGCTTCCCAAGTCAAGTATTCATAAGGTTATAATGACTTTAACTCGGAAATATTAATGAACGTCATTGTACAAATTGAAATGGTTGCGTTGCTAACACATTTTTTTTCAGATTATTAGAAAAAAAATCTTTTGTGATATTTCCTTTCTGTATCAGGGAAGTATGCGGGCAAAAGCTATTTATTTAATTGGGTTATTTATGAATACTATTCAACATTTTAGGTCATCAGCGTCCCATTCAATTCAGCGGGTGTAACGGCCGATAAATTTTGCTTAGGGGCCTCATCTTTCAGGCTTGAGGTTCTTTTACATGCCGTAAATCGACAAAAAGGGACCCACGGCTTATTTCACTTCTGAAGAAAGTCATACTTTTAAGCTCGAAAAAATCCATCGACCATACCCGGGATTTAGCCCCGCATTTTAGGTCTACGACATGGTTACCACTAGTGGTACCTGCCTTCTAAACCCAAGATCGCGGGTTCAAACCCGGCCAGGACCGATGGATTTTTCGGCTCGTAAAAATCCTAAGTATGACTTCCTTCGGAAGGGAAGTAAAGACGTGGGTCCCATGTCGTACATTTACGGCATGATAAAGAACCTCAAGCTTGAAAAAAGAGGCCTCTGAGCAAAATTTGTCGGCCGTTTCACGTCCATGAATTGATTGGGACGCTGATGACCTGAGATGTTAAAGAGCGTCCATAAATAAATAAATAATAAAAATCACTATACCACCAGGACCGACTGTACGACAGTGACTATGCATGCTTAAATTTGCACTTATGCATATTTGTATAAGTGTATTTGTATGCATAAATGTAACTAACCCACCTGGTATTAACCAGGTGGGTTAGTTACATTTTTGTAGACATAATAGTTTAACAATGGATAGGGTGGTTGCAAAACATTTTGAATGCCCCTAGATCGGGTCACGACCTGCCGCAGCCATCTCTGTTTCTTCTACCTTCGTCTTACGACTTCAATGATAGAGGGCAGTATTGCAGGAAGAACATGCGATCAGCATGCCGGCACCTCACAGGTCGCCTATCAAGCGAGGGTGGGTGGATCCCGTTCCAGACCTCTCTAACTTAGATAAATTCCTAAATAGGTACCGGGAATCAAACCCGGGTCTCCCGACCAAAAACCACTACATCCATGAAGCGGACTCTTGTCACAATTGGACGAATCATACATGTAATTTATAAATAAATATCTGTTTTTTTTTTAAAAAAATCCACTTAGCCCGTTAGGAATGATAGTCCTCGTTTCTGCAATCAAAGTAATGGTGCAGTTTTGTAAGTAATAATGACATTCTTTTTCAATCAATCTTTGATGAAACTTTACTTAGTTCCCTTTAAGTGTAGGATAGTTACCTCAATTATCAATTGGGGCAGGAAACGTGACTCAGGAGAGATGCCGCAAATTCCCTCATGCACGGTACTGATGTCTTACGGACCGTTACACCGGGCGAAGTCAACTGCCTGTATCATTTCCATAATAAGCATTTGCAGCCCTCTGGTGCAAACAAATGAACACAGATATATATTGACGGGAATGTGATCATGGAAACAAACATCACCTCCGTTAAGTTCATTATCCCGGCTGCTCATTATAAGGGGCTATGCCACTATATACAAATGTTGAAAAATTTCACGGCGAAAGCTAATTGACGACAAGTGTGTTAAAGCATGAATTACAGTAGAGAGGGGCTTTTTATATCCTATCACACTTGCCGCACAAACATCAAAGAAAATTGTCATTAACGCCTGTTCCTGCTTCATTCTACTGGCCTGCCGACTGTATTTGCAATGGTCAGCCAGGCCAAAGCCAAAGCGCTTGCGACATTTTTATTTATTTTTATGGTGTTGAATTCGTTTGTCAAAAGTACTTCTCCAAAATAAACTGAGCAGGTAGTGTTAACACTGCATAAACACAAGCACACACTCCATAACTTCCTGTTTTATACCATTCCATGATGATGGTATTAGTCAGAAGCGGCTCGTGCAAGAAATGAGATTCGAGCTCCACTAATTTTTTTTAAATAACCAATCAAATGAGTAAAAACAAACACACAGGGAACATTTCTAAATATAATACTCACTCACTATTGATAAATGAAATCCACAGACATGTCCTTTGGAAAAAATAAGGCATCCCCATATTCTACGTGTCGATTGGAGAATTTGGAGGACGATTGTAAAAACTGTATTCTCAATGTGCATGCGGCTACTGGCAGACTGCAGTGATTACCTATATACATAATGATCACAATAATAAATATCTGGAAAAAGGACGTTAGGGTAGAGTAGCTGTGGGCAGGCGGTTTAGAAAGCATTGCTCTTCTGCGTAAGCTCCTGGGTGCAAATTTTATACATGTTTGTTTTATTTTTTTATTATTGGCTTTATGAGTGTATATGTAGAACATTATGTGGTCTTAATAACATATTATATTTTAACATATTATTTAAATTTTATGACTTTACCTCATAAAGCACACAAAAACGTAATCACAAACTAACGTATTCTTTGCAAATAACTAAATAAATACATGAACAGAAACATTTATCTTCTAAAGTGAAAACACATAGAAATAAACACAAATTAATACAAGGTGTATGAACCCTCAGAATGTATAACTACCCTCAATCTTCAGCGCACGATGATGTCAGATTTCTACAGTAGTGTGGACGAGAGGCTTCTTGAATTTGTACCCATAAGCCATCTTTTGTACTTCTTGCAGGGAATGCGTGTACAGAATATTGCATTTAGGTATAACAAATACTGAAGGAAATATTACAATATGCATTATAGAGTGTGTGCGTGCTGTGTTAAAGTTGCTGTGTATGGAAAACAATATTACGAAACTTTATCACAAACCTAATGGAAAACTCACACTAAACAGCGTCTTTAAAGCATGCCATATGACATAACTGCTGCAGTAACTACACAGCCTTGTGAGCCGCGCGTTGTAACGAGTAGGACTTAAGAAGAATTTTGCATTCAACAGATGACTCATTTTACTTTTTTCAAAGGCTGCATCTAAATCACTGAAATCCAGGACAATGAGATGATTTTCATTTCCTGCATTTTTTAAATTAAAATGCTAAGATATGTAATATCTATCGCATATCCTCTTACATCAAGGCTTCCAAAAAACAGCAATTTCACATCCACACACACACATTTATATTTAAATTTCTTACATACGCGCTTATCTTTTCTATATCTATAATTTTTACTAAGGTTACATCTATTTTATTTCCACTTTTTCCTCCAGAATTTTAACGGGATAAAAGCAAGCCTCTTTTACAGGTTTTCCACTGAAAACGTGAACAAACCGCAACCTTCTCATTTCGCACTGACGCACAAGAGTTGCTTGATCTGTCAGCTCATGCAGTCAAGGGCGTGCACAGCATTTAGACATTAGATTTAATGTGTAACTGCCTTTGAATTGAATGTGTTGAAGAAATGTAATCTTTACTATGTAAATGCTATTTGAAGAATGGGATGTTCCTTTTGTTCACTATAATCTTTAATATAATGCTGTCGGTCCAGGTGGTGTAGTGGTAACTATACTTGCCTTCTAAACCCAAGATCCCGGCCAGGATAAATAGATTTTTTCGGGTGTTAAAATCCTAAGTATGGCTTCCTTCGGAAGGGAAGTAAAACCGTGGGTCCTGTGTCGTACATTTACGGCACGATAAAGAACCTCAAGCCTGAAAGAACAAGGCCTCTGAGCAAAATTTGTCGGCCGTTTCACGCCCTATTTTGGATGGATCGCCGGTGACCTGAGACGTTAAAGAGCGTCTATAAATAACCAAAATCATCATTAATATAATGCTTTCCTAGTTTGCATTCGTATTAGGCATCGTAGATAGTAGTAGATTTCATAGCGTGCACTGCTGCACACAAGTGTTACAATTCGCTAAATGTGAGTTCGTTGTGACTACAACGAAGATTTGCTACGAAAGATAAACAAGAACCACCTACAATCAAAACAATTCGTGCATGATGCAAAAGTTTGAAGCGACTGGCTGCTTGTGTGATGGACAACAGGCTGGCCAAGAGTGTCGGTTGAGACCGTTAAGCATGTGCGAAAAGCATTTATCCAAATCTCTAAGAAGATGCCACGTCGCACGAGCCAGGAATTGCATATTTTGCAGCTTACTGTCTGGCGTATTTACGTCAAGGACTCAAAGTGAAACCATGCCGGATGCAGAATTCTGTGTTGATTTACAAGAGCGGCTAGAAGAGGTTTTGCTGAGAAACTGATTTATAGTGACGAAGACACGTTTCACGTGTCCGGCATAGTGAACCGTCACAATGGACGCCGGAAAACCCTGGTGTTGTGATAGAACATATCCACGATTCCTTCATTATGTTTTTTGTTGTTTCTTCGTCAAAGGTGTAACGATCTATTTTTCTTTGAGGAGAAAACTGTTACCGGTCCAGTATACCTGGACATGCTACAACAGTGGTCAATTCTATAATTACATGCAGATATCCAGGACTTTATTTATCAGCAAGATGAGGTTCAACCTCATTTTCATTATGATGTCCACGAATAACTCAATGCTGAAATTCCTCGACCTTGGATGGGACATGCTGATGGAGATCTCTCCTCTTCTTCTGTGGCCTTCACTGTCATCTTACCTAACCCCATGTGATTTTTTTTTTCTTATGGAGCTATGTTAAAGACCGTGTATTTCGTCGCCTTTGCCACATGATTTAGCACAACTGCAAGAGAGGATCACGCATGCAGTTGCTGGTATCGACCGTCAGATGTTGAGACGTGTCGGGCAAGAACCTGACTACAAGATTGATGTCTGCCGCGTCACCAACCAAGGACATGAGGAAATTCTTTAAGGTATATAAACTTGGACAGATACGCTATCTACTGATATTAGCATTTCTACTATGTTTGTTATGGTTACTTGCTATCGACAGCGATAAAATGGCCCTGCATATGTGTGTGTTTTAAATACAATTGCATGTTTTGTTATTTGTTGCACATTGTCAATGAGATTTTTGTTTTCAGTTATGTATAAGCACTCTGGACGTGGGTCTCCTGGGAACAGCTAATTTTCGCTGTAGAACTGCATTCTGCTTTGACAACAGCTACGGACCTCACTGAATTCAAGGTCGAGGAATTTCAGCATTGAGGTACTCGCGGACATTATAATGAAAATGAGGTGGAACCTCATTTTGCTGATATATTGTGCTTATAATTGTGGCATTAGCCAATGTTGAAGCAAGTCCAGGCATACTCAACTGATAACAGTTTCCTCCGCAAAGAAAAATGGGCCGTACACTTTTGACGAAGGAGCAGCTCGAAACACGTTGAAGAAATCATGGACGTGTTCTACCACAACACCAGGTTTTTCCGTGCCTCCAGACCTCACTGAACACTGATATACAGTAAAGATTTGGGTGGTGCAGTACACACACATTCTACAAAATTCCAGCTTTTTAAGGATCTGGAAAATCTTTCTTTGTCTTTTTCCAGCCCTGTGAAGGGTCATCAGTAACATCATTTTTATAATCTCGCCATTTTATTGTTAAAGCGGAGTAATGTGTATTATTTCTGTTGTACATGAACAGTAAATAAGAAACTAGGAATGAAAAAGTAACGTGAAGATGAATACCTAGTCAAAAACGGTTGACAACCTACAACCGAGACATTTTTGGGCAGACAAATAGAAATTATGATGGAATCATTGTTCCATCACTGAGATCCTGAAACTAAAGGTTAAGTTAGATTGTCTCCATCCCTTAGAAATTTAGGATGCAGTCATCAGTAGGCAAAATAATGCTTGTTGGGAGTATTATATCATTGACTGCTAGGAGAGAAGAGCCATAATAACAAAATCCATTATTTTACGTAAATTGTTTTGATTTTCATAATTACGGCCTAGTGGGAATTAATGTGTACAAGCAGGTAAATTATTTAAGTTATTCGCTGCAGTAAATGGGAAGTCAACAGAAGAAATAAAAACAAATTGTGGACTAATACAAGGATGCAGTTTCTCTCTAATATTATTTAATAAATACATACCTAGACAACATTCTTAAAGAGTGGTAAAATATTGAACAAAGAAATAGAGATATGACAGAATAGATTACTCAATGTTTTGCTATATTTTTAATAGTATTAAATACCCATTTTAACTACTGAGGCACCATAGGCGGTGGAACCGCCACGGGTGGCCGAGGTCGTTAAGGCGCGGACTCGTAGCGGGAGGTCTAGGGTTCGAATCCGGCCATGACCGTCCTGCGTGATAGGGTTTTTCTAGGTTTTCCTCAGTCCTCATAAATGGCAAATGCCAGGGAGATACCCTAAACTTAGGCCTGGAACGTTTCCTTCCTTAAAAAACCCTTTCCCAATATATCATTTCATCTCATGTATCATCAGTGTCCACCGCCTATGGTTTCTCAAGGGGGTTAAACACCATTAAAAAAAATGGCGGTGGATATCATGATACATGAGATGAAATGATAAATTGGGAAAGTGTGTGTGTGTGTGTGTGTGTGTTTTTTAAGGCAAGGAAGCATTACAGGGCTAAATTTAGAATACGGCCCCGGCGTTTACCATTTATGAGGATTAAGGAAAACCTGGGATATCTGGAAAAAAAAAAAAAAAACCTTAGCCAGAAAGGACGGTCCTGGTGGGAATCGAACCCCAGACCACGGGTCCGTGCCTCAATGACCTCGACCACCCGTGGCGTTGCTATTTGATATAGTATTAATTTTTAACAATGAAGATAGAACTACGAAAAGCGATATACAATCTAAATAAAACAAATAAAGAATACAATATGTAATTTAAAATACTAAAATAAAATAATGAACATTCCAAGATAAATACCCAATAAAACCAAAATGATGATAGAAGAAAAAATAATAAAATAAGTACAACATTTTTAATATTTAGACTGTGATGTCACATGTGAAGACAATCTTGGTGTTAATTAAAAATACAAAAGTTACAAGTGAGGTTTGGAATTTAAGAATAAAGGCAGAAATGTGCTTTTTACGATCTGTCAAAGTTTGCACAAAAAAAAGTTCAATAATAAGGGATGAAAATATAAGAAAATAATTAGAATTTCAATCAATATAACAATAATTAGGGAATTAAGGGCAAGAAAGGATAAAACTTTTAAAAAAAATGGTAGAAGATAGAATACAAAAATATGTTTACATATAACCCTAAAGGAAGAAGATAAATTGCAACCCCCCCCTAAAAAAGATGGATAGAAACAAAAATGTAAGACGGAACAAGCACGACCTAATCCGTGATGGAAGAAAAAGAAGTTACGCACTGCTAATAACTGTTTCCCTCCAATTCTACACCGGATTATTGATATCCATTGTTGAGATAGTTGATTGTAGTTATTGATTTTATTGGTTGTATCAGAAGTTCAGCAATTTGCTTGTGTTTCTGGCTGTTTTAGCACTTTGTCCCAAACATATTTTTATTTATAACGATTATCACACTTAAGAATATAAGTAAAGGTCATAACCCTCTAAAAATTTAGTAATACGATTCAGAGACAGATACCAGCTGAATGTAATGATTGTTATTAATAATATAATTAGAAGAGAAAATGAGATTGGAACAATTTCACCTCAAAGGAAAGGACGTTGTGGCCCCAAAAGTAAAATGACCAGGAAAGATGATGCCTATCTAATCAAAAAGAGCTAAGTTAATCATGAAAGGAACAACCTTAATTTAAAAAAAGATTTGGAGGCTACAGGGATGAAAATCGATGCTTCAACAGTATATACGTCCCTTATAGAATCTGGAAGGAAAGCTCGAAAACCGGTCAGAAAACAGCTGTTGACGTTCCCTATGAAGGAAAAGAGATCGGTGTGGGCAAGGAAATATCAGAACTGGACATAGGAAGATGGGAGAAGGGTCCTATTTTCTGATGAAAGTTATTTCGAAGTGCGGGGGTTGAACGTCTCACATGTAAGGTGTGGCGATGGAGAGCAAATCTCACCGAAGCACATCAAACAGACGGTAAAGTTTCACACAAAAAGATGTTTTGAGATTGTTTTCCATTCACAGGCACTAAATATTTGATTGCTCTTGACGGAATGATGAACAAGTACATTCCAATTTTAGAGAAAAGAACCGACCCCAAACTGAAGATATTGGCAGAAATGAACATTGAAAAGGTGATTTTTCAGCAAGACCTGTCCCCATGTAATGCATCAAAGACTGTCAAGAAACGGACGAGCAAAATTGACAGCACCACCAAAGAAAAGTGATTTGTACAGTGATAAGTGTGGTTTCATGATCCAGAAATAAGCGAAATAAGTAAGAAACTCATGAACTCTATGCCCAAACGAGTGAAAATGGTAATTAAGGTCAAGGGGTGACACATTAAACACTAAAAACATCGTTTAGTAAAAAGTAATGTTGAATTTTGTGAAACAATTTTTAAAAATATAATAATTCTTTGTTCGCATCAATCTGTACCAGAGTATATAGTTTTATTTGCCCCTTTTTTGAGAGTTTTAAAAGAACGTGATTTTAAAGAATTCTTTATATCCGATTTAATTAGTAGTATGTATGGATTTCACTCTACTTGAGAAAATCGAAAGACCAAACCAAATCAGCATTGCAAAGAAGATTTGGTCATCTTAATAGTCACTCTTAAGCTTCTGGCCGCTCTACCAAGGTGCACTATAGATCGTGATGTATGAAAAAAAGCGGCGAAACCTTCTGCACGGAAGTTCTCGTTATAGCAATGTTTCTCCAAAATGAAGATGCTGTACAATTTAAAACAAATTGATGAAAGAAAAGTGTTTATTAATCGGTGCATTCGTTACTGCTCTCCTTACCTCTAAACGAGATAAAAGCATATTCCCCACTCTCTTGTTAAATACTAAAGTGTTTTCCCTTCCCCAACATGCTCATTCACTCTAGTTCAATTCTTCAACGCCACCAAGCACTTATTCGAGAACCCTTCCTTATTCATCATTTGTCTACATCCTGCACTTAAATGTTTTTTGCTATCAACTGTCTAGTCAGCAGGAAAACAACCTCTTTAGTGAGAAAGTTATACAACTTTCCTTTCAGTCCACATTCCTAAATAAAGCGTTATGTCAAAATCATCTGATAAAAGTTAAAAAATTCGTAAGCTCCTGATACTAAATTATCGTCAGCATTCCAAGACCAAAAGTTCGATCCCTGTCAGTGTCAACGGATTATTTCGGAAGTAAAAAACCTAAGCATGGCTTCTTTCGGAAGGAAAGTAAAGCTGTGGATCTCGTGTCGTAGATTTACGGCACGTAAAAAGCACTCAAGTCTAAAGGAAGAGGCCTCTGAGCAAAATTTATCGGCCGCTTCACGCGCTGAATTGAATGGGAAACTGATGATCTGAGATGTTAAAGAGCGTGCATAAATAAAACAAATAAATAATAAAAAACAATCGACAGCAAAGTTTAGTGGAGTATGTGCATTAGTTTGAAGGATATGAGATCAGAGACTAAGAATTAGTGAAACATCCGAAATTACAGTTAAAATACTGCGAAAGACCATGTGTGCCAGTTACCAGAGCAATTGTTAAACTAATATGATTCCAACAGACTAAATTTATTTTAGTGTGGAACATTAAAATGCTTGACACAATATAGCCTGTAGTGTATAAACGTCCAATGTGCACTTTCAAGATCATACATTGTTTCATTACGTGATAGCACCTGTTGAACTAAGAAAAACCGCTGACTCACTAGGAAAGTGAAGGTTGTGGAGCAGAACTGCGATCAAACACCTTCAAATGAAGGTAATTTGTCTTTTGAAATTCGTCGAGATATGAAATGCGCTCTTGGGATCAGCGGTATAGTAGAGGGAACTTGCCTCTCATACTGCAGTTTGTGTAATCTTTTTTTTTTTTTTACTAGTGTTAGTCAATAAATTAGAGAATGGTTCTTTTATTTACTAGGCAAAGTCAAGGTTGGTATGGTCTTTTTCGAAGTAGTGCGCATTGAGTTGTATGCAACCTGTCCGCCAGTCTTGGAGGATGTGCTGGAAACCGTTGTTTTATACATCAACTTCAGAACAGCCTCCGCCTTCTTCATGACAGCCGTTGATGAACCAAATCGCTGGCACCGCAGCTCGTTTTTTGAGACAGAAAAGTCACACGGAGCTAGATCCGGGCTGTATGGAGGCATAAATTCGTCGTTTTTTCTCGTCAAATGTTGAGCAACAATGGTGCAAGTGTGAGAGCGTGCATTGTCATGGTGAAGGAACCAAATGGATGCAGCTCAGGATGTTTCGGTTTTGTAATACCCCCCATTAATGGTTATTTGCAGTAAACCATTGCACTACAGTAGAAGAAAGAAAACACCATACCCTTTCCTATGGACCGAAAAACCTTGGAGTTCTTTGGTGTCGGAAAACCAAGTGATTTCAGACTGAACTCGCCTTTATGCTTACGAGATCATAGCCAGTTCTCATAACCTGTAATGCCTCGTGATGCTCCGCCACAAGAAGCCGAAGCTCCCTATACATCTTCTGTTACGCGCCAGTAATCTGGCACAGACGCGTCTCGTGTGTAAGCGCTCGTGCAGAATGGTGAACCCATTACCATGGGAAATCCATGACATGTCTGCCAACTGTTATTCGTCGATCTTCTCTAACAATGACGGCAGCGGTGTTCATCACTGCAGTGGCAGAAGTATCTGTTGATACACGGCTCTCCTTAATCTTTTTGAACCACAAAAGTACCGTGATTGTGGCAGAATAATATCACAATATTTGCTGTAATATCGCGTACGCTTCCATACCGGACTTCTGCAGACGGAAGCAAAATTTCAGAGCAGCGGACGTTACCAAGAGACTCCATTCCATTCTGCTCTACCATTTCTTACAATTTCATTGCGTTGGTTCTGTTGTAGCGTCAAAAGTGACTGGGCGAGATACGTGTGAGTTTTGGGAAGGCTTTTGACTCGGAGTATGGCATGGAACCAGCGGTCAATTTGAGGGGCTCAAATCCCTTGGCATGTATATGTTTCATTTAAAATGTTTAAATATAACGGATACATTTTAATGAAATTCACATTTTCACTGAGAAATATTATTATGGTTTAAAATAATTACAAGTTATAAGCTCCATATTGCTCTGGTAACTGGCACACATGGTCTTTCGCAGTATTTTAACTGTAATTTCGGATGGTTCATTAATTCTTGGCCTCTGATCTCAAATGATTTATTTCCTCATATCCTTCAAACTAATGCACATACTCTACTAAACTGTGACACGCACATGCTTGTTGGATGAGAAGTATGGCTACAGAGGGATGTAAGTGGCAGCGCTATTCTCTAGCCCGTGTTTACTGTCCTCAGCAATAGGATGATCTACAGTAACCATACCTTTGTGTGCAAATGAATTAAACTGTTTAGAGGCGTATTGTCAGGATAGGGGAATGACAGTCAATGAGAAACAACGGCGATGTACAGCAGGAAAGAGAAATAGGTGTACGCATTAGAAAACGTGAAGACTTGTCTTATGTCATGTGCATTGTATGATTTATAAGTACCAACAAACAAACAATTAAATGTTTCGCACATTACACATTTTTCAGCGTTTCTGATTTCGAATAATTGAACCTTTGTCATGTTTTCAGCTAGCTTATTGAAAGTCCACGATTTTCATTACTTTAAATAAAATGTCATTTTAAAATTTCTTATTTAGCTGGATGCATTTGCGAATTTATCCAACTTCCATCTATTCACCGATACGAATATATAGCATATAGAGAGTATAAGCTCAAAAAGCTAAATTCTACATCTGTTTGTTTATTCGCCTCTTCATCTGTTTAGTTTAGGATTCGGTTTCTGAGAGCTAAAGGGCAGCTATAACGAAATGACAAAGCCCCCCCCCCTTTTTTTGCAGTTTTATTGATAAATCTGCGCCCACCAAATCCATAACCTCAAAGCATGCAACGATTGATGCAGGAACGGTCACAAACGGAGCATTCATTATTTTAACACTCTGTGAATACAAAAGCCATATCCATCTGAGGGAATAAAAATAAAACGCAGTTAAAATGAATGGGAACCATTCAGTGGCGCTGCAAGCATCTAGGCATTTCCAGAATGTAGCGTGAATTAATTAGTTCGCCCTACAGAACGAAACGGAATGGGGTGGGATACCATAGAAATTCCTAATCCCTCCCAAACATTCCGGTTCAACACCCAACACATGAAATAACATTTTGTTCAATGATAATATTATTCAGCACACGATCTGGTATATTATTGATTTTTAAACCTTCATTCCCTTTACTTCAAATATTCATACGTTATATGAATCCTTTGTGGAAATGTTGGGTTAGTGAATTAAATGAAAGATTAAAGAATTCATTTACAATAAAAGATACTTTTGAATAAATTGTAGTATAAATACTGGAAAAAAACTATATACCGAAAGTAATCAAAGGAATCGTCCATAATGTATGACGAAGCAATACAGAGATGACACCCAATGGCTAACAGTGGCCCTTGTAGAAGGGGAGACCGGGGCATAACTACATGACACCCAAGTAAGTAGAGGAAGGTCTCTTTTATCAAGACATAGTTCTCTCATAACTGCAGTGCCATCGCACGTTTGTGCTATAAACTTATGGTTTATATGGAACTCTTCTAATTCAGCTGTTAAACTGTGTCTTAAGCCTTCTTCAGTCAATTCAGAAACAGCAATGAATTTTATGAATCTTTCAACCGGTTTATCCCCAATGACGTATCGTAATATCACAACAAATTGTGACATGCATGTAACATCTGTCGTTTAGTCGACCTGTATATAAACTAAATTTACCCTTTCTATTTCTTTTCTAATCTCATTCCTATAGACAAGATTCGTTTATCACTTCACAGATGTCAGCCAAGATGTTTTTTTCAAACCATGAAAAACCTTCTTAATTGTGTGCTGACTTACTAAGTAAGCTCCTACAGTTTTCAGTTGATGAGGTCCAATTTGTTTCATATCCAACTTAAAACGCCAATTTTATTCATTGTCACAAGACAGCTACTTTTTTTTTTTTTTTTTAACTTGACAGTTAACACTGTGAGAAAGTCAACTAGCCACTAACATACATTGAGGAAGTCATCCAATTTCAAACAAACCGTAGTCAGTTATATGTAGTGTCAATAACTACTCAATGTCTAGTTCGCAAAAAAAAGAGAGAATACCGAGTGCCGACCATGGGCCGTCTTCCTGCTGGTCCAAGAGAACGCAGAAATAAGCTGGAGAAAAACTAACCCCTCTTGAAGTTTGACAAATACAAATCCTTTTAAACCTTTGCTGGCCCATGAAATTATAAGTTTAAAGCGTATCATTTTCAAGGTTGGTCCATGAGCGGCCATCGCTAACGGAGGACCTGCATGCTACCGCTACTGCAGTAGAGAGTAAAGAGCTATTGACTATTGGGTATTAAGAATTTTCTGTTTTAAAAGTGAACACGGAGAAGAGAAAATGGTTAATAATTATGTCATTTTCTTTGGGGGGGGGGCATTTGGCCGTTATTGACGGGCCACCCCTGACGGCACCCATAAAGAAATAATCTGGTGCAGTCAAATCAGGGGACCTTGGTGACCAGAGACCTTTAGTTATTATTTTCTCCTGCAAAAAACTCGGTTAAAAGTCCAAGCGATTAGTTTGACGTAGGCTGCAGCGTAGTTCTGAAATACTTCGTCTTCTTTCAGCTGGGTAATAAAAATATAAATTCTCGAAACATTAGACATCGACGTTACCAGAACTGTCAAAGATGGTCAGCTCTATTATTTCCTTTCATGATATGTCAACACACACGATTTTCTACAAATGCAATGATGTTTGTCTTATTGCATTGGAATTGTCTGAACACCAAATTCACCGCCACGGGTGGCCAAGGTCGGAATCATGAGTGGGAGGTCTGCGGTTCGATTCCCACAGGACCATCCTCTCTTACCGAGTTTTTTTCAAGTTTCCCTCAGTCCTCATAAATGACAAATGCCGGGGAGGTACCCTGAACTTAGGCCTGGAACGCTTCCTTTAAAAAAATCCTTTCCCATTTTATTATTTCATTTCACGTATCATCAGTGTCCACCGCCTGTGATGCCCCAGTAGTTAAAACGGCGTTAAACACACATAAAATCGTGAATTTTGAAAATTTACATAATCGGATAAGTCAAGCCATGCTTTATCTGTAAAGAATATTTTATTTAAAACTTAAAGTCCATGTCAATTTAGAATCTCTTCAGTTAAACATTTTGTTTGAATTCATCAACCACAGTAAATTTATAAGGATGCTCTTGAATGTCTTCTTTTACAGCTTTAAGTGCTTTCCACCTAGAGATTCCGGTTTGCAACTAATTTGTCCGTTGATTTCGCAAGACTTTGCAGCATTATATCAAGTTTATCATCCGTTAAAATCATAGACCTGCCTGTTCTCGGTAGATCATAAAAGCCAATCCCACGAAATTTATTTATCAAATCAAGTACGGTATCGCGATTAGGATACTTGGAATTAGGAAAACGCTCACGACATTTTAGTTTTATAAGTTTAGTAAACCGCTTGTCCTTGCGAAAAACGTGTTCCATCATTAAACGCTGTCTCTTCAATGTCGAATGTAATTACCGGTGTACTGTTGCACTGTCACAATAGTTATCTAAAATACGCACACTGCAATGTACACTGACCTCTTCAAGACAAACCGCCGCGCACAACCCTTCAGGTTATTGTTATTCTTTGAAGAAAAGCTAATGACCTCGGTCTGGCGGCTGCTGCCAACTTAAATACGATTTTTAGCATCAGGTCATGGCTCGGATCAATGCGGAGCGAGTTCTGTAGCACATGGTATTTAAATATGTAATTTGTTTCAAAATTATATTTTTTTTATCTTTAGTTAAACTAAAACAGTATTTGGAAGAAGTTTTAAGTTCCTATACAACTCTGATATGAAGTATTTAGTGCATATTTTGAGTTTTTGTTACATATTTAAGTATATATTTTAGGATAATATTACATAAAAATCCGGACTCTAGTTATAGAACTACCACTCTCATTTCAAAGTAGTACTGCTGACTTTTCGCTAGGTCCTATACTACCATACTTGAACGCAACCAGCAAGACACGCTAGTATTACAAATATAAATTAACGAAATTATTTTATGGTAAAACATGCACTATGTGGAACTCTAGTGATTTCACTTTCAAAGAAAATAATCAATAAAAGCTTGGTATTGCATAACACCCAAAATGGAAACAAATTATCAAATTTCGTAGAGATTAATCCCAATGAGAATAAGTGCCATATTAAGCAAGTATTCAATGATAAATAAAAATAATCTTTAAAAAACTGAGGCAAAATGGAAAAAAAATTAAGAGACTAGAGAAAACATTTATGAATTTAATTTCCAGAAGTTTTCAGGAACACACTAGTTAGAAGATATACCAAATGCTAAAGAGAGAAAAATTCCTGATTAATACATTGTGTAATATGTCTGACTAACCCTTTTAGAGGTGAAATAAGAATTGTTTCGCTTTTATTTGAATAAATGTTTGTGTTTCGTAAGCAGATAGCTTGCTTGAGTGCTGACGTACTCCAAAAGTATTTAACTGTGACACCACCTGATAAAGTTGCTTGAGTGCTGATGTATTCCAAAAATGCTGAACTGTGACACCGTTTGATAAAGTTGCTTGAGTGCTGATGTATTCCAAAAATGCTGAACTGTGACACCGTTTGATAAAGTTGCTTGAGTGCTGATGTATTCCAAAAATGCTAAACTGTGACACCGTTTGATAAAGTTGCTTGAGTGCTGACGTATTCCAAAAATGCTGAACTGTGACACCGCTTGATAAAGTTGCTTGAGTACTGATGTATTCCAGGAATGCTGAAGAACAGTACTGCCAGCATTGTTATTGGGTTAACTAGTTACTTTACAGGACCCTGTCATGTCTCTTGATGCGTTTCGGATACATATATTGTCTAGGAATGATAAACTGTGAGTTGCTATTGATGACACAACTTACTTGGCTTTTCAAGAATAAATAAAAACAGATACAGTTGATGTGTACTGTTTTTAATTGACACATACGTAAGGCTAACATATAACATTTAAAACCGCGCAAAAATTTTGTAACAAGAGTAAATCCTAAAGCTGTTATTAATTAGCTAATTTTTTGCTAATGTATTTATTCATTCGTGAAAAACAAAGATTATGTCACATAGCCCCAGAGATAATCCAATTTCATGCTCTTATCATTTAAGTTAAGAAAGTGACTACAATTTTGATTTATAGTTGATGTCCTCAGTTGACAGCTTTGATATTCTGAAGAGGAAAATGAGTATAGGAATCCTAAATCTAAAGGTTACATTATATTTCATTTCAGCTGAAGAAAAACTTTAAAAATTCTGCATATCAATTAATATTTGGACTCAAGTAGGGTTCGAAGATATGCCCTCTGAAGCCCTTAGCATAGAACCTAAACAGAATAAAAGAAACTCTATAAAATAAATGCATGAATGAAATAAAATTTAATTTTAATTTTATTAGTCCTTACACAAAAACTGTGTGTATATATATATATATATATATATATATATATATATATATATATATAAGACTTTAAAATCTTATTGAGTGTGTTTCACTCGTTCTCGGCCCCAGTTATTCCCTTTTAATTTTCAAACTGTGCCACTACTTGCAACATTGATATGAACTTTTCTTTTTTCTCTCTCTTTCTCTCTCTTCTCCTTCTCTTAATAAGTACTAGCCGCTATTTGGTAAAACTGTGGTCTTTCTTTTCTGGCCCGAGCACCGAAGGCTATGTCGCATCATTATTCCTGGGGGATTTTACATTTTCTTGATTTTATTCTGGGATCTAGGGGAGAATCATTCGTTTTAGCAGTGGCTTCAACTGACGAGAGGTGGTATTGCGGTGTTAATTTTATAATTTATCAATCTTCACCATCTTACCTGTGGATACTTCATATTTGTTAGGATGGAAGCAAATCCAATTTTCACCCACTGACCCAGGTTCTAAGTAATATGAATATTATATAGATATAATATTTTTGCAAGTTATGAAATGAAATATTTTTGTTTGGTTTCCTATGACATTGATTTTATAATTGCATTTTTAAGAGAATTTAAAAGGCAAGTACAGACATTTATATTTATTTTGTCTGTAATTTATTGATGATGTATTGGGGAATTTGGACGATAATGTTTCATTTTGCGTAGTTAAAAGGGTGTAAAATATCAAACATTTGCAGTTTTCTAATGTATTATTTCAAAAGGCAGAAATTTCGTGAGTATTTTCATGTTTTTATTTTAAATTTTTTAAAAATTAAAAAGTAAATGCTAAAATATTTCTTTCTCCCGTTCAAAAGCCAAGTGGTAGTTTTAGTGACTAATAATCCATAGATCCTGGGTTAGAATCGCGATTAGGTTAAGCTGTTTAGGTAAGGTTTATTTTTACGAGTTATTTTGTACTCTGAGAAACTGAATGTCAGTAGGTTTAAGGCGCCAAGGACTTCAAGCTTATTTGCACCCTCATTAATTCATTCCATTCATCCCTACAGTCTTACACCTACAGTATTCACGTCTACTCTACAGACGTCGTGAGAAAACCAATGCAGTCAAAGAGACAATAAATAAAACATTAATTTTTTAATCTTTTCTAGCTCAAATCCTGGACCACCTCCTTGGTCTAGTGGTTAGAGTTGCTGACTGCTGCCGGCAGGCCTAGCTTCCATTCCCAGTACCTACTTGGGAATGTTTCTAAGTTAGGAAGATCTGCAATGGGGTTATTTTCGTACAATTTAAATTTGGCAGTTAATGTAACCCAGTGAAAATGAAATTTGACACGGATCTCCTTGTATAATTATGAGAAATGTGGTTACGAAAGGACACGAGAATGGCGCTAGTTTTAATCCGAGTGTCGTGCATACCCGGAAAGGACTATGTGCTTGCTGTACTTGGCTGTTGTGCATCGCATCTGACCTGTGCTAATATTACGGGATTGCAACAATTATGTGTTTGTGTTACAAGTAGTACAGTACGTACAATACTGTATGAACCAGTACACATTGGAACAGGTCTTATTTATTGTCTGCACCCAATGAAAAAAAAGCAGTTCTAAAAGCAATTTATTGCGTGGTTTGGGGGTTTAGAAAACATTTGCAAATTCCTATGGTGAAGAAAGCGGAAGTCACATGTACATTTTCGAATATCTACGAACGAAGACATGCGAAGCAGATCATCTAACAGAAGTTCTTGCTAAGTATCATAAGAAATTAGAGTTTTTACAAGCACATGCAACAAGCTGAATATATATAGAATAACTGTTGCGCAAGAATTGAAACCTCCGGAGGAACAAAAAAGAATGGACAACTGTAGTTGGTTCAAGTAATTTTTTGACAAACGGTGATTCCACCCAAGTAGGTACATCAATTTTCAAGAATATCCATATTTGCTCCAGTGCAACAGACAACTTTTTATGATGAAAAATCGGGTATGGTATATTTTGTCGCGGCGCCTTGTCGGTCCCATCTTCTTTCTTGCAAAGTGGTATGTAAAATGCACAGAAATCTGCGAGTTTATGAATCAGTTGAACGACGAAAAGTGATAGTGAATAATGGATATTGTCTGAGAGCTTGAAACTTCCACACGTCAGCCTCTGGTTTATTGTTCTACCCTACTCCTTTGTAGGAGTTTTAGCTCCAGTTTCTTTTAAAATTTTCAAAATCCTCGTCCTCGAGTTTAAGTACTCGAGGAGTATTTAAAGCTGTTCAGTATGCAGACTCAAAAAAGTTGGAATCTTCTTTTCCTAGAGCCTCGGGATGTATTTAGCAGTTCACTATGCTGCTTACACGCAGACGTTTACTGAACGATCCCTTGCAACTTCCTTTCCAAGAAGAAGAGTGGCGTGGGAGATTGTTTGCGACCTTTGACAAGAATTTTGCCAAGTGACTGATGAAAACATTTAAATTATATCTTTTGTTGTATTCCGTACTATTTTAAGCAGGTGGGGCCACACCTCCAATATCAGCATTGCTGAAATTGATTCCTTCTTTAAGATGTGTCATTTATAAATGTCGTTAGCTACAAAAATCGCCGACTTTATCTCACCAGAGTTCTTCCTATGGGACATGCTGACAAGGAAAGCGTATCGCAACAAATCAAGGACTTTTAGAGAACAGCAAGTAGACATTCTTGAAAACCAGAAGGCGATAGTTAAGTACTTTATAGATAAAGTAATATGTGTACTAGTTTCCAGTGTATAAGCACCTCCCATCTTGTTAGGTATGTTATGCATATAGAGCACACGGCAACAGAGTTTGCAATTGTGCCAAGCACACCGCAGCAGAAATGAAATGTTTAATATCAGCTACAAGAGGACGTACAAAGGAAAATATTCACTAAAATTGAATAAGACTATAATTCAGTAAAATCCATCGTATTGCGCACTCAAATAACCGGCAATACCAAACTAACACTTTTCATTAAGAAAATAAGGGGGGGGGGAGAGAAATATCGCAGTTTTAAGACACCCGGTCATTGGTGACATTTTCACTGTCTTCTAGTAGCGGCATAGATGTAATACCTTGCGACCAGTATGTTTTCCCCCTAGTGTTTTGCCTATGGGCGAGCGCTGCTTGTTAGCCGGTTAGCTGGCCAGCCGGGTCACGGTGATTAGTGGGAGAGTAAAACGATCAAACAAACCAATTTAAGAGGCTCATTATTTAGCAGATTTTCAAATAACGTGTTGAAACTGCCACCTTCATTCTCTACCCACAATGGACATCTCTATAGAAATAATTCATCACTTACTGTAGTTCTTTTTGAGAAATCTGGACAATTTCCAGATGAAGATTAGCTTTGAGTTCGTCTTGTACACAGCGTTTTTTAATTTAACCCAGAGACAATAATCGCAGATTGTTAAATCGGGGGACCAAAGGGGTCACATATCCCTACTAATAAATCTGTCTTGTCGAAAAACGTTGTAAAGGATCTCATGGAAGTATTCGCAGTGTTAGCAATGATAAAGCCCTGTTGAAAAAAATGCATGATCTCTGTCGGTTAATTCTCTGAAAACAGGGGTTAGTTCACAAAAGTAACAATCAAATGTATGCAAATAATAATAATAATAATAATAATAATAACAACAATGTTATAATTCTTTTACCTCTGAGTTAACACATATGAATCGGACATAAAGACACGCTATGCCGTTTAAAACACACAGGGCATAATATACTTTATGCATACTGTCGAATTAAGAAACGAACAACACAACACACGGTCGGGAACAGCTGCGCTACGATTGCGACGGTTATCAAAGCCAACAAGTAAGCAAGCATGATTGCTACCCTCTCCGCGGCGCAGAAAACGAATGAGAGCTCGATCATAGAAAAAAAACCGCGCCATAGGGAAAAGCATCACTGATCTAACGGTATGTAGACGGAGCGTGACTTCATACTTCACGGTATCATAGTAGTGAGAGTGATAACGTGGCAGTCGCATACTTTCGCACACGCGAACTGTAGCTGAAGTGAATTAACCTGCTTCTTCACGATGAGTTCCGTGAAGGACAAGCGAAACGTTCTTACGCTTAACGGAAAAGGAAAAAGAAATAGTTGGCTACGCTGATCTCTTCGTCATATGGCTGCCATTTAACATTTGTTATCAGGTATGGCATGTTTTATTATGAATTAACAATTAATGTATATTGTTAAGGACTAAACATAAAATTGTATTTCGAAATTTTATTTTTGAACATACGTATACAATTTGTGCATGGTAAAAATGTTGTCAGTGTGCTAATACATTGCCTACTTTTCAATAGTTGCCGGATACGAGAGATTTTAGGTATATATGGACAAACATGGAGGGGGAAAGAAAAGAGGGAGAAAAGTATGAAATGTGAAAAATGATAGAAATTAAATACACGTAATAGTGGTAGATCTATGTAGAAAACACTAAAGTCGTAATAAGATAGTCCATAAAAGTGAAAAAAGGGAAAAAACTGAAAACGAAATTCGTGAATAATGAACACAAACAGTGTCATATATGAAGGCGAGGCATGGAAATTCTGCGACCCCTAACAGCACAAGACTTGATTCTCATACACTGACGATAGTTCTGTCGTTGGTAACTAGTGCAAACCGCTTTTGCTTCACCCTATATTACACAAAACGCAGCGCATTAGCACTTGAGGAAATGAGGCCGGCAATTGTTTAAAGAAGAATGTGTATGTAGAAAGAGCTGGCTGGGTACCTCGCTAGAGTGCAAGTTGGTAGCTTGCCTAATTAAAAAGCCGTACTGCACTGCCTTCGGTTGGATGTTTTCTTCATTAGCGAGGAAGTGCGTCATCGCCGCCTGACTGTTTTTAGGAGGAAACATTTTCTACTCATTTTGCCACTTGACTTTACTCCAAAGCTCGCCCTTAAATAATCCCTTAAACATAGGGACGGGGTTAACTAGTCGAAACAAGGATCAAAAGAGCCAGTTGAGCGAGATTTACAACTCCACTGAGCATTCATTGAATCTAGAATGACTATCAGTCTTATAATTATATCATCCTTTAATTTGCATTCGAAAGCACAAATTTTTAATGAAGCAATTACAAGTAATTGGAACTGAGCCAACAAAGGAATAGTAATGCAAGATGCTGAGGGTAATTTTAAGTAACATCAATCAACTGGTATTGCTGTGATAGTTCAGCTGAATTTCTGAAAAAACACGGTTAATTCAGTCATCTCTCAACCAGTTGGAACATTCCTCAACGAACACAGCTGAACTCTTCTTCAAACGCTGTAGTGCATGATTACTTTCACGTAATAAAAAGACAGATATCTTAACATTCTTATATCCGTTCATTTGGCTGGATTTGGTATTTCATTCATCACTCGAAAAGGATTGATAGGACATTAGCACAAAAGGAAACTGTGTCAAGAGGACAGAACCACAAATCAGAATTAAAAGCTAAACAGGACAACGACACAAATCGGCAATGTCACATGGTAAACCGCATGACGGATGTTTCATGCCAATCACTTTGATGTATATGCAGCCGTGATGTTTCTTCTACTCTGTGTCGAAGAAGACGTTCATGTTTCTTCTTTTCTTTTGGGTAATTTAACATAGCATGACATTTAATTACGTCCCAAGAGCTCCTGTACAGAGCTACTGTCACATAGCAAATGTTAAGTTTTGCACTGCAAATTCATTGGACAATCCTAATTACCGTACTTCCAAGTTCGCATGGGGTTTTGCATCTTGGCCAAGGTCCGCTCCCTTCCACACCCACGGCCGCCTGCCTGTCCTTGAACTTCCGATCAGTCACAAACTACATTCGTTCTGGAAGATGGCAAGACAGGCAACTTTAAAGCGACGTATTTTTGCGTGTAAATGTTATTATGAATGCGAATCAGCTCATCGCGTTCGTGAGAAATTTATTCGGAAATTCCCTGGAGAACGTTCCTTTCAGAAGTGCAATTCGTGAATAAATGATTTAGAAACACAAGCAAAGACGTACAGTTTTAACAGAAGACAAACTGAGACGAAATTAGCTAAATCTTGAACGTTCGCCAACAAAACCCCTGCCGAAATTAGCACAAGTTGAGGCTTCAGTGTGTTCTGCACGTAAAGATGCGATAATTTCAGGTCCATTCTTTGCATTTTGTGTTGTGGGGTCAGCATGCGCGGCACCTATCGAGCACAAACTTTGTGAAAACGATCCTGTCATACATAATTAGGTAGATCATGTCGTGCGAACAACCAGCAGCATCTACTATAGTGTCTATAGTCTACTCGGATTAAGTATTCAACAAGTTGCAAATTCGCCTCTGTGGCAATCTCCGTTGGCTGATCGATACGGTGTTCATCTTACATTTACACTTTCTCAAACGTCGTTCAAATTTACGTACTCAGAAATGTAATGTATCGACGTCGATGGTGGCCATTTTAAGCTACTGTTGTAACTGTAAAAGTTTAAGACGATTAGTGCTCATCATTTTCTGTTTGTGTGAATTCAGTTTTGTTATGTTACCAGAGTTTTTTTCTTTTTTGGCACCCTCTGTATTATTAAACTCTATGTAACAACAATCATAATATATATATACACATATAAAATTAAAAATATATACAGAAAGTTAATGAACTACACGGAAATAATTTCAGAGAATGTAGAGATGTCATATATAAGCAATTTGAGATACGTAATCTATGGTCCACAACTAAACATAACGCAGTTGAATTGAATATCAATATAAATAAAGTTATTACTACAATTAAAGAACTTAATCTTAATAATATTTTAAAAATATTCAAAATGCTTACATACAACCAATAAAACAATTTAATTTCCAAAAAGTACGATACGCATACTAAAGTATTATGAATTATGAAGTTACTTTATGCTTTCAAGTTTTATTCTCTTTCTCAACAATAAATATATTACCAACATACAATTGATAACAGACTTACTACTAACATGATGCCTAAAACTTAATTTACCTAACACATACTCAGGACACGATTAGTAAGTACTATAACAACTACAAAGGTTGTAAATATATGTATTGTTACGTTATCATTTAAGTGTATAAATTGAAACACGAACTTAAAAGGCAGGTTAAAAGCTACATTATTAAGCTCTAGTCAGAAAACAAACAAAAAGTGATGGAGACCCAAACTCGAAAACAAATGACCATCTCTTACTCGAAAGTTAATGCCATAACTAGAACCTTTTAGGATTTTGTAAACCCTGAATTAGTTTTTTTAACATGTTAAGTTTTTTTTAAAGTTTCCAACACTTTCAGGGTAGTTTATTTAAAGTTATCTTAGCTAAAGTACAATAAAGTAGAATAATGAAACAAATGTGTAATAATAAGAATTTATTTTAATTTAATTTTAATTGTATTTCCTGGAAATGTAAGCGTTCTTAATCATACTCACAGTTTGTTTCTAAATAACGGTTACATCCATTACACTTTTCTAAAACCGAACTGACTGGCAATAAAGAAATAAAGGAGTTTGTTTTATAGTAATTTCAGAAAAATATCGTTAAACATGACTGACAACATTGGTATTATGAAATTAAATTCAATTTGCTTCTAAAAATAACACAACTTTGACAATGCTTTTAACATAACATGACAATAATTGTATTATACAAAATTAAATTCAATGATTTGTTTTGAAGCTCATGAAGATGCACATTGTTGGCTAGTGTTTTTAAAAGTAATTTTATCATAAATATTATTAAATTTAATTTTAATAATTTAAAATTAATTACATTTATATCTAATTAAATTTAATTTATAAACGATATTTTTAGATATTTTTATGTTTCAAAGATTCAATTATGTGACTCCCATGATAGAGAAACAGATATTTATGTTAGCAGTTAGCTAGTAAGGAACAAAATAGTTTAAAACCTAAGGATCCGGGGTCTTGTCTTAATAATTGCGCCAGTGAGATACGTTCTGAAACCTCCCTTCGTCATCTAGTGTCATGCTTTCGAGTGACACCTTCATTAGCCAGTGGCAAACTGGCGCTTTTTTAAACTTATAGCCGTAGTTTCGAAATTTGAACTGATAGGCCATACATGATCTATTTCAAATTGTTTATATACGATATCTCTACACTCTCTGAAATTATTAAGGTGTGGTTCATTAAAACCCTAATATTAATTCTGAGATATTTCAAAATGTAATAACTTGAGAAGTGCGTTGTTCGGTTAATACGAACTGTGCTTTATTTCTGTGGGGAAAAAGTAAAAATGCGAATCGCAGCCAAAATCGTTTTTGAGCTAACAAAAAGGGCAGAATCACAGGGATAGTTACAATTCTTTATTTCTAACAGTACATAAGGTACAAACCCATGTGGTTAGTTTCTCGAACCCACATATTCTTACTGCACTTAATGAAGTCATTGAAAGTTGGGGCAACAAAAAGAAAATTAGAAGAAATAAAACCCTAAAAGAAAAGTCCCGCAACCGGAAGTATTTAAATAGGAAGAAAGAAAAAGACTATTTTTGAGATGTAGGATACCGATAAGCAAATATGTTATTTTGCTGATATTATCAGTAGGTACCAAAAACAAAAACATGGTACGCCAGTAAAATTCGTGCGGAATGTGATACAGCACCTAAGCCATGTTTTTCTTTTGTTATTCCATGAATAGAAATAGCCTCATTTCTTGTTTGAAACTAGTTCAAGGTGGTCAAACAAAATGACAGCCACTGTAACAGCTACCCTGTTTCTCTCATCTCGCTGGAAAAAATAAAAAAGTTGATGAACTAGTTAGTGGTGGACGAGAACATTTTATATTTTTGTTCTGAGAGTCATCTCTCATGATTGGGGACCTTGTTTGGTTATTAAAGCAGGCCATGCAAGAAGCATGCCAGTGGGCTTAGAATGAAAACTGATATCAGTTGTTTCCATTTCAATATTTTCAAACACTGCTTATTTCATAATCACAATACTGAATAACATTTCATATTTAACAAGGAATGTGTCCCCTTATGAGCCTATGGGGGGTTACTGCAGAATTTGAAATGGAAAGACGGTATAATTTTTAAGAATTTGCCATTTTATTATGGTTACTTGCACGTAATAACAACCATAACACCAATAGTAGATTCAAAAGCATAAAAAATGTATAGAACATACTTCCAAAGTGTTCCATTTCATTTACAAGCAGTGATATATTAGGAGAAACGTATATGTTAGTTCTCATTCTATGTTTTCCAAATTGTCCTTATACCTGTTTTTTATTTTAGTAAAATTAATACAGAGAATGCTTTTTAACTCAAGTAAGTTGTTAGGGAGGGTATGAAAGCTTTCAAGGCCTTCTTTTATAGTGCGGGAAAGCCAAGGTCATCCGTTGACGAAAGATGCGAGCTGTTGTCAGGGAAACTATGATGAAATAATGTGTTGTGCTCGGGCCAAAGTTTGAGAACCACTGCAATTAGGCACTTGGGGCCTTCTACATACTTGCAACATTTTCAAAGGGACATACTTAAAGAGGAGGGAGGAAATGGGCCCAGAGCCCAAAACGATTGACAAAATTCTTGGGCAGTTAGGGTTTCCTTATTTAATATCTAACAACTGTGGATCTTTTGTTCACATGAATTACAAAATTAAAATTGTGTTATACACGTGAAAGTAACTTAATTACTTTATTTCATACTTCCAAACTTTTTAATCTTGTTTAACGCCCGTTTTGACTATTGATAGTGGACACATGAAACATGAGATGAAATGATAAACTGGATAATGATTTTTTTTAAAGGAAGGAAGCGTTCCAGGCCGAAGTTTAGGGGAGCTCCCCGGCATTTGCCATTTATGAGCACTGAGGAAAACCTGGGAAAACTCAGCCAGGGAGAACTGTCCTGGCGGGAATCGAACTCCAACACTTCCACTCACGAGTCCGTGACTTTTTCCCCCTTCCTCAAATTGAAGAAATATTTTCCATCATCAGAAGTAGTAGTGAAGGCTGTGGAGGCAATTCTAGAGAACCTTTCAAAATATAGTTTCCAGAATATCTTTGAAGACTGACAGAAACAATGAGAAAGGTGCATTACATCCAATGCGGAGCTCTTTATGACGATGAACAGGTGTTTTGTCACAAAACATGGTAATTTTTGTTGAACTCAAATATAATAAACACATATATAATTTACAGGTTATTAAACATAAAAATCCGGGACCTATAGCAATCAAAATGTTGAATACGATGTCTGTTTAAACATTTTTGGGCTGAGTATTTTTCAAAGTGAGGAAATACCAGACACTTTCACAGAACACTTTCATCGTCTCTTTAGACCTAAAAGGAAATAAACTGGGGGGAAAATTATTTGAAAAAAAATTATAAATGAACCATTTTTTCTTTGAAAGCACTTCAACTATATTTTGCAAAACATATTTAATTCATCTTAATGAGCTGCATATTAATAATATTTATATATACACAAGTGGTTCATATAAAGTGTTAAAAGCCTTTAATTCAACAAGTAAACTTAAATTTTCTAGCTTTTCATGCATATTACAGTAGTCCAACATTTCGCGCACTTATACTATTGCAGAATTGTTTTTACTTATTCATATTGGGAAAATAAACAGCGAAATTTAATTTATTTTTTGCTTCCATATCGTGTTTTTAAGATTCGTTTTCTTAGATGTTCGGCATATTGATTACTCAAACAAATTAACATAACTTCTTAACGCCTTATCTGTTGTCATTTGATTAATGAATATTCAGAAACATATTTCGGTATATATTAGTTCATGTCCTTCAGTACATCGCCAAGGATGGCAGAGATCGTTACGGCGCGAACTCGTGAGCGGGAGTTCTTTAGTTTGCATCCCACCAGGACCGTCCCCCCTGATTGAGGTTTGCCTCAATCCTCATAAATGGCAAATACCCTTAACGCTTGAACGCTTCCTTCCTTAAAAAAATCCTTTCCCAATATATCATTTCATCTCATGCATCATCAGTGCCTACCGCCTGTATGCTCAGTAATTAAAATGAGCGTTAAATACTATTAAAAATGCCCTTCAGTGCTTTAAATGATCAATATAATCACAGAAGTAGTTCCAAGATCATCAAGAGAGATCCCATGAAGTTATAAATAGAAAGGTAATCGCACCAGTCATTGCAGGCAGCTCTGCAGCAAACACATCTGAAGATGAACTTGATGTTTCATTTCACGGTTCTCTTAATATAAATATGCTACATGACCACTACCCCTTTACCTAGCTCTTCGCGAATATTCGATCAAGAAAAATAACGGAAAATAAATGACAATCATGTTTCTTACAGCGCCAAATACAATGCAAGCGATAGACAGCACATTACTTAAGTAGTTACCCTATTGCTCCAACAAATGTCAGCTTTCAGGCTGCTGTCAGGCACCAGACGTTAATAGCCCTCTCGCTTTAGTGTGGTCTTTGCAATGAAAATCTTCTATTCCGGACGTCACAGAGCTCTAGCTTTGCTATTCCTCTTACCTTGAACAAGAACTATTGCAGTTCAGAATCAAGTTTTTTCTCCTCTAGAGAGGTTTCAGAGAGAATGTTGAACGCAGGCAGGAAGTGCCAAACCCGAAATCCAAAGGCCTCTGCAGCAATATCTTTCTAGTTTAGGTAAAGATTTCTTTTCCCTCTGGCTCTAAACTTCTAAAAGTGCCAATTCTATGATGGAAGTATAAATAAGTCCCAAGTATCTTGATTGGTGAGTTTGAACTCATTGCCCTGACTCTAACTATCGACCATGGAAAAATCGAAAACCGTTGTCAGAAAAGAAAGTCTCGTGCCAACACCGTAGGTTCTAAATACAAAGAATGAAATTAGTCAATGATGTGCAAAATAAGTCCGAAATCCATCCGTGTCTTAGATCAGCAGTAGCAGACAAGAAATTCTAATGACTTTGATCCATTTGGGAGTGTATCCAAGATACCTTCCTTGATAAATGCTGTAAGAAAATAATTATAGAAGGTATGTACAAATATTTACAATATGTGAATAAACATTTTATTTGAATTTTTAGGAAATATAAATCAAATAATCATATTTGCTTGATATCGACATGAGTGACCGAGGACTCCATGAGTGGCAGATTTGGGATTCGGTTCATCCCTCGTTGACTTTTATCAGGTTTTCCTCAGTCCTCATAAATGGCAAACTAAACATGATCTGGAAAACTTCCATCCTTTAAAAAAAGCCTTTCCTAACTTATCATTTCATCTCTTGTATCATTAGTGTCCACCGCCTGTGGTGTCCCTCAGTTAAAACGAGCGTTAAACACTATTAAAGAACCATCTGCTTCATCAAATCTGTAGGTAAAATTCATTGTTTGCGTTTTTTGCTCGAATAACAAATTGTTTATATCCAAAGATTGAACTTCTGACGTCCGACTAGTGACAGCATTTTCGTGAAACGCATGCTTTATTTTTGTTCAATGTGTTAACTGAAATTTCTTTGCTATTTACAGCATTTTAAACACTTTAAGCCTAAGTTTAAGGTACACATAAATGCATATATTGTTAATTTTATTAAAAATGTCACTTTTTTGTTAGTTTATAATAAATATTTTCTTCCTGTTATAGAACCTAGTTTAGAAATAAGACTGCAACTAGTACCTATGAATGGAGTTAAATTAATACATGGAAATTATCTGATAATCTAGGAGCTTGCATATCACATCTTGCTAAACGATGCAAGACCTCCAAAAAAAAAAGGAAAAGAAAAACAAACATTGGCAGTAATTCACCCTGTTTTCAATATAGTGTAGGTCACTCCCACCAAGCAAAAAATGGGGCGAGAAAAAGATAAACCTCTCTTGCAATTCCAACTCAAAACTATCAACGATGGTGCTAGTTATATGATTAAGGCCGGCAAGCTTTACAAGTATTGGGTCTTTCAAGGCAGCTGGTCAGAGGTCCTGGTAATATTTCTAATTATTGTCTGCCCCTTAGGCATAATCTGTGTCAACATCAAGATTACTGAGAGTGTATCATTAAAAAACTCCGCGGGAAACTGTCCGAGAGTGCTCGTTTGTTGCACGACAACGCGCCAGCACATTATCCACATCAGACAGTGATATGAGCGGTTGCTTTGGGGTATAAAGTTTTACCTCATCCTCCACATTCACCCAACTTTGCACCCAGAGATTTCCTCCTCCTTTTAGCCAAATTAAAGAGTTCTACTCACAGCTCATACATCGGTGGGAGAAATTGTCAGTTTGTGTGGTGCATAGAAGAACTAAATCTAGGACAGAGACTCTTGACCGTTCACATGGTGATAATACGATCTTTATCGCCACCCCTTGTGTACTAAAATTGTATTTATTGGTTGATTATAAATAAACATTACTATAGGGTGATTCTAAAGTCCTTCCCTGGTTTGTGGGTAAACAAAAACAGTAAACATGACAGACATAGCGCAAACACTTATATCACTGGATATAGTATCTCTCCAAGTTTTGTACACACTTTAAAGAATTTCCATATATCCTCCATTAGTGACGTACAGACATCAATGTTGTAGTCAAGCTCTTGCCACACACGTCCCAATATGGATACCAGCGACTGCATGCTTGATCCACTCTCGCAGTTGTGCTAAATCATGTGGCAAAGGCGGCACAAACACACGATCTTTGACATAGTCCATAAGAATAAATCACATGAGTCAGGTCAGTTGGCATGGAAGTCACAGAAGATGAGCAGACTCATCTCGAGCAGCACGTCCAATCCAACGATTGGGAATTTCAGCATTGAGGTACTCACGGACATTGTGATGAAAATGAAATACAATCCCATTTTGCTGATAGATAAAGTCCTGGCTATCTGTATGTAATTGTAGCATTAGCCACTGTTATAGTATGTCCAGGTACACTGGACCAGTAACAGCTTTCTCCGCAAAGAAAAATGAGCCGTACACTTTTGACGAAGAGACGGGCACAAAACACGTTCACTTTATGGGAAACACGGACGTATATAACACCGGGTTTTTCCATGCCTCAAATGCGTACATTGTGACTGTTAACTTTGCCAGACATATGAAAGTGGCCTCCTCACTGAAGATCAGCAAAATCTTCTTCTTCTTGCCCGCTCTTGAAAATCAACACAGAATTGAAGACGACGATTGTGATCCTCGTAAATCTGCAACAGCTGTATCCGATATGGTTTCACTTTCAGTCGTTCACGTAAAATACGCCAGACTGTTGGCTGTGGGATCTGCAATTCCTGGCTCTTGCGATCTTTCGACATTTTAGGGCTCCTGACAAATGCTTCTCGTACGCGCTCAACGGTCTCAACCGACACTCTTGGCTGACCTGTTTGTAGTCCATCACACAATCACCCAGTCTCTTCAAACTTTTTATTGTTTTGGCTATAGGTGGTTCTTGTTGTTTCATAAGAAATTCTCTTTGTACCGTCAAAACGGACTCAAATTTAGAGAATTGCGACATGAAGAAAGCTAGGCTTTATATGATTAAGTGAACCCTCCAGAGGATAAATCTACAACTACGCCATGACGCAGATTACGATTGCAAACTTGGAGAGATACTCTTTCCATTGATATAAACGTCCCGCTATGTCTGTAATAGTTACTGTTCTATCAACAGAACTTTAAATTCACACTATTATTTTAAATTATATGCTTCCACAAGTTATTGTTTATAGAAAGATTGTGAGGAGGATATGGCGTCGAAACACTTTGCAAAACCACATTTCCTACTTCATTAATGGCATTTATCCACTCCACTTTATACACATGTTTGAATTCTGCCAACATCATTTACGACGTAGCTGCATAATTCACTTCATTGACGATAAATCATAGCTCCGTAACGACGCTGTCGGCATGAGACATTGAAAGAACAAATAAATAAATCACAAGGTGCAGCCACCAGGCTATGTCCACATAGAGAAACTGTACACGTTACGTTACTCTACACTGCACTTGCGTTACGGCAAGGAAAGCAAAAGTTTTGTAGCTATCCTTTGAAACGTTTTTTGAGGACCTTTTCTCCTACCATATGGTAAACGGCGACAGTCTTTTTTACGTGCATGAAAGGTAGCCGTAACTCAAAGCTTTGTGCTACTAAAAATAAACTTTTGGAAAGTTGCGAAATCTCCCAGTAAGAATCGATATACAACCCTTTCCAGCCCGAAGCTAGTTGCTTTAACTGTTTCGGCTACGATAGTTGTTTTAAAAACTGCCTTTGCCCCCCCCCCTCCGTTCTATGGTACAGAAACCGCTGCCTTTACCACAACCGATGAGAATGGAATTCAATACTGGTTAGCTTGCAACGCAATATCGGCAAAATATCGCGTAATACAAAACCAATAAACAATATCTATATTATTTTCAACACTCCTATTACAAATCAGTTTTTATGTTACTTACAGACACTATAGGTCTTTTCCAGTATGTTTGTTTGGATTTTTTGCCTTATTAGGAATCCAATTTGCATCTAGGTTGAAATTGTTTATTGAAAGTCGTTCTTAAAGATTTCAAAAAATAAACAGTAGCCTCAAAAGAGGGTACATAAAATTTATAGAAATAAATAATAAAGGAAACGAACACTGCTAGGAGATAGCATTCGAGAGGCTGGTTTTAGCGCATTCCGAAGGAATTTAAGCCAATGCGGTTATACCCATGAAATGATTTTTGGACAATTTATTCAAATCTCCATCGATCCTACCTACTAGGTACCGAAAATGACAATACAAAAAACTATATATATATATATATATATATATATATGTGTGTGTGTGTGTGTGTGTGTGTGTGTATAAAAGTTAATAGTAATTATAAAAAAGAGAAAAGGATAAAACACTAAGACAAAGTCACACTTGTAATTCTTATATTTCGAACTTGTTGACTTGTGGACTTGTCTTCTTGCCCTAGAAGAACTAGTAATTCGAAATATAGCGATTACAAGTGTGACTATCTCTTAGTGTTTCATTCTTTTCTGCTTTTATAATTACTATTAATTTGTTACATTGTTAATAGTGTTACTTTATTTTTATTTTTTTATGTTTTATACACACACACACACACACACACACACACATATATATATATGTTTGTGTGTGTGACTGTTAACGCTCTATCTAGCGGTAGCAATTGTTGTTTTTCTCAACAAAACTAGGTATATTCATTGAAATAAATTATTAAAAAATAGTTTCTGAAAATCAGAGCAATCGGGCCATTTGGAAGGGGATATGCCTGAAAACCAACTGGGGTTAAAGCGAAATTTAAAAATCGCTCTAGCAGCAGCAATTTCATTTTTTTAAAACAGAAAATGGGTACATGCCATTGAAATAAAATAAGAAAAAATAATTTCTGAAAATCAATGAAATCAAGTTAGGGAAATCGGGCTATTAGGAGGAGGGGTTTACCAGAAACGCAAAATTTAAAAATCCCTTTAGCATCATCAATATGTGATTAACACAAAAAATTTGGTATGTATCATTTAAATGAAATAAGAAAAATAATTTCTGTAAATTATAGAAATTGGGCCATTAGGCATGGTGATATCTGAAAACTGAAATTTAATAAGCGCTATTGCGTTTAATTTCCTCTCCATTGTTTTAAAATAATTCAGCACATAAACTATATTTATAACAATACATTTTTATATTTAACACGAGCATTGTAGTGAAGATAGCAAATGTGAAAGATTAATCTAATATGTGTTTGAGAATTATATTTGTATGTAAGAGCGCTCTGTAATAACCTTCAGAAAACGTTTGCGTTACATGTTTTACTACTACTACTACTACTACTACTACTACTACTACTACTACTACTACTACTACTACTACTACTACTACTACTACTACTACTACTATTTAAATTAAATTTCAAAGCCACTGAAAATCCTGGAACTTTCAATTGTTTATTGTTGATTGTGTGTATTTGCTTAGTATTTTGTAATTGTTTTTAAATAGTAACATGTTTTTTTTATTAAAACATGTGAACATCTTCTTAAATACAAAATGTAACTCAAAACTTTTTAATTTTCTCTATTTTAGTAAATGTAAAGATGATATCATAGGCTCAGTTCATAAACATAGTTACATTTAAAAATGTTTAAAAATACTCACACAGTATAGTTTTGTCTATCAGTGGTCATATGTTTCATTTAATTAATAGTATATCATTACCTTTTATGGTTTAATCTCAGTAACAATATTGATTCTAAATATGTGGCTTCTCTTTTGTGATGCTTATAGATTGCAAGAATTTTAATTTTGATTCGCTAATATCATACAGTAATGTCCTTTTTTAATGGTGTTGAACGCCCGTTTTTACTACTGAATCACCACAGGCGATTCAGTACTGTAAAATTTACACAATTTCGTTAATTAATAAGGCCATAATTGGGATTTTATGTTCATTTTTAAAGTTATTCGAGCTGCTGAGAAATTCGTTTAGTTTACGCATCTCCTACGTTATGGACTTTTTTATATTTTCAAAACGGCTGTACGACAGTACTAACATTTTGTCCAATTGCCTGGATTCCATCATGAAAGATGGACGTCTGCAGCTCTGTTTTCCTCCTCGGTTGAAAAGCTCCACCCTCTCAAGAAAACTTTTGATTTTTTGGAAAGAAAGAAACCAGATTTTAAAAATTAGAGTCTCGGCCGGGATTCGAACCACAGATTTTCAGATTTCCGTGCTAACGCTCCAAGCAACTGAGCTAGTGAACCTCTGAATCACGAAACTCTCTCATCTTATTCCATATATCCAAGACCTGGAAGATTTTCTCTACGACTCGTATGGGAGGTATATTCTTTCCTCTTTTGTTAGATATTCTGCTATAAATATTTCAGAAGGTAGTATTTAGCATTTATATTTTGCCCTTTTGGAAGATAATCGATCATCTAACTTTAACTTGCATCCCAGAAAATTGATGACTAGCCAGCTTATTTTATTCCCAAAGGAATTCCGTCACTGTTTCAATTGCAGTTTTGTCCCTGGGGTGTAGTAACGAACCCGGGTTTCGTCAGTTGTAAAACGACGCAGAAATTCAGTTGAATTGTTTTATAAAATGATCCATACACTCTTGGCAAACTTGCATTCAGAGCCATTTTAGCGAATTCCGAAGGATTGCTGTTGCGAAGAGATTTTTTTAAACGTTCTTCAAATTTCCATCGATCTGACTTACTAGGCACAAAAAATAACGCTAAAAAAACGTTAACGCTCCTGCGGCAGCAATTTTTGTTTTTTTCCCCAACGAAACACAATATATGCCTTTGAATAAAATAAGAAAAATAGTTTCTGAAAATCAGCAAAATCAGACTTAGGGTTTAACTGAAACCCTAAATTAAAAAAAAAAAAACATTCTTTTTTGCAATGAAATTCTGTATACAACATTTAAATAAAATAAGAATAATAGTTTCTGAAAATCAGGAGAATCCGACCATTAGGTGTGGGAGCACACCTAAAGATCAAATTTTTGTAATTGCCAAGGACGTCCGTCTAGATGGCCAGGGGGTGATGTGACATACAGGTTTGTTATTGGTAGCATTAACAATTGGGTATATGCGCCAAGCGATAAACTCGGTGTCATGCGAAAGAATATGACGAAATAAACTGTACATCGTATGGACGAAATAATCGGACCTACCCTTACAGACAGCGGCCGTCGTGTGGCTTCAGTGCCGAACGGCAGCGGAAAGTTTAATTCCAGGGAATGCTGAAGTGATACTTTATCAACCTTGATACTGTAAAGCGTACAATAAATGCAGGCGGAGACAACACAACGGTTTCGTAGCATAGCAATCGTACGTCTAAAATTAATTATATAGCTTAAATGCTAATCACATTCCGTTTTAATTGTTATATAGCTAAGTGCAATTGTAACATTAAGTTTACAATATAATACACAAATAAAATAATCATGATAAGGGAAAAGAATACACTTTGAAGCCTGAAAGTTAAGAAACAATCTTCACAAATTTAATTCACATAGTTTACAAATCCTGCATGATGAACTTTATGATCTTTTGATCGGATATAATCAGCCTTAGTACTTATCTCCATACCTGCCTCCTAAACCCAAGATCGCGGGTTCAAACCCGGCCAGGACCGATGGATTTTTTCGGGCGTAAAAATCCTAAGTATGGCTTCCTTCGGAAGGGAAGTAAAGCCGTGGGTCCCGTGTCGTACATTTACGGCACGAAAAAGAACCTCAAGTCTGAAAGAGAGGCCTCTGAGCAAAATTTGTCGGCCGTTTCACGCCCTGAGTTGAATGGGACGCTGATGACCTGAGCTGTTAAAGAGCGTCCATAAATAAATAAATAAATAAATCAGCACTTATCTTGTTGGAAGCTTTTTCACAGTGGCTATTATGGTTCAATTCGAGTCTTCTGTCTGTCACCACTAAATCATGATTTTTTGTGATAATTCCTTCTGTAGTTACACATTTTGGGCGTCCAGAACGATGTCCATTTTGTGTGCTCGTCCGTGTTTGAATTCGACTAATTTATCTTTTACAATTGCATATAATGGAGCACTTTTCCCCAGAACACTTGCTATCTTTTCAAATACTTCTGCACCCTTTAAGTTTTTTAAGTAAAAAAAATTACAGCGCGATAAACAAACTTTTCCATTTTTAAGCATACAGAAAACCAACTTTCTTTCAACAACAGGTAACTGAGGGTTTTATTGAGGTTATATATCGACCTGCCGCACGAATACCTATAAGGCTTATTGTGCAACCCCATAGGAAAAGATGACTTCATTGTTTTCGCAGAATCTGTTCCTGTATAAGTTGCAGTATCTAAGGCTTCAATATCAGCGTCCATTCCTAAGCCTCCTCTGGTTATAGAAGGGGAATGAACCATCAAACAGGATGTGCGAGGTAGGCTCCTCCTTATGCGTTCTATAAATGGGTTCATCTTTATAGATTCCCACTTTACACACCTTTTTAAGTGACCGTGTTCAGTAATTAAAGCAACTACTTTCCTTATTCCTCTTCTGTCCAGTTTTAGGAGAGATGAGGGAAGAGTGTTGTTTAGACTCAGGACCAGTTCCCTAGCTTGTTTTTATCCCGGATAGATTTGCCATAGACTTTACCCCAATTGACATTTTTACCCAAAAATCGTTCCCTGAACAAATGCAGTAACTGACCAAAAAATTACTTATATTTTCATTGCTGCCAAATAAAAACCGAACTTTCAAACTGAAAAAAAAAAGGATCTATCACTGCCCCTTGTCCAAAAGCTAACTATCATCTCACTCACGTATATAAAAAGTATTTCTTCATCTCAAATGATTAATTTAATTGAAAGTCAGCACGTGGTATTTTTATAATGGAAGGATCCTAAATGTTGAATCGGATGACACTTGGAAATGTTTATCACCATTCAGACATGCTGGGTACTAATTTTGTACCGCGTTTTTTATGAGAATTTATGGATCAAATCTATTCCGGCTTCGGAACTGACGCGTTGTATAACGCCCGTTTGTGTTCTGTGACGCGTATGCTCTAAAAAATAAATCAGCGAGGGGGGATATTTGCCCTTACTCGTAGGGTGAAATAAATATGTGAACACTACGGTGGGAAAGTGTATATGGAAGAGGTAAGGGATTACAGCTAAAAACACATAATAGTTATTTACACTTAAGGGAGGTATGCCATTGTTACCAACAGAGTTTGTGCTGGAGTGCTAGAGATAACCGGCCATAGAGCCCCACACTGATGAGCTGTACTTAATGCATAAATTTCTTTATTTTATTTATTTCTTTATTCTTTCATTTATTTTGGGCAGCTTATACATAAGGTACTAAATCCAGTAAAGCATTTTCATAACTATTTCTGAAATATACTTTAAATGACCTGGTTGAGCAATGTGAGTTATATTTCTAATTTAGTATCCTTAAATTTAAAACTAAAGCGATAAAAGTCTTGAATTCAAAATTACACATACAAATGTTATTTTTCTTGGACACAATTCTTTATTCATTCTCTTTATGCTATTCTTCACTTTTCGTTGGTATCCTTTTACCTTTCCATTATTACAAATAAGTCTAGTTCTTGTTTAATTTTATATTTCCTAATACTTCCTTTGTGCAACATTTAACAAGCGTAAGATGTACATTCCTGCTTATATGTTTTTTTTTTTTTTTTTTTTTTTCCTCCTTCTTATTCTGTAACAAAGATTCTTAACCGTAGAGTGGAGCGTTACTCTAGCAAATTGATAAAAAAAATGGTGATGGAATTTCAAAGAAAACAAGATAGATCTAAAATAGAAATATAAAGCAAAATTATCGAATAACTTAAGACTTTTAATAGCCTAGAATAAGACATCTATTGGACAATGTTCATCTTTTAACAAAAGTTATTTTCCAGTTTTAGCATCCCCCCTTATTGTTTTCGGGAGGATATATGAAATGAATTTTAATTACGATATGTTGTGCCCAGGCTGGCAAACATTAATGAAGATACAAAAAGTGTCTATACCCTCAGCAAGAACTCCCCCATAATGTTAAAAAAAATTGTTTGAAACATTTGACGCTTCAGAAAAAAACTATTTTGGATGAGCAAGATAAATGAGACACCTGTATAAGTTGGAAAGAAACAAGTTCCACTGTAACGCCAAACACATAAAAGTGCTGATTGAACAGAAAATTTTATTGTTTATTTTATAATGTAGCTGATTTTATTTCCAACACAATAGTATCACTTCTTAATGACTTGTAGTTATTTCCATATTCACGGAACATATTTTATGCACTTTAAATGTTTATAACAGCCTACTCTCACATTTTCATAATCACACAAATATCACTGTTATGGTTGTGTAACTGAAGTGTGCAATATCTTTGAAGTAGTTTCTTGGAAGTTCGAAAACGAATAGATTTCTTGTGACATGAACAAAGACTAATTAGATAAAAAATCAAGTTAAAGCTAAAAATGCTGGGACGTTTAGCAACTTCTGACACCGCCAAGGGTGGCCGAGGTCGTTGAGGCGCGGACTCGTGAGTCGGGAGGTCTGGGATTCGAATCCCGCCAAGACCGTCCTCCCTAACTGAGTTTTTTTTTTTTTTTTTTTCAAGTTTTCCTCAGTCCTCATAAATGGCAAATGCCAGGGAGGAACCATAAACTTAGGCCTTCCTTAAAAAAATCCTTTCCCAATATATCATTTCATCTCATGTATCATCAGTGTCTACTTTCTGTGGTGCCTCAGTAGTAATAAGGGGGCGTTAAACACTATTCAAAAAAATTCTGACAACTCTTTATGCTGTCGAGCATCGAAGTACCAGAATATTCGTTGTGATCTAACCCTCCTCTCCAGATTTCTCTAGATACTGTTGATATCTGGTTATGCCCGAAGGGTTAAGGTTTTCTAAAATGCATTCCTCTACTTGTCCGTGATATTTCTCTTTGAATTTCAGTTCCTGGTACGCAGGATGGAGGTCATTGGCATCCACTCTGTATGTATTTAGCGAATTATTATTATTTTATTCTCTTATTTCTACATGTGGCAAGAAGTCCTTATAGCCATCAGGTAGACGAAATTCCATCCACAATTCAACGACATCTGCACATTTCCTTATTGCTTCTAGCATTAGTTGACTTATCGAATTTTGTATTGCAACTGTATCAGAAACCTTTTTGAGAAAGTTACAGAAGCGATTTGATTGAAGAAGTTAATCAACTTCACCATTGGCAGCAATTTTTCCTATTGCACCTTTTATTGAATCATAAACAGGAACTTCTCTGATGTTTGCGGCGAGACATATTTTAGAGCCAGCATCTTCGTAAATTCATGTTCCCGATCAGGATGTTTGAAAAACTTCAACACCGCATTCACGCGAAATACAGTGTTTTTGAGACAAGGTGTTTGACTAGAAGATTCCCAGGATGGGGTCTGATTCTTGCTCATCCTAACCGTAATACCGGCATTGTCTGAAACGGCATAGTAAATGTTCTTTAGCTAGTTTTCTGATTCACTGACCACATCACATACAGTTTCCCCAGTTTTTGGCGACATATCGAAAACTACTTTCAACTTTGTCGCTAGTTCCGCAGGGATTATGAATAAGTTTTGCGACATTTTTGAGTTGATTTATTCGTTTTACCAGCCGTCTGTGATCGCGCCGGATTTTATGTTTGCATGTTTGCAATATACCTCATTCAGAAGGTTATTACAAAGTACTTTTCTGTTGGTACTTTATAGGCATGCCAAAGTTTTAAAAGGGCACTGATTGTACCACACTGAATTGGATACTGTAGCCATGGAAAGCCGTGGCGAGGAGATCTATTTCTTGCTTTGTGAAGGCATTCATTCTATCACAAGAATTTATTATCTGTAGTTTAGCCATGGAAGATTTAGAATTTTAAAGTGGTAGGGGATTCCTGAGATTAGGATATGCGACATATACGACACTGCGGCCATTGTTGAAAAGGAACATGGGGGGCTTGCAAATGAACCTAGAGGATCATTTATGTCTACGGACATTTACGAGTCTGGTGGAACTAGAAGTCTCCTGTGACGGCTGTAGCAGTGGTTCACGAGCTTTGGCAGACTTTTCTGTGAGCGTTTAGGCGTTCTCTTGCTGTATTTTTAATTACTCCAATTTCATAACATTTGGCATAATTTTTTTGTTTAACTTTAAATGGAGTAAATCCGAGTTCCTTGTAAACGCCACGAAGAGGTCGCCCACCGATATAGACTACTCCCAGAGGAAAGGAAGCAGTGTTAACACGAATCATTTAAACTTGCAACCGGAACCAAGACTACGAGTTCAAACAATAACATACTGAGCGAACAGGTACAGTTTCATCGGGCTGGTTTTATGGGCGACAGAGACAGGCGGCAAACTTTGAGATGGAACAAAGAGTGCTAACTAATGTTTTAATTCTCCCGCGCCAATCATATCGTCGCGTTTGTTCTATAGCGGAAAATTAGTTCCTTTGTAGATGAAACAAAGCCGACACGCGGAAGCGGAACAAAGCATTTATCGTCTCAGATACCTTTTTTTTTTTTTGATTGATTTATTTATTTACGGGCGCTCTTTAACATCTCAGGTCACCAGCGTCCCATTCATCTCAGGGCGTGAAATGGCCGACAAATTTTGCTCAGAGGCGTCTTCTTTCAGGCTTGAGGTTGTTTTTCGTGCCGTAAATGTACGACACGTGACCCACGGCTTTACTTCCCTTCCGAAGGAAGCCATATTTAGAATTTTTACGCCCGAAAAAATCCATCGGTCCTGGCCGGGTTCGAACCCGCGATCTTGGATAGTCTCAGATACCGGCGCAATAATAACCCACTAAGCATATTTATCACTGTATCTTAATGTCCATAAAGAATTGAAGCACCGACTATGCCTGTTCTAGATTTCTGCCTGTGTGATGACAGGCTGACGCCACCAGCAGGCCGACATATGGATGTCAAAGACCAGGGATGTTCTATTTTCCGATACCCCTTTCGTCATACTGTGGGATACTGGACTGCTGAATTCTGAGTTCTGGCCTTCAATCCGTAGTTATCGAACAAGTTATCATAAAGAAGTATTTACCCGTGTGAATGTGAGGCTAGGAATAGTTTAAATGTCGTTTTTCAAGTATACCTTTATTCCTAATGACCCATTTCCCTAATTTTCAAATACTATTTTTCTAATTTTTTTAAATGGTATACCTAGCTTTGTCGCAAAAAACAAATACTAAGCGCGATTTTGGGTTTCAGAAATCCCCCCCCCCCCCGTCTCCTAACAATTTAATTTCACTGATTTTCAGCAACTATTTTTATTGTTTTATATCAATCGCATATACCGAGTTTTGTTTTTAAAAAATAAAATTGCGGCCGTTAGAGCGATTTTTAAATTTCGCCTTAACCCCCACTCTTTTAATGTCGGTTTTCAGGTACACTCCCATTCCTATTGCCCCATTTCCCTAATTTTCAGAAACTATTTTTATAATTTATTTAATGTCATATGCCGAGTTTCGTTGAGAAAAAACAAAAATTACGACCGCTAGGGCGTTAATAGCCCTCCCCCCACACACATATAATAATATAGATAATATGATATACATATATCATTCCCATTTTCGGTACCTAGTAGGTAGGATCGAAAGTGATTTGAAGAAACCTTTCAAAAGTTGTTTCATGGTACAACCGCAATAGCTACATTCCTTTGTAATTCGCTAACAATTATTTATATATATATATATATATATAAAACACAGAAATGTGACCTATGTTACTCTGTAATTTTAAAATACGTAAACCTACAAAATATACGAATAATTTGAGGCATGTATTCTTTATATTCTTTTTATTTTGAAGATATAACATTTTATTTTAATAAATTTTGAGAAGTGCAATTCTCAAAATTTCTAACCTGGAAATAAATCGACAAAATACCAATATTAAAATGACCACATTAGTTTTGACTACTTAATTATTGATAGCAGGCTATAAGTTATTTTAGATAATGTCAGTAGCTGAAAAAAGTTGGCATGATAAGTCGGCCTACGGACGATGCAGCGGGTTAGGTGTATGTAACAAGTTTATGAAGCGTAACTTCACAATACAGAGAGAGGATGTTTGAGTAACCTGCTATATGTATGTGTTTTACTACACTTCCACGAGAAGACATTCTTGTGAATTACTCTCAAGAGAAAAATAGAATGGAATTGCAAGTCCTTGAGGAAGAAGAAATTGTAACAACAACCAACCGTTGTCGATTTTATAAAATGACACCAGCGAGTGCTTTTGGAATGTGTACAAATACTGAATTCAGCGTGGTTCCAATGTATGCTAAGCTATAGATCTTCTCTCTTTTTCAATACGTCTTTTCCCATTTTGTACCTGCATGCCTTTATATCTGCCAGACAGATTGAGATGCGAAGTGCTAAAAAACAACATTTCACAAGCAGAATCTTTTCACGTAACTGATAGTATAAGCAGGGGCCAGTAAAGGATGCAAACATTCTGAAATTTCCAAACAGATTTGCAGAGCTAGAATCCAAGTCAAGATATATTCTTACATATTTTAATTATTCTTCTTCTCATTGGCGCTATAGCCCGTGGTGAGCCTTGGCCTGCCGCAGCAACCTCTGCATCCTCTACCCCCGTCTTACGACTTCATTGATAGAGGGCAGTATTATAGGGAGCCATATGATCAGCATGCCGACACCCCACCGGCTGCGTATTAAGCTCCTCCTTAGCTTAGAAAAATTTCTAAGCAGGTATCGGGAATCAAACCCGGGCCTCCCGGCCAGCAGTCAGCAACGTCAACCACTAAATCAAATGGGTGGCCCCATGTTTTAATTATATAACAAAATTTATCTTTGTATACATTAATATACAATATCGTCTTCTAATCCCCTATGCAATCAAACTGTGTACACTTATATTGGAAACAGGTTGATCTAGCTCAGTCGTGTTTATAACGCCTACCGTTTGAGTGCGTTTCTGTCGGAAGTGCCGGTTAGACTTTCTACAGTGATTTTGTCTGCCTAGAGTGAGATATACGCTGGTACAAATAATGTTTGTTTATGATTGTTATGTGAAAAAGAAATCATAAAAGTACTGTAGGAGAGAATTTGGTGCTGAATTTTCAGGAGTAATATTCCTATCGAGATGTGCAATACACATTGGTAAACAAATTTCAAACCCAAGGCATTTACATTGATAAAACGCCCTTAAGGTTGATCACACAGACCACCGATTAGAAAGAAACTTCTGCTTGAAAGCCTTTAAATATATGGTGGGATCAGGGAGATCGAGAGCGCAGCTGTTCCCGGGTGCGTGTGGTGTTGTTCATTTCTTAATTCGACAATATACATTGAGTATATTATGCCTGGTATGTTCACAATGAATGCACAGAGTCCTTATGTATGATTTATATGTGTTAACTCAGTGGTGAAAGAATCAGGACCATTTTTTTTTTTAAGCATTTAGTTGATTCTATTACTTATGTGAATTCCTTTTTTTCAGAAAACTAACCGAGAGGGAGCATGATAATGCTTTTTTTTTTCGACAGCACTCTGCCACTGCTCATATTGCGAATAATTCCATGACAGCAATTCACAATGTGCTTCTACAAGACAGAGTTATTAGTAGGGATTTGTAGTTCCTGATTTAATAGCCTGCGACTATTATCTCTGGGGTAAATTAAAAAATGCCGGTGCTTTTATACAGGTGGCGTTATCCATGCATTTTCCGACTTCAGCCACAAAGTACTGTTATAAACTTGACTAACATCACATCTGCCTCCACTGAAGAACAAAGAGTGCTTCGGCTTATAGATAATGCATCTCACAGAGATTCTTCATAATTTGACTAAACTGATTACAAAACATCAACTCATTCAGCAATTCATGTGATCTTCCTCTATCACTTCCACTTCCATTTTTACAAAATAAGGACAATGTTCGTCGAAATAGCATTTGCTACTACGCCAAAAAAAAAAAAAAAAAAAAAAAAAAAAACATTTAAATTTATTGTTGGCTGTTTTAGTTAACAAAATTTATATATAAGAGAGGCTCACAAAACATTTCCTCCCATTTATTTCTCTTTCCTATAACTTGACAAGAAAAAACAGGTAATCTTTGTACACAAATCTTTTTTTAATGTAACTCGTAGTTCAACTTTTCCCTGGGGACTGTAGTTCACCATCACCTTTGTTACAGAACCGCATCCATAGTGCTATATCCACTCTGCGTTCCCATAACATTCCTGAGGCATTCATGCATGCTAATCGAGTCTCGCATTCCGTATTGGGGAATTCTACCAGCTCCTCTTATCCCCCCGCCCCTTGACGTCAATAATTTTCTATAACAGTAAAAAATTTGTCAGAGTTTCAAATGAGTTTCAGGAAAGGAAGATGTATTGTTGATAATGTATTTGTGATAAAAGAGGAAAGTTGTATATGGCTTTTATTGACCTAGAGAATGGCTTTGATAGAATATAGCTGGAATTAAAGATAAATATGTGTCCCTTAAGGGCAAAGGCCTGCTAACAAGCAGGGAAAGCACGTTTTTTCCTAACGTGGTGAGCTATTCCACGCTAGTTGTTCGTATGCTGTTTAACACACTCTGACTGATTTGTTCTTTGGTTACTCCATTTCTCATTGCACTAGTTGCTTCTCGAGAGATTTCCATTTTTATCTTTCTCTTGCAACTCTTGACCAATCTCGAATTGCATGTTCCTTGAAGAGGTCTGTCCATCTTTTTCTCGGTCTGCCTTGTGTCATTTTTGCTATTCGGGGGTCCCTGCATTCTTGCAACATGACCGTCCCATTGTCATTTGCTTCTGGTAGCTATTTGTGCAATGTCTGTTGTCTGAGATAACTGATTTATTAATACAAAAGGGATATTGTACTTCAAAGTTATTCCCAGGTTCTTGCGTTGCATATTTCAGTTATGTTCTTTTGTTTTTCTGTTATTGACTATGTCTGGCACCTATATAGTAATACACAGGCTCAAACGTCTGGAATATGCTTTTCTTTGTTAGTGTTTGGTCTAATGATATAAATTTAAGGGCCCAAAATGCTCTCCAGGTTAATGAGAACCTTCTTTGTACTTTTTCCATTTTATCATGGAAGGACATCTATGTGTATTCGCTCACATATGTGAAGAATTTTTATTTCAGGTCCTTTTGAAATTAACCTTGTCGGTCCTGGTGGTGTAGTGGTTACCATACTTGCCTCCTATTCCCAAGATCGCGGGTTCGAACCCGGCCAGGATCGATGAATTTTTTTCGGGGGTAAAAATCCTAAGTATGGCTTCCTTCGGAAGGGAAGTAAAGCCGTGGGTCCCGTGTCGTACATTTACGGCACGAAAAAGAACCTCAAGCCTGAAAGAGAGGCCTCTGAGCAAAGTTTGTCGGCCGTTTCACGCCCTGAGTTGAATGGGACGCTGATGACCTGAGATGTTAAAGAGCGTCCATAAATAAATCAATCAAAAAAAAAAAAAAGAAAGAAAGAAATTAACCGCGTCTTCAGTTTGATTAGTGAAAGTGCTGCATTTTTTGCTATACTCACACAATTGTTCCAGCATAGTTTGTAGTGCTTTCGGTGTTTTGGCAATAAACCCACATCGTCGGCAATTAGTCGACTGCCATTTATGTTGATTCTGAAATTATTATGCGAGTTCATTTTCCTGAATATATGTTCCATTACACAAGAGAAGAGTTTGGAAGAGATTTGATCCTCTTTCTAGTCGGAATGGTTGTCCTTCTTCTTCTGTTTTCACTTTCGCGAAACTTTGACTATAGATTTTGTGTAGAATACTTTGCCTCTATTACTTGAGCTGCCAGAGTGTGTAATATGCTTGTTATGTACTATTGAGTCAAAGGCCTTGCTATAGTCAATAAAGGCGAGATATAGTGTTAATTGGAATTCCTCTACTTTCTCCATCAGCTGGTTTATAGTTTGGAAATGGTCTATTTTGCTGAATCTTGTAGGAGACCCACTTGTTGTGGTGGTTGATTTTCATTCAGAATCTTTGTTATTCTTGTAATTAAGATTGAAGTACAAATTACTAAAGAAAGGGTAAGTATTCAAATTGTGACTGTTTTAAAAGGGTTATATAAGGACAGTACTTTTTGTGTAAAATATGAGGAAGAGGCAATAGCCTGAGATATATAAAAAGGACAAAGACAAGGATGTAAGTTAAGTCCAATTTTATTTATTTTTTGATGATATAATACAAAATATCAACAATACCAATAGTTTCTTGCCTGTAATAAATAATATACAGATACCTAGTCTACTTTCCGCTGATAGTTTGGCAGTAGGGTCCATAACTGTAAAATGTTTAAAGCTGTCCCTACAGGAGTAAATTCATACTGTGCAGAATGTGGATTAAGTGTAAATGAAAAGAAAATACAAATTGTAGTGTTTAGAAAAGGAGGAAAATTGAGTAAATATGAAAAATGGAAAAAAGGAAGTACTGAATATAAAATGGTGAGAGATTGTATGTACTTTGAAATGAAAATAGAAGCAGGAGGAAAATGGGAGAAACAAAAGAAATTATATCTGACAAAGGGGAAGGTAGCAATGGCGGCTGTAAGAAGGTGCTTATTTAAAATGCCTGAGCTGGAGATGAAATGAATGGATAGAGTGTACAACTCAGTCGTCGAGGCTCAAATATTACATGGTATTGAAGTCTGGGGACTTGCAAAGGGTGGGGACTTGTGGACCAAGTACATAGCATGTTTGGTAAGGAAGTTCTTGAATTGTCCTTAACAGTTGCTAATGGAATGACTCAAATTGAATTGGGAAGAGTATCAAGAAAAGCATTGGTTTATGGAGAGAGCCTTAAAATATTTTTATAGGATCATGCACCTTGATGAATATAATTTGTTAAACCAATGTTTAAAATATCAAGATACTAGTCTACAAAGCATGGGTTGGACACGTGAACTAAGAAATAACTTAAATAAGTTATGGGAGGTGTTTGTAATAAAAGCGGAAAATAACAAAAGTTTTTGGAGAAATATAAGAAGATTTGAAGATATTGAGATACACAATTATTTAGTCAGATAAGCGAGAAAAAAATGTTGGCATTTTATGTTACAATGAAAATTCATTAGGAAACAGAGAGATATGTATACGTCACTAATAAAGAAGAAAGATTGGGGATAGCATAGTTAAGAGCATGAGTATGGAGGCTAAAATGGCAAAGAAATGATTATTCAAAAGCTTAATGTCCATTATGTGGGGGAAGAGAGGAAATACAACACACTCTATTTGAATATCAGAAACAGAGATTTGGAGAAAAGAACGTGTATGGTAAAATTGAATAGGAACACTCAAACAAATAAAAGACTAAATAATAACTGTAAGAGCATTGGGAAATAATTAGAGAAAGTATAAAATAAGTGGAAATGAACTGTTAAAAGAGGTCAGAAATAATAACGTAAGAATATCACTATAAATGCACACGATGTACTAACAAGTAATTGTCAACTTTAATGGGCTGCCCAGCTTAGTGGCGAGGGCCAAATAAAACGGGCAATCTAATATATGTATTAATATTAGTGGTTACTTATGTTATAACAGTGCAGTGTCTTCACCTATTGATTGAACAAGCAGTTATCACTAAGAGATTTACAAGAATTTTTGAGCAGCCGCCCTTAATTCAAATACAGATCGCTTTCCCCAAAAGTTCGTTTTCAATGTTCTATTTTGTTCACGCATAAACATATTTTACCGACACGTCTTGCACTATGACGGTGAAAAAATAATTCCGGCCTTAAAATAGTGTAAATAAGTTTAACTCACTCCTGACCTTCACAGAGTACACGAGGTTGGCAAACATACCACGCGTTTCATGAGGGCAGTCAGCTGATGCGCTGTTAGCGTTGCACTGGGCGTGACACAGACGTGACATACTCGTCGGACATAACGAAAGGATGCGATCGTTGTTTTCCCTACACCGCAATTGTAGCCAGTAAATCAGAAGACGGTTCCACTTTGGGTCGTCCAATTCAAAGAGCAAGGAGAGGAAGGTTTGAAGAAATCATGCCGCTTAAGATTGAGGTCCCAATATTTGCGAGTATCTTGTTGCATCATCCCCAAAGAAACTAATGAAATCTTAGATCACGTTTATGAATAGTGTTTTATGCCCAGTTAACTATTGAGGCATCACAGGCGGTGACACTGATGATACATGAGATGAAATGATAAACTGTGAAAGAATTTTTTTAAAGGGAGGAAGAGTTCCAGACCTAAGTTTAGGGTACCTTCCCGGCATTTGAAATGTATGAGAAATGAGGAAAACCTAGAAAAAAACCTCAGCCGGAGAGAACGGTCCTGGTGGGAATCAAACCCAATACTTCCTGCTCAGGAGTCCGCGCCTTAACGACCTCGGCCACCAGTGGCAGTTTAGGTCACGACGGTTGATGGACCTCATATTGATCAAAAGTATTATTTTCTTATCTAGTGGTTTACTAATTCGGATGTCCTGGTTTCGAGTCCAGGTCATGTCAAGCTGTCTGAGTAAAGTTTATTTCTTCGGAGTTTTTCCTTACCCTGAAAAGTTGAACGCCAGATAGCTTTAAGGCGCCAAGAATTCCGAGAGCTTATTTGTGTCATCATTAACTCATTTCATTCAGAATTACTCCTATAGTATTCAGCCCACGTTGTGAAAGTAGCCAAAGTGACAATAAATGAAAAACAATTTAAAAGAAAAAAATACAAGGTAATTATGTAGAACATCAAATTAATTAAATTTGGTAAAGAAGTTTTTTTTTTTTTTTTAAATCCCGATTTTCGCTTTTGATTGATTGTTTATTGGTGGTTTCTGATTGACAGAAGCATCTTTAAGCTTTACTGTTTCTTTTTCTCCTAAATTCCCAACTTACGTTTAGTTGCGAAAGTATAGCAACGTTTTTGAATTATAACGTTTCTTATATAATAAAATTAGGTTAAGGAGCTGGCGAGTTTAGCTTAGTTTTATAATTACAGTAAATGACATACCTCTGAAAAGTGTATATCGTTGTTTTCTTTGCTTTACAGAGTTTTACCATATGATACACATTGCTCGATAATTAAGTAGGGGGAGCAGAGAAGAATGCATAAAGAGCGTATACTGCGAAATTACTATATAAAATTAAGGATTATCTAATGGCGAAATCCACTGCACAAATATCATCTCCATTTGCTAATTTTTCTGCATTTATTTTCCTGACAGTATTTTACCTCATATGAAAAGTCTAACATAACCTTAAATAATAATAATAATAATAATAATAATAATAACAACAAAGGATCATGCGGTTGTTTTAGTGTCAGTAATAATTAGTATTCGACGGAACACTTTTTAGCGTTAAGATATTCCAGAAATAAAAAAGAACAAATTAGAAATTTCTAGGGTCATTTGGTTAGAATTACTAAGAGAAATTCGATTCAGCATCCGAAGTGTGCAAGTGTGCAACCAGAAAATTATCGCAGGCTTTAATTCACTAGAGCAGGTAGAGCCAACATAATAATCAACCATCACCAATTCGGTAACAAACTTTAGGGTCAATAATAAATACAGTGTGCTTGGTAGAATCAGCACTAACAAGAAATATAAGTATCTCCTCACTCAGTTAAGTTAGAAATATGATTTTGATCTTATAATATGTATAAACTCTTCAAGTTTTGTAAAAATGAAAATATGACGCTATTGCGGCTGCGCGTGGTTTTGTGAAATGGCATAATCAGCTCTTAGGAACAGGCATTGTATTAATAAAGAAGCAGCACAAAAAAGTGTCTGCCAATTAGAGATATGAATATCCCCTACATTAATGGTGTAGATATTCTAAAATAATATGCAAATCTGCGCTGTGTAAAGTGACATAACGGAATGATTGTATAGTTGTATCATTGAAGCTTCAGTTGCTTGCTGTTGTATACAATTTGGATTTTTTATGCTAAAAGTCGAAATCTTTTATGGAGTGTCATGAGCAGTGGGTTTCGGAATATTCAAATCTGAACTGGCCTGACGAATTGATTTCTGCTGCGAATGTTTGCTTACCATCTTTAACTTTAGCTGCAGACAGTGTTTCTCTTCATATTTAACATAGAACCTGTTTCTAACAGCTGACCGTCATTTCCCAACGGTATGACGCTCTGGAGTATTTGCATCATATTCCTACCTGAATTTTCTTTGCATTGCTATTGGGAACTTTTATTCCGCTAACCAATAACAACGTTTCACTTTCTGCTGAACTGTGAATTCCGTTATTTTAACTCCATGTGTTGTTATACTTCGGGCAGAACTTGGAGAGTTTCTGCACAAGATAAGATGCAAATCATTTCTAACTTAAAACTGAGTGAGGAGATGTTCACATTTCTTATTAGTAATGATTCTAGCGAACACAGTATACTCCGGAATACATACATTAGGTAATAATTATTATTGTGTGTTTCATGGCATATTTATTTTAAAAAATAGCAATAAATGCTCTCGGTTTGTATTCATCTATTCCATCGCTTTCCTTATGCAAAGCCCTCTGTAGGAGAATACAGATAGTAGTCAATTTCGTGACATGCGCACTGAGAACTCGATCTCGGGAAATACCCAAGCTGCCCCTACTGTATACTGCGCATAGGAAGTCACGCCAGGAATGAGACTGTCGCATCTATAGCACGTTCTGGTCCTATGGAGTAAATCTTAGTTCCTTCTTTCAACAGTTTATGTACCTATGTCCTGATGTCCTAATTTGTGAAAAATTGAGAGCTTGGAGTTATTCTCATATAATCCAAAAGTAACTTGATATTAAGTTAAGACAAGTCAAAAAAAACAAAACAAAGTTTGCAAGAGTTACACCGAGAGATCTTTGTTGAGATGATCTACAAACAGCAGCTCCTGAAGAGTTTCCTACTCTTGAGCCATCTGTAAAGATCAGATGACCCTTAGGTGCAGTAGATGAATTTTTCGATCTTCAGTTCTGATTCTGAATGACTGTACATGATGATAATTTTCTTCCTTAAAGAAGTAAGATAGACATTAATTTATTCACCTTGTCCGGCACGTGTGATACACATACGCAAAAGTGTAAGTAACAGCAGTAATATATCTCACTCAGTAGCATGCTTTATGCGGAACCCAAAGTGAACTGGGGCTCCCAGTACGAATATTGAACGTCAGTGCCTTGGCATGGTGCCATATTGATTTGCAGTCATCATAGAGCCGTTATGCGCGCATGACAGAGCTTCGGTACGGGATTATAGACGATCAGAACCCCACTGCTCTTTACGGGATATTTAAGAGCTATTTAGAGCGGTTGGATTGTTCAATTCGACAGCGGGGCTTCATTCTGAACCACTGAACACAGTGAAAATTCGCTTCAGCAACCTCCTGTCTCTGGATCAGATAATGTTAAACAGGCCAGTGACACCTAGTGTGGTGAATGAATAGATGCATTTTAGGATGTGCAATAATTCTATACTTTTCACACATCATATAAACTGTGCTAACCTCGGGTGTTATCTACAATATTCTTGCACCACACGTTACCATAATTATTAGTATGGAATTAAGACCTGGGTTATACCGCAGTTCTGCACTGGTATTACAGAACATTTATACGAGGGTCACTAGATCAGTATTGAGACCACCCCAAGGGAAAGAATTGTTGTCATTGGTGTTGCTATGGTGGCAGGTAGAGCTCTGTTATGTTTGTCATTTTCCTGCATTTTATGATTTAAGTCTGGAAAGTATGAACGTTCTTGTAAGTGCAATGGAGATTCAGAGAGAGCATTTTTGTGCGATGATCTTGTACGATTTCAATGTGGCTTAAATGAAACGCAGTCACTTGAGCGTTTGACGTAGACTTTCGAGGACTTTTCTTCTATACATGTTCCGCTATTTTGGAGAATTAAAGAGGGGGTGGCAATCCCTTAAAGATGAAGAGAAGGTTGGCCGACCAAAAACAATAGTGACTGAGAAGAACATCACCTCTGTGGAAATAATGATCACGGAAGATCCAAGACTACCCTACAAGGACATTGAACTGGCATTAGCGATTAGTTCGCAGAGTGCTTTAAACATTCTTTATGAAAATCTCCGTGTAAAAAATGCCTTCAAGATGAATTTCCCGTAATTTGTCTGAAGCAGAGAAGCTCCACAGGGTGGAACGGTGCCAAGAAATGCTGCAAAAATTTAACTGTGAAAAGTCAGATATTGTTACGTGTGACGAAATATGAATATATCAGTTCGATACAGAAATAAAACGTGAGTACTCAATTTGGGTTTTCCCTGATTACCAAGAGGCCAAGGAGTGCGGATAAGAAAAGGATTGCCTCTTTCTCCTCTACAAGTGGTCACATGGCAACCATAATCAGAGAACTGTTACTGTAAAATGGTACACAGAAATTTGCCTTCCGAAAGTGTTTCAGAAAATCCAAGAACGGCGTCCAAAGACAGAACTAAGGGGCATTTTGTTGCATCATCTCACACCGTCAATGCAACAATGGAGTTTCTGCAAGGAATTGAGGCAAAATTAATCACTCATCCATCCTATAGCCCCGACCTGGTACAATACGATTTCTTCCTGTTCCCTACTTTGAGGAATCCGACCTTGAGGTCACCGATTTTCTAGTCCCGAAGAAGCAGTTGCAGCATAGAGGAGGAATTATCTGCAGTGCCGGAAACTGAGTGGCGTGGATGCCTCCAAAAGTGGTTCCAGAGGATGGAACGCTGCATACCGTGCCAGGGGGACTGAGAAACTGGAATAAACTAAAGGTTGACACGAGTGTTCATTATTTGTTGTCTCAATACTTAACCTAGTGGCCCTCGTATATAAAACAATGCTTATTTAAGTAATAAAATCTGATTACTCTTGAGCAGCATAGAAAATGTATATATTCCTTAAAACGAACTGTTATCAATGGCAATAATGTTGGTTGTTATGGATATACCGCAATATATAGGGACACCTTGTGTTGCCACCTTCGATGTTCTTTCTTCCGAAATCCACTCCGAGCTGGATATACTTCTCAATGTGTTCACCTGATGTCGCTGCTATCTCGCAGCTAACATATGTGTTTAATGAGTAACTGTTAAACGTTACAGAACTATTAATTAAAATATTAACTGTAATGAAAAGGTTCCTTTCTTTAAAACAGATATGAATGCCAGTATTTGTTGCTGAAATAAAAGTCAGTATATAGAACATCACATTTATTAAGTAGGTAAATCGTGTTTTATTTGTCTTTTTTTAACTCTGGTTTTCGATTTTGTTTGTTTATTAGTGGTATTTTGGTATTGGTATTATTATTATTATTACTATTATTATTATTATTATTATTATTATTATTATTATTATTATTATTATTATATTTTTCCCTAAATCTCTACCTCATGTTTACCTGCGGAAGTGTCATGTTTCTGAATGTTATCGGAATAAAGAAATTTTAGGTTAAGGAGCTAACTTATTTATTTCGTTTATTTACGGAAGCTCTTTAGTATCTCTGGTCATCAGCGTCCAATTCAATTCTGGGCGTTGAAAGGGCCGGTAAATTTTTGCTCAGAGGCCTCTTCTTTCAGGCTTAAGGTATTTTGCATGCCATAAATGTACGATACGGGACCCAAAGCTTTACTTTCCTTCCGAAAGAAGCCATATTTAGCATTTTATGCTGGAAAAATCCATCGACCCTGGCGGGGATTGAACACGCAATCTTAGGTCTACTTGGCAAGTATGGTTACTAGGACCTACAGGAGTGTAGCTTATGTTTATAATTACCGCAAATAACTGATGTCAAACCCGTTTATTGCTTTCCATGCTTTACCACAGTTTTACTATATTACTCGGTGATCGAAGTCAGGGAAGAAGAGAGAAACGTCATAAAGAGATGTGAGTGATGTTCTACAAAATTACTATATAAAATAAACCATTATCCAAGAGCGAAACATCACCCGTAGTATGTCAATTTTTCTCTGTTAATTTACTTGGCAACCACATAAGAACAGTTAACATAGCCTGCGATCATAATAGCGGAGAAATGATTGGCCGATTTGGTATCAATACTAATTATCATTGGGTTGAACGCTTCGTTGCTTTTAAGACATTACAGTAATTACTTATTTGCTTGTTTTATTTACGTACGCTCTTTTATATTCCACTCATTAGCGTCCGATTCAATTCAGGGCGTGAAACGGTTGAAAGTTTTTGCTTAGAAGCCTCTTCTTTCAGGCTTGAGATACCTTTAAGGCCGTAAATCTACGAAACGGCAGCAATAACCACTTCCCTTCCGCAGGAAGCAATAGTTATGATTTTACGCACTAAAAATTCCATTAAATCATTGTCGGATTTGAACCCGTAACCTTTGGTCTACGAGGCAAATATGGTTACCTCTAGACCACCAAGACCGACTAATTAACTGTAGTGAAAAGGCATGAACTTTGAACTTCTAGGGTCACTCGGTCAGACCAGAAAATTATGCAGGGCTTTAATTTACAAAAGTGGGTAGTGGGGACAGTTGTCAACAATCACCAAATTTAGCATCAATGATAAATATTTCGGAATGCCTACATTCTGCAATAATTATTATTAGTTTGATGGCAGCTGTTTAATTTATTAAAAAGGTAGTAATAAAGTGTTCTCGGTTTGTATTCAATTATGAGATCCCTTTATTATACCTGGCTCAGGCTAGGTAGTGTTCAAATTTCGTGATACGAGGATAGAACCATAAGTTTCCGATCTAACCATTTTCTGGGTATGATAAAGAGAAAAACTATATTTCACTTTTCAATATAGTTACCCTTTATTGCGATACACTTCTCACATCTTTGAATTAACATTTCAATATGTCCCCAAAAATAATCAGAAGTTTTGTCTGCAAAATGGGCATAAACAGCATCCGTCACTTCTTCGTCACACTTAAATTTCCTTCTTCGAAGGTCCTTCTTGAGTTTTGAGAAGAGGAAATAGTCTTTGGGAGATAGATCTGGATTGTAAGGTGGATGGTCGATTTCCTTGAAGCCACATTTCTTCACAAGAACTGTGTGCACAGACTCGTGAAGAAGGCGCACACCATCCTCAGCTATCTTCGCCTTTTCTCTCTGATGAAAACACGTAATCTGTGCAGTAGGCCAGCATAGTACTCCCCATTTACTGTGGTGTTCCTCTCCTTGAAGTCAATGAAGAGTATTCCTTCACAATCCCAAAAGATTGTGGCCATGATCTTCTTGGCTGGCTGAGTTTCGAAAAGTTTGGCCCATTCTTTTACGGTAGAATATGAGGAAGGTGCTTTCCCATATACGTCCAATTTCATTTGGAGTAAGTCCTTTTGTGAAAAACTTAATAACAGCTCGAAACTCCATTTTGAACATGTCACAATCTTTTACACATAGCCTTCTTTATGCAACTATAGCTGAACAACTGAACACAGCGGAGCGGAAGTTACAGATGCAATTATTTACTTAACAGATTAGGTATGACACCAGTTAAGGCTTTTGTGAAGACGATAATCCTTATCGGTGAGGCCGGAAACTTATGAACCTACTCTCGTATTTATACCAGAAGAATTTTTAACTGATACTGAAATTAGTTTTTTGTGTTCATGGCAATGCGATGTGTAGTTTTATCTTTTTTTTAAAAAAATACAAAAAATGTTCAATAGATTTTCACGTAGCAGAGTCATGATCACAAAAAACTAATTTATTGTCGAAAATATTTTAATATTAATAAATCTAGGATTTACCTAATACATATTTACAATATACGAGGGGTCTTCGAGAACGGTTTATAATTGCCGTGTTTTACTAATACAGCGCAATCTATGAACACATGCATTTATACAGCAATAGGCTGATACTAGTACCCGTTGCAGACGCTAGATGACGGTTATAAGCAGAGTGTGTAGCGAAAAGACTGTGTTCGTTTGTTGTCAAGTAGAGAAAGACGTAGACAAGACGGAAGACGACTATCATTGAGGAAGGCGTCAAAGCTGCAAAATTGCATATACGTTTAACTGCGGCATATGGTCAGGAAACTGCTATCACAGTGGATTCTCGGTGATAGAATGTGAGTGCTTGTCATCGCGGTCTTCCCGGAACATTGAGGTTAGATCTGCATTGTTTATGACTGATAGGCATATAACTTTTGATGAAATGGAATGCAAACCATCATTCACGGAGGTTTGAATATAAAAAAGCGGTGTGTGCACATTGGGTTCCACGAGACTTGACAAAGACACAAAAGTATAAAATAGTTGGCCAGTGGAATTGCTTAATAAAGATCCGGTTTTTTGGGAGAATCTGGTGACTGGTGATGAGTCATTGTGTCACTACCACACATCAGAGAAGAAAGTCCAATCCATGCAATGAAAACATCCAGGAAGACCCCAAAGCAATTTCGTGCTTCTCCATCTGCGGGCAAGCAGATAATCGTCGTTTTTTGAGACACTGCAGGTATACTGCTAAAGTACTAGTTTCCTCAAGGAACGACTTTCAACAGCGAGACCCTTGCACGGAGTAGTCGACAGGAATGTTCCTTCAACATGACAAAGACAGCAAAGATGGAATTGCTGGGGGTCATTGTCGCGCCGCACCATATTCATAGGACCTCGCTCCGTCTGATTATTTATAATTGAACAAGAAGAAGGAATCACTGCAAGGTAGATAATACAGTAACAACGAATAAACTCAGGCAGCTGTCCACGCGTGGTGGCATAGTACTCCCAAACTTTCGCGACGCGATAATTAACTTACCGGGAAGTTGACAACCGTGCATTGCAGTTGGTGGGTAGTCCCATTGTATTTGAACCATGTTGCATAATAAATAAAGTACAAAAACTACTGCTGTAAAACATTACAGAATATCTCTCGTACATTGCAGTGTATTCTTATTGGAATAAAAGATGTAGTTGATTCCTAAGCTACATTTATTTCTTTTTATTTTCGGGGGAAGGGTAGTTTCTTGTATATTTTCTACCCATATTTACTGTGTTAATATTAGTCATATATTTAAACCTAGTGCTTGAAAAATTATAATTTGTCATTGTAATTAAGGATATATAAAACTCATAGAAACTTTTAAGTTGTCGACGATAGAAAGAGAGCGCGCTTTAAAATATTTCTCTTCAAAAAATTCCACTGACCGCGGCTGATATCGATCCAGAAGTAAACGAGGACTCGCAACAGCAGGCCTCTACGAAAGCCATGCTCAGAACTGGTAAAACATCCGCAAATCTCCAGAGCTACTCTTAGAAAATTCTCCAATATTCATATCTATACGCTTTAGTGGGAAGTGAGGAGGGCGCTTTCCTCCGAAGATAAAGGGCCAGGGGATCTTCAGATAAATAACTATTTTTTTTCCGTAATAGAAAAGATGAAAATTAGAATATTTGTGTTTAGCAGCACTTAATGCTTAAATTTTATAGTTCCGAAGTTAACTTTACAATGTATCAACATCATCTGACAGTCAGTTATAAAATACAAAGTATTTCACATTTATAATTACATAATTAACTATAAATGACAATAACTGTTAAAAACCTTGCTACAGGTACAACCGGTTATTCTTTTAGGTGTCTATTCTTCATTTCTTCTTGGATGCCCTTTATCCACGTTGTCTCTGTGATCTTCCTTGTTTCCGTCTTCTTAGGATCCATTTATATATCATACTTGGCAAATTTCTTCACCCATTCGCATTAAATGATCATACCATATCCACTGTCTTGTTAAAATGTCCTCTACAATATTATTTTAATTCGCTTTTTTTTTTTGTCTTATTGTATAATTTGTGGTTCTATCTCTTCCCACACTTACTGACAATATCCATTAATCCATTTTAGCCAAAAATATTTTTTGTATGTAATTTTTAAACTGCCATGTTTCTGGACCATATAAAGCTGTGTTTCTAGCAATCGATTTATAAATGTGATGTTTTATTTCTTTATCAATCTGTTAATCCCGTGATCTAGGATTAAGAGTCGATATTGCAAATTTTCCTTTCTTTATGCTTTTTCTAATTCGTTTATCATTTTACCATCAGCAGTAATTATAACACCTGCATATTTATATTTGTCAATATATTTATCATTTCTTTATTTTCAATAATTACATTTAGTTTTTCTCCTCCTATTATCATATAACTAGATTTTACAAAATGAAAATTTGGGCCCGTCTTTTCATACTCTTCGATGGGCTCTCTACTCATATTATTATATGATCATTATTTGATCATCTGCAAATTGCAAAGTGTAAATACTTCTATAGTCAACCTTGACTCCCCACCTCCACATTTCTTCCAGATGTTTAAAGCTTCTTCAGATATATTTTGCACATGTTGCATGTCTGAGATGCAAGCCTTTGGCAACATGGAATTCTGGTGACAATCTGTTTTGTATTTTAATTGTTGCACAAAAGTTTCATATAAATTTTATATTGCTCTGATCAAATATTTTAAATTTACTTTTTGTAAACATTAAAAAAGTTTATTATGTGGAACTGTATCATAAGCTTTTCCTAAATCGATAAATAATATAGGTACTTCTTGATTATAAACTACAATTTTTCAATTTTCTGATTCAAATAAAATAGGTTATCAATAGGGGATCTTCCTACTCTAAACCCTATTTATTCCTCTGCTTCTTTGTTGTTATATTCCTCGTGTAATAATTCTTTTAATAGTTCATCATATATATGACTTAATAGAAGATGAATGCCTATTTTGACGTCAGTGCCTATTCTTGAGTTTCGTTCTTAAAGCTCCTTGTAAAACTACAAATGCAACCAAATATATATATATCAAATAAGGAAATATAGAAAACACTCTTAAAAGAGCAGAATATATAACGTTAGTTAAAAAGTTATGAAGTTCATGTAAAACAGAACAAGGAGAATAGGTACACAATTCACACGATATTTCGTATATCTAAGCATCCTTCTTCACAGTGTACTTTCAACACTTGAATACCTGATAAATTTTTGTTCTTCTTTTCTTCAAAGTATCAGAAACAACTTTCAAATGACAACTTGGGAGTAGCAGCAAACGTTAGGCCTTTCTGTAAAAGGGAAGTTTCAGCATGAGTAAACGTAATGAAGAACAAGTTAACAGCCTCCAGTTTATTGATCAAGGAAGTACAGGAGATTACGAAGATGGAGTAAATTCTAGGTGGACAAGGCAAATAAAAACTGGTGGCCAAATCCGGGATAGATGCAACAATCGACGACACACTTACTTGACTGTGCGATCAGTGATGCTTTCCTCTGCGGCGCAGGGATTTTCGTGTGAGCAAGCCCCCACTAGTTTACTGCGTCGTCGAGGGGCTATCAAGCCTGCTTGCTTACTCGTTGACCTTGCTGACTGTCGCAATCGTAGCCCAGCTGTTCCCGGGTTTGTGTTTACAATGGCATAGCATGTCTTTATGTATGATTCATATGTGTTAACTTGGCGGTGAAAAATCATAGAACCTTCTTTTTTTTTTTTTTTTCTAAGGATGGTAGTTTTCACTAGATTATTACCACGAATCAGAATAAAAGCGAAAAGCCTAGAAGAGCAAGTCCAAATAACTTTAATAAAGCTCTACTACTGTAGAAACTGACAGTTCTTGAAGATAAGATGCAGAAATACAAGATAAGCTGTCAAAGATGTGAAATACAAGATAGCTTAGAGGTAAGATATGAAATGCGATATCGGAATAAATTAAATTATCATGAATTCTAGGAGAGATGTCTGAAAACATTTTCGTTGATGTGCATGCACAGGGTTAATTGTCTTTATCTGCTTTCTAAAAGTTTGTAGAATTTGAAGTCAAACAGAAGGACCGAAATGCAGACGATATCAAATTAAAGTGTAGTGTTTCGCCAATTTTAGTTACATTGTAGTTATTTGAAATGATGAAATTCTTTTATTTTAAAAGTAAATACCACGTAGTATTACTTGCTATATTTAAAACCCATTCTTCAACTCTCATTATCGAATTCTAGTTAACGCGGGAACGTTGGTCATATGATAATTTGACTGCTATTCGTTTATAATTCTTTCACTCTACTTCTGCGTAATTGTCAACTGCGGGTGCCCTATCTTACAAGGATTATAGAGAAAATAATGGTAAAAGTTCAGTAAAACGCCAAGAACTCATATCAAGGATGATTGATGTATTTGCACACAAAAAGGACTGGAGGATTATGTAGGTACAGACAGATTTAAGGGCGAGTCACGGAACATTAAGTTTTTTAATATTTCTTGCAAATTAATTAATCACTGACATTAATGATGTTACATGTCATAATTTTGAACATACAAAAAAAATGTATGATAACATTAAAGAACTCTTTTCGTGGTATATTTAACACAAATTAAATTTTCCTTCAATTTTGACATTTCGTGTCTCAGTCAAGCTTTGCCAATGCTTGAAAGATGTTTATATTGGTATGTTGAAAGTATGCAGCGCAAATTTCCGTTACGAAATTCGTTTAAACTGATTTATGTAGGTATTTACTAATTATTTTCTTCCAACTTCTGTGTTTCCCGTAACGAGGGACCAAGTCGCTTAGCCTTGGAACAAAGAAGGGTGAAGCTTGTTGGTTCTTTTTGCACATAGCGTTGTATTTCATAAAACAAAATCTTTTACTCCTCGAATTTTTCATCCCATCGTTTTGGAATCGATTGAGAACTCCGAACAGGCTCCACCCACACAAAGTGCAGAACATTTACCCTTACCCCTTCAGTAAATGGCTAAATCTAGTCGTATACCACAAGCGGTCGGAAATTACATACCATGAGGCTATGATTGAAACTGTACCCTCTCCTATAGGTCTCTATCTGGAGTGACTAAATTACCGTGTTCCTTGAAATCATGTCACCCATTCAGTCATGTCTAGTGCTGTCAACGAACTCCCCCTGTGCCCCCAGATTGAAATTTAGCTAGCTGGTAAAGCCTATAGTGGTGCTTTCGTGATATAGATACAAGAGTGCCATTGCAGAAGCATGTAAAGCAAACAGATGCATACAAGCATTTTATGGTATCAAAATTAAATTTATTTAACTCTTTAAACCAACTCTGAGTGAAATTTCTCCAGAAGGAATTTTGTTTCCGCCATGGTAAGTTTATAAGCGTGTGAGTAGTTAGTTGCATTGATATCAGACTGTTATGTTTACAGTCTAACCACTTATATAAGTTAAGAGACCTCTAGAAGCTAAAGAATTAACGACATGCAGTTGAATTCCTGCGTTACAAGAACGTGAAAAGTAAAAAAGTATATGAAATAAATAGCCCTGTGATAAAATGTACTTAAAATTCCTTAAAATAACACGATCTTTCTCAGATTGAGAGGAAAATCATGGGTTTACTTCTACTGTACACCTGACAGAAATATTAATACCCATCTCTCTTGGCTCTTTGACAATATCTCAGTATAGCGAAGTACCGTGGTCAAATGACTGTTGAAATATGAAAACCACAAAAATTAATGGCAGTGCGAAAACCACAAAAATTAATGGCAGTGCTATCATCATTATTGGAAGATATACAGACAAGCCCATATAAAATATTGATTCTCATTCGCGTTTAATGTAATCAACAACGCTGCCCATTAGTTGGTTAGTGTCCGTGCAGGCGACAAAAACAAATAACATTTCTAAAACACACATACGTTGAAATAATAGCAAACAATCCTATATTAATTTTATACATTATTTCCTCCCGGATATACGCTATTTCCTGTTTGATACAATATTTACATATTTGAGGAAAAGCAGGCATGACAAGTTGGGGAAATGAAGCATCCATTGATCTGTGTCAAAAACTGACAGTGCGCCATAATTTGAGAACCAAATTTGGACTGCGACCAGTAAGTTATGTAAGTTATTTAACCTTACAAACAAATTACATCTGTAGTCTCTCACTGAGAACACATAAAGTTATTTGGCATTTATCTTTTTAGACAGTTAAAAGTAGTTATTTTGACACAAAGCACTCAAACATTTTAGAACATAAAATGCAATAAACCATCCTTACAATGTGTTCAGTACGGAACTAAGGGAGGTACTAACTTAATTCCCCTATAAAAGCATAAACAGAAAATGAAATCGACCAGAAATCACTGCGCATCTTTTGCTCATTCACCAGGACTATTCAAAACTACTTCACTTTGTAGTGATCAACATTTCCATGATATCCTGAAAGGTGAATGTTCTGTTGTAGCTGGTATAAGTTCTTTCGAAATAGCTTGTTTTAAATATGCTCCAATCACTTCAGTGGAAATAGAACGTTCTTTATCCATGATAAATGTTTTCTCTGACAAACAGCTGATTATTAGAATTGATATCTTGAAAAAAACATCTTGTTGCTGCTTATAACAAAGAAAATTAAACTTAGGTACTTTAATTATGTGATAAAGAAATTATTAAATATCCTAAATAGCTATTTTTATTAATAATGAATGATATTATTCTCTGTTTTCACTTTTACTAAATGCCTATTTTAATTATATTACTACCTATGCATAATAATAAAGTTACTTTATGCCTGAACTTCCAGGCTCTATTTACAATATATTACACCTTTTAAAAGTGTTATTATACCTCCTGATGGCCATAGTCAATTAATGATATTGCATAATAACAATTAAACTGTTATCTATTATTCGTTTTCATTGACAACCCTGGAACCATGTCAGGCTGGAAGAAAATCAATATCAGCTGGTTCCGTCATTGAACATGCCCAAGTGCAAACTATAATAAAATAAAATGTTATACAAGTTTAATGTAATATACGCAGGAAATGTCCCGATTAAAACAAAGAATTTGTGTAAAATTTTCTTCCACCAAAATACTATGTCCTACGTATTGTTTAGATTGTGTTCGTTTATTGCTGGAGAAAGAATGACCGTTGGTGCCAGTTGATTGTCAGAAATTTCCAGAAGCAAGTCTTAACTTTTAATGTAATTTGTGGTTATAAGTTCCGCCCTCCTCTATGTAGCAAGTTGGGGGAAAGCTAGGAAACAGTTAATTGGGAACAGAGCATTGGGAATTGGTAGGACGTGTCGTGTGCCGCCTCTTTCTCCCCGCCCAAAAGCATGCAAACTCACCTCGATATTTTTATAATGGTGTCTAACGCCCGTTTTTACTACTGAGGCACCACGGCGGTGGACACTGATGATACATGAGATGAAATGATAAAAATGGGAAAGGCTTTTTTTTTTTTTTTTTGAGAAAGGAAACGTTCCAGGCCTAAGTTTAGGGTACCTCCCCGGCATTTGTCATTTATGAGGACTGAGAAAAACCTGGAAAAAATCTCAGTCATGGAGGACGGTTCTGACGGGATTCGAACCCCAGACCTCCCGCGCTTTAACGACCTTGGCCACTCGTGGCGGTGAACTCGATATTGCAAAACTCTCTTCTGATAACCAGAAATATTATTATAAATTTCATAATGTAATTTATAATAAAAATAAGAGTTTTGCTTTAACAAACAAAAAAAATCGTTTCAATTGTTTTGCCAAGTGATTCTAACTGTTCAGTTAGGAAAGTGTAGACAAAGGAATCGTGACATCTTATTGGTGGAGGTGCCGTAGTACATTCTCAAAACTATAGCTCAGGACTTATAATATAATGCGATTACTGAGGCATCCGTGATACTTTCTGAGAAAACCGTACATAAAATTAATAACTTTGCAATGGTAATAAAAGGCCTTTGATCTCACCTCAAGTTATTTTTATTCAAAGAGTACTCTGAGCACAGCAGTGATTCAGGATCGCGCTGCAGTGGTATTCTTGCTTCGCATCGGGCGCAAAGAAGATGTCAACCCTATAGCCTCTTATTAAACTTTAATTGAACAACAAGTAGCTTCAATTACTAAGATGAATAGTGCACTTCAACATTAAAGAACTAGAGCCATTTTGAAGCTACACTCTTTAATGAATGAGAAAGAACTCACGCGTGACATCAGCTAGTGAGCATATAACGGGGTAGAGTTTAATATTCCAATTTGCGTCAGAAAAAAGTATTTGAATATTGTTTAACGCTCGTTTATGCAATCATAGCATTAAAGCCGCTTCTTGTGACGCTGTAAATAAATCCTTCCCAATTTATCCATTTCTGTGACCTGTGGTGGCTCAGTAGTGGAAACGGGCGTTAAACGCTACAAAAAAAAAAAAAAAAAAAAAAAAAAAAAACCGCTGTAAATCGTAACAATTATACTAATTCTGGCACTGGTTACCTAGCAACAATCTATACCATTCCATGTCATTACAGCCTTAATAACAATTTCCTGTAAGAAAAAGCTAAAATCGTTGCTCTAAAAAACAAACTAACATTCAGAGAATTAATTTATTAAACAAATGTTTCAAACCACAACAATATATGTTATTAATAATCATAAATTACCACTAAAATACAACCTTCAACCTCAACACACAAATCGTGTATTTCATGGCGCCTACAAGCCCCAAGACCTTCAAAAGACAAAATTACCTTCGTTAGGCGTTTCTATCATAAATCGATCAAATTCAGATGTAGAGAGCACATTTGGTTTTTCCCTTATTCCCATTGAACACTTCTTCAAAAAATTAAAAACCTTACCAAAAGATGAAACATCAATATTTGCTTTCACTTTCACTATATATTAAAATTTCGAATACACACGCCAGAGCATCGAAGGCATGCAAATCTTCGACTGGAAAAAATAAACATATCTGACAATGCAAATGTTAAATTGCTTACCATATTAATAATCAATAACGTTATATTATATATTTACCAGCTGTGAAAAATACGCCAACAAGATTTTTTTCATTGGTTGAACTGACATGTTTCTTTTTTCTCAATATAGAGAACTTGTCACAGTGCACACATTTCGATTTTGAGCTAGCTAAACTTCCTTTGTAATTTCTTCTAGAATGATATCCATATTTTCATTATCAAACATTGCGGAATTAGCATCTATTTCCATTTGAATTCTTCAACACAAAAACAAAATAACATTAGCACGTAAAAATCAGCTAAACATTTACTCGTGTCACAATTACCAACATTATACACTAGTTACATAAATATTTTACTACTGTAGCATTCTAGGCAGTGGACGCTGATGATACACACACGAGATGGAATTATCAATTGGAAAGGGTCTACAGGGGAAGAGGAAGATAGACTTAGGTTTAGGGAACCTTCCCGGAGTTTGCAATTGACGAAAACAGAGGAGCGTCTTGAAAAAAGGAGATCGATCCTATCGAGATTCGAGCCAGGAGCCTGCCGTTAGCGACCGCGTCGATACGCGTAGGAATGAACAAAAGTTGGCGTATTTTCATTAGATGCGAATGGAACCATTCTTGTTGCCGACACTAGTAGAACAATTCATTGCATGGAATATATTGTTCTTTGAGAGCGCGTGTAAAAAAATTAATAAATAGGTAATTAAATCGCTTTTACTTATGAGACGAACTAAAAAAACATATTCTCATAAGAATGAAAACAAAACTTTATTTGTGGTTTGATAATAATTAAAGAAATATTCAAAAGTATTAGAAAAAAAATTAAGATAAAGGCAAAAGTTTCCTTAAAACCAGAGAAACATTTCAAAGGTTTAACAGAAAAATTTTGAATGACAGTTCACCTTTTTTTTTTTTTTTTTTTTTTGTTTCCAATAGAATTATGGATTAATGTCAAATTTTATTATTATTATTATTATTATTATTATTATTATTATTATCCAACAGAAAGCATTATATAAATTGCATAACATTATATAATGATATTAGTTTAAAATGTTATACTTTAGTTTATAAATATGTGTTTAAGAAACGAACGAAGAGAGATTCCTACGTTATTTATTTTGTATACAGAATTATAAATGAGTGTTAAAACAAAAATAATGTTTAATGCACATTTTCTAATGAAATACTATTAGGTCAATGACTTCTATTATTATACTTATGACGTATTGAATCCATGGAGAGTATTTCGTTCTCAGTGCGTACAGTAGGGAGGACTTTTGGTATTTCACAGCATCTGATGTTTACTCTACTACAAATGGCTCTGTATAAATAAAGAGATGGTCTAATTGAATATAAAGCGAGAACGATTATTACTATGCTTTTAATAAATTAAACAGCCTCATATGTGAATGCTATCGAAATAATGTAAACATTCCAAAATAACGAGTCATCAACAAGTTCCTCCGCTCTTTGTGATATGCATCGTGCCGAAGAAAGTTGGTACTCCTACATATCTGACATTCCTTCGTAACCGGATTTTAGCACGTAATCCGCCCACCGTTGCTAAGGTTTGGACTTTGAGTGTGTGCTTGCCTTTGGTTAAGTGAACACAATAACTATACGCTAGGCTCGCGGTCGGTGATGCCACTCGAATTCGCTCCCGAAGTGAAATCTCGATAACACAATGGCTGCGGAACGACTTTTCGATGACACTTTGTTTACTACTGACGAAGTTTAAGTAGGCGGGTTAGTGGCGGTTGGCGATTGTGTTCCCACTAGCCGCTATTGTAAATGAAAATGTGCAATACTTTTCTGATTGATCAGGTTACGGTAATAATACAACAGTTCAATGTTAAATCGAATTCCTCTTAATAATTTGTACAAGTTACCTTATAAAATCCGAGTTCATATCTTTTCACAACTGGAAAATGTTAAAAACACTGAAACGTGTTACACCGAATAATAATTAATGCTGATGCTAAAACATTTCGCAATATGTTTTCTTCGCTGTTATTATTATTATTATTATTATTATTATTACTATTATTATTATTATTATTATTATTATTATTATTATTATTTCAAGTTATGTTAGGCTGTTCTTATGTACTAAGTGCTGCCAAGAAAATATAAATTAACAAATCGAGGTAGTATTTGTGCAGTGAAATTTGTTCTTTGATAATATTTTATTTGATATAGTAATTTTGCAGAACACCACTCATATTTCAATACGATATTCTTTCCTCCTGCCCCAAATTAATTATTCAATAATAAGTACCATATAGTAAAGATACTGTAAAGCTCAAAAAACGCAATAATTCAGAGAGATGTCGTTTTTGGATAATATAATCTAAGTCACACTGCCAGGTTCTAAATCTACTAAATTTTAATATCAGAAAGTAATTTATAAACGTTGTAATATTTTCTCAGCTAAACATAAAGCATGGATTAAAATTAAAAAAAATATATATAATAGTAATGCTTAAAAACGACCGTCATTCAGAAACCACCATAGACATTCATGCAGAGTCATCTGCAGGAGAGACGCTGATGACCTAAGAGTGTCAGTAAATAAACCATCTGTAGGAGATACAGGTAGTAATAGTCAATAATCATTCGATCTCGCGAAATACCCAAACAGTCCCTACTACGTGCTACTGAAGTGCTTGACACACGACAGAACCAGGAAAAAAAAAATACAGGAAAGGAAAATGCAGCGCTATATTCTCATTCATTAATAAGGGAGCTTATTGACGTAGGTCAACACGATGAAAATACGTTAAAAAGTGGTATTTCCTTTTGTACAATTTTATTAATTCGTATATGCAACTGTAGATAGAAAACACCTTTTCTGACCCTATCCAGTTTGATTTTACTCAACAGTTTATTGTGGTGGGAAGTTAAAACCAGTCAATAAATTGATCATAATTTTAAAAGCCGATATAGACTTGTTTAATGGAGTGACTGCAGTAAATAAGATTCTTAATAAAAAGTTTGATTGTGTTGTTAATTTATAATTAACCATATAATTGAAAGAAAAAGCAACTATAATGCACCAACTTGATTATGTCATTTATAGATTTTAAAAGATTTTCGACGTAATTAACTAAAATGCGCTATGGAATGTAATGAAAGAGAGAGAAAAACAATATCGCAACATTTAATAACAGTTATACATATATATTCCACTCATAGGCGCTACAGCCCGTGATGATCCTTGGCCTGCCGCAGCGACCTCTGCCTCCTCTACCCTCCGTCTTACGACTTCATTCATAGAGGGCAGTAATGCAAGAGGACATGTGAGTAGCATGCCTGCATTCCGCCGGTCACCCATCACACGGTTCCTAGATCGAAGAACGCCACCTCTCCATCAGGCAGGTTCCCAATCATCTTCATGAACCTGTGTGAATCCCTTCCAGACATCCCTAACTTGGACAAATTCCTAAGCAGGTACGAACCCGGGTCTCCCGGCCAGCAGTGAGCAATGCTAGCCAATAGACCAAGAGATAGTCAAATATACCGTATTTACGCTAATATAATGCGCCATCGAATGTAATGCGCACCCCAAATTTGAAACTTAAAATCATAAAAAAAAAAAAAAAAAAGGTGTTGGCATATTGCTGTACGACTTCTTAGACATACGGCGTCCGCTTCATAAAAGATCAGGACACAGAATTTATAAGTGGACTATTGTTACGTCTTGGAGCACGTAGGACAAAATCCATCACTCGTTCTGTTGTCAGTAGAGTTGCTGTAGGTCAAAGAAGAAAAAGTTATTTCTTATGGTGTTACTAGTCACAGGTTGTCCGTTCTTCCTCCTTTCATGTACGAACTCCAAAACTTTTTCTGCAATGTCAGGATGTCTTTCTTTGCGAGGACAGTGAATTTCTTTCTACTGGCTTTAGTTGCAAATAATGTCAATTTCTGTTACCGCCACAAGTGAACGTCACTCTCAGCTACATTGAACTTTCTTCCTGTCTTTCTGTTAACATTTTTTTCAACATAAAGAATTACTTTACGCTTTAAAGTAGCATCATAAGATGTTCTTTGTTTGCCCTACATTCAATTGCTGTTGATTTGTTTCATTTACGGACGCTCTTTAACATCTCAGGTCATCAACGTCCCATTCAGGGCATGAAACGGCTGATAAAATTTGCTCAGAGGCCTCTTATTTCAGGCTTGGGGTTCTTTTTCGTGCCGTTAATCTACCCAAGGGATCAGTGACTTTACTTCCCTTCCGAAGGAATCCACACTGGTATTTATCTGTTTTTATATACTTTAACCCCTTCATTACCATTATTAGAATTTTATGATTATACGCCCCAAAAAAATACCTCAACCCGAACTGGAATTGAACCCACGATCTTGGGCCTACAATGCAAATATGGTCACCAACAGACTCCATTTCATGACTATCTACTATTCAAGCGTTCTATGCAATATTAGGCCAACAATAATGAAGCAACTTTGAGAATTACAGCAATGCATTATGACGACGATAAATTTGAATGAATGTGGCAAACTGCAGAAATAGGTTTGTACTAGAATCTAGTACGTCATTGAATCTAATGCGTACCACTTTTTTGAATACTAAATTTGAACAAAAAAGTGCACATTAGATTTGCGTAAATACGGTATATATATATATATATATATATATATATATATATACTTTCAAAACGAAAACATCTATTACCAATTAAATATTTATGACATTTATGAAACAAAGAACAATTATATCCAATTAAATCTTTTAAATTGGAGATAAAACTATTAATTACGATATATATATATATATAAACTCATAAAAAACACTCAAGAGTGCAATATAAAAAGGTTCACATAAAATTTCACATTAAAAACCGTAAAATTGAACACTAAAATCACACTATATTTCGAGCTTGGCTCTTGGTCATTTTCATCACGTGACCAAGAGCCAAGCTCGAAATATAGTGTGATTTTAGTGTTCAATTTTACGGTTTTTGGTGTGAAATTTTATGTGAACCTTTTTATATTGCACTCCGAGTGTTTTTTATGAGTTTTTATGCTTTTTAGAAGTTTTTATTACTCTATTAATAGTATATATATGTGTGTGTGTGTGTGTGTGTGTTATATTTTTCTTCTTACCTCTCGTTTTATATATATATATATATATATATATATATATATATATATATATATATAGAACGAAGAAGAAGAAGAAAAAATATAGCAGTAACTATAAATAGAGGAGTAAAACAATGATGTCCTTTTTCAACAAGATATTAAGATATTTAAGATATTAAACAATTGTTTAATATCTAGACCTGCGAATCATATTAAGGTTAACATTTTAGTCCTATATATGATACAATGAGGAAATAAAGCAAGTACTTTCCTCTTGCGCAATGCAGTAGAACTGTGCGCAGATGGAGATAAACAAATGAATAACGTTTCTGTATTGAAAAGTTGACGATTATGAAAATGCGGAGACCAGAGATATGTTAACAGCTTCATTTTTTCATTGATCTTATTTTAAACATACTTATAGATGATTTCTCGCAAGTGCACAATAAATTTCTGTAGCTACTAATGCAGAAGCAATATGAAATTGTCGTAGTGCATGTGTTGCTGCGGAACATTGTATTCGCCATGGCTGTCAACCTGAGAACGTTGTAATTATTGTCATAAGGGCGGACGAAATGAATTGATGCAGTCGGATTAATGAAATTTGCTTTTTCTTGCAGAAAAGAAAAACTGCTTCGCATCCTGATGGAATTACTCGTTTAATGAACCTGAATGTTTACCGACCTGTTTTACTACTTAGGTACCAAAAGCGGTGGACACTGGTGAAACATGAGATGAAATGATAAATTAGAAAAAGGTATTTTTAAGGAAGGAAGCGTTGGTGCTGTTGTTTATTTGGTTTATTTATGAACGCTCTTCAACATCTCACGTCATCAGCGTCTCATTCAATTCAGGGCAAGAAACGATTGACAAATTTTGCTTAGAGGCTTCTTCTTTCAGCTTGAGGTTCTTTTTCGTGCCGTAAATTTACGAAACGGATCCAGGCTTTACTTCCCTTCCAAAGCAAGCCATACTTAGGATTTTACCCCCGAAAAAAATCCATCGATCCTGGCCGGGATTGAACCCGCGACCTTGGGTTTAGAAGCAAGTATGATCAGGACCGACGAAGGAAGCGTTCCATGCCTTAATTTTGGGTACATACCAGTCGTTTGTCATTTATGAGAACTAAGAAAAGCCTCAGTCAGGAAGGACGCTTCTACACTTCTGCTCACGAGTCCGTGCTTTTAATGCAGTGGGGAGGGGAAGGCGAAACCCCACCCGGAAATTATCAAGTTCCCCCTGAAACTTATAAATTATTTGTAAACGGATATATAATATTTATAATGAAAAGTCAAATTAATCAATTAATTAAAATTATCCTTCTTTTTGATGAAATGGACAAAACTAACAGAAACAAAGGGTCCGTGTATAGCGTCAGGGCTGATATCATGTAATAAGCTTGCATTGTGTTAACGAAAACTTCTTGCAGATGGTTAGTCAGTCACCAATTAACTGTGGCAGGATGATGTGCTTGTGCGGTCATATCGAAAGAACTGTAATTGAAATACAAGATCTAAACAGCAAACTTATTTTTTCTTTCCTGTTAAAAGACAGGGTATTGTAAACTCATCTATTGTCGGTCCTGGTAGTAACCATACTTGTCTCTTAAACTCAAGATCACGGGTTCAATCACAGCCAGGGTCGATGGATTTTTTCGGGCGTAAAAATCCTAATTACGGCTTGTTTGGAAGGAAAATAAAGCCGTGGGTCCATTCCGTAGATTTACGGCACGAAAAAAGAACTTCAATCCTAAAAAAAGAGGTCTCTGAGCAAAATTTATCGGCACTTTCACGCCCTGAATTGAATGGGACGCTGATGACCTATGATGTTAAAGAGCGTCCGCAAATAAAACAATACACAACACTTGTCTAATGAAAGAAATGCTAGTGAGGCGAATTTCTTAGCGATTTTTCGTTACTCTTTCTCTGTCTTGGAATAAAATTGTATTATTTATGACCCATCCTTATTGCATCATCATGAATAAAGTGTTAAAAAAAGGCTTCAACAAGAGATTAAATAACAGCATTATGTGCAATGCATTTTAAAAATGATATTGAAGTTCTATGAAAAAAAAAACAGGTGGAGTGTTCATTTCTGTATCTTTCACTAAATTTAGAAAAGTTACTGGAAGCATGGAAAACGTAGAAAAGCATATAAAGTCAGAAAAAGCGCAAAAGCAGTTTGCACTTTAAAATTATAGAATACATGATTAAATGCTCTAGTTTATACGCATATAATCATCAAAATGAAACCGTAAAAGCGTTGAGATGATCAGCTGTGTCTTCTTTAATTTGAAGTAAGTATTTTGTTAGTAAGGAAGAGAGATCTCCCACACAACGAAATATGAATCTCTAATTTGTAAGATAGTAAGCTAAAAAGTGATATTAACTTGGAAAAGTGGATTAAATTTCAGAGTGAAAGTTCAGTAAATATACTGCTTTAGAATTATTAAACTGTATTGATGAGGTTCTGGACAATCAAAATGAAACAATTCTCTATTATTAATGGCAAATGTTTGTAGCCAAAATGAACTGTCCATGCTAATTCGTTATGTTGCATCGCCTCTGTCTTCTGAAATGAAGGAAAGGTTTTTATGTCTGGTTGAACTGAACTTTCTTTCAATAACTTAGTAATACGGTCCGTCATTAGGGTCCGCGTTGTTATCAAAAAAAAGTTGCCATACATTCACTGCAGAGCACATGTTTTCTCCGTTGCTGCCACCAATTGTAGTATAAAACACCATATAATAAAATGCACATTACATTTTTAAGGACTTTTATAAACCTTGACACATTTCTCCTAAACGAGAAAATATATTGCATGTAATTCGGTGCTTAAAAATACCCGTAGCTGTTGATATCTGGGCCCTATTTCACAAAAGTATGGTCTAATACATACAGGTGTATTAGTGCAGGTTCTTGTAAAGTATGATCTTGTAACTTTCTGTTTCATCAAATACATATACACTCGTAGTATTGGTGAAAAATTACAAGTGACGTCAAGTGGACATCGTATAAAAGCAAGATGGAGGAACAGCTGTTTGCCATACGTGGAATTAGGTTATGTTAACCCCTTCTGGATTTTTAATGCACGGAGCGGATCATTGTCATTCTGAAAAATGGGTATTGTTTTTTTTTCTTAGACATAATGATAATTTAAATACTTTATTAAGCATTTATCGATATTTAAAAGTAATAATCCACTTTGAGACGACGGTCCTATATGGTTGCATTTAGGAGCATCAATTTCAGCCATCGAGAGATGGCAGAACAGTCGCTCTCGGGTCATTTTATTATTCCATTTGATCCTTTATATTTATTTGTTTGTTTATATTGCTGGACAATCACGTTATTATAAGCAAAAAAAAAAAATGGGAAATGTGTGCCAAAAGAAATTATTGAAAAAGAGAATGAAAAGAAATTATTTACATGGTATGTAACAAGAACCTTAAAAACACAAATGAAGAATGAAAAGAAATATTTGCATGGCATGTAGCAAGAACCTTTAAAATACATTAACTAGGACGTTTACTTGCAATATCAATCATGAGCCTGCTTTATTTGCACTTAACTAACTTTATTATTCACAATTACTTTTTTATTCTTTCTTTATACATATTCCTACTCATTATGATTACTTCCGCCAATACTTAGCACATTTGGGTTAAATGGCTCCCAAAATCATTAAAAAGAGAATAAATTTTGTGCTAGCATTTGAGGTTACCAATATTACTACACTTGCAGAAATTTATACAAATTATCAGTGACCAACTAATACTTCTGTAGAACAGTACAACGAAAATTTACTTGTACCTTTGTAAGTATGGAGTAGTAAAGTGCAAGCAAGTATAGCAGAAACCTTTGTGGAACAGAATTTTACTAATAACTACAAGTTACCAGTCCGTACACTTGTAATGTATTAGACCATACTTTTGTTAAACATGGCCCTGCTGAATGAGTATCTATGCTATATTCCTGTGCTACAAGTCCATCATGATGGTATGTGAACATATACACAAGGATGGTGCGGATTTAGCAAGCTTGCAGGAAGAATCTTGTTAGAAATTATGAATTACAAATGTCATTATATGTATAGTGTTTTTGGACGAAACATGAAAAGCAGTTTCAAGTTAAAGAGTAAAATTCTGCAAAAACAATCACACAAATTTTCAAAACTCTCAGTATTTTTTCTATGACTTTGGAACATTTAAAAAAAACATCGACCGCCTTTGCGATGAAAGTGGGCGGTACAAGTGGATACCGCCCACTTTTTCATTCTGTTTATTTTTTACCTCTTGCACGAAGACGAGCAGTTATGCTCGAAACATAGCTTTATATATGTTTTGTTGTGTAATTATTTTATACGTGGATCGTTCCAGTATATTTTATGCGTTACATATATTTACATATGACTTATAAGAATTCAATTTTTGTCAACTTCTTTATTTATATGGTTTGCACTTACAAAAATGAGGCGAACGGAGGCCATCGGGCCATAGCGAGCCGCAGTAAATCAGTGGGTTCTCCAGTTTCTGGGATTCTCTCGAGGTTATGTCTAAATTAGTGTGTGTGTATGAATTGATTATAAATTTCATTTTTACCGAATTATGTATTTATTTCATTTGTACTCGTATTTACAAAAAGAAGGAGAGCCTGCAATGCTAGGCAAGTTTAAAAAGTTTTACTCGTGCGATTCACATAATGAATTTTAACCAAATTATATAGAAAACGACTGGAAAAAACACGGTGAAAGAATATCAGACACCAAAAATAATTTTAGGTCTCAAACCAATTGATGTAAGGCTGTTGGCAAACTAAGTAAACGTGGTTACAAAATTTTTAACAAGCAATTATATATGAGACCAGAATGGGCTTAATAACATTGAAGAAAAACTGATGAACTAAATTTCTCAGAATCGAAACAAAAATTAGCCTGAATTTTCAGTTTCCTCGGACACTGATTTTAATACTCAAAATGTGTTTTATATATATATATATATATATATATATCTGTGTCTGTTAGCGCTATAGCAGTCGCAAATTTTTCTCAGCGAAAATGGACATATAACCATCATCAATTAACAAACCATTCAATGAGTTTGTTAACCAGCAAAATTGAACCATTGGAGCAGGGGTTAACCTAAAGCGAAAATTTAAAAATCGTTCTATTGGCCGCTGGTTTTGTTTTCCTAAACGAAACTCGGTATATGCCATTAAAATAAATAAAAAAAAAACAGTTTCCGAAAATCAGTGAAATCAGATTAATAGAAGTGAGGGTTTACCTGATACCGAAATTTTAAAAATCGTTCTAACGGCTCCAGTATTTGTTTTTTCGCAACGAAATTTTAAAAGTTTACATTAAATAAAAATATAGTTCCTGAAAAGCAAAGAAATCGGGCCTTTAAGAGTGGGGATATACATGTAAATGCAAAATTAAAGAGGGGGTTAAAGCGAAATTTAAAATTCGATCTAACAGCAGCAATACTTGCTTTTTTTTTTTTTTTTTTTTTTTTTTTTGTTTCTCAGTGAAACTCGGTAAAGTTATTGAAATAAAATAATAGAAATAGTTTCTGAAAATCAATTAAATAAGATTATTAAGAGTGGGGGTTTACCTGAAACCCAAAATTTAAAAATCGCTCTAGCAGAACCAACTTTTGATTTTTCACAATGAAACTCGATATAAACCATTTAAATAAAATAAAATATATTTTCTGCAAAGCAAAGAAATTGGGCCATTAGGAGTGGGGATATATCTGAAAATCGAAATTGACAGAGTGGGGGTTAAAGGGAAATTTATAAATCACTCTAGCAACTGCAATTTTATTATTTTTTTAAGAAAATCCGGTCTATGCCATTGAAATAAAATAAGAAAAATAGTTTCTGAAATTCAGTGAAATCCAATTTAATTAAGAGTGGGAGTTTACCTGAAATCCAAATTTTAAAAATCACTCTAGCGGCACCAATATTTGTTTCTTTGCAACGAAACTCGGTATATACCATTAAATAAAATAAAAAAATAGTTTCTGAAAATCAAGGAAACCGGAGTTTACCTGAAACCGAAAATTTAAAAAGTGCTCTACGGCAGCTATATATATATATATATATATATATATATATATATATATATATATAATGTAACAAATTAACAGTAATTATAAAAGCAGAAAAGGATAAAACACTAAGAGAAAGTCACACTTGTAATCTCTATATTTCGAACTACTAGAGTTCTATGGCAAGAAGACAAGTTACCTTGTCTGGTAATTTGTTACATTGTTAATAGTGTTACTTTATTTTTCTTTTTCTTTTATATATATATATATTCCACAGAAAAATTAGATATAGAGTATTAAAAAAATCAAAATAAAGCGTTTGAAAATTAGGGAAATCGGACTATTAGGAGTAGGGATTTGTCTGAAAACCGACATTTAAAAAACGATCTAGCGTATAATTTTCTCTCAATTATTTCAAAATAAAAGGACAAATTAACTCAGTATACATACTGTATTAAACAATGCATTTGTTTTATATTTAACAAAAGCCTTGTCGTGAAGATAGCAAATGTGGAATATTAACCTAATGTGTGTGTCAGAATTATTTTGTAAGAGGGCTCTGTAATAGCCTTCAGAAAACGTTTGCGTTACATGCTTTTATTGCAATAAAATTTAAGTTAAATTTCAAAACCAATGAAAATCGATGGAACTTTCGATTGTTCTTTGTCGATTCTGTATGTTTACTTACTGTGTTGCAATTGTTTTAAATAGTAACCTTTTTTTTTTTTATTGAAACATATGAACATCATCTTAAATACACAAGATAATTCGAAACTTTCTCTCTATTTTAGTGAATGTAATGATATGAAGAGCTCGGTTCATAAACAAGATTACATTTAAAACTTTTTAAAAATACCCACACAGTACAGCTTTGTTTATCAGTGGTCAAATATTTTATTTAGTTAATAGTATACCATTAATTTTTGTTGTTTAATCACAATAATAAAAGACACAGCAGTGTCATAACTTATTTCATTTTATCAATTAATAAAGACTAGTTTGGATTTTACATTTATTTTTAAAGTTACTCAACTTGGTGAGGAATTCGCTTAGTTAACGCAGCTCCTGCGTGAAGGACTTTGTTTCTTTTAGAAAAACATAGCGCTAGTATTAAATACTGATTTTGCTGAAACTGCTAACATTTTTTTAAAAACTAACATTCCTTCAATACACTTTTTAAACCGCCACGAAATGACATAATTTTTCCCACAAAAATTCCATCGATCTAACATTTCATTCGCAAGTAGTCAGGTAATTGAAGGTTGCACAGCAGTTATATGTCAAATTCTAAGCTTTTGTAATAGTTTTGTATGTGTAGAGAGCATTTCTTTAAAAAGCAAACTAATATAATTACTCGAAACGATTTTTAAAGGAATAACTTTCTAATGATTAGAATATTCGTCACTTCTTATACTATGGGGGCGACGGGAAGTGGGGACGGTCTGAAGCGCGGAGGTCGGCAGAAGGGTGAATATTATTGATTTCACGTAGGTTTTGGTTATATACAGCTTGTGGTGCACAATGACATATCCATTCATTGCCCTTCGCGGGGAAAAGGGTGAACCTGTTTCCTGTAACGTGACATCTGTTTCACAGCCGCAAGTTACTCTAGTTTTTATTTTTTTATTTTCCCATCTCTTGTTCTGCCTCAACCAGATGATATCACATTGCGACAGATTTCCTTCTGAACAATCTCGAAACGCTATACCCTCCTGCGGTTTTTTTGTTTTTTGTTTTGTTTTTTTTGCCAGCTGATAGCAAGCGTACTTTAGAAAGGTTGTAGTGTTATTTTTAAATAAAACAAAAAAGCTTAACAATTTTCTTTAGAATTAAAAAAAAATGTTTCTTTTTTGTTTTGTTTGTATTGCCGCGAATATATATATTACTTAGTGTCAATAAAGGAACAATTCTAACTTAATGGTTATGAAATACTATCAAACGTGTTTACCTTTTAGAAATTGCAGCCGCTTTCCGAAGCTCTGTTGGTGAAATGTTCAGTTCAGGTTAGAGATACACAAAAGCACAGTTGATTAAATGTTGACTCGGTTTCACACAATTCTATTCTTTTGCAAATTTTGTCTCTTTGATCTGCAACTACATTATTCGCAAGTTGTATGCTGCCTATGGATTGTCATGCTTTGAAAATACCTGAATTTCTGTAGAATTACCTAAGTCATCTGAATTTATAACAGTTTCAGCCTTTGGCCTATGCACTTGTTAAAAGCTTGTATTACTTTTAGAGCTATTTATCATAGAAATGCAATATAAACAACTAGCTATTGTCATTTTGAGTGAAGGAATTGTCAAGTCTGCAGTACGGTATCTTCTCCGCAGCACAAAAAAGGATTGTTACGATTTGACCGCCGATAGAGCATGAAAGTCACTCGCACACACGAAAGCAGCTATCACACGCATACATACACTCTATGCGAGATACCAAAACAAAAAAATAAGAAGGGGGAAGTATAACCAACACAGTACCAAGACAGAAACAGCTGTCGAGTCCTGACAGCTCCTAATACAAGCACGGCCCACACGACACTAGCGGCCCCCGCACCATTGAACACTGCTCGGGGTCCGTCGCTGCGGCGCATGCGTCTTCTGTTCCCTGCATGACGAGCGCCGTTATTCAACCCTGGGAAGACAGTATAGCTCGCTGACTGCCACCGTACGCCGGTGAATCTCAAAACGGCGTAATGCGTAGGGGTTATGTTCTGCAAGCCCAGGAACGTGGTAGGCGTGGTCACGGCGAGAATACTAACTGCAATAAAACGTTGTAACGTACTGCGTAAACGCAGTAGCTAACAAATGAATAATCGGACATTGACAGGTTTGCGTTCCTGATTCAAACCCACACGCGCATGCGTAGCCGTCGTCTCATATTACCTCCAACATTTTTCTATGAGATGCTATTTTATTATTCAACTAAAGTGGTAAACTGGTGATTCGCAAAAGTAGAGCTTACATACCCAATAAAATTGAAAGGTTTAAACTTAGAAGAAAATAAAAATATAGATGTATTTATTTATATTAGTTGTGTTCTTGGAACATTTTAATAACTATTTCACTTACGTGACGCCATCATAAAATCGATCAATGAAATGAAACAACATTTTGAATTTTGACCAATCACAGCCCGATATCGCGGTGAAATTATCGTAAAGTCTTATCAAATCTCTTTACCACGTACGCTGATGACCTGAGCTGTTAAAGAGCGTCCATAAATAAATCTTTACCACGTGAAGTGCATTTATCTTCTGCTCAGTGTAGCTAGCTCTTCCCCCCTCCCTCCCGCTCCACTATAATTCCTGTACATCATACGGATTAATCAAGAACATAATTCCACAATACTAAATAAAGTGCGGAATTCTGCTTTCATATCTTCATCTACTAATCCCCAAATGTCCTTTGTATCCAATGAAATTGTAACCTTTTCATTCAAACTTAGGATTCGTGTTTTCAATAATAGCATACTTCACTAACTTAATGTGCATTCACTCAAACAACTATTTTAATATATTCACCAAACTGTCTGAAATAATGTTGTAAATTATGTAACAATACCTGCCTAAGTAACCATGAATTTTAATAAGTACCTTGTTCATAATGGTAAAATGTTACCTCGGTTTCGTTTTACTCAGTCTTTTAACTTTCTCCACAGATTGATTGATTTATTTATGGACGCTCTTTAACATCTCAGGTCATCAGCGTCCCATTTTACTCAGGGCGTGAAACGGCCGACAAATTTTGCTCAGAGGCCTCTCTTTCAGGCTTGAGGTTCTTTTTCGTGCCGTTAATGTACGATACGGAACCCACGGCTTTACTTCCCTTCCGAAGGAAACCATACTTAGGATTTTTACGCCCGAAAAAATCCATCCAACCCGCGATCTTGGGTTTAAAAGGCAAGTATGGTAACCACTACACCACCAGGACCGACTTCCCCACAGAGAAATGTCTAAAGGGGTCAAATCTGGTGAACGGGCAGGCTAACGTATAGCTCCCCTTCGTCTAATTCAACGATTTTGAAACAATCGGTGAAGACAAGCGTACGTCTATTGGGATATCTATCAGCATACACATTACATAAATGAACATCATTCTTTCTACATTATCCATGTCGACTTTTTCAGCATTACTAAATATCATCATATTCCATCACATCCTACTTCAAGAACTATCATAAAGTACTGACCTTGAAGTTCCAATGCAATCAGTGTAAAGTAAACATAATGTAGATAAACATACGAACATCGTAATCAAGCAAATACTCAATTACGCTGATGACCTGAGATATTAAAGAGCGTCCGTAAATAAAACAAATCAACTACTGAGTTACATGGGGCACACAACTGTAGGTATTTAAAATGTTCATCATTACAATATCTCGTAAACTACTTGCACTAGAATCAGGCAAAAACACCACTGAAATTCAATTTCCTCTAATTTTATTTTCTTGGTGTCAGCAGGCATTATTCTATTTGAAAAAAAAAACGAGCTTTAGTCAAGAAATGCACATTATTATTATTATTATTATTATTATTATTATTATTATTAGTGCATAGGCTGCAATTATGAGCCCCTCCCTAAACTTCAATCCTAAGAGAGCAGCACGTCAATAGCACCTTTCATTTTAGAAATATTTGCGGTTCAAGTTATAAATGATTCCCCCGGTATATAGATATATAAAATACAGAATATATATATATATATATATATATATATATATATATATATATATATACTGCATGTAAATATTACATATAATTACAAAGTAGATAAGGTAGTGTTAAGAGTTCCACTTTTTCTTCAATAATATTTCTCCAGTACAAGGGGTGAGAGAGGTTCGCAAATGCTGTACTTAGAGAACACGGTAGCTCAGTTGCTAGAGCGACAGTCCCGAAAGCTCAAGATCCCGAGTTCGAGTCCCGACCGTCGAATTTTTCAGGTTTGATTTTTCATTTCCAACCATTACAGTCAGTGCCATCTTATTATTATTATTATTATTATTATTATTATTATTATTATTATTATTCATCCTCTCTCTGGGTATAGGGCTGCTTCGTGTGCTTTCAATGTGTAATTTTTAAACCTTTGTATTTTTCAAATACATATAATTATATGAATTTTTGGAACAATATAAAGCTAACTAAAATTATGTTAATGCATATAATACGAAATAATTACTTTTACATGAAAATTTTAAGATTTTTTTTTTTCATTGGCTGTGCGCTCAATTTTTTATTAAACTTGCACTCATTCAGTTGCACGTTTCTCATGAACTGCTTGAACTATGACTGTAAATGTTATATGTTGTTGTAAATTACATTTCTAACAATTTTCAACACAAATTTGATCAAGAAAGTTTCACTTTTTGAAATAAAACTAATTTTAAAATAAAAAACCAAAAGACGCTGATTCATAATTATTACTGGAAATTGTAGTATTTGTTATGAAAAAGGTGCCGTAAAACTTTCATTAAGATATCACAAATGGTTTCTGAGAAAAGTGCATTTGAGTTATAAAATCAAGCTACGGGAAATTGGTGTTAGAGTTGAACATGCATAAACATAAGAAACTCACTAATTCAAAACTTTCCAACCCCACAATCCTTATATTTGAACCTCTGTCTACTCTTTCTACTTCGATTCAGTAGTATTCTTTCCACTCTGGTTCGTTTGGTCATCATTTCTACCTGTTTGTTAGCTTTTATGACACATCGTTTGTCGATTTCTTGAAGAAATGTTTTCATGTTGCCACCAGTTTGTTATCCCTAGATGATTCAACACTTCAATTCTGCTGCTAGATCCATCATTAAAAGAGGTCACAGAATCCTGGACCCCCAGTCTTAAAGTGGTAGGTAGCACACACATGAGTAGTTTTGAGTATGTGTTCCCATATTACATTATGAAAACTTTCGTGTGGGTTTTGAGATCGCCCATGCTAACATTTGAGATTTATAAAGACTGGCTTTATTGCAAATAGCACAGCTTCAGGGAAAGAATATGTGTGATTATAGGACTCGCCTCCAATGGCCTCTGCACATCGATAGACGCACCATGTATTAGGACCTCCAGGACACAACCATGATGTGGGGAAGAGTCGGTGGACACATGAAAATACACTGCCCAGATAGCTTCATTCATTTTTCTGACAGTAATCTTTGCAGGTCTTCTTGTTGCCTGTCCATAGTAGAGTTGGAGAAGGTCAATTTCTGGATCTGTGTGTCTACCTCAACCAGAAATTGGCTTTCCATCTGACAATAATTTTCCTGCCAGTGATTTCTTCAAGCTTCGGAGACGGCACGCCACCCTCTTCCGCATATGGCCTAAATATTCTAATTTATTTACCATCATATTACTGTCATATTTATTTTCTTTCAAAACACTTCAAATTTTACCATTCATATTCCAAAGAGAATTAACCAAACAGGATTACTATTGTAACTGTCAGTGTGACGTGCTTGTTGCGGAGGTAGCAAACGCGCCGCAAATTTTAAATATAAAATTTAATGTCCTTTGACACCGAATCGACATAATAATTTATATATTATTGAAAAGCTGAAGCGTTCTACTTTTTTAAGACAAAAAATATCAATTTTTTCAACCCATCTAACTACCCAGTCCCCTTAACTATGTTATCCGGTAACTCGTTCATGTTATGTGATTGTCAGAGTTGAATGAATTCACTCCTAAGTGTCTCTAAAACATGCTTGATAACAAGTGACATTAAACTTATTCGTGAATTTCCGGATGCACCGCAGATCACGGATGAACTATTATGACATACATGTATATAAAGTAAACGAAGTCGCTCTGGCCAAGTGGAAGGTTTGATAAGGGACAGTAAAATACGCAGAGTTTGAATTATATCGTTTTAAATGCAAAATGAGAACTGCGAGACCAGCCAGACACAGCGCATAAAGTTTAATGAGGCTTTCAGATTTACACAGTCATCAAAGGAAAAAAAAAAAGGAATAGAGTTCATATAAACTGTAAATACTCTGTAGGGCTTTTTAAATTTTTTTTGTCCGATAATTTCATTATTCCTTATAGAGGTGCAAACGTCTCTTTCCCAGTAAAATAATAAAGAAAAGTCCGTCACGCAGGAGCTGCGTAAACGAAGCAAATTCCTCACCTAGTAGAGCAATTTTAAAAAATAATATAAAATGCTAATTATGGCCTTGTTAAATAATGAAATGACATAAGTTAGAGCATTACTATGTAGTATTAGGGGAACAAAATTAAGAGGTCTTACAATCTATAAGTATCACAAAAAACACATTTTATAATAATAATAATAATAATAATAATAATAATAATAATAATAATAATAATAATAATAATAAGTAGCCATATTTATAAACTGAGCCCATGATATCATTTTTACATTCACTAAAATAGAGAAAAATAACGGAAAGTTTTGAGTTACATTGTATATTTAAGATGTTCATATATTTCAATAAAACAAAAACATGTTACTATTTAAAAACAATTACAATTTACTAAGGAAGTATACACAATAAACAATTGAAAGTTTCGCCGATTTTATTGGCTTTGGCGTTTAATTTAAATGCTATTGCAGTATAATATGTAAAGCAAAAGTTTCCTGGATGTTATTACAGAACGCTCTTACATGCAAATATAATTTTCAACACATATTAGATTAATATTTCACCCTTGCTATCTTCATGACAATGCTTTTGTTAAATACAAAACATGAATAATTATAAATACAGATTATATGTTGAATTAATTTGTTCTTTTATTTTAAAATAATATAGAGAAAATTAAACGCAAGAGCGCCTTTTAAATTTCAGTTTTCAAGAATGCACCTACTCTTAATAGTCTAATTTCCTTAATTTTCAGAACTTTTTTTATTTTATTTAATTGTTACATGTCAAGTTTTGTTGTGAAGAAACAAATATTGTGCCTCTAGAGCTATTTTTAAAATTTTGGACTTCAGGTAAACGCCCACTCCTAATGACTCTGATTTTCAGAAACGATTTTTCATGTTCTTTTTAAATAGCATATACGGTATTTCGTCTCGAAAAATAAATATTAATGCCGCTAGAGCGATTTTTAAATTTTGGGTTTCAGCTATCTTCCCTCCTAATATTTCGATTTCTCTAATTTTCAGAACTGTTACCTAATTTTATTTCAATGCCAAATACCGATTTGTTTTTTAAAAAATTAAAATTGCCGCCGCTAGAGCGATTTTTAAAATTCGCTTTAACCCCCGTTCATTTTTCAGGTATACGCCACTCCTAATAACCCTATTGCCCTAATTTTCGGAAAATACTTTTATAAAATTTAATTTAAAGAGATACACTGAGTTTCGTTGATTTTGGTTGATTGTTTAAAATTTGCTTTAACCCTCACTCATTTTTCAGGTATACGCCACTCCTAATAACCCTACTGCCCTGATTTTCAGAAAATGCTTTTATAAATTTTAATTTAAAGAGATACACCGAGTTTCGTTGAGAAAAAACAAAAATTGCAGACGCTTCAGCCATATTTAATTTTGTTTAAAAAGTATATCTTTAGGTCAACCCCCACCCCCAATGATCCAATTTTGCTGGTTAACGAACTTAACGAATCGGTTGCTAATTGATGATTATTTGCCGAGTTTCGTTGAGAAAAACAAAATTAGCGACGGACAAACACACATATATACCTAGTAGGTAGGATCGATGGAAATTTGAAGAAAAATTTTAAAAAAAAAAATCCTTTCATGGGTACAACCGCAATAGCCTTGCTTCCTTTTCTTCCAATTCGCTAACAAGCAAGAAAGTGTTTACATTGAGTGTTAGATGAAGAATAGGTAACAATGAAAACAGCTTTATTACCTTACTCTAGGTATCAACACTAAGAGGCGGGGTGACTCGGGCGGTAAATTTGAGACTCGCATTTGAGAGGTGTCGGTTTCAATTTCGGTTGGGCCGACCATCCTGAACTTGGGTTTTTCGTGGTTTCTCCTGGTCACTTAAGAAGAATGCTGGGATGGAGATATACGCTTTTGCATTTCATATAATTTCATTACGTTGGATCTATTACACGGTCGAAAGGTCAAGGACGAGGTGTAATGGTAGCTTGAGCTTTGCCCCGGATCCGGAATGGATACAAATTTATTAATTTACGCTTATACCATGATGGATAGAAGAGAAAGTGGGATCACTGTGGTGAAACTGCGAACTAGCAGCAAAATAGTCGTTAGTAGGGGAAATTTGATCAGCTTGAGAAATGTTACCTGCTGTTAGGACGAATTAATCTCGGAAGTGTAACCACACATATGTGCAAATGCTCAGTTAAAATGAAGTTCATTTAGTGGGCACCAAACTTACTTGAGTAATGTGAGAAGCAGAAACAAGAAAAGGCCTACAACTTTGTTAAGTTTCCAAGTTCAGTTATAAAACATGTGAACATAAACACTTCTTTAAGCCACGCAAAAACAAATTAGAGTTAGGAAAATGGGCATAAGATAGTCCTTGCAGAAACAAAGCACTTGTGTTACGTGTGTGATTCGCATTTTTCTAATCATATCATTGTTAAAACAAATTCCATTTGTAGTGTAACATCGAAATTCCAATATTACCATGGAAATTACAAGCATACGCTGTTGGAAGAAGTAGAGAATAAAATAAAACAGGTCATGAAATATTCCCAGAATGCCAATGACTGGCGTAAATATTTCGCTTGACGTTGATTGCAGCAACATTTCTGAAGATTATCCGGTATATTGTGCGCAAGGCATCTAAAGTGATACATGCCAAGGATATTCCTTGGAAGACATTCCTGATGCAACTCTGACCTTGACTGGAGACTACAGTAACAACGTGAATCAAGGAAATGTTTTCTTCACGCATCCCTCAAGAGGGCATTAAATATGCTTATTCAAATGGAAAAAATAATTTCTACTGAGCATAATTTATGGGGGGAAATAATTTTGATTGTGTAGAAAGTTTAAGTGCTATTGTTATTGTATTGGATAAAATGAACTATTGTGAAAGGCACGTTATGAACACTAATTTTACATTACATCAATCACAGATTTTGGGCGGAGGAGAGTGTAATAATACAGACCGCTAATAATACTAAATCGCCCGGAGCTGTCTAAAGTGTCTAACAAATGAGCTTCGGCAAGGGTACATTAACAGAAATATAAACATATTCTATAATAACCCTTGCCAACTTGCTTAGCCGCTTCCGACCAGGTAAAATCTAAACTGGTATGGGAATGTCTAAATACCCTGCATCTCGCATAAGGCTTGATTTGCGGTGGATGCCGGGACATTGGGGGCATTTATGGAAATGAAAAAGCAGAAAGTACTGAGACATCCTATGTTGTCTTGAACTCTTGATGAAATCAATGCACGTACAGCTAAAACCGCCACGGGTGGCCGAGGTCGTTAAGGCACGGACTCGTGAGCGGGAGGTCTGCGGTTCGAATCCCACCAGGACCGTCCTCCCTGACTGGGGTTTTTTCCAGGTTTTCCTCAGTCTTCATAACTGGTAAATGCCGGGGAGGTACCTAAACTTAGGCCTGGAACGCTTCCTTCCTTAAAAAAAAAAAATATCCTTTCCCAATTTATCATTTCATCTCATGTATCATCAGTGACCACCGCCTGTGATGCCTCAGTAGTAAAAACGGGCGTTAAACACTACTCAAAAAAAAATGTACATCTAAGACAGCGGTAAAAATGTGAATTGGACAAAAACATAAACTTAGGACAAAAACAAGCTAGGAAATTGGTTCTAGGTCCAAGCAGCTCTTTCCTAAAACTGAACAGAACAGAAGAGGAATAAGGAAAGTAGTTGCTTTAATTATTGACCATGGTCACTTCGGAAAATATCTACATAAAGTGGAACTATTTAAAGATGAACCCATTTGTAAATTGTGTAAACAGGAAGAGAAAACTGCCTCGCATATCCTGTTTGATTACTCATTCCTGGTATTCTGTCTATAACCAGGGGAGACCTGGGAACGGACGCTGACATTGGAACCAAAGAACAGATTTTAGGAAACAGTGAAAACGTCTCTCCCTATGGGATTGCGCAATAAGACTAATAAGTTGACAAAACCCTCCATTATCTAATGTAATATCTACTTTGCCGCTAGAAAGGTTAACTTAACAACAAACCGCTGGATTACATGGTTGATAACTCGAAGATCTTTAGAAATGTCCTGCCATTGCATTTCTTCTAAGCTGTTTATTTTTTCAATTTAGTTGTTTTATAATATTACGATTTCTAGTCAGTTCGGTTCTGAGTTAATCAGTGGTAAACTAAACCGGAATGGATTACAATTCCTTGTTATCTCATGTCATTGCTTGAGTTAGCACCCGCTTCTAATATAGATCTTGCCATCTCGCGGAGAAACTGTTAACTATGATAGCGTTGATACATTTTAACCGTGGGCACGTGCGTCTTAATTACTGTTTTTTTTTTTTTTTTTTTTTTCCTCCTTTTGTACGGAGTCAATCAACAGAAGGAGGAACAGGGCGAAGCGTGACTTTTTGCACGGGGTTAGGTTGAGACATGGAATGTCGAAATTTATGGAAAATTTAATTTATATTAAATATGTCACTAAATGGCTCTCATTCAATAATAATTTACATTATTGATAGTCGCAATTTTGAACATGAAACATTTATAGCATTAAATGGAACTACACTTTAATTTTCACATTGTCTCATTTCTCGATTTGGAGTATGAGAAGTGCATTTGTCATGCAAGAGCAAGTCTCTGGTGGGAAATTCTGGTCGCTTCCTTTGAAGTTTTCCGAGGATGTTACGGCGTTCATGGTTTGTTCTTGAGGCCAGAATGCGGTGAGCATATGCCTTCGTGATCCCAGAAGACTCTAAGCATCACTTTCCCGGCGGATCGTGTCGCTGGCTGGTAAAATTGAACCAAAAACCCATCCTTGACGATTTGGGCTAGCATTTCGTGTCCTTTGTCGCGGTAGCGATTGCTGAAATGCCAGATTCATGCTACGGAATAGAGAAATAAGCACAATACCCCAAAACAAAGCCTGAAGATGAACAAATCAAGTGTCACCTGAATGTTTGAAGTCAGGGTTGTGTAAAGTTTGAACTCAGCAGGAGTCGAACCCAGGATCTCCGGATAGTCTCATATGACCCATAATTTTGAGTCTTCTTTAAGAGCCTTCAACTTGAAAAAAAGGTTACTGAAGTCATTTATGTCTATGGAAATGAAGAATCAGACTTGAAAAATTCAGAGCACAGGCGGGATTTGAACCACGATCTTTAGTCACACTCTACCAACTAGGCTACCGTGTCTTCCTCCAAGCACGGAACCATAAACCTCTCTCATCTGAATCTACACACCCCGGAACATGTCCAGTCGCCTTTGTAGAATATCTCTCATAGTAGAGAAACCTTAGGGAGTTCTCCGAGGTAGAATCAGATTAAGTTCATGGTTCCTGCTTTCGAATTCTGGCCATGCTCTGAATTTTTCCAAGTCTGATTCTTAATTTCATACTTATGTCCTACACGCGACTAGTTATAAAGAACCATTTCCATATATTTTGGTTGATATTTACAACCAACTGCAAATGAAGTAAGTCGCAATTATTTTTGTCTCTGGCTAACATGAATAAGCTATCTCTGTTTTTGTGCACAGCTCATCCACAGGTGTCGGTCCTCGTGATTTAGTGGTAACCATAGTTGACTCGACCCAAGGTTGCGGGTTCAATCGCGGTCAGGGTCGATGGTAAAAATTCTAAGTATGGCTTCCTCCGGAAGCGAAATAGAGCCATGTGTCCCATGTACATTTACGGCACGAAAAAGAACCTCAAGTCTGAAAGAAGAGATATCTGAGCAAAGTTTATCGGCCATTTCACGCCCTGAATTGAACGGGACGCTGATAACCTGAAGATGTTAAAGAGCGTCCGTAAATAAATCAAATAAAAATAATAATATCCACATACCGCAATAATACGTATCTTGTGGTAGAATTGGTGTAGCCAAAAGCAAAAAAATGTAATTTTTGATTAACTTTAAAGCAGCATGTGGAGTGAACAGAAAATTAAGGAAATAAAATACATATTCTAACTTATCCTTGATTACTGTTTTTATGCGACATTGTCTCTTATAATATATGCTCTACATTACGGAATAATTTTACTACGGAATGGTTCATATGTATTTGATAGAGTCTGCGGAAAGGAAACAAATGCAGAAACTTCAATTTTTTTATTGGAAAAGTATTACACATTTGTAAAGTAGTGTGACTATTATTTCCTGACGAATTGCTCTAGCAAGACCAACTACATTTACCATATCCCAATATTTATAAATAAATGGCGGCCAAAATCGCTCTACTGCTGCCAATGGCAAATACGAAACTTTTACGCACTATTACGTTTATAAAATAACAGTATTTATTATTACAAAATATTTCGATGGTTTTTAAGAATCTGGAATTGTTTACAAACGTCATGTAAACTAAATACGAAATAATATGCCTTATAAACTTCTCAACAGGTAAGCACAAATCTATTAACTTCTAAATTATTGGACACCTTAAAACTAATCAACATATATTTATCATCGTCTACTTTAATTAAAAGGATATAGTCTTCCTTGACAATAGTTATAAATGGGAAACTTCGCTTGCAAAGAAGTTAAAACATAACATCCTGCTCGCACCATTCATTAAACTCTCTTCATCTCGCTTCATACGTTCTTTCTAAGCTTTTCTTTCATTGCTAATCCTCACAGTCACACATTGTGGTGAATTATGAAAAATTGCACAAGGAAAATGTCTTCCCTAACCACAAATTTTGGTACGAAATATTTAACTCGCCCAACAGTTTCTTCATAAAATTCAAAATTTGCAGACTGTATACTTTTTATCCACTCCTCCTTTAATTATTACTATTCAGAAAATTTAAATATGGTATTATGCTGTGCACTGCCATAATTAAGACATAAGAGCAACCCAAGTTGTACTAAATACTATTACACAAGTTCCCGGTGTGATTTCACTAATAAATATTAACGTGATTAAAAATAAAAGAACTTGAACGGTACTGTTTATTTACTTCCAATTATTAACAACTGTAATAAATCAGGTAACTGCAACAAACCAAATAAATAAAGTCGTGTAATTAATAACCATGAACTACCTTTTTCACCCTTTTTTCTATCGATAACTACATTCGGGTCTAGTATATATAGTTGGTCTTGGCTCTAGCCTCTCTGGATATGAATTTCGAACAAATCGATTTTCAATGTTTAAAAACTACTGCTTGGCAATGTCGGCATTTCTTGATTGTTTCACGGGTCACATGATTTAATCTCTTCGTTTGATCTCTTTGGAGACAGCGGAATTGTTCGGCCGCCTTTTCCGCTTTTGTTTTCTTGCTATTATTTTTCAGGCATTCTTTTTTTCTTAAAGTATTCAATCTCTGTTACAACTGTCAGTCACTCATCTCTCATTTTGATTCAAAATTTAGGTTATCCATTTAAAATTAATGAACTGCACTAGCGTTTATAAATTGCAACACCCCTTGGCCTTTCATATGAAATCAACGTTTAAATAATTTGAAATTCATTGATTGAATTTAATTACTTATTAAATAGCATATTATTTTAAAATATCATTCTACACTTTGTTGTTTATATAAAAGAGTGATGTTTTTTTGCGAAGGTTTATTCCCTATTATACTCGTATTAAGAACCATGCAGTCGTATTGTTACTTACCGCCACGGGTGGCTGAGGTCGTTAAGGCGCGGACTGCTGAGCGGGATGTCTGGGGTTCGAATCCTGCCACGACCTTCCTCCCTGACTGAGGTTTTTTTCCAGGTTTTCCTCAGTCCTCATAAATGGCAAATGCCGGGAACCTATTCTAAAACTTCCTTAAAAATCCTTTCCCAATTTATCATTTCATTTCATGTACAATCAGTGTTCACTGCTTGTGGTGCCTCGATAGTAAAAACGGGCGTTAAACACTATTCAAAAAAGTATTACTACCTAAACCTTTTAGCTTGTTTACGAGACAAAGCTATTACATTATATTATAACTACAAGGGTGGAAATATCACTTGAGGTACCTGCTGCGACTGTAGAAGTTCTGGAGAAAACATACGTTGCAACATTAAAGGCAAAACTGCTATTAATAGCTGAAACAACACAACTGGGAAGATCTTGTATTGTTGCCATTTTTACGGTTCAACAAATTTTGGAAAAAAGCAGTGGATGCTTTAAAAATTTACTTTCTGTTAGGTAAAATGCCTTTTCTGGGTGGATATATTTAAGAATCAGACAGAAATGAACATGTTCCATACACTTGGGGTCGATAAAGACAATTTTTAATTGAACTTTTATTTATTTATTTTGCCTATTTTAAAGTTTAAACCTTTCCCCTATTTTTGGATTGTTGTGGATTTTTCTGTGTTTATGCATTTTAAAAAAACCACATAAAGAATTTCATTATATTGAAGTGAAAAAGGTTATAACAATTAAATGGCATGTTCAACTCATTAAAATATCTATTGAGAATCTTGTTATACTTTTATTTCTTTTCAAGCAGTCAAAAACTTTCTCCTCAACCCATTCACTCTTTAAATAGAATAGCCTTCATTAGTGAAAGGAACGTAAGGTTACCTCGGGTATACGAATACCAGGAAAGAGAGAGGATGAGTAAAGTAATGTAGTTTTGAATAGTCCTGGCGAATGACCTTGATCTGCGCGAGACAATTCCATGAAATTTGTGTTGGGGATAACTTATCAACTGCATAACTGTAACAAACAATTGCAAGAGAGAAAAATGAGAGCGGTACAGCTGTGCAATAAACCGTCCTTACAATGTGTTCCGTACGGAAGTAAGAGATATACTAACCGATTTCCCTATAAACACATAAACAGAAAATGAACTCCACCAGAAATCACTGCGCATCTCTGGCTCATTCGCCAGAACTATTCAAAAATACTTTACTTTGTCTTGATCAACATTTTCATGATGTACTGAAAGGTGAATGTTCTGTTCTAGCTGGTATGAGTCCTTCCGATAGAGCTTGTTTTAAATATACTCCAATCACTTCAGTGGAAGTAGAACGTTCTTTTTCCATAGTGAAAAATGTTCTCCCTGACAAGCGGCTGACTATGACAGTTGATACCTTGAAAAAACATCTGTTGTTGCTTTTAACCGAGGAAAGTAAACTTAAGCACTTTAATTGTGTGATTTAGGAAGTATATTATTTTAAATACCTATTTCCATACTTTTATTTATACATTACTGTCTATGTTCAGTATTTTAAATGTCTTTTTGCCTGCCTATTTTAACCAAAATAAATGTCTGAACTTCTGAGTTCTGCTTATAAGATATAAAATAACTCTCAATTGATGAGTTCCACAAAGGCGCTATAGAATAAAACAAAGTTAATATGGATACTGGAAAAGAATCATTCATTGTAAATAAAAGCAGAAGACAGGGCTGTAGATTGTCATCAATATTATTCCATTATTATATGATTTGCAGAAAGCGATTTTCAAACTAAATGTGATAAAAAAAATATAACGTGGCAATTTAAGTAATAAAAGTAAAGGTCATTCAATTAAACTAATAATTTAGATTTAGCAGTAATAGAAGCAATTATAACAGAATATGTGTCTGCCTTTAAATACGAGGATAAATGATTAAGTTACAAATTGAGGTGGAGTATTACATGTTCGAATGAGGCACCTGAGACTATTGCCACTAAAGGCAGCTGCAAGACGGCGGTGCATCTAATTCAATATACAACTCTCGAACAACGCTCGTTGAGCCTTTTTGTGGGCAGAAGTTGTAGAATCAAAGAATATTTATAAAGAAATTCTCTGTCATCTACGGTGAGAAGTGACTGTCACGTCAAGCTGTTTACAATTGGGTGCAAAAGTTCTTTGAAGGGCGAACAGTATCGAAGATGAACACCGCGTCGGCCGGCTAACAGAGATCGCCACAGAGACGAATTTGCAGTGAATTCAGGACTTAATCCTGGTAACTATAGACACTATAGCTGCTGCTATTGGTTGTTCACATGGGTTGGGCTACCTTATAATACTAGACTGATTAGATTTTTATAAAGTGTATACACGATGAGTGCCACAAATGCTGACGCCGCATTATAAAATGTAAAAAATGGGTCTGACATTGCAGCAACCGCTTCCATGATGAAGGGCATGAAATGCTAGCCAGATTTGTCACAGGAGTTGATTCTTGGGTTCACCATTACCAGCCTGAGACAAAGCATGCGCAGTGCAGTGAAAACATCCTGCATAGCCAGCGGATTAAAAAAAAATTATTAAAGTAGCACCATCCGCTAGGAAAGTGATGCTCAGAGTCTTCTGGGATCATGAAGACATACTAACCGCATTCCAGTCTCAAGACCGAAAATGCCAGCTCCGCCTGTAACATTTTCAGGAAACTCTGTAAGGTCATTCAACGGAAGAGACCAAGAATTCCCACCAACGTTCGTCCTCATATTGCCAACAAGAGATATCAGACACTGGGGAAGTTTCAAATGGTAAGTCTTCGAGCATTTTCCTTTTAGTTCCAACCTCGCTCCAAGCGACTTCCATTTCTTAAAACATCAACTTTCGGGTGAACGTTTTCCCGAAGGTAAAGCTGTAGAAAGGAAAGTAACCGCTTGGTTTCGACAACAGCCCAAAGAAACTTATGCTGCTGGACGTCAGGGGTTGTGAAACAATGGGGCAAGTACAGTGAGACTAGGACTTGGTCCAAAATATCAATATTAGAAAGAAAAGCAGTCCTGGAACATAACAAGAACATGCTCGTATAATATTTGGATGTATAAAAAGACACCTTGGAAGAAATATAAGGAAAGACATGAAATTAAGAGTTCATAATAGCAAAATTGGCTCTATAATATGCCTGTGAAATGTAGGTAATGGGCATAAAGAGAAATCAAGATTGGAGGCAGTACAGATGAGATTTTTACGATGATATTGGGGGCAACAAAGGCTGATCCCCTAAAGAATATAGACGTAAGAAAACCCTATGGGAAAAAGAATATAATATAATAAATGAAATAAAATGTTACCAGCTAAAGTGGAAAGAGCATTTCTAAAAATGGATCCTTTGAGATTTCCTAGGCACGCAAAGTTATATAGATCACAGGGAGGATGGCAACATTAAATAATGGAGAGAATAAGTTCAACATTAGCCTTGAGCGGGTCACAAAGATCTTAATTGATGCCGCTGGAATGACTTTTAAATTTTGGTTTCAGATAAACCCCCACTCCTAATGACCTGATTTCCCTGAATTTCAGAAACTATTTTTCTTATTTTATTTAAATGGTACATACCGACTTTTGTTGCGAAAAAATAAATATTGATGTCGCTAGAACGATTTTTAAATTGTGGGTTTCAGGTAAATCCCCACTCATAATAATTTGATTTCAGTTATTTTCAGAAACTAATTTTATTATTGTATTTCAATGGCGAATTTCATTGAAAAAAAAAACAAACAAACATTGCGGCCGCTATAGAGATTTTAAAATTTCGCTTTAACCTCCGTTTTTAAATTCCCATTTTCAGGTATACTCCCAATGCTTATTGTCCATTTCGCTGATTTTCCACAATTATTTTTATTGTTTAAATTCAATGGTATATAGCAGGGTTTCGTTGAGGAAAAGCAAAATTTGCGGTAGCTAGAGCGATTTTTAAATTTTCGCTGTCAATGAAAACTGCATATACCGAATTTCGTTGAGAAAAAACAAAATTTGCGACCGCTAGAGCGATTTTTAAATTTTCGCTTTAGGTTAACCCCTACCCCCAATGGTCCAATTTAATGAACTCAATGAATCGTTTGTTAATTGATGATTACACACACACAGATATATATGCGTATGTGTGTGGGTGGGTGTGAAAATTAATATAAACCATTAGCTATTTAACTAAAATAGCAATAACTAGAAAAGCAAACAAAAAAAGGATAAAACACTTAGAAAAAGTCGAAGATTTGTAACATATGTACGACTAAACATATATATTTATATACATATATTTTTTTTTCAGTCTTTTTGGTGTCTAGTAGGTAGGATCATAGGAGATTTGAAGAAAACATTTTAAAATATTTTTACGGATGCAACCGCAATAGCTACACTACTTCGGAATTCGCTAAAAGGAGATTTTCAGAAGCAGACCTCAAGGAGTAATGGCAGCAAGAAAACCATTGTATGAGCTTGTCAGCATAATTCATATGGCTAGAAAACATCGACAGTGGACACCTGCTGTTTGGTCTAAATACTTTGCAGAAACGAATCCAAATATGAGCTTTTGGTACCAAGATAAAAATATAGATATCTTTAAAAAATATCCGAATTTTAATTTTTTTAAAAAAGTATATATTGCTGAGCTTTGGCTCCCTTGAAGTAAACTCCTCCTCTATTAGTACGTCATTTCCTACGACGTTTAAGCTTCTGAAAGCAGCCTGTTAAGCGTTTTTTTAACAAAAAATAAAAGATTGCGTGTAGATTTTGTATCCCTGAGCGGGAGAGACTTAAAGCCGGTCCCATGTCGTAGATTTACGGCACGTTAAAGAACTTCATACCTGAAAATAAAGGTCCCTGGACAAAATTACTATTTCACTTCCAAGTAGTGCCTTAGCATCACATTATATGATACCTGAAGCGATAGGCTCGTCACCTGTTCTAACATCTGTAGGTGCAATTACATTGAAGTGCTGCATAACCGTAATAGGCCTTAGGCCAAGTCTTACAATACGAAGATCAACAATAAACATGTCAAGTTAGTTTCACGTATTAAATATGTAAATAATTTTGATATACTATATTTGAAAACATGCTGTTTATTCTGGGACAAGTTAATTCGGAAAAAAAAAAAAAAACAGAATAATTGAGAACAGAATATTTGAAAGACCACCACCTTTCATCATGCACTTCTTCAATGCTCATACAGAATAAGAAATATTATTTTACCAAGAGTCTCGCTCCGAGCAGCCCTTTGCATTCAGAGCATGGGCTGCAACCGATACTGCTAATATTTCATTCCCCTCCACGCTTCCCTCTTCAACCCCCCAGACGCGTGATGAAAATGGATGACTAGGAAGAAACGTGGCACATGCTACACCTACGGCTCAGAGGAGAGGTAAAGTGCTCCTTTATGATAACCATCGTCGCACGCGGAACCCTCCAAAGTGTTTCTTCTGAAGAGATTTAATTGATTACTTTGCAAGGTGGCGAAGTAGGGGAGAATATTACCGAGGTTGCTAGGTCGAAACCTTTACGAAAGATGCTATGTTTTCTATTTTAGACTAGGTTGAAAAACTAAACATATATCTAAAGATTACTGCGATATTTCAGTATTAATGATCTGCAACGCCGTGCAGCTTTAAGTAATAGCTTCAACTTTTGGAAATGTGCTGATGTAATAAATCCCCAGAATTTGGTCGTGGAAAGAAAATGAGAGAGAAGAAAAACATTTCTAATCCAATGCGCTTAAAGCTTCCATAAATTAGCAAGTTAATAAATGCACTCTCACAAAAATTAATTATAAGTTAAAGTATAAAAACGAGGAGGTAGACATTAAAATGAGATTACAGTTAACAAATAGGCATCGAGTCATTTCCCTTTATACAATTTATACAGAAAAATGGCATCAAATTACGAGAGAAAAAGATAAAGTAAAATAAACAAGAAATTTATCTCCAAAAATGACAAAATATAACTATGCAGGGTAGTTCAAAATGAATGACACAAAAATAAAATATACCTGTGATTGCTGTAAAGAATACATTTCACAAACACAAATATAACACGAGAAGTTAAACTCCTTGAGTATCTGCGGACATTCACTATGATTGATGTACGTGCATTTGCGACACGGCAGACGTCTACACGATGGTACTGGTTCACGAAACTTCTGGGGGTTCCCGCAATCTTGCAAGCGGTTTGCCAAAATATTAACTCTAAGGACGGATTTCGAGTTTTTTATTGTAATGGTATTATTATTGTTTATACCTGGAATAACAAAATGCAGTCACCGTGAATTAGGTATATTGTACAGATGTTTAGATATTTAATGACAAGAACTTTTTTTAAACCCCGTTTAAACCAGAGGCATCAGAGGCGATGAACGCTGATAAGATGAAATGATAAATTGGGAAAGATTTTTTTTAAAGGAAGGAAGCAGTTCAGGCCTAAATTTAGGATACCTACCCGGCATTTGCCATTTATGAGTGAGGAAAACCTGGAAAAATCTCAGTTAGAGGAGAAGGTCCTGGTAGGGAATCGAACCCCTGATCTCCCGCTCACGAGTTCGCGTCTTAATGACCTCGGCCACCCGCTTTATTTTTTTATTGTTGTTATTTATGGACGCTCTTTAACATCTCAGGTCATCAGCGTCCCATTCTATTCAGGGCGTGAAACGGCCGGCAAATTTTGCTCAGAGCCCTCTCTTTCACGCTTGAGGTTCTTTATCGTGCCGTAAATGTACGACACGGGACCCACGGCTTTACTTCCCTTCCGAAGGAAGCCATACTTAGGATTTTTACGCCCGAAAAAATCCATGGGTCCTGGCCGGGTTCGAACCCGGGATCTTGGGTTTAGTTACATGGAGTAGTTTTCTTAGTCTTTTACAAGAAGATAGTGATTATGCGTGCCAGGCGACGGAAGAGAGGATCAGATGACAGGGTGAAAAGATATGCATCGCTCTGCTATGTCCATTATAGCAAATGCACATTAGACCGATTTCAAAACTTTCCTGCCATCAAAAAGGAGTTTATCAAGAATGCATTTTAGTACAAAACGCTCTTTCCTTTATACTAAAATCCTTAATAAAAAGGGTAAATCCTTAAAATCTGCTCAAAAATAATTGAGTGGCAACACATTACATTATTTAAAACAGTGTAATGAATTATATCAATGTATTTTTGAGCAGTGTATTTCAGTAACTTCATAAAAGTTATTCTCGGTGTTAAAATGTGTGAAATGTGAAAATGCGAATTTAAATATTTAATGTTCTGAGTGACAGGCGTCTGAAGACAAATAAATAGTTCCAAGGTTGGGGCTTTCTACGACAATCGTGCTTCACATTCTTCATTAACATTTACACTTGTATAAAGTCAGAGCAGGATGGGTGTCCCAAATTCTTTCAGCAGTTCTAATGCTATGCGCGTAGAATGTATCAGAAATTTTTGAAAATTTGCGTGATAACAAGAGCAGTATTAGAATCTATCATCCCAGGTGACGAAAATATGACCCTCTACTGTAATCGTCTTTCAAAAACAAAAACACTGTGATGCCGGAAGTGTTAAGCACGGTTTGGAAAGACCAAGGCCTCACAGTCCTCGAAGGTCATGGCGTCAGCTATTTGGAACTGCAAAAAAATTCTGATGATGGACTTCAAAGAAAGGAAAGAAAGGTAACTGATAAGTACTGTGCTAAGTTACTGCATCAATTGCGCAGTGCGTTCAAGGGAAAGAGGCGTGGAATGCTGAGTCGAGAAGTTAGTCTTCTGCACAACGCAGATGTTGCCAAAGCTACTGTGAACACCTGTAACTTTCAGAAGTTGGATCGCCCATCGTCCAGCACAAACGTTGCCCCAGCTACTATTACCTATGCAAAACGCAGTTTTGACGGCGGCGATCTACAAACGATGATATTAAGCATACTCTTGTGCATCATTCTGTCAGATAAAGCTCGGACTTTTAGCGAATTCCGAAGCTATTGTACTCATGAACGATTTTTGAAAAATTTTTCAAATATCCACCCATCTACTAGGTACCGAATATGACAGTATGTGTGTGTGTGTCCCTTAACGCTCTAGCATTTACATTTTTTTTTCCTCAACAAAACTCGGCATATAACCATCAATTAACAAACGATTCGCCCAGTTCGTTAATTGAACCTTTGGGAGGCCAATTTAAAACTTTAAAAATTAAAAATAAAGAAAGAAAAATCTCTCTTGCGGCCGATTTTTTTTGGGGGGAGGGGGATTTTCTTAATGAACTCTGTATATTTCATTAAATAAATTAAAAGTAGTTTCCGAAAATCAGAGCATTTGGGCCATTAGGAGTGGGGTATGCCTGAAAAACGAGTAGAGGTTAAAGCGAAATGTAAAAATCACTCTGGCGGCTCCAATTTTAATTTTTAAGAAAAAGTTTCTGAAAGTGAATAAAATCGGACTATTAAAGCCGGGGTTTTACCTGAAAACCAAAATTTAAAAATAGCTCTTTAGGCATTAATATTTGCTTTTTCGCAACGAACTCCATACTTAACATTTAAATAAAACGGGGAAAATTTTTGAAAGTCAGAAAAAGTCATTAAGAGAAGGGATTTCCTGAAACCCAAAATTGAAAAATTGCTCTAGAGGCACCAATATTTGTTTCTTAACAACAAAACTCGGCATATGCTATTTAAATCAAATAAAAAATTAGTTCTAAAATCAGTGAAATCAAATAATTAGGAGTGAGGGGATACCTGAAACCCTTTAAAATTGCTGTAGCGGCACTAATGTATTTCTTCACAACAAAATTCGATATATACCATTTAAATAAAATATGAAAAATAGTTTCTGAAAATTAAGGTAAATGGATCACTAGGAGTAGGGATATATTTGAAAACGGAAATTTAAAAAGCGCTGTTGCGTTTAATTTGCTCAATATTGTTGTAAAATAAAAGGACAAATTAACTCAACATATAAATTGTATTTATAATTATTCATGTTTTATATTTAACAAAAGCATTGTTGTGAAGATAGCAAAAGTGAAATATGCATTTTAGAATTTATTTGTACTTATGAGCCCTCTGTAATAGCCTTCAGAAAAGTTTGCCTTACATGTTTTAACTACAATAACATTTAAATTAAATTTCGAAGCCAATGAAAATCAATGAAAGGTTCGATTGGTTATTGTTGATGTATATTTGCTTAGTACTTTGTAATTGTTTTTCAATAGTAACATGTTTTTGTTTTATTAAAGCATATGAACTATTAAATACACAATGTAACTCGAAACTTTCTCTGTTTTAGTGAATGTACAGATATCGAGGGCCCAGTTCATAAACATGGTTAAGTTTAAAAATGCCCAAATAGTATAGCTTTGTCTATCAGGAGTTATATATTTGAAATGTTAATCCGAAGATGCGAGAAATACATTGAAATAAAAGGAAATTACGTTGAAAAAGTTACCATTATTTTGATTCTATCACGTACTTAACATAACCAGGCCAAAACCTTACGGACCGCACCTCGCAGCCTGCACTATGTGGTCTTATCTGTTAAACAAGACTGCCGACATAGTGTGAACGACAATCAATACAACCCTGGTATGGATCGTAGAATAGCATTAGCAAATATAAAATATTCTGGTTGAATATGAGAGGCCGATTGCTTGAGCCTCCAGAAAACAGCATGTCAAGAAACTCGTCGCGACTGCAAGCAATGTCCAATTTCTTCGCGCTGTTTAATCCTTTTGCTGCCGCGCGCCGATCTGGTCGGCTTCCTGCGATTAGCTGAAAGCGGCCAGAGGCCTGCCTCACTTATACAGCCATAAAATACCACACCTTTTAAAAGGAAAATGCACCACTTTTAAAATTTGCTTCTATAAATTCAAGAATAGCAAATAGCGTCACAAAATTTTCCATATAAGGAGTATATATTGTATAAAATTGATTTATACTTACACAAAGCTATAATAAATTTAAACTATTTCCATTGTTTCAACAGATATGAAATATTTTCAAAGATAAATGTGGTTTTCGCTTCTTTTTTTTTCAGTTTAATTAAGGACTTAAAATTAAGATATACAACAAACTTAAATATTCATAATGATAGGATGTTCATTTATGAATAAAATGACATAAAACAAATTATCAAATTGGCCTTTTGCAACAATACATTTTAAAAATGTATGCAAGTAGTTAAATGTACTCACCGACACAAGCAGCAAAAAACTTATTATTAGATGAAATATTATATTTTTACTGCGCGATGTCTCAAAACGCTTTTAATAATTACTTAAATTTGTGCGTTAACGGTCAACATCAACATTAATACTTTGCCTAGTACTGATAATGTAATACAAATAAGAAAAATACACAGGACTGAAACAATATCTAGACCTAACACACACACACACACACACACACACACACAAAAGCAGCTTTCTGCTAACTGTAGTTATTTATATTTGCCTTAAAATTGATATATATATTTTTTTTAATTAGGGCACTTGTGTTGTGCTGCACATTTAGCATGTAAGCCTTGATCATACCAGACGCACGCGACCTCTTTCTGTTGTGCAGAGTGACAAATTATACATTGTCTTTCCAATTTTATTGGCAGAATTTTCACATCACACACTGCGAAATGTTTTTGAAAGTCAAGGTTGTCATCACTATTTTCATCATCGGAACATTAGTATTAGTGTTGAGAGAATTAACTAACAAACACCTCTTCTTTAGTAATCGAGGGGCCTTGCCGGTCCTTCACTATCATCAGAACTGAAATCATCAGCATTAACACCATACTCCCCTCGGAACAGGAACTGACAGTTACTTTCAAACATAAAATATCACCCTTATGAAATCCGGAAATTCTTCATTAAAACCTAATGAACATCGGAGCTCTTACTTTTCAAGGGATTGCATTCCTTCACCATAGGCTGTCACAAAATTAACTATATCATAGGATTTCAAGCAGGCCGATGAGATCGCCGCTGGCAATTTTGGGCTGGATTAAATAAGCCGGCCAGATCGGCTCTGGATTTAACTGCGCTACCGCATGGAACCCAGAGGGTTAAGGCCCAGATATCGTTTTTGATACGGGATGTTACCCTTGGTCGACCTTGTGCGGATCTATGTCAAACATCTCCCGTGTCTCGGAACAGTCGCCAAAGCCTAAAATGACACTTTGTGGCACATTAAGGGTATGTAATTACCTGGCCTGCTTCCAGGCACTCTACTCGTAAAATTTGCGTATGTGTACCATGTCGTTGTTATATTGTTAACCCTTCAGTAATAAACCACAAATTTTCATAATAAGAGGACGATAAAGAAAAAGCTACTTTGGGTCTGATAAACTTGTTTTGTTTATAGGCCACGCCCTATTTGAAGCGGTGGAACCCCTTGCCTAGGCAAAGAGCTTAACCAATGCGAGCTACACCTCCTTGGTAAACATTTACGGCAAGTGTTCGCGTTCTCTCCTTCCATTTTTGCTGTACTGATTACGCTGAGCCTTTGGATACTAAGCACTATTAGTCAACAAAGCTCAGAATAGAACGAGCGTGATTGGGAAATAAGGCACGTGCCCGCCCTCCTCCTTCTGAAACACAAAGGTTCCGCCTAGCCACCTAGTGCGTTAACAGTTCTTGTATCAGTCACCATGTTGCGCAATAAGACAGATGCTTCATAGCCTAGCTAGACCAAGAGAAACCACTTCATAGTTGTCTTCACGAAGAAGCTCCTCGTGGAGGACACTTTCCGCATTTTTCAGGCCTTCGTGCTTTTTTGGTTGAATGATATTTAACGCCCATTTGAACAAATGAGACATCACAAGCGGTGGACACTGATGATACATGAGATGAAATGATATATTGGGAAAGTTTTATTTATTTATTTGCTGTTTTTTAAGGGAAGCGTTCCAGGCCTAAGTTTAGGGTAACTCCCCAGCATTTGCCATTTATGAGGACTGAGGAAAACCTGAAATAAAAAAAGTCACGGAGGACGGTCGTCGTGGGAATCGACCTCAGACCTCCCACTTATAAGTCCGTGCCTTATCGACCTCGGCTACCCGTGGCGGTAGGTCTTCATGCAGGACTGTGGACATTCCATGGAAATGGCAACTTTGGAAGCGATATCTCCCACACTTAACCGGCGATCCTCCAAAACAACTTTCTCCACTCGCGCAACCACGATGTCTGACCCGGCTGAAGTTCGGCCTTCTTGTAACTGTCGCACCCATGAATGCACATTTTTCACGACTAACTCATCTGGCGAAGGATTTTCAATTAGTGTCACACAATGCAAGCGAAGAAAATTAATGGTTACTCGCTGTTCTTGTGATGAGATCAACATTTTAAGTATCAAAAACGATCCCGACTCTAGCTGTAGCCACTAGGGTTCTGTGCACCGCACAGTCCTGCCATTTCTTTCACTCATTCACAAAGAGTGTCAGTATATTTTAAGCCAAACAGCACGTTTCTGCTTGCTTCCATTCCCGAGAAAAATAAATCGGAGACCTTAGAACTTAAACGCACCTAGTATTAGAGAATAAACAAAGTCATTTCAACATTAAGAAAATTACATTCCTTTTGCAACAGTAAAATGAACTTCACAGGTTAGAGGGTAAGATTGAGAAAAGTAATTAAATATTTAGCAATTGCATTTAAAAATAGGGATTAAAAACACCACAGTCTAATCCAGTGAGAAGTATCATGTTAAAACCAGTAGCATCTTCGATTCTTAACCGGAAAGAGCAAAGATAAAAAGGTCTGGAATATATTTTTTCAGGTAGCTGTGTGATACACTTAATTTTATGTATTAAATTTTATTGTTCCAATTTACACATAAGGCGAACTGTACACTTCAATTCTCGTTTTTACTGTTTACTCGCGCTACAGCAGCGCCACCACTCCGCCCTATTCTATACAATGTATCAATATAACCTAACAAATTTAACTTTTGTGGTAGCCAAATGTTAACACAGACGTTTTAACCTATTTTTTAATCTAGCATTGCGTAGAATTTAATCATTTAAAATTCTAACAATCTGTATGCAATGAATGTCTACGTTTGCTGACAAGAAAATTATGTAATATATTCATACGTTCGCGTCATCCAAGAAAGAGGGCATGCGAGAGGAAACCGAGAGAGCGCGAAATAAACAGCGGTTCGCCCACTTTCTTGGATCAGGCATCATTCGAACTCTCCGTAAATTGTCACTTGAACATAAAAGAAAACCCCAAACTCATTGCTTGCCCTAACCGCTTTGTTGATTATGGTCGATTTATACAACCATGAAATCGTGATCTCATACCTCTCCATCTGGAAACAGTTTTTGTTTGTTTGTTTATTTAAGGACGCTCTTTAACATCATCAGGGCGTGAAACGGCCGTCATATTTTGCTCAGAGGCCTCTTCTTTTAGGCTTGAGGTTCTTTATCGTGCCGTAAATGTACGACATGGGACCCACGGCTTTACTTCCCTTCCGAAGGAAGCCATTACTTACGATTTTTACGACCGAAAAAATTCAATGATCCTGCCCTGGTTTGAACACGCGACCTTGGGTTTAGAAGGCAATGAAACATATTGGTAATTATTTTTACGGATTCGTGTTTTTTTATTAACGTTCTTAATTTCACACCCGTGAAACATTAAACTTCACTTTATTTAATATTTGTGTGTTTATTTATTGTCGCTTTGACTGCATATCTTTTCGCGACGTCTTTAGATTGCTGGCGAATTCTATCGGTCCATGGATGAAAAGAAATTAATCGCGGCGCAAATGAGCTGGAGGTTCTTTGCGCCTTAAAGCAATCTGGCTTCCCTTCAAGGCAAGGAAACTCTGGAAATCTGACCTGAATGGAAATTGAACCCAGGAGGATCTCCGGATTAGTATTTGCAAACCACTGGATCACGAAGAGAGTCACTTTAGGAATTTGTATCATAAATATTATTCACATTTAATATATTTTTCTTTAAAGAATAAATTAATTTCTTTATTAGTAGCTATTCAATAAAGAAAGATCATAATCATTTGATAGGCATAATTTGGCACGTAAAAATTTAACTTAATGTTTTGTTAGCTTAATGTGTAATGTACATGTACTTGTTTCACAGGTCAATTATGGTTACCGTCTGTGAGAGATGTGCAAGTTGAGACATGTTCAGTTAAAGTGACATGTGACAAACATACTGCTCTGAAATTCCGCTGTCATCTGAGCACATGTTTAGCTGAGATCTATGCTATGTTACAGGTAGCCTATGGAGTTTGTTCTTCCCTACAGCACAACTCGAAGATAGTTTAGAAATTTAAAGAGAGGAGGCATTCAAAGTGAACCCTAACACTCGATTTTGTACTCTAACTGGAAGAAAACATTTAACACTATCATTGTGAGAGAGGATCATCAAATAGCATTAACAACACTTTCATAAATTATGAAAACTTCACTAATTGCCATTCACATGTTGGTAACTGAAAATCTTCAAGAAACAAAAATAAACGACACTTAAACATAAAATAAAAATTCACTTAATTCCAAGTAATTGGTTAAAATAAGTAAATCCGGGTTAAACCAAGCCCCCCAAATTTTTGCTCAATCTTTCAATGTTTATGCATTAACATAAGACTACAGATTACCAAACAAAAGGAAGTTTGCATGCAGTTTCTTTCACAGATAATCGCTGCTGATGAAGCTTGGTCATAATACCAATCATGAGAGGAAACAGCAGCTCTGTGTTAACCCTCATCACAGGGAGGTGGAAGAGAAGTTGCTGCTTTTGCTCGGAAAGATATGGTTATCTCATATTTTAATTTTTTGTGAATGATTTCCCAGCCTGTCATGCCTAGGCACACAACTATAACTGGGCAATGCTATGGAGATGTCCTCTACAAGGCCACATTTCCATGCAAAAGCCAGATATTGCATTACAATAATGTAAGGCTGCACATCTCATATGTTGCAGAATATTTCACACAAATTAATGTGAACCGTGCCTCTCAACCTCCTTTATCCAGATTTAACAAAGTCAACTCTCCCCTGAATTGAAGAAACATCTTTGTGGGAGACATCGCCAGAAGCAGTGGTGATGGCTGTATAGGCAAATCTGAAGGGCCTGTAAAATACGTTTCCAGCATGTATTGTGAAGACTGGCAGAAATGCTGGGACAATTGCATTGCATCCTATTGGGACTATTTTGAGAAAGATCATCAAAATAGGATGATTAAAAGTATGTTAAAAAATATGTTCATTAGTAGAGCAATAGTTATATATTAATATGGTTACAAACATGGCACTTTGGAGCAAATAATGTAACAATGTTTTAAAGTAAACATTGTTGTTGACATGCTCCAGTAATCTCCAACTCCATTTTCTTCAGGTTTATGTTGCAATATTCTTGCAAATACATATTCCCATGTTCTGCTTGCCCAGATCTCAATCACTGGAGATATGAGGGAAGTGAAAGTACAGACTGCTCATGGCTGTGAAGCTGATTTTCATCCTCAAAAATAGCTGCTTGTATACAATGTTACCAATACAAAGAGAAAACTATGCTTGCAGTAGGGTTTTTAGCGAATTTGGCTGCATGTTCATACAAAGTTTCAACACTAAAAACCACCCTCTTTCAGCACTTTTCTAGCCTCCTGAGTGGGTTCAATGACATTTTTAAAGGAGCTGCGAGCATCCCTGGTTCTGTGAAATTTTCTTTCATTCTTTGCTTCAGTCTACGATTTTGCATTGCCAGTGCATTGATATTTATAATTTCTTGTTTAAATTGTAAATTTAGTACTTCACATTTTCATATTACAAGCCAACACTGGTATATGAGGGGGTTAACTAGCTTAGTACTCATTAACTGATACTGCCGACAAATAGCAATTGTGAGCAATCAAGGTCATTGCAGAAATGTATTGGCATAATGCAAAAGCCATCATATTGCTACACTGCCTAACAGTGTCTCCAAATTACTACAGCACAGTAGTTCTTTCTGTATCAATCACTTTACTTATGAGGGAAGAAGAACAAATAAACTTATAGAAACCCATGAACACCTCTGTTTCCTGTTCATGCCAGTACAAATTCTACATTAGCAAATCCCAAATGAACTGTGGTTATATTCCTGAAAAGATTTTTGAAAAAATTTAAATCTCTATCGATTCTACCTACTAGGCATCGAAAATGACAATGAAGAGTACTAGTTCAATATATAGCAAGCGATAATTCTGTGAATATACATATATATGAACTGATTTTTGAGCTTCAAAAAGTTGTTCTCTACTTCAATACTTGCTAAAACCTACATAAATATTATAATGCTGGAGCTTATGCCAAGTACACATTCATATTTTATATTCAAAAAGAAAATAATCAGCTCATTAATGATGTAATAAATTTGTGCTTAGGCAAGGTCACTGAAATGGTATCAAAACCCACAGCTCTATGCATTGGTTGGAATTAACAAATGGAATACTTTATTTAAAATTTAAATCCGTCATAGAAAATCAATTCACAGTTAACAAGAGATTTAGAATAACCAAGACTTAAAGAGTTCTTTATTGATTTGATTTATTCTCAAACTGACACTTTTTAAATGTGTTGTATATTTACATCCTGCACACACTTTTAAACAAAAGCTGTTTTGCCATTGTTAGAGCAGAGAGCAGGAAATTTTCCACCAATAGCAATAAGTGATGTCCTCTTGTATTATTAAAATACTTTTTTTTGTTTTTTTTTGATTCCTCAAATAGATGTTTCTAATAGCATGTGGGTGTAAACAGTAAAATATTCTGTCTCTGAGAAATCTATTTTGGCAAACTCATTAGCAGATAACATTACATGTAAGCTATTCTTCTGCTGTGTCCCTTATTAAATTCAGGTTTCCCTATTGTAATACTATCAACATTACTTGTTCCCCCTGTAGTGACTTATTCAAAGAATGAAAGAAAATCATACAAAGAATAGTAGTTGATGAAATAATTGATTAAAACACTAACTATAATGTAACATTTTTAATAAAATTATTCTAGTTGGAGGAAATGTAAAACAAAATTTTCTTCTGTATAATTTTAATAGTCTAATAGCATTTATCCCCTGGCAACACACAATGACAGAGTTTCAAGTGGCTTTTTTCTCATTATACCGCTTTTGGATATGTGTGTGTTTGTGCCCAGCATGCAACTCGAGTTTGAGTTGTCTGCATTCCATTTAAACATGTGCCAGAATGATAACCAAAAGATAAAAAAAAGTCAAGCAGGTTCTCTATAAACAAGCAAATATCTTTACGAAAAGAGTATAAAAACCGAATTATGACCTTAATAATTAACGGAATAAGTTATGGCATAATTGTGTTTTAATTAGCATGACATATTCTAAAAGTAACTAATAAATGAAAAACTGAACTATACTTAACTAGGTTTGTCTGTTTTTTTTTTCCTTTGAAATCACTTGAAAATAAATGTCTATGGTGAAATTACTCTTAATTTTCAGAAGTATGGGGAACAATTAGAATTCTTGCAATCTATAAGTATTTCTAAAGAGAAATCACATTTTTACAATTATTTATTTTTATTATTCTTATTCAGATAAAACCACAAAATTAATGGTATACTATTAATTAAATGAGATATATGACCACTGATAGATAATGCTATACTGTACAAGTAAATGTACATGTTTGAACATTTTTAAATGTAAGCATGTTTATGAATTAACCCCTTGATATCTTTACATTCAATAAAACAGAGAGAAATAACCAAATGAAACCTTGTGTATTATATATTGTCAATAAAACAAAAAAATGTTACTATTTAAAGACAATTATAAAGCACTAAGAAAACATACACAATCAACAATATACAATCAAAAGTTCCAACAATTTTCAGTAGCTTGGAAATTTATTTTATATTTTAATGTAGTAAAAGTATGTAATGTTTTCTGAATGTTATTATACAGTGCTTTTACAAATATAATTCCCACCAATATATTAAATTAATATTTCACAGCTACTATCTTCACGACAATTTTTTGGTTAAATATAAAACCAGCACTGATATAAATGCAGTTATTATGCTGAGTTAATTCCTTCTTGTATATGGAAACAATTGAGTAAAAATTAATTGCTAGAGCACTTTTTTAAATTTCAGTTTTCAGTTATACTCCTACTCCTAATGGTCCAATTTCTCTAATTTTCAGAAACTATTTTCCATATTTTTATTTAAGTGGTACATACTGAATTTCATTGTGAAAAATATTGGTGCTGCTAGAGCAATTTTTAAATTTTGGATATCAGGTAAAATCTGATTTTATGATTTTTCTCATTTTATTTTAATGGCATACAGCAAGTTTTCTATTAAAAAAAATAATAAAATAAAAAAACAAATACAAAAATTTAGGCTACTTAAGTAAAATTTAAATTTTGCTTTAAACCCCACTCTTTAAATTTCAGTTTTCAGGTATACCCCCACTCCTAATGGCCCAATTTCCTTTTGATTTTCAGAAACTATGTTTTCTTATTTTTGCTGCTACAGTGATTTTAGTATTTTGGGTTTCATATAAACCCCCATTCCTAATAATCTGCATCTGCTGGATTTTGGAAACTATTTTTATTTATTTCTTTTAATGACACATACCAATTTACGTTGAGAAAAACTAAAATTTGGGACTGGTAGTGATTTTTAAATTTTTGCTGTAGGAATTTTGCTGGTTAACGAACTCATTGAATCGTTTATGAATTGATGGTTATATGCAGAATTTCATTTAGAAAAATAAAAAATTGCGATCACTAGAGCCTTAACACATATATGTAATGGACAATTTATATATATATATATATATATATATATATAATATGCCGCTTAGTATAGAACTAATTAAGTGCATGATATGTCAGTGGAAAGGATATCTTATATTTGGATCAAGGAATGTAGAAAAAGAAAGAAAGAAAAAGAGTTGACACAGTTCTTAACAACACAACACTTTAAAAACAAAAACTGCTTAAAGTTTATGTTAGCATCTTTTCAATATAAAAAGTTATTAATTACAAAAAATAATTAAACATGAGTGTTATATTAAAGTAAATAACTAGAATTATGAAAGATACACTAAAACAAAACAAAAAAAAAAAGCATCATCAGCTCAGACTGCAATCAATAGATTTATTACCTACGGAGGGGTTGGGAAGAACCTTTTTCCTCTTCGGGGCCAACTGAAAGTAAAGAAAAGAAAAAATTAGCTGAAAAGAATTAACAAGTGTTAATGCCTTATTTAAAAATTTTTGGATGCAGACATGTATTATACTACCATTCATTATAGTAGGGGAGAAATGACTTTCTGATTGACACTTGGGCTGTGTTTATGCTGGTGATTCAGCTGGCAAGTTCCGTCCAATCAGGTGACAAAACATTCTCATTAGATGCATAACATCATGATTCATTGCCAGCAGTGAAATATTACAAATTGAATGTTTTTGAATATACAATCAATTTACTGAAGTTCATTCATATACTCTAACTGTGCAATATTACTCCATTTCAAAATCCTTTTAAACAACTATAGCTTCAATTAAAACATATCTTTTAAAAAGGAATTATTTTAAAAAATATATATGGAACTAACACAGTGAAGCCAAGTCATATGAATAAATTCATGTGATATATGTCGTACTAAAAACTCTTATTGCTTCACTTACTTGTGTGATATTGGGAACCGGTTTTGAAGACTTCCGTCTTCATCTTCGGCCAAGGGTACGACTCTTATAACTATAGCTTATTATACTAGTATGTGGATTTTTCCATGTTGCAATAAAAGGAAGTGGCTTTACTCACTGTTTCTCCCTCAGGTTTTATTATTACTGGAGAGTGCTAAGACAGCAGTAGTAAAGAGATGTTATGCATGAAGGTAGCTCCTGGAGTTAAAGGAAAAACAGATAAGTACAATGGGAGTGAGTAATGGGAACCAAGTTATCATGGAAGAGATTTTATCTACGGTAAAGGATATGGACGAGAGATTAGGAAACAAACTGAATGGAGTAGAAAAAGAAGTAATGGAGATAAAGGATTATATAAGACATGAAGTACAAGACATAAGAACAGAAGTGCGGAATATCAGAAGAGTAGAGGGTATGGAAGACAGATATTGAAAGTTTAATTTAGTTATTGCAGAAGTTAAGGAAAGGAATGAAATGTGGCAAATACAAGAAGTTACAGAGATTTTGGAAGGAAGATTAGGGATGGTGTTTTAGGGATGGGAGATTGGTGATGCTTACAGAGTTGGGAGATCAAGAGGAAAAAGAATTATAGTTGTGAGATTTACATCTGTGCAGTTTCTATATGAAGTCCTAAGTCCTAAGGAAGTCCTATTTTATAAAAAAACAAATGGGAAAGAGAGAAGTCTATTGATAAATCAAATAAAGAACAAAGATAGGGCATTACATGGTTAAGAGGAGGCGTGTGGAGATTAAAAGGAGAAAGGAAAGAGTTTCCTCTGAATCAGTGCCCAATATGTGGAGGGAAAGGAAGATATGGAACATATAGGGTTTGAGGGCAAAGGGACGGGCTCTGGAGGAAAAAGTTTGTAAACAAATGGTTTAAATTAGATAGAAAAATAGCCTTAATGAAAATCTTTAGTAAAGGTAGCAGGAATGTAGGGACATTCTGGAGCAAAGATGAAAATAATGGAATTAGACACTAAGAAGGGAAGTAAATCAAATAACTTACAGGATTGCATTTGATTCGGAGTGGCTTATAATTTTTGTTAAATTTGAAAAGTACCATTTAGTATGCATTTGAGAAATAAAGTCATTATTAGGTTGTAGAGGCTGTAGCCTATAATGATATAGGTAGAGCAAAGAAAAAGTTTATTTAGGACCTTGGATTGGGTTGGAGCCTGGTCCCCTGAATTCCAGTAGGCTGCTGCTGATTAACCCAGGACTGGGGACTGATGCAATCATGGTGGAAATATTGTATTGTTCAATTATATTAGAACTCGGATAAAGGTGATGAGAATAAAACTAATTATTGTATTTATATTTTTTTGTAATTGTGAGGGGGCATACCCTAAAATGGCTTGGGCCAGATAGGTGGAGGCCCCCTGGTAGTTTGTATTTGTTCTTAGAATATCAATAAATTTAATTTTCATTATTACTCACTGCTTTGCTGTTGGGGTGAAAAATTTTCCCAAGGAGCCTGTAGATGGCATGCTTGGTATACTTTCTTTGGATGGAGTTGATGAGTCCTTATGAACTTTTACAAAGTTGGACCAGTAGTCTGAAGAAATGCTCAGCAATGTCTCCACTACCTGCAAACAACAGACAGTTTATCATCAGACACTTGTTATAAATGGATAACGTAGTATATGGTTAATTGTAGGTTTACCAAATTTTTGTGGGTCCAACCAGGGACATATTTTTGAAATTACTTAAACATTATTTATTCATTTGCATTTTTCACGAGACATGACTTTTTTCAGAAATGGTTTGTTTACTTTAATTACATATTAAATAACTCACAACGAGATAGCTATGAATTAATTTTAACATGCAGCAGATGTTTAACAGTAGATACTAAAAGTCTACCATAGAAGAACTCTAGTAGTTTGAAATATAGCGATTTCAAGTATGACTTTCTCTTAGTGTTTTATCCATTTCTGCTCTTATAATTATTGTTAATTTATATATATATATATGTGTGTGTGTGTGTGTGTGTGTGTGTGTGTGTGTAAAACCATTATATATATAATAAAAAGCTTCAGCAGCATAAACATGTGAACAATGAAAACTTAGCATTTTAATAACATAGAGATAAAAGGGGATTATTGATTTCAATATTACTTTAATTAGGAATCTAACACAGTGAAACATGTATTAATAATCGAATACGGGAATAAGTAAGTGGAGTTTTAGTGTAAACAAATTGATTGCAGAACATATTAGTTGCTTCACTGTATTAGTTGATACAAAATTAGTTTTATAAATTACAATTGTTCAAAAAGTGATATCAGTTGGCTAGAATTGGTACTAATTATGAACGTACAATAAGATAAGAGACTTCTTTCATATGTTCTATACCAGTTAGCACACCAAGCATTATACTTACTGCCACTTGTTTCTTAACTTCATGCAACATTAGCATTACTTCAGGTTCTGAGCTAGAGTAACCCACTATTGTAGGACCAAATACTTTTGCAAGATTTGAGGCAGGCATCTTACATTCACTGCACATAGATACCCTGAAAATAAAAGTTGTATTAAACATATATGTAGAGAAAGAAAAACATAATTGTGCATTATCTACAAAATTTAGTTCCTTAATTAGAACTATATAACAACCATGTTATCAGTTTACCAGTATACCTATGATGAACAAAAATCATTGCCATAATTCAAGCATTCCTGAATGAGATCTCTTTACAGCCTTTTCCTCTCCTCAAAGATTAGTTTAGAGTAAAAGGCTTAATAGATTCTGTGATAACTGCTCATCATTAAGAATGAGATCATCCATTCATTTACAGGAAGAACTTCAGAGTTTCTAAACAGAACCATTAATAAAATACTGTTTCTAAAGTCAAGCTGTTATGTGTTTGATTTACATTGGTTACAAATAAATTAAAACTATTATGCATAGATTTAAATAGCAGGGATTATGAAAAAATAAAAATATATCCTATCCAGAAATATGTTAGTTCAGTAAGTAAACTAACTCAAAAATGTAACTGGATATACTATTCATCCCGTTCCGGTCCCTCTTTCAATAGTTCTTCTAATTAATAGAAGAATATTCTAAACGAGAAACAAAAAAGGATTATTCTAGACAACCTTATCACACCCAGAATCTATTGCATACCATAAATACATAAATCTGGTAATAAAATGAGACCTATTGTAAATAAAATAAATTCACCCACATACAATTTAGCCAAATACTTTTTAAAAAAATTCAATAGTTTACCAAAATACAAAAGCCAAAGCATAAAAATCTTATCACAATTAATTGAAAAAATCAAACATGTTAAGCCGGAAAACAGATATTTGCTATGAATTGGAGTACCAAAAAATCATATAGTACACAAAAATGGCTACCAACAGATCTGGCCAACAAGAAAATAGTAAAATTCAAAAAACAAATAAAATTCATGACTACACTGAAAAATTACAAAGGAGGTCATATATATAAAAAAAATTATATTCCATCCACAGGCACACCAAGATTCCAAAAGATTTTTAAAGATGCCAACATTATTTTGGCACCAGTGAACAAATGCAGCTCCCAAAAACCATCACAATAGACAAAATTCTGCCAGAAAATAATCAGGCATTTATGAAATCAGTTGCAAAGACTGCAATATGAAATATATAGGTAAAACAAAAAGGAACATTTAAGGAACACACGAGAAATGTAAAATATAAATAGCTGGAAAAATTTGGCAAAAAACACCGAATTTCAAATTAAACCTAAACTTTTCAAAAACCCATAGAATTATTAGTGTGGGAAAATGTATTCATAAACAAAAACAAGGAAAATTTAATTAATTTTTATCTTCAAAACAACAGTAACCTCATCACAAAGTTCATAAAATCCACAGAGCAACACCTTAATGCCATGCTGGGAAGCTGACAGTGGAACCGTGCTGATGATGAAGGTAACAGGCTTTGAAACATGTCAAAGTAATTGGAACAAAACGAGTGAATTCCTCATAAATAATTTGTTATATACTATTATGCATTTTTTTTTATTTGCAGATGCTCTTTTCAACATCTCAGGTCATCAGTGCCCCATTCAAATCAGGGCATGAAATGGTGAACAAATTTTGCTCAGAGGCCTCTTATTTCAGGCTTGAGGTTCTTTATCATGCCGTAAATGTACGACACGGGATCCACGAGTTTACTTCCCTTCAGAAGGAAGCTGTACTTAGGATTTTTATGCCTGAAAAAAAATCCATCAGTCCTGGGCAGGATCAAACCTGCAATCTTGGGTTTAGGAGGCAAGTATGGTTACCACTACACCACCAGGACCAACCATGCACGTTTACTTTTTAGCTAACAAGAATATCATTTTGATGGTCAGACGTTAGCAAGAAGACTGAAGAGAAAGCAAAACTGTTAAACATTCCCTCTAGAGATCTTTGTTTTTGGCATAATGCCCCTATTCTTTAATTAAATAATGTGCTCTTCAAAACACTGATGTAGCATTCCAATTCCCCAACAATTATTTCCTTCAGAAAGTTAGTTGGAAGAAGTAGTTTTTTTTAAAAAATAACTTCAAATGTTACATTATATTAACATTAATAACTTTTAAAAAAAAAAAATATGTTGGACCAAAAAAATTGGGTTTGATTTTTCACAAAATATTAGGAATGTGTCCGTTGTCCTTTTCTTGTACATATAGTCAACCATTTTGTACATATGAGTCAACATTGACTCATTCATGTAAGCATCAAAGAGCACATTTCCATGAATACGTCTTGTAATGACATTTAAGTTGCCCTATCCACACAGCAACTAGTTACCTCTTTCAAAAAGTAACAGACTCGATATTGCTGACAAATCAGTTACAAAATTGTAACTTTTTATAATGTAACTAAGTTGGACTAAATTACACACAAGTAAAATAGGTAGTAAAATAAGGCCAAATATTATTCTTCTACTAGTCAATATCTAAAATAAATTGGCCAAAATCTGTCAATCTATCTTGATAAGAGCATGAAATCATCATTATCTAGTAGCTTCATGTGAGAACAAGCTACAGAGGCATTACAGAAAAAAGTTTTTACAAAGCAGTTTTAGAAATACCAAATGAAAAATGATCAATTAGGCAAGCATAAAAAAGTATAGGATTCCAAGTACAACTTGTAGAATCATATTTCAGGACACCAGGCCTATTAACATGAACAGTTGTTATTGAGAGCAAAGGTTTTACGAAACATGTACTAATTTTTTTTATTTTGAGAATGAAATGTTAAGAGTGTCTTATCAATACTTTAAATGTTTTTAAATCAGAGTGCTTCCTTGTTCATTAGAAATGAAGCCACAGGAATGTTTTTGGCATTTTAAAATATTTTATCTACTGGAGATATACTTGTTTTCACTGTGTTGAATCCTAAATATTTTAAAATTGAAAAAACAATGTCCAGTTTTGTTATTTATGTCTGGTCAACTCAAGCAAATATCACAGGTTGGGTTGACTGCACATTCATATATTATTTTAAAGTATTCAGTTTCTATTATAATTATATTTCATCCTTCATATTTGTTTGTTCAAGAAGCATTTATATTTTTTTTAAAAAAAAAATGAAAAATATGCAACCAAAATAAAAAGTGATCAACTCTAGGCAATTGAGTGTACACTGGAAAGCATTAGTATTGGGGTAAATTGTGGTGCCCGAAGGAAACAGGTTTCTTATTTATGCCACTATTGTACTACTATCTGAGCTAATGAACCCTCTTGGCAGAGGGGACATTTCAAAAGTCCAAAAATAAATCATATATGAAATATGTATTTTTAGTATCCCCCATATTGTTACTGTTTTTAATATTACAGAGACGTTGATTTTCTTCCTTTCCTTTTCTATTTATGATAAACTGTTTGAGATATTCATTATATGATAATCATCACCATCATAACTACTACGACCATAATAATAATAATAATAATAATAATAATAATAATAATAATCATCATCATCATATTCCTTACTTTTATTATTATTTCACAGATCCACTCTGAGTATTGGGACAGTAACAGAATGAAATAGGGGGAGTGGTTTTGCTGTCTTACTAACAAAGTTCAGTTGACTGAAATGATGACGAGCCCGGGAATCATGGAGTCAAGAGTTGCTTGACATTTATATTTGCAGGATACAGGAAAACCCCAAAAAACCTATCCAGACAACCAAACATAACCCAGATTCAAAAATGAGTTTAATGGATTATGAAGCAGATACTCGACCGGGAACACAATGGCTATGAACTATTATTACTTATAAAGTATCAATGATAGTCATTAGGTGAGGTATGTTATGCTAGTCCATATTACTGCCATCATATGTCACCATGATACCGAATGTGACAGGTCCAAGTCTTGACGTCAGTGCTACATTTTAATACTTTCTTGTGCAAACCATGCCAAGTATATGATTTTGTAGATAAGGTCTTCCAAATTCTTTGCGAAACAGCATCGCTGCAGGAGTTTTGAGTGTGTCAAGAAAACTCATTCTTCAAGGAGACACCCCATAATCAAAAGTTTAGGATTTGAAATCTGGAGACGTGAAGGCCATATTATTAGAAAGTGCCTACTAATGACATGATAAGCCAAAAAAGCAAGTAATTATTTACTTAAATGTAAATTGAAACTTGCACAGTGAAGCCAATCATATTAATTGATATCATTTTATGATTCAGTTGAATTACACACTTGAAGTTGAAGCTTTAAGAGTGTGTAGTTCAACTGAATCATACAATGATATCAATTAAGTAATTATTTATAAACAATGTAATACAGTTTTTTTCACACTAACTCCATTCACTTACATAAAATTTGGAATATATGTTTCGGGAGCGACCCCTCCCATCTTCAGCCTGTTGACAAACTGTTGTTAAACGTTGCGGTTGGGTCTCTTGATGTTCTTGTGGCGGCACCTGTTGGTTCTATTAGGAATTTGCTGAGTTCATCCAATGGAGGGAAATCGAAATTCATCAAATTATCCTTATTTTTTGTAATGAAAATGTTTTCCCAAGTGGAAAGTTCTATTGCATTATGAAGTTGTTTAAGTAGTTTCATCTCTGGTTTAATTTCATGATTTTTATTCCAAAAGTGCGCTGCTATTGCTGATTTATCAATTTGTTTTAAGTGAATATTTCTGAAGTGTTCTTTTTTCCGGATTCCCAAATTCCTCTTCGTTTTTCCAATGTATTTTTTGTCGCACTCTGCACATTCTATTTCGTAAATACCTGACTTTTGTTCTGTTGGCATGTAGTCCTTTACTCTGCAACCTAATATTAAAATTGTTCTTTGGGGCTAACATAATTCCTTGTTCTTTGAATATCTTTTTGAACTTATTGTGATAAAATGGGCGGTATGTGAAACTTTTGAATTTGTACTTTTCTTTTGCACTTTTAAGAGTGGAAACATCTCTTATTGTTTTTTGTTTTATGATTTTATTGATGATTTTTATTACTGTGTCTTTGTTGTATCCATTAGTTTCTCCTATCTTTATGATTTGTTGGTATTCCAATTTGTACTTTGTTTCTGTGAGTGGAATGTTAATCTGTGTGCTAAACTATAAAACACTGCATATTTATGTGGAATGGGGTTAAAACTGTCATTTTTATGTAATTATGTAATTGCATGTTGTTGTGCAAAAAGTTTAAAGTGACTGGCTGCTTGTGTAATGGAAAATGAACAGATCGGTCAAAAGTGTCAGTTGAGAATGTTCAGCATGTGCAAGAAGCAATTGTCAGGCGCTCTACAAAATTGACAAATTGCTCAAACTAGTAATTGCAGATTCAGCAGGTAAATGTCTGACATATTTTACATCAATGAGTTAAAGTGAAACCATGCCAGATACACCTGTTGCAAGTGCTGAGTACCAAGAATCACAACTGCCATCTTCAATTCTGTGTGGATTTTCAAGAGAGGCTAGAAGAAGACAGTTTTACTGAGAAACTGATTATTAGTGACAAGGCCATGTCTCATGTGTCTGGCAAATGAATCATCCAAAATGCATGCATTTGGGAAGTACACGGTCCATTTTTCTTCTCTAATCCAGTGAATCTGACATGCTTCAGCAGTTGCTAATGCCATAATTACATGGGGATAGCCAGGACTTTATTAGCAAGACAGGATTCTAATTCATTTGTCATGATGTCTGTGAGTACCTGAATGCTCAACCTGTCTCCTAAAGGTTTGCTGAGGATGCAGACAATGGTCCGCAAAACATGCTCTACATTTAAACAAGTGGAGGCAATAAGAGTGTGTAGTTCAATTAAATTATACACTGATCTTACATCTCACCCCCCAATCCCTCTTCCTAAAAACCAGGTGCAGGGATTATTCACAAATATACAGAAATATAACTTCAACTTATGTATTCATTTGAGCAACGGCGGTTCAGTAAGCAACTGAAGATGGAAGAGATTCTCCCGAAACACGTCTTACTTTTGGGTAAGTGAATGGAGTAAAGTGTAAAAAAGTGAATACATAAGTTGAAGTTATATTGCCACTCCATTGTCAACAGCTTCATAAGTACAAGTTTTATATACTGAAATATACTTACCTTTGCAGGTGAAGAATAAGAAATGCAAGAGTGTCTCTGTTGGGCTGTGGTAGTTCTGAAATAGCCTGATAAAGTAAAGCCTTCCCATCCTCTGGGTCAGGTGTTTCAGCTGCATTGATGAAATCTTGCCTCAAAATGGGTGTCACTATCGGTTCACGAAGAGAGCGTAAAAAATATTTTATAGTGCCACATATAACATGTATGTCAATCCCCGAGAGGTTTGGAGCTCCCTTTCCTCGTAAAAATTTTTCCTGAAAATAATCATAAATTACAATAATTTTAATTCAAACTTTTATTTTAAAAAGATACATCATGCACTTTTAATAATTTGATCATGTTTTATAGCAGTATTTCCATAATCAAACAAATGAAAAACTGAAGACTCAGAGCCATTTGCCTGAATTTAGAGCTACAATATTTTCATAATGGAAAGAGATTTAACCTATGAGGTGTGCAGCATATCACCCGATCAGATTCATGCAATGTTGCCAAATGTTGCAAAATTTAGGTTTCAGATATAGAATGATGAATGAAAATTTTGATGGAAACAAGTGACTGGCAGCACATATAAAATGCCTATGCAACGATTAGAATTTCTGATTACACAAGACCATGTATTACTTAAAAAATACTTGGGTAAATAAAAACTACACATTACAGCCAGGTCTGGCAGAGAAGAAGGGAATATTACGGTTAACAAAAACATTCAATTACCATGAGGAAATGACAGCTGCTACATTAAAATGTTTGTTTTTGAACAGAGTTCTAATTTACTTGAAAAAAGGTAGCTTAATATGAAGGTCATTTGAAAAGCTCTCAGAAAGAAGCACAAAATTACAGCTTAGATTTTGGAAATTATTTTTATTTTTTCAGCGAAGTCTCCCATGACAATAACGCTGTATCCAGCAAATCTCCAAAGCCTATCATGAAAGTCAGATACCTCCAGGCCTGCAAAATATGCCTAAATTGATGACATAAGCTCTTCATTTAATGAAAATTTCTTTCCACCACGGAATTTCCTCACTTTAAGGAACACATGAAAGTCAGATGAAAGCAAGTCTGGGAATAAGGCAGTTGCAGCAAAATATCATACTCTAATTCATTGATTTTCACCATTGCAACACACATTGAGGGTGAGCATTATCTTAGCGCAAGATGACTTTCTTTTTTGATTCTTTTCTTGTATAATTTTTATATTTAATAAGTACAAAGGTTAACATTACATGCTCCAGTACGAAAATAGTAAATAGCAGTATACCCTTGGCATCCCAGAAAATCAATGCTATGGTCTTTCCAGCCAATTTAACACACTTGGCCTTCTTTGGCAGAATAGAATTATGATGCTTCCATTCCTTAGAATGCTGCTTTGTTTCAAAAGTGTAGCAAAGGCACCCATGATTAATCATTAATCACAAATCAATGCATAAAGTCTGTGGGATCTCTCAGAAAAAAAAAAAAAAAGGCTGAACTTTGCAGAGAGATTTGCACCAATTCGTATTTGATCCTGAGTCAGCAGTTCCAGCACCCAACTTGCTGATAGCAAGCACAATTCTTCCCTCAAAATGCAAAATATGCCCATTGCTTCAGCAATTTTAAAGATCTTCACTCAGCAATCCCCCAGAAGCATATCATGCATCTTATCAAAAATTTCTGACTTCATGATAGATTTTGGCCATGTTTAACTCTGTGGTCTACATGGAAATGATTGAAAATGATGGTGCAGAGTTCCCTAGGGTATGTGTCATATCTGTAAGAATTTCTGTTGCATTCATAACCTTCCTTACTAAGTACTTAATAATGTTGTTTGATATTTGCCCTTTTTACCATATACACATATATATGCACTGCAACAAGCAGCTATAGCTACTAGGATTCTTCACCAATCCATCCATTATTAAACACATGTTTTCATGGTGAATGATATTGGGTTTTGATAACAAAACTGCTGCTGTAATCTATGGGTTATTACACAAGATTTTTCAATGACTTTCAGAATGTAGATAATGTTCTAAAATACTCAATTCAGTAATTTCAAATTCATTTAACAAAAAATTTGAAATTACTGAATGGTTACAACAAAAAAAGTAAAAAAAAATTTTGATTACACAAACTTACAGCTGGGTTCTTTTGTTATTAACGATAAACCCGAAATGCAATTGAGACTGCATCAAGAAGTATATATAGTATGTATTTGAAAGGGAGTCGTTAATAACAGTGAGTTTGTCACAAATCTTCCAGAAAGATAGCTGCAATAATGATGAAAAATGAAATGGCATTTTAAGGTTATTTTAAGTACACTATACATATAATTTAATATTAATTTCGAATATGTTAAGGTACTCTATTCTTAGCACTTCTCTGAGTTCTCTAAGCAGCTTACTGTATGTCTGACAGAAGTAAAAAAGTTCAAAAATGCTAACTCAAATAACAATGAATTACAATCATTACATGCAGAAACAAGTTGATTTTCACGGTTGGAATAATAACCTATGATTCTAAGTATACAACATATATTTCTATATACAAATGAGTCAGTATTAGGCGACACTAAAATTTCACTAACTAATTAATTCTTCAGAACATGTTTCAAGAGCATTCGCTCTCATCTTCAGCTGGGGACTGACTAACTCTAGCAGGTGATGTAGTGGCATCTGGTGGTTCCATTAGATAACGGGACAGGAAGTCCATTGGTGGAATGTCAAAATTCATAGCTCTATGTTCATTTTTTAAAATACAAATCTTTTCCCATATTGCCAAATCCTTGGGATTGGTGGTAGCTTTTAACAGTTTGGCTTCTCCTGCAATGTTATAAGCCTAAGTCCAAAAGTGATCTGCAACCGCTGATTTATCCACTTGTTTATATCTTAAATTTCTTAAGTGTCCTTTGGTCCTTGTCTCCAAATTTCGTATTGTTTTGCCTATATATATCTGATCACACTCCAAACAATCTATCCCATACACTCCTGACTTCTTGCTGGGTGGAATAATGTCCTTTTTGGTGCTGTTCAGAAGCTTTCCAATACTAAATTGGATGATATGTGCATCTTTTAAAAACCACATCCTTTTTTATCGTGGAGAGAGTTGTGTTTTTAATATCTTTCTGTCTTTCAAAATGTCTGATCTTCTTATCAACTAAAGCGCTGTCCAATCCATTGTTGAGGGCTGTTTTGATGATATAACGGTATTCTGCTGAATACTCTTCTTTGTTGAGTGGGATGTTTGCCAATCTATGGACAAGGATGTTTATAATGGCATGTTGGTGTGGTTTAGGGTTGAAATTGTTATTCTTTATGTGATTATCTGTGTGTGTAGGTTTCCTATATAAATAGTCAGTCCCCAGCTGAAGATGAGATGTTCTGAAGAATCAATCAGTTAGTGAAGTTTTAGTGTCACCCAATATTGACTCATTTATATATGTAACACCTTCACTGTTCCACTTCTTTTAAGATTACAATATATTTCTGTATTTAGGGAGTTAAAGAAAACTATACATATAAAATAACAAAAACTAGAAATAGATAAAACTGTTAAATATTCGCAGAATCTTTGCTGTATGTGGACAACTTGTGTTCTTCAAAGGTAGAAGACAAGTGAAGGTGATCAAATTTTCTGTTAGTTCACCTCTATTGTCTCTCCCAATGTTGATACATTCCTAGATATTGATATCACTTTAGCTATGGCTCTTTTCTTACTTCTACACATATTATGTCCAGCAATTTTATCTTCATTTTGATAGCTGTCACTCCCTACATACCAAAAGATCTATTACATTTTCTCTTTCAATCCATAGCCACAGTCTTTGTAAAAACTTTTCCTCTCTTATATTAAAAACCTAGCTCAAAAGTTCCAAAACCAAAAATATCCTTCCTATCTTTTAGTTCCATATCATTCCAGTGCACAAAATACTCCAATGCAAATCTTCCAGAACTAAGAACTTCATTAACCTTTTACTACTTATTTGTCTGGAAGTGACTGAATCAAACCAACTTTGAAAGAATATCATGATACTTTATTATTGCATCCATCTTTATATGATTTTTTAAAACTTATACCTCACCTTACTTTTAGAACGAGTTGTTTAACGGCTGATGATGTGGACAATTATTCCAGGAAACAGGTCCTGAGTAAATCGAATGTAAATGAAACTATTAGGAGTGTTCTAAGTATGTTGACTAAGAAAATTTTTTATTTTTTTTCTCTTTGTCTCTCCATCTTAGCTTGTTTTTTGTGTTTCCACACATTATGTTATTTAAAAGATTTATTTTTACCACTTTCACTTGTCTTCTTGTCTTTGAAGAACACAAACTGTTCTACTGTTTTACAGCTTGTGTTCTGTGAATATTTAAGTGTTTTACCTATTTCTAATTCTTGTTATTTTAGTTACATTGTTCTCAGAGTTACTTTATATTTCATTTTTAGATATAATATAATTTCAATCTAACCTTAAGTGTCTTGACATCCTTTTCAGCTCCTGGTACTCTATAGATACCAACTTCTGAAAGACCCCGTTGATCCACTTCGTTAACACAGTGCACAATTAAGGCTGGCACCATTGGTGAAGTAGGGGGAGCATAATCTGCAAGTACACCCATAGCACCTCCTCGCTTTGTGGGAGTGTTTCCAACTGGGACACATGGAAGGGGAACCTGATCTCTGCATTCTTGATGGCATGAAGCTTTGCAGTCTCTGCATTTTAATGACACCTTTCCAAATTTTAACCTAAAAAAATATCAAAGACTAAACACTTAAGACTAAACACTTTTCTTTGCAACAACGTATTTACTGAAAATGAAGGTTTATAATTGTTGGGGAAGAAAAAGAGGAGAAAGAAAAAGAAGGAAAAAAAAAAAAGAAAGAAAGAAAGAAAGAGAAGAAAAGGAAGAGAGGATGACATTGCTCATACCACTTCTGAAGGCTGTTCAACCATCAGAGCATTTAGTGTTTTGAATATATTTGGTCTAATCATTAATACTGCCATATATTTTTGGCTTGGAATGTAGAACTGGTTATCCAAGTAACAAAGCAACCCTTGTGCTGAAGATTAGTCCTGAGCAATGGATATTCAACAGTGAAAGAGAAACAGTGGATCTTCTTTGCTTAAGCACGGAGTGGGATGAATATGAAAGGTTAGCTATAATTGCCTTGCACAAGGTTGAAAAGTCATTAACTGAGATTTTCCAAACCATGAAGTAGCTGAAAATATGCAAGAGGTTAATCTACCAGACAATACAGCGATTTTTTGAGATAGGCAATGTAAAAGTCGCACGGGGATTGGATATCCTCACAGTGTGAGGACAGAGGTGGCTGTAAAACGATGGCTGCCTCTATTTGACAAAATCCCATCCAGAAACATAAGATGTCACGGGAGTTCAACAATATCTAGGACCTTGGGATTAGAGCTTGTCGGCCAAGCACAGGACATTTCCTGAAGCAGCAAAGGGAACTGAAATCAAGGCAGCTCCTGCAGGGGTACATCAACAACGGGCATCAAAGAATTCTCTTTAGTGACAAGACAGTTTTCACCATTGAAGGGAACTTTAACCTCAAGAACAATAGGTTACACGTGGCAAGTTCTCAGGAAGCTCATGACAGAATTTCTAAGGTCTGGAGCAGCACCACCTCTACTTAATCAGGTTTGGTTGGAGGGTAAGCGATGAAGGCTTCATTTTTGTGAAAAAGGCATAAAAACGAATGCTGCAGTATATGTGGAAATTATTCGGGACCCTCTCGTGAAGAACTTGAGTAAGTGTTCAACAATGAGCCCTAGATCTTCCAGCAAGATTCTGTGCCAACTCATAACATCATCATAGATCATAGGAGAGCATACTCGAGTTGTGGAACATCATTTTCTCAGCTATGGGATGGAAGAAATGCTGGACCATTGTTTAAAAGTGTGATGGAGGGTATTGAAGAGAAGTTTCAAAAACCACCACCACTGAAAAAAAAAACAATTCTCCAATGAGTGGATATATTTATTTAGGCCAGGCTCAGTTGTAAATCATAAAAAAGGCAGTCTGGAAGACTGAGGACCACAAGAATAAATGCCAATACTGGATGAGGGATGGAAAAAGTACTGTCTTCTCGTGGGAAAAGTGAGTATCAGATATCAGAGAACTATGTACAGCATGTAGCAATTTTCAACTCGTGCTTGGTGATAATGGAGAGCACTCTTAGTGAATTCAGACATTCCATGAGTTGAAGGAGCCAGACTTCATAGCAAGAGTTCAATACTGTGCACATGTTCTGTGTAGTCTGTATGAAGATTCTGAGTATCTCAAAAACTGGTAGTGATCTGACAAATTAGATCAGTGGCCATGTTAATAAACAAATATTTGTTTTCTTCATTGGGAAAAACTGCTTGAATATGCCATAGACCATTACATTCAAATGACAGTGTGGGTTGCTGTATCTTTCCATGGTATCATTGGCTCATACTTTTAGAGTGTGCATATAGAAACAGAATTAATGTGATATCAGAAGTGTGCAGAGAGAAGATTATTGAACATTTTCAAGGGGATTTACACACTTTTGTGCAATGAACCACATTGATGTAAATAAGCAAGTATTTCACAAAATAGGGTGACCTCTCATATGGGTGGTAAGAATGGGCACCAAATCCAAGAACTGCTTTTTGGTCAGCTGATTTCCAGACACTCAGATTTTTTATATCTACCTTTCATGATGTTCTGATTTCTCATTGTGAGAGAAATCAGGATACTGTGTTAAAACTAAACTAAATCAACGTATGAAAAGGTAACATTTATTCTATTCGACCTTGCTTTGCATTACTTGCACAATGCTCTAATCAACTGAGCTAACAGGTCTACATGCTCATCAACAAAATGTTCTACTACTGAAATAGTAATCACTACTACTGTTTGCGACTGCAGCCATAGGGCACAGTTGGCGCATAAACATTAAAAAATTCATTAGGCCTTGAGATTAAATATGAAATTTCAGTGACTTTAATATTAGCTGTTTTAACATTTCTCTTGTGCTATAGGAAAGAACCACAAATTTAAGCAATTAACAAAAGGAAAACAAAAAATGACATGAATTACTATAAACAAAAAACGGCTTTGAAAAATAGAGGCAAAGTTAATTAGAAATGGCATGTACATTCAGCAAAAATTCTTGTTTTCTCCAAAAAAAAATCATGCCTGCTTCCAATCATAATAGGAACTACACAATTTTCATTCTTTTTCCTAAAAAGCACAAGGTTTACTATTACTCACCTATTACCACATGGCTCACAGTTCTCAGGATATACAATAATCTTCTCACAGAACACATGACTGCGAGTATTCATCTTATTTTTCAATCCAAAAGGAAATGATGGCACAACAGGACTAACTTCAGTATGAAGAGTCCTCTTAGGTTTCCCAAATATGCTTTCATCAGAATCTGTGCTTTCTGCTTAAAACAACAAAAATAAATATGCTCATTTTTTTAGCTCAAAAAATTTGCATGCACAATATCTTAACATTTACCTATGTTATATTCATATGCAAATCATTTCACTTTTACCATGCCCACACCCAATGATCAAACTATAAAATGTTGCCTACCAACAGGGGTGTGTTCAATTATATTTTTGGAAAATAGATTTTTCTCTATCATTAACATACATTCATTTTAAATGGCAATCAAATGATGTACAGTCAACACTTGAACACAATTTTCTTATATTTTGTAATCAGTTCAATTTAGTGTGATCATTCCCGGGTCAAGCAAAGAACATGCTTGAGATACTCCAATGATGAGGTTTTCCAAGTGCTAGTAACTACTATTTTGCACAAGGTAATTCTTTTAAGAAATTGCTGAGAATATATCTCATTGATAAATGTCTGTACAGAATAGATGAATTATAATTACACAATGTTGCCATTATTCTATAGATTATATGATTGCTTATTTATAAACAATACACAAATTAATTCCTTTTGTTTGTATTGATCCATCTGCTTCATAAAATTTGTTGTAAAGGTAACTAACAATTCATTATGTAAGGTATTATATTACTGACTATATTTAAAATACTTAACTGATCTGATAAACTTTTGTATAAACTCCATATAGTTTAGATACTGAATATGATTAATTCTTGTATTCACAAGCTTACGAGCAATAAAGCTGTTAATATTATTATTAATATCCAAAGCCAGTCCCCTCTTTCAGAATAGAAGCAGATATACCCATGACTTTGCTCTTTGACTAGGCTATCAGTACTAGTGGTAAGGCAAACTAATCTAGCATCAGCATCCCAAATTTACTGGTGTGAAACATTAACTTCAGAAGATAGCTCACCACTCTGATACTGCACAGGAGCACAACCTCACTACAGCATACTCAATTACCCGTGAGATGCAAGAGCACAATGCCCCACCAAGTCCAACCCCCAGTAGGGAGGAAATAAGACATCTGGCCCAATACACTTCTGGTAATGCTAGTAATGCCGGAAGTACAACAAATGCTCAGTTTGCAGAGCTCATACAATGTGTTATCAATTATCTTATATTTAACATATATTCAAACAGTGTAAGAACTAATTTTTAGCATTATTCTTCAAATAGAATTTCACTAGTTTTTAAACAGTTATGGACACTTTAATGTTTAGCACCTTGGGAACGATAGAGACAGGCCCTCTACTGATTATGACTATGTAGTTTACTTTTCTCATGCAGAACAGAAAATGTGCTTGCAAAAGTATGCCACTGGGCCAATTATTGTATGGGATGCCTGGCACAAAGTAGTAGAACATCTTATAAAGCATAATAATTTTAAAAAATGCATAAATTCATAAATGCAATGCTTATAACTCCTTCACTCATTTCCTAAGGTTTACCTAACTGCATATTTGTCACAGCAAAAAAGTTTAGCCAATTCTCAACAACAATAATAAATATGTAAATCAGAACTGTAACAAAACCTACATTAGCATTTTAATTTGAAAATACATGAATAAGCACATTCCAAGAACCAACCACAAAACATTGCATAAATACTGTTGATTTTTGATTTGGTATATTTACGGATGCACTTTAACATGATTATGGCTTTTTTCATATAGCAGAAATGCTTTCTTTACTGTTCCAGATTTTATTGCATGTGTTCAGTACTACCTTCTTGGCTCTGCACCCTAAATTCTCATGCCTTTAGCATTCCTTTCAATTCAGGGCATGAAACAGTCAATAAATTTTGCTCAGAGGCCTTTTCTTTCAGACTTGCCATTCTTTTATTTGCCATAAATATACAACATGGGATAAACAGCTTTACTTCCCTTCCCTAGCAAGCCATACTTATTATTTTTATGCCCCAAAAAATTCATCAACCCTGGCCGGGATTAAACTCTTGGGTCTACAAGGCAAGTATGGTTGCCTTGAAGACCACCAGGACCGACATAAAGACTGAAAAAATGCACTGTTTATATGAGCTTTCATAGTTATAAGGTATGGAAAATAATCCATCTTGGAATTCATAATTAATGGAATAATTAAAATGCAACTCTGACTCAACTAAAGCATATAATATTTAGATAAAAACTAAAACATACAAACTAGGTTTTGCACATACCAGCAGGTGCTGTGGGTGGAATGTCCTTCAGTGGCACGCCACTGCCAAAAGCTCCTGCACTGTTGTGGTAATTACGAATATCATTGTTCTTATTACAACGTACATCATTATAAGGAACTGTCTCAATACGGGCAGAGGCCTCAATAGGGCCATCTCTCCCCACAGTCACGGTTGTAGTAGCAACCACATGATCAGTAATCTGCATGCGAGAGGCATCCAGCTGCAAAATTTCAAGAAAATCAAATACCTTGTTATTCTAGAAAAATCACCGGGTCAAGTAAAAACTACACTTCAGCAAACTTTCTAATATAAAATTATGAGAAGTTTTATTTATTTTCTACCATACAGAATGATCTCTACATTTTTCTGCAAAGTTTAATATAGGTATAACAAGTATTTAAATACATATATATTTTTAAAATTTTAAAAGCTTGGTAGCTGTAAAATTTCTGTCTCCTATGCAAGCTATTACAGAGATTTCCATATTCTTTTTTATAGTCTTCCTTCAATGACAAGTTTCTCCTCATAGTACACAATGAATTTTTTGATGCCACTGTTTCAAGAACATAACACATTTTTCTAAATTTATTTGCAAGATGGCGCATAGTCACCAGGGCCCTGCTCCACAAAGGTATGGTCTCATACATTACAAACATTACGGACTTGTAACTTGTGGTTATTAGTAAAATTCTGTTCCATAAAGGTTTCTGCTACTCTTGTACTTTATAACTCCATTCTTACAAATGTACAAGTGATTTTTGTTGTTCCACAGAAGTTCGGACACTGGTAATTTGTATAAATTTCAATATTAATGTAGGAATATTGGTAACTTCAAATACTAGCACAATTTTTTTTATTTTTTTAATGATTTTGGGAGCCAGTTGACCCAAATGTGCTAAGTATTAGCAAAAGTGATATTAATGAATAGGAATACATATAAAGGAGGAGTAAATAAGTATTAGTGCATAATGATAAAGTTAGGTTAAGTGCAATTAAATTATGGCTTATGACTAGAAATTGACATTTCCTTTTCAAATGCATATTTCAGACCAGCAACTTAGTTAACGCACTTTTAATGTTCTTGTTACATAGCACGAAAATTATTGTCTTTCATTCTTAATTCTCTTTTAAAACAATTCCTTTTCACAATATTTAAACTTGTTTTATGCTGAGAACGTGACTGTCAAGCAATATAAAAAAATAAAGATGATAAATGTACTAATAAAATAAATGAACGAGAGCATTGTTATGTCCATTCTTCTGCAATTTCTGGACGACTGAAATTGGTGCTCCTAAATGCAAGAGCATGGAACCATCATTTCAAAATTAAATTATTATGCTTGAATATCAATTAATGCATAATAGAGCATTTAAATTATCATTATATCTGATAAAAAAAATACAAGACCCATTTAGCAGGAATGACAATACTCCTCTCTGTACATTAAAAATCCATAAGGATGAATACAACCCAATATGACTAATAGTTCTTCCTCCAGCTTTACTTTACCAGTGTTCCACTTCTTTCATGGAACAGAAATTTACAAGAACCATACTGTAGAAGGACTTGTACTAATACACTTATATGTATTAGAATAAACTTTTGTGAAATAGGGTCAAAGGAATTTCCTTAAAAACCACCTCACTTTTCTGCACAAGAAGTTTATTTACAGATAAAACTTATTTGTTCTAAAGTTTACCTGTGTTGTCGCATTATAACAGTAATATACCAATTACCATTTATCACCTTAGCAATAATAAATTTCATTTTAACCATATTTGCCTTCATCAAAGCGACTACTTATTTCAGGGAAAATCAAAACCACAGCAACCAGTAAACAATGTGTGCAGCCAAGTATGTAAAATGCTGCTGCATTATGCTGATATAAAATATTGGAAAATGTGCTGAATCACCTTATCAACCAAGCAGCAAAGTGAGCATTTTCAGATATTGGCACATCAAATGGGACTGAAATGCTAACATTCATGTTTGTTATATTATAGTTCATTTCCTGTTTACTGAATAAGCTAACGAAATTAACACTCTTCTAATGCTATTTTTATGCACTGATAGATTTTAACTTAATCAGAACTTTAGCTAATTGTTTGACATTCTTTACAACAAATTTTTATGATATAACAAATTATTTATGAGGAAGTCACTCAAATTTTCCAAGCTACTCAAATTTATATTAAAACATAGGTGTAAATGGGAAAATAAAGATTCCAGCCAGAACCATGTGGTAACAAAGAATAGCATGGAGAACAAACCATCACTTTGAAGTAAAATTTGAGTGGCTTCCTTATAAATAATTTGCTATATGATACTATATTTCACTATGAAAATCCCAAGCTATTAAATTTTTATGAATTTGAAGCAAAACTACCGAAGTTTATCAGAGCTTAGAATTGTCTTACAGATGCCTTAAATGCTTAATTATTGAAAATGCACTTTGAAAACTAATGATTTGAAATTTTCTCAATTCTGATTGTTGAAAGTGGGTTCATAGGGTACCAGCCTAATGAACTCATCCAACTCCAAGCTTTCAGCCATTGTAACTGCCTTCCTCAGGCCAAAAGCTTGGAGCTCAATAAGCTCACTCAGTTGATAACCTGTCAAGCCACAATCTGTGTTAAAGAGAAGAGCATAGGCAGTATGTGCCTAGCAGGCATGGAGAACAGAAATGTTGAAATTGTGAACAAAAGAAACCCCAGGCTGCCGTTTGGTACAAATGGACATGGGACCTCTGATACAGAAATTAATAACTACCCAGTGGAAGTAAATGATTCTGATGAAATGAAAGGACAAATGCTGCAGTGAATGATACCAGCAATTTCAAGATGGGTTTGAAAGTGTATTAGATGATACAAAATCTGGGTGGCATCAAGTGCAACTGAAGTTGAAAAGATCATCAGATTAGTTAATGAGCTGATTTAAGAGAACAGAAATTTTACTTTGAATTATGCAGACATTCAAGCTGCCAAATATAAATTTGTCTTATGCACAAAAGACACATACATAAATTCTTGAAAACTGTGAATCAGTGGGACAAGTGCATTGATGTAGGAATGGGACTATGAAAAAAATAGAAGATTTGTACCTCTTTCTCTATATTATCCATTCTTTCTTGAATAAAATTCCTTGCAAAGGCAGATTAAAGAAATTTATTTTCCAATTATTCCTCCCATTTTCCCACTATTTATGCCAATTCTTAATATGATCCTACCATAATTTTTAAATTATGTGAGTCATGCAAACCAAGCCATAGTACCGTCAACTTTCATGGTGAGCATTTTTTGCCAAACTATAATTAAAAACTGCTTAAAAAATTACCTCCACAGTTTTGCAAATAGAATCAGATTTTCTTCTTTTAACAGTTCCTGGTTCATTAGAAAATGCAGAACTACTATGTTTTCTCCAGCGTTTTGGTGTAAATGGTGCACTCTCCAAGTCATCTTCAGATTTTGAGTAGCTTAAATCTGAGAGCAAAGAACCTGCACAAAGATGCTGTAAATGTTATTTATCACTAAATTCTTTCCTCATTAATATAACTAATTACACAATTTCACAAAGTTGCTGCAAATGTTATTTATAAATAATTTCTTTCCTCATTAATATAACTAATTAAACAATTTTCTAAAAATAGGCACAGAAGCCTGGTAAAGAAGCTTTACAAAAGTATAAAGAACTTTCTAAAATCTCGCTTGTTAACACTTACCAAAAGAACACCAATGATAAAATTACTGTTATTAGGTTTATTTAAGAAAGCTCTTTAACATCTCTGGTCATTAGCATTTCATTGAATTCAGTATGCAAAATGGCTAGTAAAATTTTGCTCACAGACCCCGTAAGTCAAGCTTGAGGTTCTTTTACATGTCATAAATCTACAACATGAAACAACAGCTTTACTTCCCTTCAGAAAGAAGTCATACTTAAGATTTTTACATCCTAAAAAATTCTATCGACCCTGGTCAAGTTTGCACCTGTGACCTTGGGTCTAAGAGGTCAGCATGTTTACCATTAGACTGCCAGGAGCAACAACTCTTAGTGGTGCCAATCTTTCACATGGGTTATCCATTATTCTATAGTGTGAACTCCCTTCCAAAAATTCAGACTTAAAGAGTGAAGTAAAAAATTGTGTCTATTCCTTTGTGTAACAGTCTCAGTATTTTTGTAACAGTCACTTTGCTAGTGGAAGCAATTTGAGAAGTAATATGCATCATTTTACAAAATCAATCAATTGAAATTAAAATACCCAACAATCACTGTTACTCTGGAAATTGGAACAGAAAATTAAACAATGGAAATTTGCTCCAATCACTAAGCTGTTGTTTCTCCACCAGTTTCTGCTGCTATTGCAATTGGTTAAAATATTAGGACAGAAGTGGCAATTTAATTTGCTTAGTTGTCAGATTATATGCACTGAATCCATATTTTTCTGTTTACTTTTTTTTCTGTATAACCTTGCTTTTCTTTAATACAATGCCATTGGACCATAATTGTGTAGGAAAATATATAATTAAAGATAAACTATAATAGTTGCCACCTCTGAATCAGTCACATTAATTCTAGGTATGAATAATGTTAAACTCTATATATTATAGGTTATAATGATCTGAATGGCAAAATAGCATAAAAGTTACTGCTTTTAATACAAATGCTTAATATGAACCTCAGATTACTAAAGAACAATCATGATACAATGAAGGGCTAAGCAATGCACCTGCAGCCAATCCAAAGTTCTTTGGAATGTCCCTTAAATTTGTAGCAGTGATCAATTAACTTAGCTTGAACACTGGAGTTAAATTAGGTAAAAATATAATGTCCCTGTAGCCTTACAGTAAAAGCTTAAAACAGCAGTCACCAAGATTATACAGGGTGGATTTTAGCTGCAGGTTGAGTCAAGCAAAGTTTAGCACACTACACCATATCAGTCAAAGTCATCATCATAGGCTCATTCAATTAACAACAGGAGTGTCAAACTTCTACTATTTCATTATCTACAGAATTTAAGTTCTGCAAAATATTGGAATTTCAAAAACTGTTGCAACATACTGAACAGCCCCTTTCACTTAGAAAAAATGTACTAAGAGAAAAAAAAATTGACATAGAATTTAAGTATTTTTCCAATTCTAATATATTCAGGAATCAACACAGTAAAAACCAGTATAAAATCTCATTTACATAAAATATTTTAAAATGCTTACAGGAAAACCCCTCCTTAGCCTCACTCTTAATGAACAAGGAAACAGACCAAGTTAAAAACATTTAAAAATTTAATATAATAATAAAATGCTTTTAACATTTCACTCCCTAACATTAAAAATTCAGGTCATGTTTCCTGAGACCTTTGCTCACATTGTCAACCTTTAAACGACTGGCAGATCGTACTAGGTTGGAAAGGTAGGTGACTGTGAGAACTCTCTCGGTCTGTTGATAAACTTTTACAGAATATTGTCTACTACCGTAATATCGAAATTCGTGAGTTTATGTTCATATTTTTTATGAAAGAAAATCTTTTCTCTTATGTCAAGTTCTTTGGGATGTTCAACATCTTTTAATAAATAAAGTGACGCCTTTCTCTATTTCATGGTGTTCATCCCAGAAATGTGCTACTATGGCTGATATTTCTATCTGTTTATAACGGATATTTCTCCAGTTTTCCTTCAATCTGATGCCTATATTTCTCTTGGTCTTACCTATGTATTTTTTCACAGTCTTTACAATTGATCTGGTATATACCTGATTTTTCTTCTTTGGGTTTGGAATCTGCTTTATTTAATTTCAATAATTTGCCAACAGTGTATCTATTCTGGGATGCTACAGTGAGCCTTATCAAAAGGAAAACCTTACAAAAAATTCACTTACCATTGACAAGCTAATAATAAATTTCAAAACTTTTTCAAACATCAGCATTCTATTTTAGAATGGATGTTTTTGGTGCCCTGGACTGAATACTTGTGACAATCCAGTCTTCTTGAGATGGGAAATGCAACAGTAACAGAAAATGTTATTTTTCATTAAATGTACAGACATAATGCGATTCAAATCCCCAAGGAAACATTTTCCCATGCTTTTTGCATTTCCTTCAAACTAAATCCATCAGTCCTTGTATTTTACATACCTGATTGCTTTATTTACCATGTAACTGCTAAAATGCAAATACACAACAAAAATAATCATGGCCTTAGAACAGCATTAATATCATCCAGGATTTCAACCATAGTGTGAGATCTTGCAGGCAGTGAGCTTCAAATTGGGGGGGGGAACCCATTGATATATTCAAGTGTAACAAACCGTGGTACTGTTAGAAAGTGAAAGTGAATAAGGGGGGGGGAATACAAAGCCCAGTGAAACATGCTACAAAGATATCACCTAGTTTCATCATCATGTGACATCTTTAAATAATACGGACCAAGATAGGTTTGTGTGACTATTACTTCACCTAATAGAAAAGTAGTGAACATTCAGAAAGCAATTATTTTACTGAGAAATCCTACAGAAAAAACTAGAGCATCTTGTCTTCCTCTTCTAACATGACGACCTGAAAGTACTGAACAAAAACTGGAAAATTAATAAAAAACTAAAGTGTAGTGCACAGAAAATACTAAAACCTAAGCTACCATTCAAAATAAATAGTTAGCTGTCATTGTATACACAGTAGAGAACAATGCTAGTGTACCAGTGAAATGCACACATTTCGGAGATTCAGTTTAAGTTGAAGTTTTTAAGAGAAAGCCATGCCATCCATCATTACTATTTCCCTGTTCTAACAAAGCAAAACATGGTTAACAAAGAAAAGAAGGACGTTTCTGCACTATTACAGTATTTGAAGTAGCAGATGATGCAACTGAACTCTACAAAGATGTTCTAGGAGACAACAAATCTATGTCCAGATATGAGGGCTCAATATTACTTAAATGATACAATGATTGTAGTAGCTTAAATTATTGTACTATATGCATTATTAAGGATTGCATGAACATATTGTTCTTTTTATGTTGTATTTTTGTTAATATGTTTATTCCCAATAAAGTTAGTAAAATTAAAGTAAAAAATAAATGTTAAATAAAGGTTTAGTATATAATAATAATGCAGATCAATAATAAACTTAAAACTTATTTATGCACAGGAAATATTATTATACATAAATAATTGCTTATAAATAAAAAAACAAAACTAATTAAAATAACTTTTCTCTTATGTATGCATGCATTTATCGACTTTTGAAAAAATTGAATCAACCTGTAACCCTCCACAGTGCAAATTTTGGCTTTAATATATTTTACCAGGATGTTTTATTTAAAGCAGATTTAATTCTGTATAAAACATTAAATTCTTCTAACATCTCTCTCTACGCAAAAATAAAAAAATGCACGTCCTGTAAAATTCATTATTCTGCATTTTTGAATTTGGGGGGGGGGAACCAACAATCACTCCTCAATTTTCCGCTTATTGGTAGAGGGGCATCATTTAGCTCTTTGTCTCCTACTGCGCAGTGTATCCATGCCAATAATTGTCCATGGCCATCCATTTTTAATACCTTTAATTTTGATGGGTACTGTTTATGGAATGTCAAAATGTATTTGTAAAATAGGTGAACATTTTGGTCTGCTATATGTAAAACCCAGATTAAATTACATGACATTTCTAAGATATCTGCAATCAGAGCTGCCTCATCAATACTGCTGCATACATTCCATAATGACTATTGATGTGGTTGAGAGGTCTGATGATTTACTCTTACACACACAACCAAAGTATTTAACTTCTATATATGATGCATGTATTGACTTATTTCCATGGACATCCTTATACTTTGCTCAGAAGTAACAATGAATGGAGATTACATATTTTACTTGCATTTTAATGTTCAAAATGTCTTCCTTGCTGTTGCCATTATTTTCAGTAAATATTAGCTAATGGCAAAAATTAGTGAATTAACTGCTGGATGTATAAATTAAATTTCATGAATTTTTCCACCTCACTCTAGAAATTAATATAAAGATGAGATTTACAACTAATGTCTGCTGCTTTTAAAAGCTTGATCTTTCTGACAACCCTCTATTACTTGATACATTTTTAATAGACCCTCAACTTGAGAAACAGTTCAAAATTTCCAAAGATTGGAAGTATACCATTTTGATTCTTTGAACAGTGAAATGATACTCTGAGAAAAATGTTTTGGAGAAATAGCTATTAGTTAATTAGATAATCTATCTTATTTACACCATTTTTTCAAAAATCCAATTTATAACTGTAAGAAATATAATTGAATCTTTAACTGCAAACTCAGGTCAAAGCTGAGATATACTGCATCTTCATCTAACTATGTTATTATAAAACCACCTTAAAAGCATGCTATAATACTATCCTATGCTTTGTAAATAGTGCCGACAAATCTTTATTTCTAAAAACTTGCACATACAGAGTAGTCCAATTTATAATCTATCTTCTGCCTTGTAACAAAAGTGCCTTATGTTCCAAATTCATCTAATTGTATGCCACTTTTTCACCAAATCTTGTATACTGCTCTATGCAGGAACACCAATACCAGGAAATTTTGCTGCAAAATTCTCCTGTTTTCACTTAATGGAATCACTATGCATGTATTCCTACAATATTGCAAATCTTTGCTACAAAAAATACATCTTCCTAAGAGCACAAACCACTTCCTTAAATGGTCATCACCCACTTTCCTCCTATTCCTTTCCCCATCTACATTTTCTTTATCTGGCTTACTGTATGCATATGCAAGGCTGACTTGCCATGACCCGGCTGATGTTTCATGGGGCACAGATCAGCAACACTTATTAGTATAAATAATTTTAAAAAGCAATGACTGAAAGTATGTTGCACAAACTTTAATGAAATCCTATTTTTAGAAGAAAAAACTTAAATATGTTTACTACTAACTATGAATATTCAAGATATTTTACACTTATCCGAACCCTCATTTTAGATACTTCTTATATGTAGTAATAACTAAACATATAAATAAAAATAACCATCATTACCTGTAGAATTCAAACCTTCAGAGATAGTGTGCAATCTTGAATCACGGTTAAGTGCTACTGTGTTGTGATCATGATTATGTGTAGTCGTATTTGTCGTACTATTCAGAAATGCTAATTTTTCTTTAGTTTCATCATTAATTTTATTATCAGAAAAAAGAAGTTCACGAACGAAGTTTAGCTTTTTTTCCTGTGAGAAAAGAAAGTGCATATATTAAATAATGCACATTACAGAATCAAAATGTTAAATAATATGAATGTAAAAGCATGCATATGTGGTCCACAAGCTTCTGGCCTAATGATCTTGTGTAGGTAATAAAAAAAATAAATGATATACTTTTTAACATACTCCTCCTTCACCTGAATACACCTCCCATTTCCAGATCAACATTTCAATACTCTGAAAAAAATAGAAAAGTCTGCAAAATGGTGGAAAATAGAACTTCAAGAGCCCAACTCATCGTTTGTGAATTTCTGTACTTGAAGATCAGAGTTCAGTTTTTACAGTCTGGTTGTTCAGTCTCTGGTCCTGACGTTTCATGAGGGTAAAGAAAAAAACGCTAGATGCCTGCACTCTCCCCTTCTAAGGCATGAACAGCACATCTAAATTCTAAATGAAACTCTTTTGATACATTTTAACAGATAAATACTAAAACCAGCACTCAGGTTGGATATTGTGTAATGCTTTTAATAAAGATATTTGCTGATAAAAGATTCCAGCTCTACTACATGCCAAAGAATTAATTCATAGCTTCCATTGCTGGGGATGACTCACACATAAAAGTAGTTTCCTAGCACCAATCACCCTTCCTCTCATTCTGCACTATGTTGCCAACTCTGCTTTAACGAAACACATGCACCCCCATTGTTTGTTATGTTGGTTCAAGTGAAGCTGGTTTCTTTTGTGCGCGAGTGATTTTTTAGTGTTATTCTTGTTAATCTTCTTACATTTATTGTTACAGCAACATGGCTAATTTTGTCAGAATCAAAAGCAGAAAAAAATTAAACGGCCAAAGCCGTGAATTTAGGCTTCATGAATATTTTGAAAAGGAGAGAGAATGGAGCAACTCTTCTTCCTCTTACAAGAGTGATAGATTTTGTGGTGCTTTGAAGGTATATAAAAAATAAAATTAAAAAGAAAAAACCCTGCATGGAGTAGAATGAGCCTGTTTCTCTTTTGAATGCGCATTTTTATTGTTTCTGTTGCTGTATCTTCTGTCAGACCTTTGATTTTGTATGTCCGATGTTTACCCAGGTTTCATCCAACCACAACTTTTTTGGACTAATGCTTAAAATTTCCCTCAGAAATGTGTCATGCCATGCTACAAAATCGCTTCTTTCCATCACAGCTTTCCTTCCTGAAAAATTTTTGAAATTAAAACCAAGTAGTTTTAGCATCTTACTCAAACTGGTTTTACCTCCACCAAATAAGCTGGTTTTCTTCAAAGAAACTAGAAGCTTGTTACAGGTGGGAAATTCCTTTCTCACATAAAATTGATAAATATGTTGCCCTATTGCATCCTTCTGATTTTGTCTTAGGATCGGACCTTGATTTCTGTTTTCCAGGAGTCCTCCGTTCTGCTGGCGGCATATTAAGTTCAGTCAGGCATTTTTCTTTTATCACACCTCTTCTTCTTTCCTAAAATGCCTGGCTGATCTTAATATGCCGTCATCAGAAGCATGCGATAAGGCAACATATTTATCAATTTTATTTGAGAAAGGAATTTCCCACCTGTAACAAGCTTCTAGTTTCTTTGAAGAAAACCAGCTTATTTGGTGAAGGTAAAACCAGTTTGAATAAGATGCTAAAACTACTTGGTTTTAATTTCAAAAATTTTTCAGGAAGGAAAGCTGTGATGGAAAAAAGCGATTTTGTAGCATGGCATGGCACATTTCTGAGGGAAATTTTAAGCATTAGTCCCAAAAAAGTTGTAGTTGGACAAAACCTGGGTAAACATCGGACATACAAAATCAATGGCCTGGACAGAAGATACAGCATCAGGAACAATAAAAATGCACATTCGAAAGAGAAACAGACTCATTCTACTCTATGCAGGTGGTGCAATGGATTATTCTGGAGACAATGCTTCTTTTCAAGACAAAGAACCCTCATGATTATCATGAAGAAATGAATGGAAAGACTTTCACCAGATGTTTTAAGGAATATTTTGCTATCAAACATAAGTCCTATTTCAATTAATGTAATGGACAATGCTCCTTACCATTTAGTACAATTAAACAAAGCACCAATAGTGGATAAGATGGATATCATTCTGCAGTGACTGTTCCAAAATAATGTCCCAAGAATTTTGACAGTCATGATAAAAGCAGAATTATTGGAGAATGTAATATTCTACAAGGTAAGATTCTGCACGTACAAAATAGACACCACCGTCTCTGCTCAAAGCCATACTTTTACTAGACTGCCATCGTACCATTATAACTTTGTGCTAATTTGGGCACAAGTGAAGGGATTTGTTCCTGAAAATAACAAGACTTTCCATTTCTCAGATTTGGAACACCTTGTAATGCAGGGTAAGGTGTCAGTGAATAAGTGGCAAAGTGTTGTGGCTCACATGTGGACAGTTCTTCAAAAAATAAAGGAAGCTGACAATGAGCTAGAATCACATGTGGAACAATTATTTCATTGGATAAAGGTATAGACAGCAGTGAAGCCAGTGATTAAAAAAACAACTGCGGCACCTTTCCACTTAATTATTAACAATGTAATGTAAGTAGTTTACGGCCCATTTCCTTTGGTGAGCTTTAGATGCTATTACTGTACTTTAAAATTTTTTCTTTATTATAAGCAGATAAATAGATGTGAATATTAACAAAGAATGTGAGTGTACATAAGTGTTAATGCATAGCATACATGCTCGCAGTAGTGGTAAACTGGCAACACAGCTTCTCTCGGTCATGGGAAACTATCAGGGCCAGAGAGAGAATCACTAGGCTGTATAACAGGCAATAGTAATATAACAGGCTGAGGGGCAAGGTCTAGGTTGTACAGTAAGCAATCCAGCTCCTGCAAGTCAAGTTTTTATTTCAGCACCATGGCTCAGTGAATTTGTTATGCAGCACACAATTTCAACATAGCATTTCATGCCCATTTTCCACAACACTGTGCAATTGATGTAAAAGCTTAGCTCATTACTCCCCAGTCATTAAATAACTTCTTTCCCTGAAGTCTTGGAGTTTCAAAAATAGTGCCAAGTGTTGGTGATCCTGGATTTCCTAGAACATGATTCATCCTTTTTCTATAACTCCACAGATTTTCTTTTTGAAAGTGAGCCATATAAGTAGATCATAGTTTTTTACCCCTCTGATGATGGATTCAAATACTGCTTTCTGGTTATCACAGTAAAGGTACAAAAACTTTTCAAACAGTACATATGCATTTGAACTGAATTAAAGGCACTACTACTCATGCAAAAATGTTCATGAAGGTTGCAAATTGCAGCTGTTTTATAAAGTCTCAAACTTGCAGCAATTTATTTTTTTTCATACATGTCACTCAGAATATCAACTAGAGCAGAATTTTCTTGTGTTCCGCCAGCTAATCCTCATGTGTTTCATTTCAATTTTGAACATTACACTGCATTATGCAACATGCCTGATTTCAACAAGCCTCTTTATCCAACCTGATTAAGTGGCAAGGGTGGAAATAAAATATTTATACAGAATGAAGGCAATATAGAATTTATATACCGTGCAAAAAATTTTTCTCCCCAGTGTTTTGACTATGGATGAGAACACCACTCGTTAACCACTCAGGTCTCCATGCTTAGCAGGAAGGTAAAACAATAAAACAAACCAAATATACAATACACAAAACCAATTTAAGAGGTTCATTGCCTTTCAAATTAGGTGTTGAAACTGTCAGCCTTTATTCTCCACATATTTTTGGCGTCCCTTTTGGAATACTTACTATTCATTATGAGAAATTCTATCAATTTCTTGATGAACATTATGTTTGGAATTCTTGTATTTGAGAGGGTTCATCTTGTACACAGCATTTTTTTTATTTTACCCTAGAGATAGTAATTTCTGGCTGTTAAATCAGAATACCGAGGGGACTACAAATCCCTACTAATAACTGTCTTGTGGAAATACATTGTGAATTGCTCTTATGGAATTATTCACAGTGTCAGTAGTGACAGAGTCCTGATGAAAAAATGCATATATTTCTTACATAAAGACACACTGTCCTGTTGTAAACACATGAGTCATTATACACTTTATGTACTCTGTCAAATTAAAAACGAACACACAACACACACCTGAATTGGTTGTTATAATACTGCAAATCAGCAAAGTCAACAAGTAAGCAATAGTCCATGGGGCAAACGAGTGGGGGCTCGTTCATTGGGAAAATTCTGTGCTGAAGGAGAATATATCACTAATCGCACTGTAGAAGGCAAGAATAAATCATGCATTCTATTTTAGGCCAGAAAATTAGGTCCATATCAAGTAAATTCCTTGATATTCCAATATTCTACACTAGCCTTTAGTATCACAAAAATCACAATGCAAAGAATTGAGCTGTTACTAAGGTTCAATATGCATTTACTCACAATTGTTCATATTTTAAAATATATTTATATATAAATGGTTGATTTAAATTAAAGTCAATCTACATTTTACAAGATCAAGATGTATGTAAATTTTACATGCAAAAATCTACTTAAAGCAAGAAATACACGATTTCCTTCTATCTTTATTAAAATATTTACTGCTCCAGAACAATGTCAAGGAATAAAACATAAATAAAATCTAAACATGCTTATAATGGTTAGCATTACCGTTGCCAAGTTTCATTCTACTTTCTATGCAAGGATGAAATGCCATTTAGCTAATTAAAATTAACATTTATCTCATTCTTGTGCAGCAATTTCCTAGTTGCAGTCATTATCTTTTTCACGTTTTGCATGATATATTGCAAACCACTATTTTAAAGCTCTGAAACATACTGAGATATGATGAAGAGGGAAAAGCTGTAACCACAACTATACTCAACGTGGAATTGATGTTGAACTGCCAAAAACAAACCTTAACAAATAATTGAAGAAGGAACATAATGTAACAAAGGTAACTACAATAGCCCACTTATGTTCTCTAATATGACTATAAGTTGTTTAGGTAACATGCAAAACATTAAGTTTTTATAGCATACCAATGCATTGCATTCCTGCTCTGCTGTTAATCGTGCTTTCCTTTCTTTATCTACTAATGCACGGGCACGCTCAAGCTTAAGTTCTAGGGATTTTCTGCTGCTGTTGGCTGCTTCAAGTTCAGTTTTTAGCCTTTTTACCTCTTTCTCCGCTGCTTCCCACAATAAACGGCATTTCTCTTGATTAAGAGCGAATCTGATGAATTCTGCAAGACACACAAATAGCAACACACATAAGCAATGCAAATTAATGTTATGTGGGAATATGTTTTTCTATATTTTTTCTTTTTCAAATTAGAAGCTGTTGGAAAAAATTAAAAGAACAAAAATTTGAGGAACAGATTTGAACAGCAAAAATGGAAAATCCAATAAAACTTACCAGTGGGGGAGGGGTAATATAGTAAGGGGATTCTAAATTTCTCCGTCTGACCAGAAAACACAAGATTTAGTATATGATATATATATTTCCCCAGCCTAGTCAACTTATAAATCAATACTTTTAGTTCAATGACTTTCCAAGTTTTAAATACCATAAGTAAAATAAGATTTGCCTAACTGTGAAAAATAACAGACAATATGCTGCCTTTTTTGGATATAAAAATTATAAAAAGTAAAGAAAACCTTAAATTTGGCATATATAGAAACGACACACATGCAGATAATTATATCAAAGAAATGGTTTTAACCCTATGGCTCACAAACATGCAATTTTTAATAGTCTGATATGCAGAATGATCAATTTGCCAATCAGTAAAGAAGAATATAACATGGAATATAAGAAAATTAAAGAAATAGCAATTTTAAATGGTTTCAATGAAGACTTAATACGTAATAAGATTAAAAAATTCCAGAAGAAGAAAAGAATTGAAACTACATTATCAACAGTTAAAGAAAAAATGTCTTTTAAAAAATTCACATATAATCCAACAGTGATGTATAAATTTCAAAAAATATTTAAAGATTTTAATATAAAATTGGTTCCCACTAATAGATTTAGTCTAAACAACGTTTTAAAAGACAATACTACAGATAATACTCCAAAGGAGAAAAAATCAGGAATTTACAACATTTCATGTGCTGAATGTGATAAGATCTACATACGAAAAACCAAGAGGAATGTGGGGATACATCTTAAAGAACATATGAGGAATTTAAAATACAAACAAATAGAAAAATCAGCGGTGGCATATCACTTTTGGACCGAAAATCATGATATAAAGAAAAAGTTGAATTATTGAGAGCTGTACAGGGACCAGTATAATTGGATATTTGGGAAAAGATTTAAATCTACAAACATAAGGATCATTTGATGAATTTTGACATTCCGAAAGAAGAAAATATAAATTTTAAGTTCATAAAAGTTTCACCAGAGCGGAACATTGCTTCTGATACTATGCAACAGCAACCTTTCACACCAGTCGTCCATGGCCGAAGATGGAGATAACATATCTTTGAAACCGGTTCTGTATATTTTTAAGGTTAGTGAAGCATGAAGAGTGTTAAGACGACAGATTCAATTCTTAAATGAAGCTTTATTAATTTTTTTTTAAAATTTTATACACACACACACACACAAATTTTTGGCAGAAATATAACAGACTCCTTAAAATTCAGTAGTGTTACGGTTAAAATGGTTAACAGTGCAAAATATACTTAAAAAAGATATTTCAAGTCTGTGCACTGGCTCTTGTTCCTGACGCAAAGCAATGAAGACTACTGTAGGTAGTACACTTCTGCAACTAGAATGCTTTAGAAATGTAAGATATACACAGTGAATAAATGGGCAGTTGCAAATCATTTTTGGATTACAATCGTGACACTGAAGAAGAAACCAAATTGTTGAAAGGTACCAACCACCCCAGGAAATTAGCAATATGGGAAAAGCTTTTCATTTTAAAGAATAAGCACAATGTTATGTATTTTGACATATAACCAATGGACTGCCTGTTTCGTTGTATGCTGGAACTACCAGAGGTCCAATCGTCACCTGGCAACATTAGTGGGTCCCCAGCTAAAGATGAGAGCAGATGCTCTATAAACATGTTCTGATAAATTTATCATTTAGTAAAGTATAGCATCACTTAATACCACTCTTTATTCAACTCCAATATTCTAATTTCTATTAAGTTTACAATTTTAGAAATACTGGACTCACAGTTGTAATGAAAATACATGAAGCTTAAATTTAGTGTGAAAAAATTTCATATTTATGTCTTACCTGGTTCACATGAACTCTCCACTAAAACATTTGTTTTCCTTATAAAATCATCATATTGTGCTAAAAGTGACACAGACATCTTAAACTTGCTCCAATTCTAAAATACTTCTTGATAACTGAACCTTCATTCACTGTAAGAAGAATGTATAATGTTAACTAGCAGTAATGTACATTAGCCATTTTAGACCCTAAATTCACAAATACCTTAAGTTTCAAAAATTAAAAATGAAATACATTATTCAAATATTATGAATTATAGTATGTTTTTGACATTATGTTAATGTATTACTCTGCTTCACTCTCTGTTAGATGATAGTATAAAAGAAACACAGGCCTGATCACAAAGGATTTTTTTTTTGTGATGAAGGTAATTGAATTCTTGTCTCAATAATACATATTTAAAATTCCATTTTTGGTTTGAAAGAAATTTTAAAATTATTACCACCATTCCATACAAGCTACCATCCTGCAAAATCTAGTCATTGTCAATAAGGGCACCTGCTACTATTCACTGCAGTCATGGCTTTAAAAGTCACCAAATGTATTACAAAAGAGCAGTAGTCCCATGTGACCCACAATTTATCCCCCTTCAGTACTTTTGTGCTTATGTTTTTTATAAGAATCTGTAGCTATCCATCACAATCATGGCATTAATTCTGCAGATATTTACAAAAGAACAGAAGTCCCATTTGACCTACAATTTATTCAACTTTAGTGCTTAAGTGTTTGTGTGTCTAATAAGGGTGTGTAGCTATCCACAATTGTGGCATCAATGACTAAGTGGTGTTATACCACAATTCTCTCACTTCGTCTTCCACTTCTGCTATATAAGGAAAAGAACATATGTTTTGAACCTTATAGTTTTCTACATGCAATCTGCATATCTCCCAATAGCAGCTCTGAAAAACAAAATTCAAATGAATAAAATGATTTAGTGTGTTCTCACATGTCACAGTGCAATGAGTCATTCATCAAAAAGTGAAATTTATGATGTAGGCTCTAGGTTATGGTTCATTTTGCAGAAGAAATTTACTTTAGCAGAGAAGAAATAAATACTTGCAAAGTATGCAGAAAATGTAAACTTTAAATGAGTACTGTAAGAATGAGTGCAGTTATAGTCAAGAGGGGAAAAGTTCTGTGGACATAAATGGAATCAGAAAAACAAATGGGAGAGTTAGAAAGTAGTACTGGGATGCTTTCAATAAATTTCTTAACAGGCTTTATAACAACAATGCCAAAAAAATACTCCTGTTGGAAACATGCTCTTGACCTTACAGGGTACCAAATAAATCTGCAGGCAACAAAACAAAATTCAGTGATCAGTAGTGCTAATTCATTATCTGTAAGCAAAGATGAATAAATCAACACCAGCTACACCTTGCTTGTTGTAACACATGGGAAAATAAAATTTAAAAAAAAAAGGGAGAAACTTTCTGTGATGCAAGAACTACAGCAAATTTTTCTAAGTCTGAAGGAGAGACTTTGTGCATGCGTATGCAGGTGTTGGCAGCAGACGGATTAAAAGACATCAAATCTTGTAATGCAGCCAACTGTTGCAGGAACACCCCATACATCTACAAAACATATGTATGCAACAGCATTTGAAAAGAATTAATGGGCAAGCAGTTTTGAAAATGCCCGGCCATATTCCTTTGTTACCTTTATATCTTGACCGAGTAAAAATGTTGTTATGTGCTACAGTTTATTCTTCTAAACAAAACCAGAAAATAAATAAATGCAGTATTACTAACACTGATTAGGGTCATTTTATTATCGAAGTGGATTTAACACTAATATGTCCAAATGAAGTGGTCTCCATCCTAGAATTCATCATCTGCCTAGGGGTAGCATTAGATGGGACAGAATGGATGTCCACATTTGTGATATCTTGTGGCATCAGGATTACAAAACTGCTCAGCACTCTTTTAAAGAACTGGTGGAAGACATTCAGCAGGTATATCCAATAGTTGAAGCGATTAGTACAGTTTACATTAGTTTGGGTATACGTATTGGTTTATAAATTAGAAACTTCTTTTGGCTGTATTGTGAAGACATACATCTTCTGCTTCACCATAACACAGTAAGTAAAATAATGATACTATTATTACATATAATATATATGCAGCAATCCTGCTGTAATTGCAAAACATTAATATTATTTAGCACAATGTAAATTGGGAAAAACGTTCAAACGTGAACAAAACTCGATGTATTTCAATCGTCTGGTGCGCATGCGCACGTTGTCTGCTTCGAACTATAACCAGTGAATCTGGCGTCAATGTTGGAAAGAGCCCTCCCCCAAAAAGTTTATTTTATTTTTATAAGTAAACATATTACGTAAAATCTAAAAATAATGAATTTGTCAGTTTAAAGAAACTTTGTCATGAACCTTTGGAACAAGCTTAACATTTACTTTTATTTACACTGAAATAAGTTCTGCATTCATGACAAGCATTACAATTTACAACGAATAAATAATTGCCATAAAATGCATATTTACAGTGCAACTGCAATAGTCGCTTGCATTTCATTCCCCAAAACTAATATTTGCAGCACGATACCAGCTCATGCTACTTATTGCGGCACAAATGTTGCTAATTCCCAAACGCATAAATAGTTACTTATCTAAATCTTAGATTCAATACTCACACTTACCCCTAGAATCATCAGTTAACTATATCTCCAAACAAAGTTTCAAATCTAGACGAAACATTCGTAACTGTTTCCATACAAATACAAATTTAACGGCCATGCAGCTTCATCCGTTTGAAATTGAACTAGACTACAGCCAGTGTTGCCAACCTTATTTAAAAATTGCCCAAGCCACAGCCCACTCACTACCTTTCAAACCTGATTTACACTAAAATACCCTCTTAACGGATACTGTTTGCAATTTTATAGAATGCACAATAATAGTTTCGAACTTAATGCTCCATAAATTTCGTTTAAACCCCATTTAAACATGTTTTATTATTCTTTATAATATATAATTCAATATTTTTATACTTGAATAATTTTTTTTTTTCGTTTAACGTCACGGCAACTGTCTTTCGAAGAACGAAATGAACGAATAAATAAGTCCAGAGTCCTTCCTCCTTAGCGTCTGATAATAGTGTTACCTAGTATTCGCCTGTTCTGAGCGTAAGATATTAATCGCGAGCAGAGACCGAATCAGGGTTTTCTAAATGATTAATAGACGCCCTACCATCTAAGCCTGACTTACCCTTAAAGCTCCAAAATGTGCTTAAGTGACAATATCTGGAGCTCCAGTCTCTAGCGACGAGTGAGCTGAACACTTCACTGCCGAACGGCATTGGAAGTAGCGGGACTAGAGCCACAACAACAAAAATGAAAAAGGCATCCACTTGTAATAGTGAAAATTTTGCATTTATTATGTTTTTTGTAAAATATAACTTTCTGACTGCAATATGTTGTTCCTTATTACAAAACTGATTTTTCACATTTTACCACGCGTTGTCTTATTGGATTTCACAATTAATTTTATTAACAGTAATTATAGGATAAAACACTAAGATAAAGTCACACTTGAGTTCGAAATACAGCGATCTCAAGTGTGACTTTATCTTAGCGTTTAATCCGTCTCTACTTTTATAATTACTGTTAATTTGTTACATTGCTAATAGTGTTACTTTCTTTTTATTTTTCTTTTAGAGACACACACACACCCACACACACATACTAATCTCGGATAAATTTTAGAAACCGGTGGACTCATTGGTTTGCTATGGCAAGCTACGGCCTGACGGCCTACGCTCGCCTCCTTTTCGCAAATATAAATTGATAGATCGTGTGTTACTAAATAGGCACGTAAATCATTGTAATAGTAGCAAATATCCTTTAACTCCAGCTGAAAAGAAAAAAATCTTTAGGACGTGAAGATTCAAACGCACTAACTATCTGAACTATTATGCTGTTAGGCTTGGGCCTAATTATTTACCTATATCTGTGGCAATGACGCCACCTTCGCTTTCGGTCCTAATGGTGTAGTGGTAACCATACTTGCCTCCTAAACCCAATATAGCGGATCGATCTCAGTCAGGACCGATGGATTTTTCGGGTGTAAAAATCCTAAGTATGGCTTCCTTCGGAAGTGAAGTAAAGCCGTGTATCCCCTGTCGTACATTTACGGCACGATAAAGAACCTCAAGCCTGTAAAAGAGCCTCTGAGCAAAATTGATCGGCGTTTCACGCCCTGAATTGAATGGAACGCTGAGGACCAGAGATGTTAACGAGCGTCCATATATAAACCAAAGCAAAGAGATGTTAGAGAGCATCCGTAAATAAACCATGACTTTCTCCGCTGCCGCTCGGAATTGCCTCGGAACTGAAGCCCCAGATATCTTCCGGCTTTAAGGATAAGTTAAGCAACGTCGATGGTTTAAATTATTTAAAATTTACTTATCAAGCAAAAAATAGAACTTCAATATAAATGACATTATAAGCAAGCCCATAATTCATAGTAGTGCGTGAACTTTTAAGAATATTATCGCTAATTAAATGTTCTAATTTAATTGGTGTCTATTTGCAGATTATTTATTCACTTACTTATTTTTATCAGAATGATTCTAAAGATTTAATCATAAATAACTATTTTAATATTTATGCAGAATAGAACTATTACTATTATATACATTTTTTTTCCTGTCCTAGAGCTTTGCTCAAAATAGGACCAACAGATCAAGACAGTCTATAAATGAATATAAAAAGTAATTTCAAAGTCTTAGCTTCATAGATTGTTAAAAGAAGTTTAATTATTACAGTTTCAAAAGTTAATTATATGATTTTCCATAAAAAATTGAACATAATTTAAACATACAGTAATTGTATGGTAATTAATTAAAAAGAGCCAAGTGGATGAAATGCTTTACTTAATTTAGACCTCATGCTTAATATAAGGAATATAATGTGAGCATAAATTTAAATATATAGATAATTCATGGTAAATAAGTATATAGTAAATATGAATTTTTAAAATCTGCAAATACCTAAATTACACTTTTATATTAGAAACACAATTCCAAAACTGGTCTTGTCCACTTTAAACAATTTTTAAAAAATAGGAAAAACGTACAAAAATGAAACTGATTTCTTTTGAGCTCAATAATTATTTTATCAGGTTGTTTCTATTTGGGAAACAATTCAAGAGTTTGGTAATTTCTCTCTTCATAATTTAAAGATATTTTCTTTAATTAATGTAATAAATGTAAATGACAAATTCTATGTTCACAAGTCTTTGTGACTATCTCATGAACTCATAGAATACTCTGGGAACTAAACTAAATCTAAAATAGATATAAGATCAGATTTGAAGGAACAAAAAATAGAAAAGATGACTATTAACATAATTAAAAGATATTCAAATGATGACTATAATGAAAATTATGGTTACAAATATATTAATAAAAATATAATCACATTAAAACATTTGAAATATAAAAGTTAAACTGGCAAGAAAGAATTAACTTTCCTGTTCATAATAGCAAATACAAATCATTCTCTTCACCAGAGTATTCTCCTTCCACATTTATTTCTCATTATGCTCATCTCCTACATCAGGTTTATCAACATTTTTTTTGTAACACTTTAAATATTTTGTTCTCCTCAATTGCTAATTGAGTAAGTTGTCCACATCTTAAAGCTTGTTCAGATTTATTCTTACCTTCTATTCTTCTATCCCTTCCTTCAAAAGGAAAGCTGTAGGTTCCATGTCATTAATTTACGCACATAAAATAACCTCAAGCCCCAAAGAAGAGACCTCTGAGCAAAATTTATTGGCCTTTTCATGCATTGAATTGAATGAGATGCTGATGACCTGAGATGTTAAAGAGCATTCATAAATAAAACAAATCAACAAATTTTTCTATCCCCAGAGAGCTAACCGTAAAAATCCTTTACACTTCTTCAATATTTCCTTGAATTAGGAAACCGCCATGGGTGGTCGAGGTCATTAAGGCGCGGACTCGTGAGCGGGAACTCTGGGATTCGAATCCCCCCAGGACCGTCCTTTGACTGAGGTTTTTTCCAGATTTTCCTCAGTCCTCATAAATGGCAAATGTCAGGGAGGCACCCTAAATGTATGTCTGGAACGATTCCTTCCTTATAAATAAATCTTTTCTCAATATATCATTTCATCTCATACATCATCAGTGTCCATTGCCTGTGGTGCCTCTGTAGCAAAAACGCGCATTAAACACTATTTATTCATTCATTTTCATTTGAATTAGGAAGGTTTGAATGGTAATTGGGTTCACCTGTTTTAGTACCTAATATTATTCTTCCTTGTATTAGGAAAGGTCGCTCAGTAATGGACTTTACCTCTCACAATAACTTATTCTTCACTAATTGATGGACTGTACTAAGTTGGAAGAGTTATTCCTTTAAGACACTTTTTTTAAGCAAAGCCTTTTGCAGAGGGGAATTTTGAAGTGCCCAGCTCCTAGTTGGCTTTAGATTAGAATGAATTTCTTGCTACTTGGCTATTTCATTATTTGCTATAAGATAGTTGTATATTTAAATTATGTTCAATTGCCTATGGAAAAACATAATTGGCTTTTGAAGTACAAAGCTAAGAAGTTTGAAATTACTTTTCATATTTGTTTGTAGATTGTCTTGATCTGCTGATCCTATTTTGAGCAAAGCAAAAAAGTATATAATAGTGAACATTCTATTTTGTATAAATATTAAAATCGTTAAAAGAATAATTATACTTACAAAGCTGTATACTATGGGGTAATAATATATTCTACATTAAAGTATTCAAACTGTTCACACTAACTCCATTTACTTATATAACACTGGCATGTTTCAGAAGCTATTTGCTTTCATCATTGGCTGTTGATTGACGACTCAAACTGACAGTTAGATCCCAAGATGCTTTTGTGGCAGTCTCTGATGGTTCTATTAGGAACTTGCTGAGTTTTTCTGTAGGTGGGAAATCTAAATTCATCAAGTTTTTCTTATTTCTTAAAATAAAAATCTTTTCCCAAATGGAAAGTTCTATTGGTTTGCAAAGTTCTTTTAGTCTCTAGTTTATATTCATGATTATTGGTCCAAACCTGAGCTGCTACTGCTGATATATCAACCTGTTTTAAACAAATATTCGGAATGTGTTCTTTCCTCTGAATTTCCAAATTTCTCTTAGTTTTTCCAATGCATCTCTGATCACAATCAGCACATTTGATCTCATAGATTCCTGATTTCTGTTCTGTTGGTATGGTGTCTTTTCATGAGCAACCTAATAACTTTTTTATATTATATTTGTTTTTTGGGGCTAACATTATACCTTTTTCTTTGACAATCCTGTTAAATTTGTTGTGAAAAGTTGGATGATATGTGAAACTTTTGAATTTCCATTTTTCCTTGATGTTCTTCAGTGTGGAAACTTCGTTATAGACTTTTGTCTTTTAACTTTATTGATAGTTTCTATTACAGTATCTTGTTGAAAACATTGGTTATTGCTATCTTAGTTATCTGTTAATATTCCATTTTGTGCTACATTTTTGTGAATAGGATGTTAGTTAATCTGTGTGCTTTGCTCTGAAACACTGCATATTTATATGGAGCTGGATTATAAATATTATTTTTTTGAATAATTTTCTGTGTCTTTTTTTTTTTCCCTCTGAATTACAAAGTTCAGACTGTCTTTATTTCTTATGATTTTTAAATCTAGGAATAGGAGCCAACCATTTCTTAGTTCTTCTATGGTAAACTGCATAGATTGGTGTTTTAGTTCATTTAATTTTCAATCAGTCCATTTTTCAAGTGTTGTGGCTTGGAAAACATTTGTCCAAAACACTCCTGTAGACTTGAAGTAAAGCATGCCCTTGAAGTAAAGCATGACTAAACTTTCAAAGTAAAGTATGTGTGTTATTGTTTAAACTTGTGTTGTTAATAAGGCAAACAAAACACATTTTTTTATAATCCTGAAGCCTTACATTCATTTCTGTTAAAATATGTTCCAATGGCTTGGGCCATATAGGTGGAGGCCCCCTGGTAGTTTGTAATTGTATTTTTTGTATTTGTTCTTAGCATATCAATAAATTTCAATTTCAATAATGTATATAAAGATATAGTTGTTATTGTAAATTGAGGGTATATTGTTGTAACTAATTGTAAAGTTAATTATAGAATAAAAATTTTATAAATTGTATATATAAATTGTGATCCAGAATCTTAAAGTACAAGACTGAATAATTTAAAAAAATCTCATCCTTATTAAGAGAATTTTGTTTCCATGTAGAACTTATTTCACTAATTATGTTGATCCTTTCATATCTCTACTTTGATAAAGTGCTATTCATTCCTTTTGTTTTATAAAAATCACAAGTGCTAATTATTTTAGGCATGCAATAATTAATATCCATTGACTTCTTTGCAAATTACCTTATAGCAATTCTGCCAAACAGTATATTATATTATAGAATACAAAAGCTAAATATGTGACTTCAAAATTATGCTTGTTGTTTAGAAATTCCTTGGCTAGCTGAATAGATATCTTGTCTGATAGTTTACTCATGGTTTAAAACAATTCTTTTAACTTTTCGCAAAAATAATTTTGAGTTGCAGGTTCAGCTGGTATTTATAAATAAATTTTCAAAAAAAAAAAAAAATATATATATATATAAAATTCCACTTACAGAAAGAAAAAACAGAACATAACTCTTTTTGCTATACCATTAGATTTAGGCAGTGCACTAAACATGCACAAAACTGGCAGAAGGAACTTTCTCCTTAATTTTTTTCTGAAGTCTGTTTAAATGCCTAGACTTGATATTTGCACCATCATAATGCTGCCCTCTTATCTTGTGTCCATAATCAAAAGATTCTAAAACATTGTCCAATAAATTAAATTAAGTATCTGATTATTAATTGATATCATTGTATGATTTGGTTGAACTACACACTCTTAAAGCTTCAATTACTTTTCATAAATGTTCTCAAAATCTGTTCCATACATTTATGAAAAGTAAGTGAAGCTTTAACAGTGTGTAGTTCAACCGAATCATACAATGATATCAGTTAATATGATTAGCTTCACTGTGCAAGTTTCAATTTACATTTTAATAAGTATCTGATGTTCTGTAAGCAATTCCATTGTGGAATCCTAGGAAGCAATCTACTAGAGCATTGTCTGTGTTAACAAACCTCAGTATTATAGAGCACTATCATTTTTTAGTTTTGTCTGTGGTATTATTTACTGGAATAATTACATAATAATTTATATACTTTAAATACATCAATAAGTCTGTTTTGGATGGTTTTGGAATTGCCATTGTACACACTTTTTATATTCAAATAATGGTGTTGAACTTCCAACAAACTCTATGATATTAGCAATGTCAGCAGCTCCTTGAAATTTCCATGATCTGTTAAAGTACTGCTTTCATCATGACCACAAAATACTAGTTCTTGCTTACACAGGAATGAAAAATCATTGATAACTGTCTGCACAAATAGTCTGTTCAAAAAACATTTTTGTTGAACTGCACAATAAATAGTTTGGCATTTTCCCTAAGGGCATCTGCATATCATCTTATTTTTTGCAAAAATTTTCCATTTTCATTGGCATTTCTGAAGAATTTGAATGCTTATGCAATAACCACATTATATTCAATTAGTCAGTAAATTCTTCTTTATTCCAAGCATTTGTCTTATTGCAGAAAATAGCCTTTGCAGAACTGGTGAGCTACATAGCCACAACAGTTCTGCAAACCAAGATTATGTAAAATGAACATTGTAATACTTACTGGATTTCTTAATTTCTTTGGTTATACTTATTGTTGTCTGTAGTACATCCAAAAGTTAAAAGGTATATTTTGCCATCATCTTTCAATCAAGTAAAGAGCATTTGTAACAAAATGCATAATGCACCATACATCTAGTTGAAAGTTGTATTTGTGGTATCATAAGAGCTGAAAGCAAGCTGTAATTACCGTAATGCAGTTCCATCTGCTTGCAGGAGAATGCTCTGCACTCCAAGTGTTAGAACCCTAGGTTGCAATCCATGCCAACAGCTGTGACCTCATGGTTACCAGGCAACTGTGCTACCTGAGGCTGCTAGGTAAGTGCTTTGCAGATAAGGCTATGCACTCCAGTTTTATATTGGTGTGCAAATCATGCAAGCCAGCTCACACATGTTAATATAGTTGGGATTGCATCATGTGCATTTCCAACTATATTTTATAGTTTTTACCATCTACCTTTGCTACTCATGCATTAAGCTCACTACAAGCTTTGACAACTTTCTTAAGTCACATAGACTTGATTTCACATCTATTCAGCCATCCACCCTGGCTTACATAATGAGAAAAGCTATGTAAAGAAAAGGTATGCCTCCATCTGATTTTGCTAGGAAAAGTATTTGCTTGCCATAAAGCTTTATATAAAATTTGTATTTAAGATTCATGTAGTTTTCAAATAAGTACATTCAAACTTTGCACACTGAAATGAAACCCCTATCAATATAGAAAAAAGTACAAAAATATCAATTAATATTGCATATCAGTTTACATTAAGTTAATCACAATTGTCACTGAGGGAGTTAATCAAGTACATTACAAACATTCTTTATTAAGTATAAAATGTTTCAAAAACCCATTCTGGCAAATGTGTATTAACCCATACACTCATTTTAAAGTACAGTTCCATTGGCTGATAACGGGGATGTGGATATTTATGCTCCAATGCAAGTGTAAGAGCTTCTAATACTGGCTCCTTGTCTGTCGTCTGCAACAACAGAACAAATGCATGTTAGTAAAGCTAATATTTTAAAGGAAAACTTAGAAAAAATGTTTATAAAATAGTCTTAGTTAGAAGAAAGAGCTTTATGGAAGTTCATGCCTAAGTGACTAGCTATTAGAATGAAGTTAAATAAAAGACACAGGCTTATGGATGTGAAGTCTGTAGTTCAAATTCTACCAGGGCCATCTGACTGCAGTTTTTATCAGATTTTCCTCAGCATTCATCAAGGTCAAATGTTGCTGAATTATGCTGAACTTAGACTTGAAATGCTTACTTCCAAAATTATTTTCCCAGTTTATCCTTTCATCTCAAATCTTCAGTATGCACTATTTGTGATTTAAGTAGTAAAAGCAAACATTAAATATCATTAAAATAAAATATTAGTGCTCAATCATTCAAATTTAAAAAAAGAAAATAATCTTTGTTATGCATCAATACAAATGCATTTATTTGCAAAGAGAAACTTCCTAAAAATGGAGTGAGAGAGAGGAAGAATGAGAGCAATGAAAAAATAAAATTTATGAAAAGGTTAATAAGAAAATTAATATTAAATAAAAAAATATGTTAAAAAATTAAAACATTGTTTTAGTCAAGTTAAGAGCACCGTCTGTGGTGCCTTAAACACTACTAAAAAAAAAGTAGGGAAATGTGAATAATATACAAATTTATTAGGGATTCAACATGTTATAGAAAATGCCCGTCACCATTATATAAATAATGAAGAAGAAACAGTTTAAAGAAGAAGGTAAAGAAGATTTTTGTGAAACAGCTACTAAAATTATTGAGAGAGAATAGAGAAAATCACAAACTGTTAACTAAGTTTCATTAAAACCATTCAAAACAAGACTGCTGTTATTACTATCATTATTCTACCTGGTGTTTGTTAAATCAACAATTTGACTTCCACATGAATGAAGCATTGCAACAAGCATTAAAATTTTAGACAACAATTGTCTTCTTGCATTGTTTGGTGGTTTATAATAATAATAAATGAGCCTTACTGGAAAATTAGTCCTCAAAATTCAATAAATTTAAAAAAATTATGTTTACCTAATAATATGACCAGGGATTACATTCTATTAAGTCTGCACTTTATTCTTATATTGCATGTTTAAGTTTTGTTCAATTGTTAAGCAAATTTTTAAGCTATGTACCATTCCATTAATATTAACATTTTATACTTGGAAATTTATATACATAGCTGGCCATTTAAATTTCACCATGTTGTGCATGTTTAATAGTCTTCTTGTTTGGTTGTTTGACATGGCTGCTAAGGTTCTTCACAGTTGTATGTTCCTACTCCCTCAATCCACTGTTTCATATTCATTTGCTGTGGACACATTTCAACAAACAAGAGTACCAATTTCTCGGAATAACATCCCACACTCTTGGTATGCCATAGTTTTCCCTTGATCAAATTCAGACACCAACTGCTATTGCTGTCATATTTTTGATGAGTCAAACTCATTCTCTCTGATAAAATGTTGGGTTGGTTTAATGCTTTATTGTGGTGGCACTTGAAACTTATACTTGTGAGTCAATAAGTAAATTTTTAAGACACAACAAAATTTTGGAGATAAATAAAGAAAATTTTGAGAGAATTGTGGAAATAAAATAATTTATATAAAAGCAGATATTAAACACATCCTCTACTTACCCCTAATGTAGAATATTTTATCATTTTTTGAATAAGTCCATCAAAATATTGTTTGGTATAAGCCTTCTGCACTGGCTCACTGATCTGTTCCCAGAGTGCTGCAGCATCTTTGCGAATGGACTCTGGAGTAAACACTCCAGTTGCTGGATCCAAAATGTCACAAAGTATGAAAACAATTACTATTGTAACACAGAAGAAGGAAAAGAAGTGCAAAAGGCAGGAAAAAGGGAAAAAGGAAGGAACAAGAAAGAGAAAAAATTAACAAAGATTTCAGATATCCTACATTAATGTGTTCAAGATATTAACACTAACTCCACGTACTTTTTTAAAACTTTGGACTTAATATAAAAAATTTAGTACATTGCACAGTGAAAGATACCATCCCTACAGAGCAAAAATCAGGAATATATGACATTAAATGTGCAGATTGTGAGCAGAGCTACATTGGGAAAACAAAAAGAAATTTAGAAATTTGAAGAAAAGAACACTTTAGGAACATTAGATTGAAACAGATAGACAAATCAGCAATAGCAGCTCATTTTTGGGACAAAAATCATGAAATAAAACCAGAAATTAAATTACTGAAACAACTTCACAACCCAATAGAACTATCCACATGGGAGAGAATTTTCATTTTAAAAAATAAGAAGAACTTAATGAATTTTGATTTTCCGCCACTGAATGAACTCAGCAAGTTTCTACTAGATCCACAAGATACCACCACAGGAGCGAACTGGCATCCATCCCCATTTTGAACAATGGCATTCAGTCAACAGCTGCCAATGATGGGAGGAACCTCTCCTGAAACCAGTCCAAAGTTTCAAAAAAGTAAGTGGAGTTAGTGTTAACATCTTGAACACATTAATATAGGATATATTACCACTCCATTGTCTACAGCTTCATAAGTACAATTTTTACTTAAAGATTTCAGATATTTATGCAGGAGCTCTTAAAACAAAGTTGTAATGGTTCAGCTATACCTATAAATTAATATTAAGTCAAATTAAAATTCTTTCAATTACTAAGACATATAGTATTTAGGCATAACGAGAATAATATCTTTTTTTATTAGCTTAAGGGCACTGTTCCTTTTTTATTCAATACATAAACTTAATTTTTATCCAATTCATTTCACCTGTCTTACTACAGTATTAAAAATGGACATTAAAGAGTATTCTAAAAAATCCAATTCATATTATATGTAGACAAAGGAACTGTTAATCATGCAAAAACATCATTTGATACCATTTCTTGATAAGGCTAAAGTAATTATTGTACCCTAAAAACATGTATACTATTCGTATTCCAAATTCTTGTTCATCATTTCCAGAAATGTACGAACTTCTAATATGGCATGTTCATTCAGTGCTTTCCACAATACATCCTAAATTTTTATGTGTCATTTCAATGAATTTCATATAAAAATTATCAGTTTATATTTATGTGAATAGAGCACATACTTCTAATGTACAATTTTATAACCCAAAGATAGTCTAACATGAATATATATTTTTATAAGGTAGAAATATAATTGAAATGAAAAAGTTAAGCAGAACAAAATTAACATAAAAGCTTCAAAAAATCCATGTAAGGTTTACTTACCATTGACAAAGTTACCAGGCTCCACGATAATTACATTTACACCCCATTGTCTCATTTCAAATCTCAAGCAGTCACTGAGAGCCTCCACTCCATACTTAACAATGCAATAGCTTGATCTGCTTGGTGCACATCGACGTCCCATCCCACTAGACATATTTATTATCCGACCTGAAATTACCTTTTAATGTGTTTATCACAATACTCTTGTAAATTAAAGCAAAATATGTCCTAATAAAGAGTTAAGACACTTACAAAATAAATTATACATTTTGTAGCTTAAGTTTGAGAAGGGAGAAGAAAAGTTAATGTCACAAATTTGGGTAAGCAAAACACCATTTTTACACAGATGTAGCATCATTATTATTGAAATGTTTCACAGAAAAAGCTGGAACTGTCCTAAAAATGTTAGAAATGCGTAATTTTAGATAGTCTTTTTTATGTCAGATTAACTTATATATTTTATGTGACTAATTATTTGATTTTTTTCTGATAAAGGGATTTTAAGTTTAAAAAATGATAAATGCTTAATTGAATTACTCTATTAATTTATTTATCATTCTCAAATTTATGTGCAAAAGAATATATAAAATTAACAAATTATTACAATCAAATTTATGCACTAAATCATATATCTGCAAAGCCTTCATTTGTACACATGGGGATTTGCCTGCAAATTTTCTAACTGGATCCCCTCTCCACTTTTCTGCCTCTCTGTGTGCCAGCTAATCAGTTGACAGCTTGGTGTGAGGTCTTAGTCTGTACAGAAGTTGAACATTGTGACCACATGTTTTAGTGTTATATTGTGTTAGTGCTGTTATAATGCCAAAAAGTCTGTATACTTTAGTACATAGAATCTTTATGTATGATTCCTACATGACAACAAACTAACAAACTCTTGTATAGCAGTGAAATGGCAATTTATATACAGATTGCCTGCTTTTTGCAGGGTAACAGTTTATAATCTTGTAAATAACTTTACAGAAATGGGGTCTGTTCTTAATAAGAAACTGAAAATAAAACACCAAAGACATTGGAAAGAAGTTAGAATGAAGTCCAAAGAAATCTCTGAGAAAGCTTGCACAGGAATCAAGAAGTATGTAAACTTTGGCTTAGAATGCCAATATATTTTTACAATTAAAACTCTCTAAGGTAACTAGTTCAGGAATTGCAACCACACAATGATGTGAGTAGAGTTAATTTCTGCAATTGAGAGTTCAATAAAGATAATAATCACTCTATTGATCTGCATTTAATTTTTTTTATGGATGGAGCATGGTTTTATTTTCATGGCCATGCAGCAACACAAATTAATACTGGAGTGCAGAAAAATCAAATCTTGAACACAAAATGCCATTGTATGACCAAAAAAATTAGTGTTTGGTGTGCTTTAAATGCATCTATGTGCTTGCATTTATGGGACTATGAATATCCAACTCTGCTGGCAAACACCATGCTTTTCCCAATACCAAACAAATTCTCATTAGGTTGGCCATGTATCCAATCAAGGGTATCAATATATTAGAAAACATAATAAATAAAATACTTTTCAGTTGTTTCAAAGTCTTCAGTAGATCCAGAATGCTCTAATCCTTCCTCTGACTAGTATGAAAACTCTGTCTCCCCCCCCCCCCAATCCCTCAATCTGTACTCTACACTAGCCTTCTCAATTTTGCTTCTTAGCTTAACATCACAAACTACTCTTAGGAATTTCTTTTACTTACCCAAGGTTGTAGGCATACTAGAAACTGGTCACAAATGTTATTCCTTTTTTTCTTAGGAAACAAGTTTCCACTAGTATTACTCTATCTCTATTCTTATTTTTCTTAGCCATTTTTTTCTCTCTTCTCTAAAAAATCTCCCTAATCCCTTGATATTCCTATTCCCATTTTTACCCAGCATTTTTCATAATACTATTTCTCTTCATAAATTATTCAATTTTTCTACCCATATTTCATCTCTTCATCTCTATGTTTCTCTACATTCTATTATATAGTGCAAAAACATTTTCTTTACTTCCATAGAGTAATCATCTCAGAGTAATCATCTTTTTCCAAATTCTTTAATTTCAAAACACCTGTTCTAATACCTGCATATCTGTCTCATCCTAATTTATCATAAAGATTGACATATTTTTCTCTACTCCATTCATTTTTTAAATTAACATTGTATTTCAAGATATTTGTATCTTTAAAACAAACAAATATCTCTTAAACAAACAAATATCTCTTGTCCTGTACAAACACTTCAATATCCAATTTAAATTTAAAAATAATTTTATGTCTGAACTGACAGAGTGAAGCAATTAATAAATTCTTAAATAGCTAGTGAGTAGCTTTAATACTCTTATGCTTCATTTACCATTGAGCTATACAGAATATATTTCACAGGCCTTTGCCGCATCATTAACTATGAGTCAAGTAAGTGAAGTGAAGTGAAGCATAAGAGTATTAAAATGACTCACTAGCAATTTCAGAATACTTCAATATCATTTTACTAACTTCACCTGTGTTATCTAACCACCCTAATACATGATAAGATTATTATCTAAGAAGAATTAATCAGAAGTGTTTTGCAACTATAAAATAAAATTATTAACAAATGGAAAGAGTAAACAAAAGAATTTTACACATAGATTATTTTTCAGTGTGCATGCTTTACATAATAAAAAAAGCATCACATATGCTTTTATGTTTTTCATATTAATGTTGGCTAGAATGTTAAGTCTTATTTTATAACTACTTAATTTTTTACCTTTAGCCTGTCGAATGAGAGGAAGGAAAGTACGAATGACTCTTAGCATTCCCCATACATTAACCTCCTGACTTTTCTTGCAAAGTGAAAGAGGTACCCATTCAACATGGCCAAATGTACTCCATCCAGCATTATTTATAATACCCCAGAGTCCTGAAACATAGTATTACAACATTACTGAAAATTCTGCAGTGAAATTTATTTTACTATGACGACTTAGCACATTATTATTATTATTATTATTATTATTATTATTATTATTATTATTATTATTATTATTATTATTATTATTATTATTAAATAATAATAATAATGTTATTGTTGTTATATATATTGAATCTGTCAACTAAATGGTAATGATCAATGATAAATTTTAATTCATTGTATATCCATGAAAAGAAAATCAATCTGCACCTATTGAGTTTTGAAAAACCTGGAATTTTCAGTACCCATAATTTAATTTTGATTTTGATTTTGCAGTGTAGTTGAACTGTTTTAGGCAGGAGGATGTATGTTAAAAAATTTGTGGTGGTAATAAAACACTGCCACTAATAAAGCAGAAAAAACTGTTTTATTTGAAAATGTGTTTTATGCATCTATTGGGTTTTGAAAAAAAATGCTCCTAAATTGTACATTTTAGTCACATTGCAATAGTATTTCAAATAGTCAAGTAACTTCAATATTATTAGACTTTTGTCTTAAGATAGATAAAATCACTGATTTTTCTCTGAAAAATATCCCACAATTGTTAAGTGATATATTTGATAATGAAACGAATTTCTATGTAATCATCTAAAAACTGCTAAAGCCAAGGGAAATTGATTCTATTTCAGCAGAATTTGATATGGAAATGCTTCAGTGGTATCTCCAAATGATGTGTGAGCCTCAGTATGTTAATATCAAATGCATATATAAGCATCAAAATAAATAAAATCAAACTGTCCAGTATTTAATAAGTAATATGATTTTGCAGTTCTGCTAGTCTTGTAGTATCTTCAGAAGTGCTGAACTTATAGTTGAGATGCACATAAAAATAACTAGAAAATTGCTGACCTTGATTATTGGGAAAATTAATTTAGAGCTTTAGTTATAAACCTGTAGGCTCATGCAGTGTTTTATGGCTCATCTACTAGATGTACTACAGTTACTGGTGCCTGTACATCAAATATGTTTCCTCTCCCTTGTTATGTCCTTAAATATTGTTTTTTAACCTGTTCTGTCCCAGTATCATGCAGAACTGCAGATTGGATGATGTAATAGTAATGCAAACTATGTTAGTTGTACTTGAAGGCTTGAAAAAGAAGCATTTCTGTTCATTTTGTCTACAGTATACCTAGAAATGTAACTTGCAGGTATGTCAGGTACTGCAACTGTTGAAAATCAAAGATAGCACATTAAAATTAAAACTTTACTTAGTAAAATTGCCATACAAATTGGCAGTGCTTTGAATGAATTTTGTGGGGGGACACAGTAGACAGTAGTCAAGTTTCTGATTTGGGTAATAATTTTCATGTTTGTCATGGCATATTCAAGGAAGGCCAAAGTCATTAACGGAAGAATAAAGTGTGAAACTTGTGGTGGATTGCAAACTCTCTGAAACAAAGATTCAATATTGAAGTCAAGCATTCTTGTGTCAATTGTCACTATTGATTAGGGATTTTGAGCCAGAGTTGAAATTACAGTCCAATGTTTGGAGATGTTCATTTTATCCAGGATCAAAAATTTTGACAAGTACAATTAAAGGTCAAGCAAAAGCTGAGCAAAAAATATATGCAATCAAACCTGAGTTGCTCAAAGCTACTCATTCTCCATGATAATACTTGCTCACACATCAGGAATGTTCTGACCAATAAGCTGCATAAATATGGAGAAAGTGTTACCTCATCCACCCTACAGTTCAAACTTTTACTTATTTCCAAAGTTAAAAAAAACATGTATAGACATCGTTTTCCTTCTCTGGATGAGATTTCTGTTGCCATTACCCATACCATTTTACAGATGGATTGAAGTTATGTTTTGAATACAACAACACAGCTTGCCAAGCATTGGAATTCAGTCATTGAGAAGCACAGAGACTAGGTTGAAGGACTGTAAAGAGATACTGTGAAAAAAAATGTAAAAGTAAAAATAAATTATACATTATTTATGAAATAATCCTTATACATTTGTGAAGATGGCTATACATTTAACTCTACAAAATATAAAGTTTTTAACAGAGCTGTATCAAATTAGCACATATATTTAATGTTTTCCAACAAAATTACTCCAAAAATAAACATAACTGGAACTTTTGGAAAATTAAGAAAAATGCAAATCTATAATATCAAAAACATTTTTAACGTGTAGATTAACTGTTATCAAGCATAACTTTTATTCCCAATAAACTGCATATAGATGTTTTAAGAAGTGCAGTTGAAGTATATGTATTTTCAGCTGTGGTAAGTGGTGTCATTCATCTGACCTAAACCAGTTGTTAAAATTATGAACCAGCTGTTAAATATAAAATTTAATTTTAAAAGTAACTTTTTGACAGAAAGGAGGAACAATAGTTTAATGCATCATTTGTGAATTTTTTCTATTGTAATGAACATTGTAGTAACTGCATGATAATGAAAGTCATTGCAAACTTGAATTCCAACTAATGCAAGTAATTAATGGAAATTAATTAAATATGGATTTTGCAAACCTGCATGCAGCTTTTAACAATCAAATAAAGAATGAAATATTGTTTTTTTGACCAATTGTCCTTCAATTTGGATGTAAAAGAGGGATCATTGATTTGAATGAAGTGCCAAAGTAAGTTTTTTCATACTAGTATATCTAAGAAATGAAAATATTAAATCAAGCCTCCTTTTTTTTTTATTTAATCAGTCAGTAGTATTTTGAAATTAGCTTACTTTTCTACATTTTGGTGTAAGATGCACAACAATTTTTCATATTTTAGGATTAGAGTTTAATTGTATTAAATGTACATGGTGACTGACATTTTGCAAAGTGAAAAGGTGAATAAACATGACATAAGAAAAGAAGATGTGAGTGCATGTATGGGTACATCCTTACAATTTGCTGGAATGTTAGATGTCCAAAGACAATTTGTGAGTCTTAAAACTACCCTACACATAACTGTAAAATTATGTTGCACTCTCTTTATTTAGAAGATTTTAACCTTATTTAATAAGCTGTTAATAGATGACAAGACTAGCTGTGGTATGATTAGAAGTCAAGATGTAAAACATTGAATGAGAAGACAGAGTTTACAACTAACGTGCAGTATCACCATCACCATCACCATCACCACCACCATCATGCTAATCATTACAATGCTGTAAAATGTTTTATTATATATGTGGCTACTATCAGGACCTTTCAGCAGTTTTTCAATTATGTATTTATTGAATTAGCTATTTTTATTGTATCATTTAGTCTGTTTAAAATTTATAAACTAATTGGTATGTCTAGTCTGACCATAAATGCTGTCACAGTTTTTGATAGAGGGGAGAACATTCCACAAGTATGATTTGAGATGTGGGTCATTGTAAGTTGAGCTACAGAAGCAAGGAGTTGTTTGTAGTAGCTTTCATACTGAATTAGGGTAATTACATAAATTGTGCAACTGTCATAGCACTGCATAAGATAGGCAAGTCAGATGATATTTTCAAAATGCTCCAAAAGCTCAAAATATATAAAAGGTTTGAGTATCAAATTTAGTGTTTCATAGAGACTGGGACTGTGAAAGTCATCAAAGTCAAGAAAGGCTATGCACATTGTGTATTGAAACAGTGATGAACCATATGCTCAGAAATTTGGCATGAAAATAGTCAGTAATAGCCAGCAGAATTTTTATATCTTGCATAGTATGTAATTACCTAAGACCACGTGCTTATAAACAATACAAAAGACACCCCCTCACAGATGAACTGAAATACCAGATATTCATAAAAGCAAAGTGTTCGCTTAAGCATTTATGCAGCAAAGGGCATTGGTGAGTCCTTTCACTGACGAAAATGTTTTCAGTGTTGTGAAAGCTTCAGTGCTAAAAATGACAATTTCAAGCAAAGTTAGTAAAACAAACTCCAGGGATTCCCTGTCCTCTATAGCAAATAGTGCCTTAGAGACTGGTCAGGAACCTCAACAACATCCTCTTCCATGGTCAACTCTATGCATTCAACAGGATTTGGCCCCAGTACATAGAGCTCAGACAGATCAACAGTGACTTGTGATCAATGTGCTAAAGTTCATTTCTGCTTCTAATTAGCCTTTTGGTAGTCCAGTTCTAAATTCCCTAGACTACAAATTGTGGTCTGTGCTTCAAAACATGGCTTGCAATAATAGATACCCAAATATTGCCAGTATGAAGATAGCAGCAAAATTCCTTTTTGATATGTTGCATAATGCAATTGATGAGTGGTCACAAAGACTCTGCATGTGTACATAAGGTATTCATTAATATCCATGTAACTGATATTATTATATTATCAGTTACATGGATATTAATGAACATCTTAATTATGATATTAAAATATAACAGTATTAACAGTAAGACTAAGTATATATTAATAAAAACTTTAATGGGAAGTCAATACCTTCTGGTGGAAGGTTATTATTAATATATTCCAATGCTGCTTGTACTTCTTCATCTGATGTAACATCCAATTGTATTACATGTAAATTTTTATTACCCATAGCATGTAATTTTTCTGCTCCATTCTCCTGTGCTTTAAGACAACCTGCAAACACTATTGCACCCTGAAAATATTTTAAAAACTTTATTATACATTGCTCTGCTTAAAGATATGTGACATTTACAACTGAATAATAAATGAAAACTTGATATATGTACATAAAATTGTGCCATTATTCTAAATTTCATATTATGATTAATTTTTGTGTGTGTGTACTTGCGTGTAGGCGTGCGTGGGTGGGTGGGTCGGTTAGGTAGGTAGGTAGGTAGGTAGGTAGGTAGGTAGGTGGGTAGGTAGGTAGGTGGGTAGGTAGGTGGGTAGGTAGGTAGGTGGGTAGGTAGGTGGGTAGGTAGGTAGGTGGGTGGGTGGGTGGGTGGTTGGTTGGGTGGGTGGGTAGGTAGGTAGGTAGGTAGGACGGGCGGGAGGGCAGGCAGGTGAGTGGGTGGGAGGGCGGGAGGGCTGGCGGGTTGGCGGGCGGGAGGGCAGGAGGGCAGGAGGGCGGGAGGGCGGGCGGGCTGGCAGGCATCTAAGAACCTTATACTCTAGAGAAACAAACTAAATCATATACATGTACAAACTACAATGATACAGACATATCAATAGTTTGAAGAAAAGTCAAAGTAAAAGGATAAGAGAAAAATATGTACACAAACATACACAGACTTATCCACACAATGATACAATAAATCTGTCAAAGTTTTCAGAAAATCTTTGAATTCACACAACATTCAAAACCATACAAGGCTAGTAATAATGTACTAAGTTATAATATGCTACAACATAGAATAAAATAAATCTTTAAAAATGTGTTCAAACATCCTAGATTAAATGATTTATAAAATGCAAAATATATGGACTAACTTGAATGATTTTATAAATGTAGTTAACTGTTATAATAAAATATATTTTATTTCATACATTGTAAGTACTATCACTATTGTATAAAGTACAGTAAGCTTTTGTAACAGTGATGTCAAATATTAACATTTTAAAAAATTGAGTTGAAATTGTAACATACACACCACTAAAATTCAATAAAAAGGAAGACTAATTTTGGGAGCCATCACTCCTATCATCAGTTCCTGGTCGACTGCCGGCCTTGCTGTTCATGGTAGATTGATTTGCCTCTGGTGGAGGTTTAATGAACTTTTGTATCAGTACATCACTTAATTTCGAAATCCTGTTAAGTGGTGGAGGTTTAATGAACTTTTGTATTAGTACATCACTTAATTTCGAAATACTGCCAAGTGATGTACTAATAAAAAAGTTCATTAAACCTCCACCAGAGGCGAATCAATCTACCACGAACAGTAAGGCAGTCGACCAGTCGACCAGCCGACCAGGAACTGATGATAGGACCGATGGCTCCCAAAACTATTCTTCCTTTTTATTGAATTTTAGTGGTGTGTATGTTACAATCTTGACTCAATTTTTTAAAATGTTACTATCACTATTATTTAAAAACTAATTTAATAAGTTGAAACAGTAATCTAATAAATATGCTAGTATTGCCTTTTTAAATAAAGTTAACTTTTCAATTGCTTTAATTTGGAGTGGTAATTTGTTGTATAATTTGATGGACTTTTGATTTGTATTATTTTAATATGTTTTGGAATTGGTTCTCATTATATGGAGATCTGCTTTTCTCATTACATTGTGCTGATGTATTACTTCATTTGCTATATGTGATTCCTTTGCTATAATCTCTCTGCTTTGAAGAAAGCATTTCATATCTTTTTTCATTGCATAAACTTATTAGCTAAGAGTCAGTCTAATGAATCTGAATATGATATAGGCAAAGCCAAACTGTGGAGAGTTTGATTTAAGCAGCAACATCACAGATCTGGTATAACATTTGTTCTCATTCTATATATTAATTGTTAACCATAAAATCTTTATTTTTAAGATTTTTTTTGCAAAGTTTGTGACATTTGTTCAGCATAATTTGCCTTTGGAATAAATGAATAAATAAATAAATACATTTTTAGTCAGTTAATGGCTTAAAGATATTGTATTATTATGCAATATACAAAAGTATTTTTCTCTGATATGTACCAAATTTGTCTTAAAAGATATTCCTAACTTTTTTTGTATGCATCCCATCTTAAGTTTTGAATGTGAGTCCACGTTAATAGTTTCACGTTAAGTTCTTTGGTTTTGCTATTTATAATTAGCTTTCTAGGAGCTTGAGTCAATATCTTAAGCAGACCAAGAAATTATGTAGAATATTGAAAATTTTGGCTGCTTTTAACATTCCACTATGAATAGCTTGTTATCACAAACTTTCAAAGCAACAACAAAAACATTAACAGTAACTACTACAACAACAACAACAACAATGATGATGATGGTGATGATGATTATAAATGTTTTTAGCTGGTTTGTGTAAAAGAGCCAATACATGTTACAATTCAGTAACTGTAACCAAATGCTTTTATATATATTTTAGGTATAGTTCATATAAGTCTGGAACATAGACATATTCTTATGCTATTTTTTTCAGAAGCTCTACTCAAAATTCCAATTACATTGTTAGTTAAAAGATTTGGAATTGTTCCTGTTAAAATTATTTGTACTACAAATGAATCAATTACCCAGGTACTGTATTAAAATAAGAAGAAATTATTCTAAAGTCAATAACATTAATAAAGATACACAGTAGACCAAAAAATAATACAGTTGAAATCTTGTAAAATACATAAAATTTAATTATAATTCAAGTCCTGTTAGAAAGATTAGACTTATTAGATTAACAAGATATATTTATTATGTTTATTTGAGGCTCACTTAAAATCTCAGGGAAGTTAGTGTAATGTGATGCAAAAATTAAGTTTTAGAAACAATTATTACTCCAAACACAAGAACTGAATTCAGTTCTGATCTGCAGCTGAACTCAGACCTGCCTGGTCTTATGTTTTGCTTTATTTATTTACATTGACAGAGTTAAGGTCTTAGGGCCTTTTCTTCTACTTAACCAGTCTTATAAGGGTATATATAGTATTAAATTACATCATTAGCTAAAAACTAAAAGAGAAATGGATAATAGTAACTATAAACACAATGCATGATCTACAGTTATTGCCATTACAGATTATATTTAACAGTTACAAAAAATAAAGTAAAATAGATGGAAAATATATGGGTACTAAAATGAGCATAATATAATATTTTGTTTTAAAGCTAAATCTAATATAGACATTTGTTAATTAAGCACTATTTTTAATTCTAATTTTTAAACATATGTGCATATATAAAGTATAGATTCAGATAAAAAACAAAACAAAATTAAACAAACATAATTATAATTTTTGGAAAGTATTTACAAAATCTTCAATTTAATAAAACAGTATTGTAATAACAATTCTTTCACTTTGCATTTAAAATAGCTAATGAGGTGGTACGTTTTACCTTATCAGATAGATTGTTGTATAATATAATTTCAGAATGTCTTATGCTTTTGCTGAATAATGAAGTATTATGTGTAATTATACTCAGTTTATGGCTATTTCTTATGTAATAGCTATACTTTTCACAGTTAGTCAGAAAGTATACCAGGTGTTTTCTAACAAATGTCATGACTTCTAATATATATATATATATATATATATATATATATATAAAAGCAAGGAAGTGATAGTGTGTAGAGTTTTCAGAATAAATTGTTATAGGAATCCCTTTGTTTCTTTCCCATTATTATTAACTTGCTCATTTTTGAATTTTGAAAATTATACTTTCTTTATCACAGTTATCCCAAAATATCATGCCATATTTTAATAAACTGTTAAAATGCGCAAAGTATAGATTCCTAAAAGTATTCAAGTTTGTAATATTTTTGATAGATCTAAACATAAAACAAAGCTGACTTAATTTAGATGCCAGTTTTTCAATATGTACTCCATTTCAGATGTTCAGGATTTATAGTGCACCAATTCATTTTCTAATTTTATTTGTGGCTTATGAGAATTGGGACTTTGAACATGACTAAAGGAGATGGCTACAGATATTCTTATTTGTTATTTACTTACTTTGTACAAACCTTTCCTGCATTCCTCATTCTAAAATCAATAGGCCTGTTTCAACATCTTTATCACCACCTTTATATCTATGGATGCGTCATCAGCATACAATACAATCTTATTTGGATATAGATAGTTTATTAAATCATTTATGTATAGTAAAAATAAAAAAGGGCCCTAAAACTGAGCCTTGGGGAATTTGGCAAGTTGCATATTTCATTATCCCTTATTATATTGTATTGCATTCTGACATTTTCTGATCTCATTCCTTAAATTTCATTAGAGGCCACAAATGTGACTGAGAAACAAACCTTTCTTGTGTCTCCATATATTGCAGACTGAAGACAGACTCAATAAATGCATTTCAGTCATGGTCAATAAATATCATATGTAAATTATTTACAATATAAGTTAAAAAGAAATGAAGTAAAATAATTAAATAATAGTAGAATAAAAATAATGAAAACAAGCCTATTAAAACGAGTAAGATACATCATTTTGTTATAAAACTATATCATATCATCATATATTTTATTCACCTCTGGAAATTTGTTACAATTTCATGGCTTTGTCAATTACAAAATATAACAATTTCAAACTATTAATACTTATAATTTATCTGTATAGATAGTTTTATTAAAGTATACATTGAATTTTTGTAAACTATAAAAACACTGATTATTTAAAAACTTCTTAACATTCTTCCTAAATCTAATCAGGTATTTATCTGTGATTTTGTTGGTTATTAAGTTATACATTTGGATGCCACTATGCAGGATTGAATTGATCTTTTTAGTTGTTCTGGCAGTTTGTAGATGGATTTTGTTGCTGGCTCTAGTACTGTGCTTATGGATTGATTTATTGGAGTAAAATTGCTGCACATTACTATTTATGAAACATACACTTTCTAATATGTATAAGTATGGTAGGGTAAGTATATTGTTCTGTGTAAAGTACATTTTACAATGGGTGCATTTGTTTAGATTAAACATTTTATGTATAATTTTCTTTTGGACTAAAAAGAGTATATTAGTATCTATTGAATTACCCCATAAGTAAGAACTGATTGTACATATGCAAAGTAGATCATTTTTAAAGTGCTAAGGTTGCATACATTTTTTAGTACAGAGATTATATAATGAGTTCTGTTAATCTTTGTTGTGATGTTGTAAATGTGTGACTTCCAGCTTAAGAATTTGTCTATAGTCACTCCTAAAAATTTTGCTTCAGAGGCATACTAAATTATTTTATTATTGTAGGCAATCATTGGATCAATATTTTGTCTTTCCCTATTAGAGAGGGCTAAATTCATGCATTGGGATTTATTGGCATTTAATATCAACTTATTAGCAGAGAGCCATTCTGCTAGACTAGCCATAACTTCCACTGCCTGTTGTTGTAAATTTGTAGGGGAGTTTCCCTTTAATATGCAGATTTTGTCTGCATACATTATTATAGCTGCATGAGGTATGTTAATTGGCAAATCTTCTATATATTCTAGAAACAAAAGAGGCCCAAGATTTGAGCCCTGTAATTCATCTATAATTCATCTATCCTATATATACATTTATTATTTTTAAATGATACTGCTGCTGATGCTACAAATATTAAATTATTTATTTATTAAGTTTCATCCTGTTGATCACAATTCACTTATATAGGATACACTAATTTTATGCAATTTTTACATAGTTTCTAATGGAACTGATATTTCTTACAAATACCAACAGTATAATTGACAGCAACAGTATAAAATGTAACTAAAAAATTTAACATTTGAACAAATATAATCTGTTGGGAAGTAAAGAAAGAGACTGATACTTTTATGCATACAGTTAAACTGATCTAATTTTTGTTTAATCGGTCACCATTGTTTCACAGGTTCTGCAATTGAAAAACAAGCTTTTTTATTTGTGTTGGAGAAATATTTTTACTTTCTTTTAAAAATACTTTATTTCCATAATTTTTATGTAATTGGGCATTTATTTTGGAATTCAAGCCTTGCTGTAGTTTGTTGAATTTATATTCATATTTTGGAAGGTACAATGAGATCAGTTTTGTTTTCTCCTGGAGTGTTTTGTCTATGGATGAGCAAGCTGCTTGTTAGCCAGTTAGCCAGCTGGGTCTCACTGATTAGTAGAAGGTAAAACAATTTAACAAACCAATCCATACATGGTGTGGTAAAAGAATAGGGGCTTGCTCATAGGAAAAATCCTGCCTATGGGGGAAAGCTAACTAATTGTATTAGTATTGACATAGAAGTTAGCTTTGACTCTCCTGTCATAGATATGCATATTGTTATTAATTGATTATATTCTCGCTATGTTATATATGTTATATATATAACATACAGAGAATATAATCAATCGCTATGTTATATATGTTATATATATAACATACAGAGAATATAATCAATTAATAACAATATGCATATCTATGACAGGAGAATCAAAGCTAACTTCTATGTCAATACTAATACAATTAGTTAGCTTTCCCCCATAGGCAGGATTTTTCCTATGAGCGAGCCCCCATTTTATATATATATATGTGTGTGTGTGGTTTAATATATATACATATTATGAGTAGAGTGTTAAGAATTTTTTTATAATTTCCCTATATGAATCAGTATGTTTCAATTCAGCAATGTATCCACTGTTCTTTTTTGTAAAATAAATTCTCTGTTAGAGCATTCTTTTTATATTGCTCCAAATTATTATATGATATGTGACTAATATATGTCTTAAATAGTTTTACACATTTTTATTCATTCTCAAACTAGTCATTACAAATAAAACTGACCTTGTTAGCAAGTCTTAATGCTATTGCATGACCAAATCCTGTATCACATCCAGTAACCAATACAGCCTTTCCATGAACTGGAATCTGCAATTATAAATACAAATTATTTTGGAATGCATTCTAAACATAATGTAATTAATATACAGCTTTGGTAAGTGAAAGCAATAAAACTTGCTTGTATTTTACTTGCAGTAATAATTACCTTGAGGGTATCATAATAAAAGCCTAATGATGTCCCTGCTAAGGTTCCCAGCAAAAATCCATGACAAGGGCATAGGAAAGATATGGATCCAAACATTTGGCCTATCCAAATAACTATTGCTGTACCAGTTCCTATCTGCAGTCCTTTTACTACTGCTCTATATATACCATCCAATGAAAGGTCCATAGCCGTTTATAATACACAATGGTACCTAAAACAAACATGTCACTTATAATCTCAAAAATTGAAAACTTTCTTACCAACATTTACTCAAATTTTTTCATTATTACTATATATCTAAGATATGTGAAAATAAATATGCATAGCTAATTTTAACCTTGTTTATACATTTTAAGCACTATATATTATATTTTTTCAGTGTCCATTACATAAATATGTTACAAATTAAATCACTTATATCCTTTTATTTACATCCACAATTTTTTGTTCCTTCTAAATTTTTAAATAGCATTCAAGTATAAATTCAATATGTAGGTTAGGTTTCAATCTAGAGTAGAAAGAATATATCTAAAGACTTCAAAATCTTCATCCATGCTTTAGATTCTCATTTTAATTAACTTTTATAATTTGTTTGGGAGCCTTGGTTAATTTTAATCTCTTATATTGCAGTTTCACTAGAGTGTCTTGATACCTGCAGGAAAGATCTCTGCCTACATATTTTTTTTCTTATACTAGCAGGCATGAAAGTTAATGATTTGTTGCTGTTAATGTAGCAATGTAAAAGCCAGAATGTCTGTTCTTCCTTACTTTGTCCTTAGTGTAGTACAGCAGAAGTGCATGCACTTAAATGCTGCATGTCCTATCCAATTTAAGGTCGAGAAAGAATTAGCTTTCTTGCTGGATGAGTTAAAATTATGAATATCACCATTATGCTATTTTAATCTTGAAGCATTCATCTTTGGTTCAACACTAAATAATATAAAATTTAATAATGATGAATTAAATAGAAGTTGTCAACAGTGAAGCAATATATAATTTGATAGTGACTGGAAGCAGTAATACTATTATATTTAAATGTAAATTGGAACTTGCACAGTAAAACTAATCATACAATGATATCAATTAATACTATTATACTTCACTGGATTCTTTTGGCAACTTATTCTGCGGTTGCCAGAGGATGTCAGTCAGTCTATACAGCTGATGATAGGAGTTGAATGATCTTGAAACAAGTCCTATATTTTAAACAAGCAAAGTGAAATGAAATAGGGTTACTACTGTGGAATTCTATTATCAAAATATAAAACTTTTTGAATGCATTTTCCTTCCTAGATTTTGAGCAATCCCAAGAAGAAAATATCATACACAATATTAATTTGTATATCAAATAGTTCTTTCTCACTAAGACTAGCCATTTACATCTGTATTTCACTCTGTTGTTTGTGTTTTATTCTCAAACTTTGATTTTCTTTTTCTTCCCACACTCGCACACATGCACACGCAAGCAAGCACGCTACCAGAAAACCAGCAGGTGATCTGCATTATGAATTAAGATTTATTGAACTCCATCAGGTCAGATGCAAGAGTTGAAATGTTCAATTTTCTTATTACTTACTGGTCACTTTTTGAGCTTTATTTGAATGTTTGTTTATTTTTTCTTTTTTGTATTCATTAGCACATCTTAGCAGACATTAATGCAGACAGCAGACATTCATACAGAAAAACCTCTTTTGCCGATAGAAAATTGTAATTCTTCCATGTGAATATATATTGCCTACAATTTACAAACAATGAAAGCACCAAATAATAAAGAAACCCAGAACTGTTCACCGGCAATTATCTCTCATGAACTTTTATATAAGAAATAAAGAAAAATTAAAATATGCATGACAAGAATACTAGACAAAAACCAAATCTACATAGACCAGTTTCAACACTTTCCTGCCATTAAAAAGTAGTTTATTATGAAAGCATTTTAGTATCAATGCTCTTCCCTAGTCTAAAAACCTTCCTAAACAATGGTAAATCCTTCAAATCTGTTCTTAGAAAATACCTATGTAAAAAGACCTATTATTCTATAAAGGAATATATGAGTGACAATATATTATACTTATTTAAAAACACTGTAATTATTTTATATCAATGTATACGTAAATATGTATATAGTACAATTATTGTGACTGAGTGGTTTGTCTGTTTCTGCTTATCTGGTTCTTGTTTTGGCTGAGTTATTAAAGGTGTGTTTTTTAATTTTTATTGTAACCATTTATGCAGATGTACACAATATTTTTTGTAAATGTAGAGTGTGTGCTACTGTGCTAATTGTAAATGATAAATTCTACATTCATAAGTCTCTGTGACTGCTTTGCAAACTCATGAAATGCTCCAGGAACTGAACTGGACTGAACTGAACTTACAGATTAAAGATTACATTGACTGATGCATACAATAGCCTTTTTTGTACATAGATAAAAACACACATACATAAACATTCATGCAAATGAACAGATTTAGCATTAGGTCAGATTTCAAAATTCATCACATATTGTTTGTTTTTATGAATAAAATCTTTTCCCAAATGCTTAGTTCTGTATGCTTCTTGCTGTTCATTTTGTTTGCTGATATATACTCAGATGGATTAAGAATAAATTGCAAAGAATGTAATCAAGCTAGACAAAACAATATTTATATGTGCAGGCAAAAGAACATTTCAGAAACATAAGATACATGGAAACAAAACGAAATCCACAGTAGCCGCACATTTTTGAGCAAGAAACCATGAAATATGTACAGAAACAACATTATTAAAAACAGCAAAATACATCTCAAATAAGTGTACTTACGAAGCTGTTGACAATGGAGTGGTATATATATAAACAATGTATACAGTTTTTTTCACACTAACTCCATTCACTTATATAAATTTGGAACATATGTTTCGGGAGCGATCCCTCCCATCTTCAGCCTGTTGACAAACTCAAGATACATGCAAAATTTAGCATTTGGGAAAAACATTTTATGCCCAAAACAAGCAACAAACAATGAATTTTGAAGTCCCACTTGAGGATGACCTAATCAGGAAGTTTATCAGACAACCGTAAGAGTCAGAAGGAAATAGCAACAAGGCATCAACAGTTGGAGCAAGGAGCTGAGGATGAATGCAAGCGCATTCAAAAAATTTTATTTCATTTCATTTATTCATCCCTTTATATCATTGAGTGCAATACAATGCAAAGATATGGGATATGTCAAATCAGTAATAACTAGGTGCACAACCAGTAACAAAGTTCTTAAAAGGATCAAGAAGAATAATGACAATAGTATTAAAGTAATAATAATAAAACAATTAAAAATAAAAAAAATTAACAACCTATGTGAATATAATCAGTAATAAGTACACATTAGCACAAAAGTTCTTACAAACAAGAACAGCAATGAGAATAGTAATAATTAATAACGATTCATCCAATATTTCTCCCTTCACATTATCTGTAATACCATTATATCAATTGATAATAAGACACACAATCAAATAAATATTTCTCTCTTCATATCATCTGAAATGTTTTATATACAATTAATAAATAGATAACCTGAAAGTAAATAATAAATCATAAGTAATGGGTAGAATATTAATGACAATTATGACTATCTAAATTGTTCTAAATATTCTTCAACTGAATAAAACCAGCAGTCAAGTAAACATATTGCTACTACAGGTTTGAATGAGGTAAATTTGTCAATATGTTTAATTTTAGGAAGTAGGTGGTAGTATAGTTTTACTTCTGTAAGTATGACATTATTCTGATACAGTTCTGTACAGTTTCTAAATGAATATCCCATTTTTTAGGTATTATAATTATAAGAGTATTTGCAATTAAATGTTATTTGATAAACAAAAGAAATTCATAGATGTATATGCAGGGAAGGGGTAAAAGTAATAATTTCTTAAATCCGGATTATATTTTAACAACTACAAAATTAACCATAAAACATAATTATGATTGCCTGAATCTGCTATGAAATTATTGAATAAAATATAAACATTGTGTTTAATGGCATTATTTTATTATAAAATGCTGATTTTTCTTTAACAGGGTCTATTGTTAGTGTATATATTGTGACTGAAATAAAAATAAAATATATAATAATGAAATTGTAATTAGGTTAAGGAATTAATACTACAGTTAGTAAGTGAAAGTGAGAAATTATGCCATTATAATGCATTTTATTTTTTTGCTGTAGTATGTATTTATATCCCAAGTATTATTTTGTAAACTCTTCCTAACGTTGTATTTTTATTATACATTTTGTTTTCAGACAAATATTAAGATCTGATATGCTCCAAATCAATGTATATTGATAAAGTGGATGAATAAACAAACAAGTAAACAAAAAGTGCTCCATCCTAAGTTCAGTAATCCTTGGAAGAGATATTTGATATCTTAAAAATAGACACTGCAATGTCCTTAGGTGTAAAAGATAGAAAAAATGAACTTTGCAATTACAAATGCAAACTTTAATATTCACTACTGGAAAATATTATTTTATTACTACTATAAAAATATATGAGTTTAAAAATGATTATGCTGGACATAATAAAACATATTCTGCTCATTCATATTAGAAATCTGGCATATAATTTGCTTCATGTCTAGGTAAAAAATAACAGTGTACAGAGATTTTTCATGCTAATAGTCTTATCTGATCAAAATGTAATCTTCATTATCAACAATTAAACATTTCACAACATTTATTCTGGGCCCTCATTATTCATTTTCATATTAATGATATACCTAATAGTGATAGCTTCAGCTCAAAGAGTGCTGCAGATTAACATGATGTTGGGGCAATGTTCTAGGCTGCTTAACAATCTAATAATTTTTTTACCTAATGAATAAAAATGTATTAATAGAAATTATTTACCCAAAAATTAGTTTAAATATAGATATATCACATTCATTATTGAGCATTGTGTATTCATACTGACAAGCACACAGTACGATATCTTGGCTTTGAATAGGTAAATAGGTGAATAGGTAAAAAAATTATTTAATTTTAATTTTGTGTTGGAACTAATACAGTGAAGCAATTAATATATTCTTAATAAGCTACTGAGTCAGTTTAATTCTCTTATGCTCCACTTACCATTGAATTATACAGAACATATTTTACAGGCTTTTGCCTGTATCATCAGCTGTGAGTCGACTACCAGATAATTTTTTGGTTGGATAGACTTAGTGTAGCTCCCATGGACATTTACAAACTTTTGAAGACAAATTAATCTAAAGGTTCACAAAATGTCCATGAGAGAGAGCTACACCAAGTTCATCCAATCAACAATGAATCTGACAAGTTGACTCACAGCTGATGATGTGGGCAAAAGCCTGTGAAACATGTTCTATATAATTCAACGGTAAGTGGAGCATAAGAGTACTAAATTGACTCACTAGCTAATTAAGAATATATTAAGATTATTTGTTTTTTATTAATTTATTTATTTAGAATTATAAGGAGTTATGTAGATATAATGACAAAGATTTATATTACAAAAACAATGGGTTAAAATTATATTAATATTAAGAAATAAGAATCATGTAGGCACATATTCATTAAACAAATATTATTCACAGTAATATAATTCTGTATTTATTAGATAATATGTACTTACTTATGTAAAATGTCATTGATTTGAAAGAAAAAACAATAGTTAATAAAAGATAAAAAGTTTACTTCCATAGAGCTGCATTAAATAAGCAGAAAGCCCTAACTGACCCCTATATTATAAATTATATTCTGTTTAATGAACTATTAAGTAAATTAAAATAATTTTGGGCAACAGATTAAATAAACCCAAACATTTTTTGTTAACAAAGTATGCATATGCAGAATAAATGAGCTCCAAAATATCCATCTTTTACTTTATTGTATGTTCATTGTCTAATGTGATTTGTTTTCACAATGTTAGATATTCTTTAACATATCTATCAACAAAAAACCTTATCATCGCCATTAACTGTAAAAAGGTCACAAAAATATTTAATTTTTCAAGTAAGGTTTCTGTACAGGAGTTAAAGAGAAAGAAACACTGAACACTGTGTTAGACTAAAAATGTTCACCTGGTTGTTCATGCAATAACATTTTATTTAAAGCTGTTTTATTTCAAAAGAAAGTGTTATTTTTTATAAATTTAAGATTATATACTTTGAGACAGAAATCAGAAACCAGAACCTTCAATTAAAACTAAAATTAAAAATATTTTAAGCATTATATGTTTGTCTGGGACATCAGTGATAAGAACACCTTAAGAAAAGCAATTTAATTTGAACTTTATACATTACCTGCATGCACAAACAGTGATCTGATTAGATAGTGAAGTATTGACCTTCCTAAAGAATGTACAAATCACCAGTTATACAATGTTCTTATTAGAATCTTTAGTATCTGTTTGACTCAAGCTAATATAATGCTCTAACTAGTGTTACATAATCTTTTCAGAGAAACAAGTTTGATAGCACAGGGTTCTTATCTTGCTATACTTTTTTTTTCTGTAAACAAATAAATATTTAAAGAGGCTATACAAAAGGACAAAAGGAGGAAAAAGAGTAAATGGAGAAGAAAAACGAAATGATTCCAATAATTATATGCTGCTGAGTTGATAAAACTTTATTGTACTGATTTTTATGACCTTTGGTACACATTTTTAATTGACTGATAATTAGTTTTGCTGTCTACCATTTTTTTAAACAGCTTTTTTGATACTGAAAGTGATTACAAAACACTGTGTATACCATTATGAGATAAAGGACACATTTAATTAAGCATTGGCATTTTAAATAACTTTTGTTGGATATCAATTTAAATATAATTTTAATCTGACAGTAAAAACTTGCTTTTATGATCATCTGTGTTCATTCATTTATTTGTTAAATTCAGTTTTCTTTCATTAATGTATTCAACATGTTCACAGTAACTCCACTATTAACATAATGTAAGTAAGTTCAGTTAGTGTGAACATGTTGAATACATTAATGTCGAATATATTACCATTCCATTGTCTACAACTTCGTAAATACAATTATTTAATTAGTTTTCTTATTTTATTCTTTTGTTTTATATAAATAAAGTCATTTGTTTGTGTAATCTCACAACATCCAACAAGTGCATTAGTATTACTAATTATTATAGTAATGGAGCATGCAGTACATGAAGAAGATTAAAAAAAGTTCTGACAAGTTTTATAACCTCCAAGGATTTCAAAAATAAATTTAAAAAAAATTACTTTCTACCTAAAACTATTTATGTTTCACTTATGAAAATGGGTTTGTTTATGGAAAAAGATTACTTATCTAAACTATCTTGCTTTCATTTCTAAACATTTACTTATGAACCTAATATAAACTGTTATATATTGGTACATAATTTGAAAATAGGATTACAGCACATATCTTCACAATTATAGATGGTAGAGTGCTTAATTTTTGCAGCACCTAAACTTATAAAAAGCTGGTTGTAACATAGGTTGTTTCCAATAGTGAAAATTTAACTTCTTTTCTTCCACTTTCCTTGTTTTTAATTTTTCCTAAAACTGCAAAGATGTAATATTTATCATTGATTGAGAATATGTAATGTCTATCTAGGCTGCAAAATAGCATGTGGTTAAAAGTTGGTAAATATGTGAACAGATTTGGGACAATTTAGGGAATGCTCAGCTATATCTTAGACTTAAGAGAACCTTAATAGTTTAATTGTTCAGGTAAAGAAATTCCAAATGTTGCATCTGCAGGCATGTAAAGATGTAAAGCTGCTATGTGCTCAATATTTATTGTACCATTCTTTAGATATACAGCTTCTCATATACCCATTCTGGAAGATGTGTACTAATCCATGTTCTTATTTTAAAATACAGTTCCATAGGCTGATATCGAGGATGAGGATATTTGTGTGTTAGAGCTTGAGTAATAGCTTCCAATACAGGATCTTTGACAGTTGTCTGCAAATTAATTATGCAAATAATATTAGTAGTTCAGTAAAACCAAAGAATAGGTAGAAATAGTATTGACTGGCCCTTAGGTTTCCAGAATGATTGTTATTTAAGGTACAAGAGAGTAAAGAAAGATTTTATCTGAGAGTAGACAGTTTAGTTAATTTCCCAGTACACATAAAATGTGTTCTCTCTTGTGTGGAGTACAATATATTTTTTTCATTTCTAGTGTCTGAAGCAAAGTAACATTAATATTTAATTTTAATGAAATAGGTACATTTATCATTGTTAATGGGAGTACAGTGCTATCAATGACAATAATTATGATTTTGTAGGAAATAGAATAAATACCTGAAACTGGTTGATTAGTTTATGGACATAATAAACGTTTTGAATTTAAATGTCCAATGAAAACTGATTTATTCCTGAAGATATTTTATTTGATGCATGAGATGCTTTGTCAACATCTATTAAATATCCATTACTTCAAAAGAGCATTTACTTTCTTTAATACTCATTAATTTAGGTATATTTTTAGCAGTGTATATAATTTTTTTAAATTCACTGTTGTGAATAAACTCATTGTTTGGTTGCTAAGAATGACAAAGCAAATGCTAGTTGAAATAATTCAAAAATAATATTTATACATAAAATAGAAAAGCAATTCCTGATATATAGGGCTTCCAAAATATGTCCTTACAGCTCATACCAATTTTGCATCTCAGTAGCTGGACAAGCCATAGCCGGCTATGCTTTATGCATCTTGCACTAATCCGATACCAAACTCCAACTTTCCTATCATAAAGAGGTATTTCTTGATTACATTTTGGATTTTCAGAACACCAATAGCAAGTATTGTGAGTGTTCACATGATCATTTTGGTAGAACCATGTCTGGTTTGAAAAGAACATGAGGCGTGGGTTGGTTAACTCTTCAGTCACATGAAAGAAACCACTCAAAATAATGCACAAATGCTTCGGGATTACCTTGTCATAGACAATGGACAATATTAAACTTTTAAGGCTTTGAGTAAGCTGTGTGTGCAGAAGATGCTAAAACCCCAACAAGTTGTGCTAATTTCAGTGGCGATTTTGTTGGCAAACACTCAAAATTTGTACCAATTTTATCTGATTTGTCTTCTGTTAAAACTATATGTCTTTGCCTGTGTTTTTTGTTTTGCACTGAACCAGTAGTTTCACCTATATTCACAAGATTGTGAATTGGAATTCTGGAAGGATGCAATTGCCTAGGAAACTTCCAAATAAATTCATCATGAGTACAATGAGCTGATTCATATTTATAATAGCATTATCACGCAAAAATATGTTGCTCTAAACCTAAAGTCAGCTGTCTTTCCATCTTCACAAACAAATGCAGGTTGGTGACTGCTCAGAAGTTCAAGGACAGGCAGACAAGTAGGTGGCTATAAGTGGAGAGGGGAGCCAGCATTGGCTAAAATGCAAAATTCTATGTGAGTGTTGAGGACAAGTTCTGGAGGCCCAGTAATATTTGCTCATATGAATATGTACAGGTGTTCCAATAGATACTCCACTGCTGCAAAAGCTGGCCCTTTTGGTAACATGCTAGTAATAGCTGGCAATAAAGAACTCTGTTCACTTTAACAAAACAGAACATAAACTAAATTCATGGCAAATTATTAATCATAAAAATATAAATACTTACATCAACTAAACTGATATTGATAAATCTTGATATCCAAGCACTGTTGGCATCTGCTAATGAAATAAAGCATAATATTCTGGAAGTTTTCTTCAAGAAATGAGAGCAATATTATGGCAAATGTTTATTTACATGTTCTTTGGGGTGCAAGGATGTATTTTGCCTTTAAATTTCTCCAAAGATTGTTGTTGATTTGGATTATTTACAGACGGTCTTTAACATCTCAGGTCATCAGCATCTCATTAAATCCAGGGTGTAAAATGGCCAATAAATTTTGCTCAGAGGCCTCTTCTTTAAGCTTGAGGTTCTGTACAAGTTCATCAACAGACTGCCAGAGTTCTCACAATCACCTACCTTTCCAACCTAGTATGATCTGCCAGCTGTTTAACAATTGGCAATGTGTCCTGAATTTTTAAATTTAGAGAGTGAAATATTAAGAATGTTTTATCATTATATTAATATTTTAAATGTTATTAACTGAGTTTGTTTCTTTGTTCATTAAAAAAGAGGCCATGGAGGTGTTTTTTGAGCATTTTAAAATATTTTATCTACTGGAGATATATGAATCATATTTATTAATTTTGAGGAATGAAGTATTTCAACTGGGCCTTCCTATTTTCTAAAAAATATTATTGCATCAAGAAAATTTTAAACTCTAATGCCATAACCATTAGACAGTATATGCTAAACTGAATAACTGTTGCTTTGTGCCTTGTGTTTGAATAGCCCAACTATGTTCAAGGATTCCACAAAGAGTATCAGTGCTTATGGTAGTGGGATATTATCCTGTATATTTATTTTACATAAAATGAAATATGAAATAACATAAATGAAATATATGTGGAACATAAGAGCAGAGATAAATCTGATACTCATGGATCTCTTTTTGAAGTGGTTAAATAGATGAACAATTAAAATAAACAATATTGCATACACCAACCTTATAGGATATACTTAATATATAAAAATAATCATAAAATCTACTCCATAAAAATTACTGTATCCAATTTGTGTTTGATATTGTTTTAAAAGTTTTTTCCCATAATTCATATGAGAAATAAACTGAGAAAAAAATCTGAATTTTCTGGTCATGTGGCAATGATTATTTTTAAAGACAATAATGCCTTAATCTCTCCCAAGAAAATTAGGTCTTGCTAAATATTTTAATCTGTTACAAAATGTTTGCCATGAGAATTTAAACTGTTACTGTAGAGCAGTGCTACTCATCAGTAAATTGTAATACTAACCCCTAATGTGCAGTACTGTGTCATGATGTTTATTAGATCATCAAAATATTTTTTTGTGTAAGCTTTCTGAACTGGTTCTGAGATTTGATTCCAGAGTACTTCAGCTTCTTTCATTATTGATTCCTTAGTGAAGATTCCTGTGGCTATGGAGATAAACAAAAAGAAATTATTAGGAATATTTTAAAACTTGTAGCTTATTTATAAACCAATGGGAATGACAAACCAAGAAAATATTTTAACATTTAGTTTATATTATAACCAGCAAATGTGTTTTTATTTTATTTATTTTTTAATTTCAAGAACCCAAAACAATGAGAGTGCTCATGAAAATCCTGCAACATGAAAAAATTGAAGAAATTAAATATATAGACATAAATAAATTAATATACAGTATTTTAAGTTAAATTTTACAATATAAATATCCTTTTTTACTATTTTACACTATTTTTTGTGTAGAAATACAATATATTTTGATAAAAGGCTTTCTTTTTTTCATAGTCATAAAAGCTGTTACAACTCATTTAAATTAAGAATTTTATACAAAAAAATATGGTTTGTAATCCAGAATTTTTAATATATTTATATTTAATTTCTGTTTATTATTTGCTCTTTATCTGAATGAGATATTTAGATCTTGAACACTTAAACCATATGAATTTTTTTTTTGAGAATTACCTACATTTAAAATATTGGGATATGAAATCAATAATTACCATTAGTAAAGTTTCCAGGCTCAATGATGGAAACCTCTACATCCCAAATTCTCATTTCAAATCTCAAGCAATCTGAAAGAGCTTCTACACCATATTTGGTAATACAATATGTAGATCTATTTGGGCTGCAACAACGACCTAGTCCACTGGCAATATTTACTATTCGACCTATAACAAGAAAATATTTTATAATTAAGATTAGTGTATGATTAAGTTAAACTGCACACTATTAGTGGATCCATTTATTTGTTTATGTTTATAACATGTTTCACAGACCATTGTCCACATCTTCAGCTAACTGTTAACTGCTGAGAATTCACATAAGGGTGCATATTTTGCTCTAGTGCAGGTTAATGAATTTAAAGTTTAAGTTTTCATCTCCAGAAGTGAGAAAGTTCATTAATCTATTTCTGTATTTATAAATATAGATTTTTTCCCATATTTCTAGCTCTGTAGGTCTTGTGCTGACTTTAATAATTTTACTTTGTTCACTTTGTTATGGTTTTATGTTCAGAAATGAGATGCAACTGCTGATTCTCCAGTTGCTTGTATTTTATGTTCCTGAAGTGTTCTTTTAACTGTGGGCCTATATTTCTCTTTGTTTTTCCAATATAGACTCTTTTGCATTCTGTACATTTTATTTGATAAATACCTGCTTTTTTCTCCAGTGGAATACTATTATTAATATTGACATTTAGGAGATTTTTAATTTTTTTTTTTAATAGTGTTTAACGCCTGTTTTTGCTACTGAGGTATCACGGGCGGTGGACACTGATGATACATGTGATGAAATGATATATTGGGAAAGGATTTATTTAATGAAGGAAGCGTTCCAGGCCTGAATTTAGGGTACCTTGCCGGCATTTGCCATTTATGAGACTGAAGAAAACCTGGAAAAAACTTCAGTGAGGGAGGACGGTCCAGGCAGGATTCGAACCCCAGACCTCCTGCTCATGAGTCCATGCCTCAACAACCTTGGCCATCAGTGACGGTTTTTAAACTTTAAATCTGTTTATTATAGCCAATCTAATATTAAAATATTTTAGAATATTTTGAAATTTGTGCTTAGTCCATAGATGATATGCAAAATTTTTAAGAATTATCTTATGTATATAGTAACACTCAATCATACAATTATCTTATTATGTGATTAGCTTCATTGTACAAGTTCCAACTAGCATTTCAAGAAAATACTCATTTACTTTTCTAAAATTTATATATATTTATTTATATAAGTTATTGCAGTACTACTAATATATCTGAAAGTTAGTACTGTCCACCAATGCTGACAAAGTCCACAAAAGGAATATGTGAATGTGTTAATTAGTACATTATCTGCTGCAGAGTGAGTGAGAGCGAGAGTAATGATCATTCAAAAAACATGCAACTTCTACTACAGCAAAAGTTGGCATGAAATGGCAAAGTTTAAAGAAATAAAATGTCAGGTACTTTCTAATGGATATGCAAGTTCAGAGTAGGAAATATCATCTTCAGGGTAACTGGAGTCCTCATTAGAATCATCTCATTAGCATTCTTGATAATAATGTCATAATTCCATCACAATATCAAAATTTGTGTTCTATTTTCTCTACATGGGTGCAGAAACCCTCCCAGTCTTGTGTTGCTATGGCTTTTAGACCTGCTAATGCTAATTCTATAAACTGTTACAATGATATATCAGCTGACACTTGTGCTTGTGAACATAATGTTTTACTTTAGCCCAAGCAAACACTATTGCATTCATATTACACATAACAAGACAGCATTTTGACAACAGTATTGTATATCATTTTATATGTTTGCCAACCTTAAAAATATTCTCCCCTGGTTTATTCAAACAAATAAATTCAGGGGTGTTTCCTTTTCATTGTAATATCCTAAGTGATATGATGTCACACTAGTCATGAAACCATTTGAGATTTTGCTGCATACTGAGAAGGAACTTTATTCACTTGGGGATTATAATACAGAACAATATCAAGTATCATTGCAGCGTTTGGAAGTGATAGTTTAATAATTTATCTCTGAACAATTTTTAAAAATTTACACTACTGATCTGTTTTTGATGTCTCCAGTTGTATGAACTAAACCATATTTTTAAAAAATCAAGCTTTGGAACCTATCACTAGTAATATTTAATGTGTTATTGGAATTTACATTTTCACATAATACCAAAGACACCATCCTGCCATCATTTTTGAAATGTGAGTTTGCTGTCCACCATGTGTCATCAAAATACTACATCTGATCTCAATAAGTAGTTTTCTTTGCTCTTACTTTTTCTCCAGTTAAAATGCATTGTATGCAGCAGTGTACAGAGCATCTAAGCACACCATATAAAATCTACTTTTTATTTAATGGCTGGCAATATTTGTAGACAAGTTAGCACTAACTTTCACACTATGTAGAATTCACTTACAATTCTGCATATCATGTGTAGCAAAGTCATCATTGTTGACCTTTGCACATCCTAGGCTCAGTTGATGCTTTCCTTGTAGATGTAGAGGTGATGAGGACTTCTTTCTTCTCTTTTATCTGACACTTGATTGCAAAATGGACATCACTGTATAATGACCACTCTCTCAGTAACGTGAGCTAGAGGAACAGCCACTTGTTTGGTATTCAATTACTCATCACAGACCTTAATGATGTCTGCAATTATTCCCTATGCCTCATCATGGATTGTTTTACCTTTCTTATACTGCTAAGACCTTATTACATATCTACTCCAGACTAAACTTAATTAAAATATATTAAATAATTTCTTCATCATCAGAGTCCAGAAGTTCACATATTTATTTTGGTTAAAATAGTCAGGCAAAAAAGTACTTAAAACAGAGAAAATAGGTAGTTATATAATTAAAACAGGCATTTATTAAAGAGAAAACAAAGAATAATATCATTCATTATTAATGAAAATAAGTACTTCAAATAATTCATAATTTCTTTATCACATAATTAAAGTACTCAAGCTTACTTTTCTTGGCTATTAGCAAATACAAGATATTTTTTCAAGGTATCATCTGTCATAGTCAGCTACTTGTCAGAGAGAACATTTTTCATCATGGAAAAATAAAATTCTACTTCCACTTAAGTGATTTGAGAATATTTAAAACAAAAATTATTTTGGAATGACTCAAACCAGCTACAACGAACATTCACCTTTCAGGACATCATGGAAATGTTCAACAAGACAAATTAAAGTAGTTTTGAATAGTCCTAGCAAATGAGCAAACAATTTGCTAGGACTATTCAAAACTATAGTACTTCCTTCATCCTCTATATTTCCTGAGTCAGCCATGGGCCCCTGCTTTCATTAATGAAGGTTTTGCTATTTAAAGAGCTTAAGTGAATGGGTTGAGAAGAAAGTTTTTGATTGATTGAAAACAAATAAAGTGTATAACAGGATTTTCAATAGATAATTTTTTCAGGTGAACATGCAATTTAATTTTTATAACCTTTTCACTTCAATGTATTGAAATTCTTAAAGTACTTTTAAAAATGTATAAATAATGATATAAAATGCATAATGATTCAAAATGTGCAAAAAAAAAAAGGTTTAAACCTTAAAATAAGCAACAGAATCCAAAATAGGCAAAATAAAAACTGGCCCTACTGACCCTAAATGTATAGAAACATGTACATTTCTCTCTGACTCTTAAATATATCCACCCAGATAGAAAAGGCATTTTGTCTAAGGGTTCTGTTCATCATTTATAATTTAAAAAACACATGGCTTCATAATAAATCATCATAATTTATCATCATAATAAAATATTTATAAATAGAGTCTTAGTCTTTAAGAACCCCTTTTGAAAATTAGAGTTACAAAATGACAAGAATAATTCCTGTATATTGTTGTGAACGATACATTCATTTACATTCATTATATAATAATTTTCTCTGTTTTACATATATCCATCATGAAACATGTATTCATTTTCAGAATAAAATGTATTAAAATGTTATTTGGAATATTAAATAAAATGTATGTTAAATTATACTTTATTTTTTCACTCTAATCTAATCTTGTGGATAGTTCATATATTTGTGTTCCTATATTCAAGACTCTGATATTGTAGATATTTGTTCTGAAATATTTCAAATAAGTATTAGACCTGTTATGTGATTTGTAATCATGAGTATTTGAAATATATTTTTTAATTTAGGTTTCCTGTGCTTCTAATAAAATGTAACATAAAGGTAAAATTCCAATTTCTTAAATCTAGATCTACATATTTTTAATTTTTCAGTATATTTATTACTCTTGCCCAGTGGTATCCCAAACCAGTTGTTAAAATTATTGCAGCTCATAGATTCAGTTGTTAAATTTAAAATTCAACTTAAAAGAATACTTTTGACAAGAAGTACATATGGAATTCATGAACTTTTGCTGTTGCAATAAGTGGAAAACAATCCAACTTAATGTAACCTTGAATCCCAGTTGCAGCAATTCCTATTTAGAAAATTAATTAAATATACATTTGGCAAACCTGTATGCAGCTTCTATCAAGAAAATAATGAAATATTATTTGTTGGGCCAGTAACGTTTAAAGTATGCTTCAATTTGAATGTAAAAGTGTGATTATTACATTAAAATGAATTGTAAAGTGTATTATAAAGTATTTTTTTCAGTAATGGTGTTAGCAATTCCAGTATGTCTAAGAAATGTTAAATGGATGATAGGTTGATTGACATTCTGGAAAGTGAAAAGTGTGATAAACATGGCATGAGAGAAGAATTGTAAGTGCATTTGTGGGTACATCCTTGAATATTTCAAACAATTTGTTAGTGTGATCAAATGTCCAAAGACAATTTTGTAAGTTTTAAAACAATTGTACACATTACTGTATATATTGCACTGTAACTTAGCTTTATTTTATCAGACTATAATCTTAATAAGCTATTTTTGTATTAAAATTAAAAAGATTTTGGTAATTATTGGAGAGGACTGGTTATTAAAAAATTAGAATGTCATCACTGCTCTTGCCATTCTTATTGAACTTGGTAAAGAATTTCAGCATCCTGTTCTGCTTCCTAAAATATTATTTTATATTACAGTCTAGCTTGAAAAATGAAAAGTATATGCTGACTAACTATTCCTTTAAGTGACTGTATTATATACTAAGTACAGCAGAGCTTCAATATTAATGCTTTAATGTGGGGGTTCCACTTCATTTATGAGTAAATTTGTTCTTTGTAATTTATATTTATTTCTTATATATTTTAATACATTTTATTTTGCTCACTATGAAAGTATATGTCAGCATTCTTATTTCCTCTATTATGATTTTATTTGTATAGAAAGCACATATAGGTGTATAATTCATTCATTACCATACATTTTTTTTGGATGAGTTCATCATTTGTTTCTGTAATAAAATATTGATGTCACAACAAATAAAAATATATTTGGCACATCTTTGTTTACAGTTGCACTGATTTTTGAATAGTAATGTATTTTACTTTATTCTCTGTAGAACTGTACTTGTACAATTTGGAAAAGTTAACTTCTATTTGCACTTTCACTAACTGATGGTGATTTATTAGGTAAGATTTATAATGAAAATATTTGATTTTATACATAGCAATTTTGCAAATCTCAGTCTTTGGCATATTAATACGCAAACACAAAGTGATAATCTGAATTGAGTTATGAACTAGTCACTACAATGCTTACAGTATAGTGAAACTCAAATATAGTTATAGATATCCGTATTGCCTATTCACAGTTTTTGTGGGATTTTACTGTTGTGAAATTTGTTAAAACATTTAATGATATAATTAAGCTTACCTTTTGCTTGCCTGATATGAGGTAGAAATGCTCTGATGACTCGTAGCATTCCCCAAACATTAATTTCCATAAGCTTGTGGCAAGTAGAAACAGGAACCCACTCCACAAGACCAAAGGTACTAATTCCTGCATTATTTACCACACCCCATAACCCTGTAATCAGTTATACTGCATTAGAATCTGTTAACATTAGCAAATATTAAGATCCAGACAAGGATTAAAATCTATAACTGTGTCTAATTATAATTGTTTATGACAAGTACACATACATAACATTGGCTAAACTATATAACTGTTTACCTATTTATTTTTTATTTTGTAGCAGAGTTTCAAGAAATGGGAATGTAGTAAAATATTATAATATTTTTCCTTTCCATGAATTTTGTGCTCTCCCATTTTATATTACTTCATTTTGTTGGTTTCATTATAGGGTTGAAAGTGCCAAGGTAAGGTGGATTGGTGCGTATGATTGTGGCTTGCACTTTGGATAGGTTTTTGCATCAGCTGCTGATATGGAAGTGATCTTTTGAGGGACTCAAACTCCTCGGAAAGGGGGAGGAACTTTGTCAGGTCAGGATGTTCTATCTGAAACAATGTTAGGTATCCATATGGACCCATGGATTCTGGCCACCATGTATCTCTCTCACCTCATCCCTTACTCCTGGAGGTGCCCTCATTGGAGATGTAGACCCAAATGGCTAGCTGTCGAGGAAGGCTTAAGCACCAAAATATCCATCACTAAAAATCCAATCCTTTTGCAAACCCTTCTTTTTGCCATCCCTAACTGACTCTAAAGCCTAACTACCATATATTACCAATCCTGAGTGAGCCAAGTTAAGTGCAGTGTTCCAACTTCTCTAGGACCAAGATTCAGTTTTCACTGATGGCTCAAGATAGGTCAGAGTGGTAATTGGGAGATCCACATACAACCTTACTGGTTACTTGAATGTGTACATACAGACAACAAAAAAATTTTTTTAATGAAATGATATTGTCAGTGAGATAAAGGGAAGGGAGAAGAAAGGAAATGAAGTACTGGAGGTATAAAACTGAAAAACCAGAGAAGCCCAAGAAAACTCTGAACAAAAATAAAATTTAATAAAACAGCACTATGTGAGAAATCCTTTAAGTACTCTAGTATAAAATAATATAAACATTTATGTATGGAAAGTGTTCTTTTACATAAGCTGTGTGTAGGACATTAACAAGATAGCTTGGTTGGTTAAAGTGGTGCATAGAAGGCTGTAGGTTGATGGTTCGAATTCTGGCTGTGACTCAAATTTTTCAAATCTGATTCCTTTCCAATGTAACCAATTACCTAGGTATTTAAAAAGTATACCACCATGAGTGGCCAAGGTTGTTAAGACGCAGACTCTTTAGTGGAAGGTCTGGTATTTGATTATCACTGGACCATCCACCCTGATTTAGGTTTTTTCCAGGGTTTCTCAGTCCTCATAAATGGCAAATATTGGGGAGGTATCCCAAACTTAAGCCTGGAACATTTCTCTCCTTTAAAAAAATGAAATTAGTGTCCACCATATGTGGTGCCTTGGTAGTTAAAAAGAGCATTAAATACTATTAAAATATTTAAAAAGTATAGCTTCCATAACCAAATTGAAAAATAAATTACAAAAATAATGCTAAATAACCAATCTTTGACAATATCAAAATACCCTAATCATTGCACTGAGAAACCCCTAAAATTACTTTAAAAATGTAATAAATATGCTCCTGTGTGATAAGAATGCTTGATTCTGTTTATTTTATTTTTTGTTATCATATGCCGAGAACTGACTTACATAATCTACTACAAAAAAAATGAAGAACTTTTGTAAATCTCTAAACAGGAGCAAAATTACATTAAAACTAATTTATCTTATATCTCTATAAAGCTTGTAATTCTTGTAATGAATTTATTATCATCATTATTTGGTATATATATTATTACTTTTGTTGTTGTAATTAATATTCTCACTAATGCCTAAAACGATTAATTTTTTAAATTATAATTTGCTGCATTACAGTATTTTCCCATATATATGATCCAAGGAAGAAATTGCAATTTCTTTTACCCAAAAATTCCAACTTTGTTGAATTAAAATGTCATTTTGTTGCCATTGGAATTTAACCTGGGGACTTTATTTCAATGCACTCTTATAGCTAACTGAGCCAGTAGGCTGCCCTTACATGCAGCTTAAAATCAGAAAATGATCTTTTGGAATCAAAGTGAGTTAGGAAAAACTTAAAGGTAACAGCTGAGATAAAACCATGAATATTTGGCTGACCATGCAAATGTCTTCACCATCTGAGCTACCATGACCTGTCTGATCATACAAATCTACCCCACCTCAGTCCATGTACCCTGAGACCACTAAGTTTATCTCTTCAAAGAGATTTTATCCCTAAGACTAGTCTCAAAGCCTTCGAGTACTAGTACTCCAGGCTTTAGAGGGGAGAAGATTTATGGTTGTAGTTGGATAGAGCATAGTAGTTCAGATTTGTGAGCACTGGCATAGATACCAAAGATTCAGCAGGGATCTCAAGATTTTTCTGACTCTGATTCTAAACTTGTGAAAAAAAATCACAGTTCATAAAAATAATCAATATTTTGTAACCGCAGATAAAATTACACATTTCACTCTTTATGTACATGAGTCTTTTTTTAAAGGTTGTTATTGTTTTCTTTTAAACATACCTTGTACTGGAAGGTTCTTGATGATGTATTGTTGAGCAGATGTTATCTGTTCATCTGATGTTACATCTAACTGCAGAACATGTAAATTTTTACTGCCTACCATGAGCAAATTTTCTGCTCCTGTTCCTTTTGAGTTCAAACAGCCAGCAAATATAATTGCACCCTGAACAAATGATAAAGTATTATTCTCTCTAACCTATAAATACTTCCATGAATTTCAATTTTCATTTATTGCAGTTCAGTATGGTATGATACACATTGAACCATGTCAGTATGAAGCTACGGTACAGGTTAATTTTATACAGTTAAAACAAATTAATCAATAAATATGTACAATAATTAATAAGATATGCATTACATTAGGGTTATAGTATAAAAAATACAAATACAGGTTGCATTAATCAAACATAAAAAAACAGATAAGAACAGTAAGGATAACCTCTAGGTTACAATGAGTATTTGTTTATAAGATATGTGCAATAAAATTAAGATCTAAATTATAATAAATATTTGTCAATGCTATAGTAGGTTTTATCTAATAAACAATTTCCCAAAACTTACTTGAATTTAATATGGTTGTTACAGGATTTGATTCCTTAGGAAGAGCATTGTATAGTTTTATCTCTATAAAGCTCAGCATCTTTTCACAAAGGCTAAGTCTATGGCTTGGGAAGGAGAAATCATTTTTATTCCTCATGTTGTATTTATGTATATCAGAGTTTGCTTGCAAAGTTATATTTTATTAAGTAAAGAATGATTTTGTAGATGTATAAACATGGCAGAATTAGAATCTTCAACTGTCTGAAAGTATTCCTACAGGAATCATTGTATGTAACAGCTCTTTTTTGTAAGGTAAAGATTTTATTAAAGTTTGTTTTGGATATATTGCCCCATAGTTTGATGACTTAAGTGATGTGTGCCTGAATAAGAGAAAAATAAATTATTCTAGCCATATAATCAAGTACAGTTTTTCTTAAATATCTAAGTACAAATAAGTTTTTACTGGTTATTAGCCCTAATTTTTCTACACGACTGTCATAGATAAAAGTAGGCAAATGACCTCTTTATTGCCAATAACATAATAAGTGTCTGGCAAATATTACATATTGCAATATTAATATAAAATATGAGAATATAATACTAGGTTATTTTTTCCTTGTGGGACTGCTCCATGTGCAGTTTGCCACAGTTGACCAAGCTTTGCAGTCCTTGTCTCATTACCATGCTTGAAAGTCAGCCAGGGAACCTGAAGAGAGGTCAGTGCAAGTTTAACTCTAGGAATGTACAGACGTGCTCTTGTATATTGTGTGATTGTGTATTAAGTATTCATTAGCCAGCATAAAACAATTATTAATTATATTAATATGAGTCTATTTCAGTATTCTATTCCCAAAACAGTATTTATTTATGATTTTTATGTATGTATAGAATTGGCTCATGATGTATGAAGATTGTTTCAAGAGAGATTCCCTGATATTCAACTTCCAAGTCAAAGTTTAATTCACAGATTGGTAAATAAATTTTGTGAAACAGGAAGTAATCTTGATATAAAGAATACATAGCCCCATACAGTAGTCACAGAAGAAACATTAGATAACATCGGATATGTTCTTGAACATTTGCCTAAAAAAATCACTTAGACATCATTCTCAATTAACTGGAATTTCCTATTCCTCAGCTAGACTGGCTACAAATCAGAAGTTAAAACCCTATAAAATTACTATAGCACAAAAACTTAAACTACCATTATTGTTAATGATGATTCCATTGTTGAATATTTCATGAATTGCATGCAAGAAGAAATGGACTTTGTATGCCATTGCAGAGTCCTTTTGTAACCTATATTCCCTCACAGTTAATTCAGGGAAAAAGAATTGTAACATATTCTGCACATACATACCTACCAATATGAATTGTTTAAAAAAAATAGGGCCTCTTAATCTCTCAATGCTAATGATGCATCACAATCTTTTGATCATATAGGGGTTCCTCATGAAGCAGGTTGGATTTTTCTGAACTCCAGTATCAGTTGTTTTGTGAAATAACATATGCACTTAGGTGGAACTAAGATTTGTCCATAAAAAATAGATTAGTATAAATTTCTCTGTCATGCACTCTATTCAAAATCCATTGAAAAAATCTACTCCTGGATGTAGGGTCACCCCCAACTTTGGTCCCCTGATTTAATCCCTGTGATTTTTATTTCTGGGGGCATTAAAGGAAAAAGTGTACAAGACAAATCCACACACAGTAGATGAACTGAAAAATAACATTCAGGAAGAAATTTCTTCCATTCCTCAGTGGAGTTGCAGAGAGTAATGATTAATTTCATAAACCAATGTCAAAAATATGAAGGGGGGCACTTCCAGCATCTTCTTTCTTGATAATGGTGAGTAAATTTACCTTTGAAGTGTTTTAAGTGTTAGTAATAACTTATATGACAAATATGGTTGAGGACTTTCTGACTCCCATTCACAGTGGTACCAACTTGAACCAACTGACTGGCTGTTATGCATACAGTGGTTCTGTGAAGGAAAAATCAGGAATTACATTGGAATTAAAGTAAGGGTGATCCATTTACGTATGGATAAAATGAAAACTGTAAAGCATTTACTATTGAACTTTATATTTTCAAAACTTATTTTCAAACTTGGTATATATTTCATTCAGAGATGGGAATTTCTCAGAATTCTACATGGCCCCCATTGCACACTTTGCACAACTCATAATGAGATGCAATTCAGCCCATGCAAAGAATGCTCCATACACTTTGTTGTGGCTCACTCCACATGTTAACTTTTGAACTTGACCTTTCAAGCTCGTAGGAGACTTATGGATTTTCCCTTGCCTAAATAATGCAGTTATGAGTGTTTACTCTCCCACTGACATGTCTGAAAATAGGCATTTGTTTAGAAGCCATCATCATCTTCAATCCATTTGCACATCATGGATGCAAAATTGAGATGGGCTTCATGATTCTCATCACATAAGGCTTGTAGATGATGTAAGTGATATGGGTATATTTTCAGGTACTTTCAAACAATATGCTGACAGGACATAAATGGTACATTCATCTCAGCTGACAATCATCTTAAACTTTTCATGAGGCTTATTGTCATGGCTTCAGAGAGAGCTGCTTCTGATATTGGGTTTCACTTGTGAACTCCTGCATGCTTTATGACACAAAAACTGTTTCTACAAATTTTCAACACCATTACATGAAATCTTATTTAGTATATTATGCATACCACACTTACATCAAAATGTTTAACACTCTTAAATTTAGCATATCAAAGAATGCATTGTGCTTGCTGCTGATTTGTATCTTCATTTCAATCATCTATGATTTTCATTTGTCATTGTGCATTGTTGATTTTCATTCTTTCCATGAATGGAAATTCCCATCTTTTAAGCAAAATATCACCAGCAAGAAATGTCTCCTATTATTATATTAGCTTTATAGAAATATTTCATATTATCCATACCCAAATGGATCACCCTATATTTTAATAGACTTTAAATTATTATAAAAAGTACACAAGTATTGTTACTAAATGCAATAAGAAGCTACTGATACTCGATTCTGAATTTAAATGAAAACTGGAAAAATTATAATGGTAACAGTCATATAATAGATTAACTGGAAACACAACCATTATCTTACATAACCTACATAACTTTCCATGCTGAAATGGACCTGACAAAGGTGAGTTAGCAATCAGATTGTATAAAATATAGTGAACTTTTGTAACAGTGGTGTCAAATATTAACATTTTAAAAAATTGAGTCGAAATTGTTTAAAATGTTAGCAATCAGATGTTCTACATAGATAACAACTGGCTGGTTAGATAGCCAAGGAGATTCCCCTTTACCCTATTTCACTATAGAAATTATGTAACCAGATAAATAACATCCCAAAGTTGTCATAATTATTTAGTATGGCATAAAAAGATAGCATAGGTGAATTATTTCAACAATGGAATTGATTATAATTAATAATAAGTCTATTCACAAAAAATATAAAAAAATGATAATAGTAACAAAAAGAGAGAGAGAGAAAAAGGAGGTAAAGGGGGGGGGGAATGAAAAACAAAATACAATCCTTAGCTTCATATTTTTAAAAGTTTTTTTAATAATTTCCTCAGACAAGATATAGAAGAAAAACAGTAAAAAGTGCATGTAGAAATATAAGAAGAATGAATCTATATTAAAATATAAATTCAGGAAATTAATATTATAAATAAATTGCAAACATTTTATAAAGTAACGATTGCAGCAAAAACATTGTACTAAAATCAAGATTACCATATTATTAATGGTTTGGAAAGAGAACTACAAAATAATATTCTAATGTGCTAATCATAAGAAAATGATACATACCTTTTTTACCAAATTAATGGCAAGCTCATGTCCAAATCCTGTGTCACAGCCTGTTATAAGGATGGCTTTACCATTGAGGGAGATCTAATAAGAAGATTTATAATAATTTATAACTTAAATATCACTCAAGAAGTTAGTTGATATTACATATCAACACTACCACCATATACAATGTAATCCAATTAACTTTGAACCAACTTGTGGTGTTTTTTCATTGAGCATGTAAACACATGTTTTCTGCCATTGATTTGAACAAGTTCACACACTTCTTACTGTGAGTGTGATTTTGATAGGAGTTATAGTTCAGTTATTACAAATGAGTGTTTTGAGGTGTATTTAACCCATTTAATTGTGAAATGAATTATGTCTCAGCATAGGTTTCTACTGCACAATGTGCATCCACCAGGAATTAGGTAGCATTCTCAACATGGATTACAGTGAATGATGGATAGTTTTTTAAAGAGGTGCCAAAAATGTTTAAGAAAATGTTGTATGCTTATCTGAAGCTTTCATAGCTGGTGTTTATAATGTTAAAATTAAAAAATTCTGGGCTGTTGTGCAATGGTCTTTTGTTTTAAAAATTAAAACAGAGCTTTTGCCGGCTATCTACATCCAAGATCATCAATATAGTGTGAAGTATATTGTGTTGGGCCTATATGAAATGATTGATATCAATGCAGATAGGAGGGGTGGTTGGAGGGGGTAGGGGAAAGGGAAGCTGTTTTTTTATGAAGGACAGGTTTCCATGTGTTGCTAGGATGAAAACAACTATCTGTATTTATATTACAAGGATGCTGGTGTGTTTCAACACTTTACCTTCTGGCCAAATTAAAATAAACTTTTGTTTTAGCAACCACTTTTGTCTTGTCTTGGCAGTTAAAAAATGAGTTGAAGAACCCAATGATTTTTATGTCAAAATCAATCAGAGTTGTCTGCCATGGCAGAACATGCCCTCAATGAATGCCATGGGATATTTTTTTGACAAGATACAAGTGGTTACTAAAACAAAAGGTTATTTTAATTTAGCCAGAAGAGAAAGTATTGAAATAAAACAGCATCCTTTTAACATAAATAAATATAGTAGTTTTCACTTTAGCAACATGTGAAAAGCCTGTCCTTCATAACAACTAGCTTCCCCTTCCCCTCCGCCCTCTGGCCAATTTCCTGTCTGCATTGATATCAGTTGTTCCATGTCTGGCCTAGCCAGACATGACATGTTTCACACAACACTGATGATGCTGGACTTAGATAGCCTGCAAAAGCTCTGTTTCAGTTTTTAAAACAAAGACTCATGGCACAACACCCTGGAAGTTTTTAATTTTAACATTGTTGTATAGTTGTGTCAGCACCATTCTATGATGCCCACATATGGCAAGCACAGTTCTCATCTATAGGCAAAATGCTGTAAATTAGTTTCTAGTTCATTGGTTCACTGTACTTTATTTTTATATTCTTATACTTCTTAACATGGAACTTATTATTCTGATATTTATTGCACTAAATATTAACTAATAATTATCACCATCAAAATTTTAAGCAATTTCTGTGATTAGGGAATCAAAAAACTAACTACTAATTTAAAAGACACAAATTTAGATCCAATTTTAGTTTGTTTGAAGTTTTATTGGAGATTTTTCCTCCTCCTAAAGGATTAATTTTAGATAACTTTTGGATCCCTTATAATACAAAAATCATTCACTCTTAATGATAACTAAAACCATAATTCAGAGTAGCTGTACAATTAACATAAAATGCTATATTATATTTTGTAGAGAGCTTCTGGAGTTACCAAAAAGTTTGCTGAGGAAGGTAAGTTTGAAAAGAACTAAGAAGAGCAGGAAAGAAAGGTATAATAATGAAGATAGTCTTGAAATATTGGCACATGTCTAAAATTATATAATAACAATGTACTAAAAGAATGTCTTATGTACCAAAGAGATGAACTGAGAAGTGAGAGTTGATTTGGGGAGGTGAGAAAACTATTAGAAGAAATTGAAATGGGGGATATGTGGCTAATGGGTGAAAATAACATCTGTGGATTTTGCAAAGAAGTGAGACAGAGGGTAGAAGATATAGAGAAGCAAGAGATTTGGGCTAGATTTAAAGGATAAAAGTTCCTTAGATTTATATAGAAAAATTGTTAAAAGAAATTAAGGATGGGAGAAATATATAGATAATTGTGATAAATTTGGAAGAATGTCTTGCAGGGATGCATACAGGGATATTATTTCTAAAAGGATTAAGAAGAAATTTCAAAGAAGGATGTATTATGTATGGAAAAGTGGATAATGTGTTCTAATGTCCAATAGAATGTGAAATGGTAAAAAAAGCTGGAAGGATAGTATGTGGGATGAAAAATGGGATAAACTAAAACTTGATACAGTGGCAATCAAAATGTTGTCACATATGAGGGCATAGAAAATAAATAAGAATGGAGAATTCTTGGGATAGATAAAGGGATAAATGGAGGAGAAGTACAAGGAAGCAACTTGTGGGCTCACACAGTTATGGAAATGGTGATTTATTGTAGGGGTCATTTACCATACATATAACCAGGTGGTTAAGATATGGGAGAACCGTAGTTTTGGTATTGTAAATTTTTAGATATTTTGTTTGTTTTGGTAAATTTGATAGTAACGTTGGTGTGGAAAAAAATTCACTCATTCATAAAATGTTAACACAAGTGTTTCACATTTTTACATAAGTAAATGTACACTTCAGCAAAATATCACTATCTTTATGTTTATTTATTTATTTTAAGGCAGATTTGGTAATGGTTATCACAACACCAATCTTAAGTTTCTTTCCTTTTAGTAATTAGTTTGCACTACAGTCATGAATATATGCCCATTTAGTAGATTTAGGGATTTGGAGAAAAAGTGTAGTGCATGGTCATTGGGTTGGTATGAAATTTTCAAAGTTATAAAATAGCTTGGTCTGCTTATAAAGTTCATCAACAACCATCTTTTCAAAGAGAGTCTTTTGAAAGCGAAGAAGATTAGAAAAGAAGAAGCAAGATAATACCATCAGGTATATTATTATTATTATTATTATTATTATTATTATTATTATTATTATTATTATTATTATTATTATTATTATTATTATCATCATCATCATCATCATCATCATCATCATCACTACCACTACTACTACTACTACTACTACATAATATAAGCTTTACATGATCCCATAAACAAAAAAAATGTCTAATTTAGGTTTTAAATGTTGATAACACTAATGGATCTTGTAGGTAACAAAAAATTTGTTGTATCTCAGATGTTAAAAATATTGTATCAGAAATTAATATGATTAGAGAATGACTTGAATTTTAAGATTAAAATAATTTTGAATATTCTGAGGTTATTTTTCTGAGAGGAACTTAAGAGATTCTTTGAATCATGAGTTCCTCTGAAGCCATACTATTTAACAACTATAATAGGATAACTCCAATGTACAAACACTAAAAAGAAATACTAAGCAATAAAAATGTAAATTACATAAATATTATTTATTATTATCATCACATTAATACCTTTGTTCTTATGTTATATAGCATATTACAGAACAAGAAACATATACTCTTTCTATATTCACTTCAGTTAATGCTATATTTCGTGATGTTGGCATTTTTTGACAAAATACATGCTATGATAAAAAGAGAGCACAATATTGGTAATTTCCAGTACTATTGCATAATATTTACCTTCAGGGTGTCATAATAGATTCCAAGAATAAAACCAAGAAGAGTCCCCAAGATAAAACCAGAACAAGGACAGAATGGCAATTCTTTCCAGAAATATGCAGAAGCATTGATAACATGTATGATGATTCCAAATCCTAATCCCCATTGAACCCCTTTCACAGTTGCTCGATGCAGTCCATCCAAAGAAAGATCCATTTTCAGAGCTAAAACCTGAATTCAAATAACAAACAAAACAATAATATAGAATCCTTCAGATTATTGAGATTAAAATGTTTTTTAATTCATAATCCCAGACACAATCTTTAGTTCACATTCTAAGCTATTAACATTTACTTATTTTATGGTGACCAGATTCCCTTCAATAAAAAAGAGGAAAAAAGCTTCAAAAAGCAAGGACATTGTTAAAAAAAAAAGAGGTCAAAATATACTGATTTAGATTTAAAATTGTCTATATTTTTTATACAAAACAATTATAATAAAACTCAATAATGATGATTTTAATTAGCTACATATGAAAGCCAAGGAAAATACAGCGCTAAATGTTAAAATATCAAGAACCAAAATGGTAGCATGAATTTTAAATTAAATATTTCTTTCAAATGTGTTTCAGAGGTGTTAGATTCTGAATTCATAAATTTTACATTCAGCTTAAAATTCATTTCTTACTTTCCTGTACAGGATATTTGCTAGCTAGAGCATCTTTGAACTTATATGCATGAATAGTAACTAATATCTAACTAATATTAGACACATATGATTGAGAAAATAATACAATACTTTCACATGTGCATGCAAAGCAGAATGAACAGACTGAGAGTGTGGTAAAGAAACTAAATTCACTTAAATTTCTTGATTTACTAGCTATCTTGAGCAAATAATATTATTATTCCATTGAAGTTGCTGCCACTTAAAGGAAAATTACTTTTAAAAATTATATCAAAACAGATAATTTAAAATTTTCAGGTATACAAGTTACAAAAATGAGGACATTGCATGATGTTAAAAACATTCAGTTGCACTCCAGATAAAGATGTAAGAAAGAGGCCATGTCCAGACAAAAGATGTTTGGTGACCCAATTTAAATTTCTTAAGTTAATTATTGTAAAGTAAGGATATTCATCTTGTAAAGATAAATGGAAATCTAACGTCTCACAGCCAATATTGATTTCTTATAGTAGTGGAAGAAGTATGCAGCAACCAGATGCTTAATAAAATGGTAAAAGCATCAAACTTGCGGCAGACATGAATATAGTATTTTTACCATGTCTGTGGAGTTTATTTAATGAATATAAAATAGCTTAGATTTTAATTTATTTCTAAGTGATACTATGATTATATCTGAGTATTAGAAGTAAAGTTATACTGTAGTAGCTACAGAAAGGAATAGTATAATTAAGTGCTCATTTATTATGTTGCAGTTAAGAAATTATATAGTGAAGTTATTTGAGTTAAGGGTTGCTTGAGCATGGCTGCTTACTAGGAAAGTACAGTTGGAACAAATGGAAAATGTGAAATAGTCACCAGGCATAAACTTAGTATTTTTATTTCAGCATTTATATTTTAGCTTAATGATACTATATTTAGAACTGATGATATGTACTAATTTATGCTATATGAGAATGTTGAAATTGACACCCCTCAGTGACAATACATTGCCAGCCCATGTGTAGGAAATTCTTCTATTGCATCTAACTCTTCTTTCATAAGAACATGATAGATTGGAATATGCATCTTATCATTTAGAGATTCTATCTCTCATAACTTTCTCTGCCTGGAACACTATTGATAGGATATTTTTTGGAAAATTGCCTTACTGCTTATCTGCAAGAATCTATTTTCTCATATGTATTGTACATAAAAACCAGTTCCTCAGGACTATTTTATGTAATGACATAACTTACGAAAAACAATAAGCACACACTTTACATAGTTAAATATGGAGGACTTTTGTAACAGTGGGAAGCGATTAGCTTCAGAAACCTAGTTTTCCTTTTTACACACTTTATACATAAGGAAAAACACACAACTCACCCTCCTTCAAACAAACTACAAACTGCTACTCACACATGCATATGGCCTTGACAATTGACTTCTCCCAGTATGCAACTGTGTTTTGTTAATCCATAACTAAAACAACCTCATTGTATTTTGTAAAAAGTATTTGTTTATGATTAACAGACTTAAGCAATTTCTTAGAGTCTATTTCAATGTTTTGCTGCAGACCTTCAAAATATGTAGCTCTTCATTAATAATCTTTCCAAATGAATCAATTCACATTTATAGTATAATATAATCAACAAGTAGGTATATTTTTAATTATTTAGTGAGTCGGTTTGATAATCTTATACTCAGCTTACTGATGAATTATGCAAAACCAGTTTCTATTATTCAAACAGGAAAATTCAATGGGTATGACCAAGAAATTGTAGACAAGAAAATCAAGAAATTCAAACAAAGAAGAGGTTAAAGCAGGTTACAACATTGACAGCAATAAAAGAATCTACCATCTGCATGAAATTCACTTATCATCCTTGGGCCACCAAAAAATTCCAAAAAATACTTAAGAGAGTTTGGGATTACTTTGTCCCCAGTGAACAAGTTTAACCTAAAAATCTGCTCAATTCTGGTGATAATGGTAGAATGCCGGAGGAGAAGCCAGGAATATACAAAATCATGTGTTCAGAATGTAGCAAAGTATATATTGGAAAAACATAAAGAAGCATTGGAATGAGACTGAAGGAACACTGGAGAAACATCAGGTACAATCAGACAGAGAAATCAGCAGTTGCACATCACTTTTGGAGAGATAAACATGATATAGAAATAGGAGTGAAATTATTGAAATTTGTATATTGGTCCATGGAGCTGGGAATATGGGGAAAAATTTATATAAAAAAATATGAGGATAAGGTTGTGAACTTTGAGATACCAATAGAAGACAAATGAAGTTCATAAAATGTCCACGAGAGCTACACCAAGTCCAGCCAACCAACAACGAATCCGACAGTTGACTGACAACTGAGGATACAGGCAAAAGCCTGCAAAACTAGTTTTGCATAATTTAACAGTAAGTGGAGTATAACATTTTCAAATTGACTCACTAGATAATTAAGAACACATTAGTCACTTCACTGTATTGGTTGCAAAAGGAAATTAAATGTTATATTTAAGTAGATGTATCTTTCTTTCCTGTTTATTATTTAATTAATTTAATCTTTGCTAGATTATTAAGTACCAAAACAAGACATTTTGTGCACTTGAACCAAAGTGCACTTATAGAGCATTAGCAACATGTGTGAATGTGGTTGTGTGGTGCCTAAACTTTAGTAAATTAATTTATATCCTTCTGGCTAGTCTCTATATCACTTGCATATTAATTTATTCTTAACTGTATTTATCCTTTTCACAGATATAACATTGAATATGATATTCTTTAACCTATAAACTAACCTCCAAATGCAGGAGAACAACAATTTATTTTATTAAATAACCATGCAGAGCTTTCCCTTTAACAAGATTATTAGAAGTTGGATACTTATATATTCAGTTCAGAGTTAATTAAAGTTTATGAAAGCAATCAATGTCCATTACTGTTCATATAACAAAAAAAGTATTTACCTTAAAATATTCTTACACTACAAGTTCTGTATCAGTTGTTTGCTAGGTAATTAATTCAAATAATTTTTCATTAGTAGCTGTAATCTGAATACTGCAAAAGTACAAATTTACAACACATACATAGTGCTGCTAAAGATTTATGATTGCTATCTTATAATGCTGCTACCTCTTCACTTGTTTATTAATTGAGTCCAAAGTTGCAATATTGTGATAAACAATGACCTTGAGACTTTTGTTTGAAACCATACAGTAGATGGCAATGCAATGATAATGAAGGTCTGATGTTATTTTGATTTTGAATTTATTAATCATTGACTTCTGTATATAATCAACTTACTTTACAAATTTGAGCCCATATCCTCAGTTCATTTGTAGTTTCCTGCGAGAATATCTAGAAGACCTTTGCTTTCTAAACAAACATAACTTTTAATGTTAACCATATATTTAATGGTACATACTTTAGTATGAATTCCTTACAACTTGTTCATTAATTTAGTTCCTAAAAAATCTATCCTAGGATCTATGCCCAACTTCCCAGGTTATCAGTATGTTTAGAACCATATTGTTACATTAACTTTATATCACTTATTGTGTATTTTGAATTTCCTTCCCCTTCCCCTTCAGTCTTTGTTTAATAAAATTCCAAATCTATTTTTCTTCACTTTTCTAAATATACCCTGTTCTTTTGCTTCTTTGTACTTCACCACCTGCTAACTTTTTTTATTGCTATTTAAATATTCTTCTTGCTACATATCCACTTTAGTTTCCAAATTTGTCCTATCCAAATCCATTTTTCTTCCCTCTTCTAAATACATCCTATTTCTTTGCTTCTTTGTACTTCACCATCTGCTAACATTTTTGTTGCTATTTAAGTATTCTTCTTGCCACATATCCATTTTTGTTTCCAAATTTCTCCTACTCATCTTTCAGTTTTCATGGATTCCCTCAACAATAAAATATTCCTTCCATTAAGCTATACAAAACACATTCTTCAAACTTCAAATCCTTATAACTTTTCAAAAACATGTTGCTGATTTCATCTAAGCAAAGACTTTTCTACTTCTTCCTACCCTAGATTTTTTAATCACTCTGCAATTTCAAGGACTTTCTTTCCTAAAAACTGCTTCAAATCTTCTTTTCTATATCTTTCACCCTTCTCCTTGCTTCTTCTCAGAACCTTATCTACTACTACTATTACTACTAATTACTATCATATTCCTCATTCTAATCTTTTCTAGCTTTTTCCTACATTCCCTTACCTGCCATTTACTCTCCTTGCTTTTCTCTTATAACTCGTATATTCTTTAAACATGCTAACTTAAAACTCCTATACCAATACTTTATAACTCTCTTCAAAACCATTGACACCAATGTTTTAAAAATATTGGGTGGGCTTAAAAGTAAAACTTTCTGGCTGCAACAATTTTAAATGAATAAGAAAATAAATTTAAACTAACCACACCTATGTTGTGTTAATATGTATTTGCTTTGTGAATATTTATATTAATTCACAAAATATATAACTGTGTAATATAAAAATATTTCAGTGATTTAGTAACAACAGGAAGTTTTAAATTGTTGCTAAACAACATGGTTCTGTAATTATGAAAAAAATAGTAACATTTGAGAATAGGTCTTTCCCCACCTTTTTTTTTTCTTTCTCGTAAAGGCAATCTTTTGGATGTGGAAATGGGCATTGTCTGAATCAAACATAGGAATTCCACAATTTCACAAATTCTATTACAACCACAAAGATCTTTTTTTATGTTCTGTAATGCACTAGGGAAAGGAAAATTAGTTACCAATAGTATAAGAACATGCTTGAAGAAAATTCCAAATATGAGTATAAGCCACTTAGAGAGACTATATTCAGCTACAGATGAATAAAAATTATGCATAGGATAGAAATATGGGAGACAGAAAAAGGGTGGGAATGCATAGATCAGATTCATAGAGCAATTTATAAAATGATATTGGGATTACCTAGAGCTGCCCTGATTGAACTAGGAAGAATGGACTGAAATGGTCATTCAGGGAAGGAAATATTCTCTTGGAGGTGCAAGGAAAAGGAAAATAGATAGGAAATTGGGTAGTTGATTAAAGGAAATTGTAAAAGAAATAGGTTTGGGGAGCTAGTTACTTTATAGTCACCAAATGGACAAGGCATGTGGATGGAATAAAGTGAAAGCAAGGATTGATAATAAAGAGAAACAGGAAATATATGGTAGCCTAAGAGATAAGAGTACTCTGATATATTATAGGAGTCTTAAGAAAGAGTGGGACGGGAAAAATATATTGAGATTTGTGGCAAAATGGATATGGAGGTATGGCATGGGCAAGAACAGGAACAATGATGCTAAGTGGTGTAAAAGTTGACAAAGAACTGTGCCCATTGTGTGGTAAGGTAGATAAGAACTTGTAGTATATTAGAATGTACAGAAACTGAAGGATGGAGAGAGAAAATATGGAACAAGAAATGGAAAAATTTGCAGGCAGAAATTCTGGCATTAAAGATTTTTGGGATCAGCAGAAAAGAATTTTTGAATCAGTTTGGAAATTATGTAGGAAATGTAATAGAAAAGTGGTGGAGGAAAGGAGAGAAGGGGAAAGATGAACAGCTGACGACATCATCATGATGTATTGTACAGTCCCCTGAACAGCTGCGAGAGGAGGTCAACAGAGAAGCGCGCGGTGCGATGGCTGGGCTGAATATGTGGAATGAGGCGGGGTTGGGTGTAGTTTCCATGCCTGGGGGAAGTATTATGCAGGCAGAGGAGCGAAGAGTTGCATCAGACAAAGAGGCGAGACTTACAAGAAGCAAAGCCAAGTTGGAGCAATATAGGTTTGGGAGAAAGGATTCAGTGTAGGGAGTGTGTGCCTTATCTATAGTATGCTGGAATGTTGAAGGGCTAATAGCAAAAATACGAAATGGTGACATTAATCGAATAATCAAGTGGGCAGATGTGCTAGCAGTGGTAGAGACATGGTTATTAAACGATTCTGTCATCAATCTCATGGGGTATGATTATTATGGAAAAAAAGGAGTGAAAGTTAAAGGAAAAAGTAAGGTGTCTGGTGGCATAGGGTTATTTGTGAAAAGAGATAAAGGTTTTAAAATTAAGGTTGAAAAGAATTTAGGAGGTGATAAAGTGCTGTGGTGTAAATTCAGTGATGTATGTGAAAGAAGTACAGAGTGTATTTAGGTATTGTCTATAATCCACCTAGCTCTTCAAGCTTTTATGACTCAAATTTGTTCATTAAATTGAGACAAAACATTGAAGAACTACAGGACAAATATATAACTATGTAGAATTAATGCTAGTGGGGGATCTAAATGCAAGAATAGGGGAAGAACAGATTAGGGTAGATTTTAATACCTACTGCAAATTTAGAAAAGCGTTGTAGTAATGATTAAGTTTTCAATAATGAGCGAAAAAAATTAATTGAGTTCTGTGAAGAGAACAACTTCTTAATGTGTAATGGAGTGAAAGGGAATGATGAGAGGGGAGAATTCACTTTTGTAAATAAAAATGGGCAAAGTGTTATAGATTATATGTATATACCTTAGGTCTGGATAGGTATATAGTTGACTTTGAGATTATGGATATGATAAGTGCAAGTAATCACTTCCCACTAAGAATGGAGATCCAAATGATAGAATATAGTAGGAGGGAGAAAAATTTCTGGTTAGGTAGACAATTAAATCTCTACAGATGGATAAATGATTTAGCTGAAATGTTCCATACAAAGTTAAATCAAGAAGTGGAACATATGGGGGGTAGATATTTGTTAGCATTATTAGAGAATAGAAAAGTTGAAGAATGTATTTTTAGTATAGAGGAGTCTGTTAAAAAAGCAGGAAACAAATGAAAGTGTTTGAGGGGAAGTTAAAAGCCAATGATGGCTGGTATGATAAAGAATGTGCAGATACAAGAAGGGTACAGAGGGAGCTAAAATGCTGGAGACAAACAGGAGAGGAGACAGATAAGGACAATTACCTTGTGGTAAGATGGGGATACAGGTGCTTGTTAGAGGTAAAAAAGGAAGTGGGGGGAGAAGCTTAGCCAGAAATTAAACAAGGCAGCAAGGAATAATAACAACAAGGCAATTTGGGCAATGATAGGTAAAGGGAGGAGATTATGTGGTACCACCATCAGAGTGGTATAAGTTTTTTCAGGGCCTTCTGGGAGTAAAAACTTTGGTTATTCAGGATAATTTGAATATTGGTAATTTATGGAAAATAGACTTGTTAGATAGCAAAATAACTTCAAATGAAGTTTTGGAACAAATTAAAAAGTTAAGACCTAACAAAGCATGTGGAATAGATGGAATACCAGGGGAATATTGGAAAGCGTGGGTAGAAGACCTTAACAGATGAAACATATTGGGGCGATTACTGAACATAACCTTTGAAGAAGGAAAAATACCAAAAAATTGGAGAGTGGGAATTGTAACACCAATTTATAACGGTAAAAGTGATATTAGGAACCCAGCAAATTATAGAGGAATTAGTTTACTTTCAATTATTGGGAAAGTTTTCACTGGAGTGTTAGAAAAAATTTTACAAGAATGGGCAGAGAAAGAAAAGAAAATTTCAGCATTTCAATCAGGCTTCAGGAAAGGTAAAAGAACAGTTGACAATATTTTTATAATTAGAACATTAATTGAAAAATATCTTAGTAACAAAAGAAGTAGAATTTATTTGTTGTTTCTGAACTTGGAAAAAGCTTTTGACACAATTTCTAGAGGAGCACTTTGGGTTAAACTGAGAAAGAAAGGGGTAAGTCAGAATTTTATAAAGGTAATTCAGAATATTTATAAGGAAAATGAATTTTATGTTAAATATGAGAGCGGTAGAGTTACAGAAAAAATATCAAACAATGTAGGTCTAAGACAAGGATGTAAATTAAGTCCAATTCTCTTCCATCTGTTTATCGATGATTTTTTAGAAGAAATTAGCAAAGGTAATGTACATTTGCCAACTATAAATAATATAGAGATACTGGGTCTGCTCTTTACAGACGATTCGGTAACAGGTTCTCTAACAAGTATAGGATTAAAATGATCATTAGAAACTATAGGCACTTTTTGTAGATAATGGGGGCTTAAGATAAATAAAAACAAATCTAAGATTTGGGTAATGAAAAAAAGTTTCAAATTAAAAAAACAGGAAAAATGGTGGTGGAAGGGCACAGAAATTGAAGTTGTTAAGAAAATTGATTATTTAGGTGTTAGAGTATCTAGTAATGGGAAATGAAGTGATCAAAAAAGGAAAGCAGTAGGAGAAGGGAAAGTAGCCATGAGTGTAATTAGATCTTGTTTTAACAAAATACCAGATATGCAAGTAAAATGGTTAGAGAGAATATATGGTTCAATTGTGGAGAGCAGAATGATGTATGGAATAGAAATTTGGGGGACAGATGGAGGATGGAAAGGGATAAATATGATAAATAGATTATTTTGTAGAATTGTTCTAGGCTTACCTAGATCTTCACCCAACGAGGTTGCTCTAATGGAACTAGGAAGATTGGGCTATAAAAGCAAGGTCATGGAAAGAGTGTTGAAATATTGGTATAGAATAGGGAGACTAGAGGAGGAGGAGGAGGAGGAGAAGGAGGAGGAGGAGGAGAAGAAGAAGAAGAAGAAGAAGAAGAAGAAGAAGAAGAAGAAGAAGGAGAAGAAGAAGGAGGAGGAGAAGAAGAAGAAGGAGGAGGAGGAGGAGAAGAAGAAGAAGGAGGAGAAGAAGAAGAAGAAGAAGAAGAAGAAGAAGAAGAAGAAGAAGAAGAAGAAGAAGAAGAAGAAGAAGAAAGGTTTAGTATAGTAAGAAATATAACCTAATATCATATAACAATTAGGAACAGTGCCTTAGGCAATTCCACAATGCACTGAATCCATTCAAAATTTATTCCAATTTGATTGGCTCAGCCCCCCAGTCCTCAGTTCATCAGCAGCTTCCTACTGGAATATCCAGGGGACCTGGCTTCAATCCATCCAAAAACAAAACATAACATTAAAAGTAATTTTTACATTCAATATTTAAAGGTCGTGTTTTTTTTTTCTTTTACTTGTGTCTAACAGAAGAAATGTGCTGATGAACTGAGGACTGGGGCTGTTTGTAAAATTTACTTTAATTAAAAAAATGTGTTTTGTATTTAAATGATATAAATAAATATTTTTCATTCGGTAGAGGAAAGTGATCAAAGCAAAGGAGGATGGTAGTAAGGTAACAATGAGGGAAGATGATCACCTTTAGGGAAGTATTTGTAAAGTTCACTTGATAATTTGTATAGTTAGAGAGATGTAGGATCTATGTACACAATAACTGGGGTTTAGTTGTATAGGATCCTGAATCAAGAAGCATTCAAGGATCAAGGAAATATTGTAACGTGTAGAAATGAAAATATGCATTCAATCATAATGTTCTGTAATACAGCACCTTCATACACCATGTTTCTCTGTGACTGCAAAGTTTCATAGTTAGAGATATCATTAACGAAAATACATCTATTGTCATCATTTTTTACCCCTTTATCACTTTCACTTTCTCTAGAATTTGAATCATATCTATCAGAATAAATAAATAAAAATAAATAAACAAAGGATTTAAAATTATTCATTTGTTCCTGAATAATGGGTCAGTATTATTATCATTTCATGGTTGCTTAATTACAAATTTATCCCTTATGTCATTAAACTAAGACATCAAGAGGAAGCAAATTAATTACTATGACTTCTTTCCATCTTCATAGGTGGTTCAAAATGCTGTCTGTGTGCTCTTCTCCCTGCCAAGTTTTTTTTTAATAGTGTTTAACAGCTGTTTTTACTGCTGAGGCACCACAGGTGATCCCTACCAAGTGATTAACTTGTAATCAATATTTAAATCAAAGCAAACAGAAGGATGAAAAAGCTTGCAACATTAATAGAAAATTAGCATACATTCAAAGTAGTTCAAAGTATCCTTGTCCACTTGATTTGCAGAAAAAAAATTCAAGGTAGGCTTGGGTTAACACCACTGCTCATAGTCAATCCTTTTCTCTCAGTTCTCCCCAATTCAGCCAAAGTCACACCATTTGGTGAAGCTATAGGCAATCCTAACCTACTTTACAAAACATCCTCCAGATTAAATCAATATTTGACTCAGTCCCTGCTAAGTTCCATACTTTAACTCCATATAACATTTTAGATTACACATTTGCTTGATATTTCTGGGGCTTTGCATAAGCATACTCTGATACTTAGGTGCTGCAGGTATACACATGTTCCATTGCACTTGACACTAGTGGAAGCAATGTTATCTAAACAAAGTCAATCTTGACTTTCTGTTATACACACTCTTACATTTTTCATTACTATCATAAAGAAGTAATTGATAGCATTCAGATTTTTTGTAATGATAATTGAGCTGTAATTTTAAGATCTTTTGTATCAGATGAAGGATGATAGATGCTAATTTGACTTAATGAATTCAGTGGCCTAAGTTACCCAAGCATTAATCTGAAGAAGTTAGGGGAAAGCTCCTGAAAAAAACTCAGTTAGGAAACTAACCCAACTGGAATTGTACCTAGGCCTGCTGCATGGGAAGCACAAATACTATCACTAGACTAGAGCTGTGGTCTAGCATTTAGTTATTCTGAATTACTTTTATAGAAAAGTACAAATACAAGAGATATTTAAAATAGTTACAACAATTAAAATCTTCCAGCTGTTTTGCCATGGCCCATGGTTTAAATTACTACCATAGCTTTCACCAACTACTTTGGATGGTATCTTCAGTGGACGATGAACAACATCTTCTAACTGTTGACAAGACAACAGTATTGATCCATCTTTGTCTGGCTTTTGAGTATGATCGATATTATGCGTGTGGTGGAAGTGAAGGGGGAGGATGGAGGGATGGTAGTTGTTTGTTTTTAAGAACTGGTTTCCATGTGCTACATAGATGATATCCGCCATTTCTATTAAAGTTGTTTGGATGCTGCTGTATTTCCATAGCTTCTAGCCAGGAGGGAAGAAGATTCTAACTATTGTAACTATAACACCAGCCGTGAAAGCCTAAGAAGTACTATATTTAAAATAATTTAAAAAAAAAACTAGACCAAGAGATACAGGGCAAGGTTAGGGAAGTTTAAAGGTAGGTAGATTTAATCAGTCTTGTATAATTAAGTAAAAAATGTACTTACGAAGCTGTAGACAATGGAGTGGTAATATATTCTACATTAATGTGTCAAATTGTTAACACTAACTCCACTTACTTTTTTAAAACTTTGAACTAGTTTCGAGAGAGGTTCTTCCCATCATCTGCTGCTGTTGGTGAGTGCTCATTTTTGGATGAGTTTCCCTAGCTGGGTGCATTCACTGAAATGGGAGCTGCTACAGTTCTTAGAACAGGCATCCATCCTCTGTTTCGAACAATGGCATTCAGTCAACAGCAGCAGATGATGGAAGGAACCTCTCCCGAAACTAGTCCAAAGTTTTAAAAAATTTAGTGGAGTTAGTGTTAACAATTTGACACATTAATGTAGAAGATTTAATTAGGTTGATTAGAGCTGAGAATGGTATTTTGGAATATTGTTATTGTTGTCTAAAGCTTGTATTTGGCAATGAAGACATTAGCGTTCTTCCTCTTCAGTTGAAGATACTCAATCATTTCTTCTGCTTTGTTACATAGAGGATAATTTGAATGAATTCCTATTTTATTTAGATGATTTGCCAATAGTCGTACTCTGTAATCAGTCTAAATTTTGCTGCTGCTATTTTATGTGACGTGGGGAATGATTTCTGGTTTGTTAATAATAACCTTCCATTTTTTGTCTTTGTTATACAATTCTTGAACAGGTATATGATTATATTTATTTTTAATAATTTTTTAATGGAAATGAAGGGCAAATTTTTAGCCTTGGTTTGGATTATCTTGGAGCCTTCCTTTGCAAAGAGGCCAGCAATTTTATTTCCAGAGTTGTGCTGGTATCTCTGTAATTGTACTTTATTTTGCAAATTCAAGGAGGTCAGTAGCATCACTGCCAGTGATTCTACAATATGCTGGTATCCTCTGAAATTGAACTTTTTTCGAAAACTTTTGAAGTTGAATAATTATTTGGCAACATCCTGTAATTTGTATAGACATACTTTTATTCAAATTATAACTTTAGAATATGAAAAAATAACAACTTTCTGGAATTTGTCTATTTGATATAAAAATTGTAAAAGTGAATGTGAATAGCCATTATTTCTGCAATGAAATTTGTTATATGTAATCTGACTGGTTGGCAGAATGAGAATAATGCACAGCTATTGTTTCTTGTTGAACCATCTGTATACATGTACCATTCTTCTGGTGGATTCCTATTAAGATATTCAACTACCGAAGCTAAGGCTTTTAAAACTGTCTTAGGGGTTTTAGATTTGGCAGTTGGTTCTTCCAACTCTAATTGGACATTAATGGATTCATAAATTAGAGGATTTTTCTCAGTTTGGATTGTACAGCATGGAAGGATTGAAAAATAAAGTTTAAGTGTGGAAGTGTTTTAAACTTAAAATTGGGTTATGTGATGCTATGATGAGTTGATTTGAGGAAGGGAACAATGTCATATTGGATGAATTTCTACATATGAATAGAAGTGCAAAAAGAAGAAATGATAGAAATAGAGCTGCCAAAGGGAGAAACAATCCTTTCTTTCCTCAGTTTACTACCGTTTTTGAATACATATCACCAATTTTAACTTTTTGGTATTATATGCCTTACTGTTTGTAAAATCAACTTACTTCACTGAACTGTAAGATTATCTGTATAAAGCAGACCAGGTATTTCTTTTTTCCAATTATTGAGCACTGTGGGTTAGTTGCACTTACTCTTTCTAAAATATTATCAATAAACAATTTAGACCAAATCATGCTCAATCTTGAGAATGACTTGTAGTTGTATGCTTTTTAAAAAGTTAGCAAAAGTCAGCATAAAATTGCAGAACTGTTCAAAATAAGCAAATGTGAGAGAAACAAATAAAATAATTCAAAGCGATGAACCCTGCATATATTTCTACAATTTTCATTATCTAAAATTTAAATTCTCTGAATTATACATGAACATGTTTCATTCAATGCTTTTAATTGAAAGTTTAAAGAAACACCAAAATGGTTTATTCGAGTTATTGAATCTCATTTCTAAAATGCTTAACATGTACAAAAATTACAATCACCATTATTTACAGCGAGTTTTAGCATGTTTTAGAAAATGCATTTTCTTGCATGTTCATTACCCATGTATAAAATGTGAGAACACAGCAATAAATAAATAGCATTACATTATATTATTTACAGAAAGTGGGCCATATAATAGCCCATAAGGCAAATAAAAGATCAATTCCAGTTTCATTTTCACATTTCTGTGATGTGCTAACCTATATTTCATATTTCCATTTCACCTTTAGGATAATTTTTCTCAAATATTTTCAACAGTAGATTTCAGGAATGCAAGCATGATTTGTGCTTACTCTAAATTATACCATTTTGTTGGCAGATACTCTGGAAAGAATATCACATCTTGTGGAAGAGATGAACATTAAAAAAATGTAAAAACTTTTACATTGAAAAGTCAAAATGAACACAAAATGCAACTATAAAAATAACACGTCTTTGGATAAAATAAACTCTTAATTATTTCTACTACATTCATACTTCTCTTTCACTGTGCTTAACATTTTTAATATTTTGAGCACCATCATTTTTTCTAATGAATTTTATCAAAACAATAATTAATTTTTTACTTATATAAATAAATATTGGGATAAATATAAAGAAGAAAACAGCTTAAATAAAAAACATGTCATAAGTCATTCTAATTTATGTGGTAGCATGCAGGTTCTATGATACAGCATTTACTACTTTAGGTAACTGGAAGAAATAATTCTATAATATGCAATCATTAAGTATATTTCAATATATAGGATGATAATGAACTACACCAAAATAATTTCAGATTGTGTAGGGATGTTGTATATGAACAATTTGAGATAGGCAATGTATTGTCCACAACTAAACATAATGCAGTTTTATGGTGTTAAAAATGTTGGCATCAAATGCAAATAAGTCTGTATTAAAGCCAAGCCAGGTGAAAAATTGATTTAGATTGGCTTTATAACTGCCTTGCAGACATAGAAATATTATAATATGACAAATTATTGTTACAAAATCACTCAAATTTCACTAATTTTGTTCCACTTACTTGGACAAGTTTCAAAGGCAATTGCCTCCATCTTCAGCTTGGTCCCACTAGAAATATTAATTTTCACAGTTTGTTATAAGCATTTTCAAGATTAGTGCCATAAAAATCCCTCAAACTCTGAACTAATCATTTGACAGTGTGACATTGAAGATCTATTAACTGCCTTCTTGCATTATGTAGCCAAGACTGGCAACATTTACCAGATACCAATGTAGGTAATGATTATAGACAAAATGGTGAAAAATGTGGTCTATGCTTTTAATTACATGCCTTTGTTAATGCGGTTCATTGCAGTTATTTGGTTTATTACAGTCATTTATAGTTGGAAGTAAATCAACAGTAGCATGTTACTTCTTTTGTTTTTTATTAAATTCATTTTGATTTAGCGAAATCACACCAGGAACTTGTATAATAGAAAGTGTTCAGTACAAAATGGGTTGTTCTTGTATATCTTAATTATGGCACTGCACCACATAATACCACTTTACATTTTCTAATTAGCAATAATTAAAGGAGGGGTGGATAAACAGTATAGACCATGCAAATTTTGAAGTTAATGATGAAACTGTAGAGTGTATTAAACATTTCTTATCAAAATTTATGGATAGAGAGGACATTTTCCATGGGCAATTTTCACTAATCTACCATCATATGTGACAGAGAGGGTAACAATGAAAGGAAAGGCGCAGAAGAATATATGAAGCAGAGTTTGGAGTGAAATAAGAATTTTAAATGGTATGAGCAGGGTGTTATATTATGTTTTAACTCCTTTGCAAATGAGGTTAAGAAAAGACAGCTACACCCATTTATAACTATTGCCAAGGAAGACTATGTCCTTTTCATTAAAATAGATGCTGATAAATATGATGCTGTCCCATCTATGCCAACTAGTTTTAAGGTGTCATAATAATTTGGAAGTAGTGTATTTTATAAAGATTTGTGTCTACCTATGGAGAAGTTTATATGTAACACATACTACTTTAAATTTCGTTTACATTTGAGAAATGTTATTTGTAAACAATTTCAGATTTTTAAAAACTATCAAAATATTTTCTAATGATAAATAATGCCATCTTGCAAGCATTATACGACATAAAAGTTTTGTATTTGATATTGGCAGTATAGAGCAACTTTGGAAGCCACTTTTTTTTGTATTGAGAGTCTGGTAAATGTAGTTGGTCTTGATGCAGCCTAATCTGGAAGCAGCTCTTTAACTACTTGTGTGACATAATGCATAATGCAGGCTGCAGGTTCAATTTTTGTTATGCTTTAAATTTTTTTTTTATTTAATATGAAGTTCTGTGATATGCATACTAAAGAATTATGAATGAAATTTACTTAATGCTTTCAAGTTTTATTCTTTTTCTTAACAATGAATGTATTACCAACATTAAATGGCTAATAAGCTTACTACTAACAGTATGCCTAAAACACACATACTCAGGACACAATTCTGATTGGTAAGTACAATAACAACTACAAGGGTTGTAATTCTATGAATTGATATGTTAAGATTTTAGTGTTTTAAATTGAAACATCAACTTAAATTATAGGTTAAAAGCTGTATTATTAGGCCCTAATAAGAAAACAAACAAAATAGTGATGAACAAGACTTAAACTCAAAAACAAATGACCACTTCTTACTTGAAAGCTAATGTCAAACTATTCACCAGAGTTATATGCATTCACCAGAGTGATAAGTTCTGAAAATTCCCTTCATTATCATGTGCTATACTTTCAAGGGGCATCTTCATTATCCAGTCAGTGGTGTACTGGTGTGTTTGAAACTTCTAGCTATAACTTCAAAATTTCAACAGACAGGCCATATGTTTTCCACCTCAATTTACCTGTCTAAGACACCTCCACACTCTCTGAAATTATTTTGATGTTATTCATTAACACTCTGTCTTTATATATGAAAACTGCTTAAATGTAACTAAAAATTCTAAATAATTTAACTCTCATTAAAATTTTTAGGATAACTAACATAATCATTTTGTAGATCACTAGTTTGTGCACAAAACTTTAATCTGTGACATGCAAATAGGTTTCTGCCAATTCAGATATCTTTTTAACAAAACAGCCAATTAAGGACTAATATGTGTGAAGTTTACATATGCAAATCAAATACTTAAATGAACAAACTTTTCCATTACCTTTTTATTGCTACCACTACACAGTGTTAGAATCTTAAGCTTAAACTTAGCATAACTTCAAAACTCTATCCAGATAAAATAAATAGTAACTGAAGAACAGCCCAGAAGACTCAGTTTGTATACAAACAGTAATTGTTATTTTCTTAGTTTAGGAATACTGCCTTATAGGTAGAATTGCATTTCAGATATAATTTCAGTATGTACATTGTTTCAGAGAACTATGAACTGTTTGTTGAACTATCTGAAACATTTATGTTTGTAAGAAGAGGGTTTTAAATCTTTTGATAGAATATAAGGAAAAAGTTAGATGATGCAATAAAACCCAGCAGCCAAACAATGACTGAATAAAGAAAAGCATATGTGCAAAATAGCACAGTACACCTGGAATGATTATAGAGGATGTTTTTCTGAAACATCTCATATCATATCAGAAATTATGCATTTTTTTGTCAGACATTATATACTCACTGTAATGCTCCTATTCTATTTTATTTTATTATGTATTTTTTCTCTTGTGTAAAGTGTAAAGTTAAGTTCATACACACTAATGAATCACATGGAAGGAATTCTGCTTCTCTTTAAGTATACACTCATAACTTCGGTAACTCCAGATAACTTCACTTCCTCTCTTCAGAGGATGTTCTTTTTACAGAAAAATACTTAATGCTCTAAGCATATCATATTAACTTCTTGTTCATTTCCATCCTTAAGTACTAAGCCTATCACAAGTTTGTTGAGTCACAATTATAATAATTTTTAATCTATAATAAATAAAAATAATTTAGCCAAAGTTTTCAAAATGATGGATGAAGTATGGTAGTTTTCTTCCTTTGTTGACTTCTTCACAAGCTGACATTATACTCTTTGTTAGAGGTCGTGGGCCACAACTGAACACCCCAATTTTGCTTACCTAGAAAAATAAATATTGTTTGAATATGAAATAAAAAATAGAATGGATCTCACTAATACTTTTATTTGTTTGTTTACTTGAGGCACTTACATAGCTATGTTTCTTCTGAACAAATTTCAGAAATGAAGACATGTCAGGTCTGCCAAAGTGATTTACTGCCTTTAACCCCGTAAACATGCTCATCTTAGACAGTCGTTGAAAATGGTTCTCACAGATATACTGAAATGATAAGAGAAGCATTATTTCAGTGACTTAATATTTTGTTAATCACATAATAAGTAAAGCATGAAATTTATAAGACTGTAGGTTTGTAGTCCAAAAATAATTATCTTCTTGAACTGAATGAAGTACATTTCTACAAACTATTTATCATTAATTAAAAAATTTAAATTTAATTATAATCTCTTGTAGGTTTAAAATTTTAAAGCATCTTCACCATTATAAATAACAATATTTATTTTTAACTGAATCAAAGTTTCACACGATGTAACATTAATTTAAATGAAACCTCTTCTTTTCTATGGGAATTCTGATTTCCTCTACCACTAATTCAATAAACTGCTTCACTGCTAGGTTGACTGAGGTCGTTAAGGCATGGACTCATGAGTAGGAAGTCTGGGATTCAATTCCTGCCAAGATTGTCCTCCTTGATTGAGGTTTTCAGGTTTTCTCAGTTCTTATAAGTGCCAAATTCCCTAAGTTTAGACCTGGAATGTTTCCTTCCTTAAAAAGCTTTAAAAATGGGCATTAAACACTATTATAAAAAAATGCTTCCTCATCAACCTCATATTTATGACATCTTTATTCTTTAGTGCAAAGCAGTTTCCTAAAAATGTGACCTAAAAATGGATTACATTGCTACCCTATACCACTAACATGTAGAATTGCAATGTCTGTGAAAAAAATTATTAGGTACAGCCTCAATTACCATCATCAGTTTAAACTTATTTTTCTGTTAACATATACATTCAAATGTTCAGTAGTTTGTTGACAAACTATTATCTAACATTTACACTTTAAAAAATGTTATGCAATATAATAAATAATACAGATATTTACTAGCATTGTTGTACGAAGATCAAACTTATGAAAGAACTGAGTTATGAAAATATGAATTTCAAGGACATTAGTGACATCTTTCTTCTCAACATCTCTGAGAACATCAATGAACCATTCAAAATGCCGATGGGATGGACATATCCACAAGAAGTACACCTGAAAATTGTAAATAAATTTTCATCAGGATTCAAAATACTCATATAATATAATATAATATTAGTTCAAAATAATAAGAGCTAGACCTCAGAAATAAATAAAATCCTGAAGCAGTCACACAAGTAGTGCCAACATTTTAAACAGACATGTGTTCTTCAAAGACAATCAACAAAATATATTTCATTATATTTTGCTGAAAAATAACTGTACAAAAAATTTACTAGTAGAAAGGACATTAAAAATAGGCACCTTGAGATTAGTAATGGTCTCAGATGTTTTATTGTGGTGCTGCATAGTAAATACTAATAAATAATTTAATAACTGAAGTTCAAGTACAGTAGTTGTTCATAAAATATATCTAGTATGGTTCTCAAGATACCTTACCATTCTATGAAAACCTGTACTCTGAGAGACAATGCAAGACTTGTGTTTAAAATGAGGTACAGCCTGCTTATGACTTTACCACACCCATGACATTGGTTTACATTTGGCTTGTCATGAACATATTATCACATCGCATTGTAATTATGAAGTTGATCCATATCAATGCCTGTAGCTCCATATTGAAGCATCTGAGATATTTGTTCCTACTCTTAAAATGCTTAGTGTCAAGCCATTTTCTATTTGCAAATTCTTGATACATATTTTTCCTACACTATGTATTACATACATAATATATATCAGGTATAACAATAAGGTATGGCCAAACTTTCAGGACATATTCCTCACAGGTAGAAGAAGAAAATATATGGACATGGGTCTGGAAGTGCTTTTTTTCCATGTTAGAACTCATTTTATATAAACTCTTCATTCATTAATCATGGGAAATGCAATGGAACAGAACATACCAGCATACCACATGAAACTCTTTCTTGCATGAAATGTTCAAAATGCCTTCTTGGTTACATCTGGTTAAGTTGTAATTCTTAAGTTCACTGCCAGTGTTACATGTACAATTTGAACAAAGATAATGTTGACATGCAATTCACTTCATTGCTATTTTTGGGAGCATTTGAAAGCTCTTGTGTATCAAACCTTGGTATAAGATGCAGAGAGTCTTTGTGCCCATATTGTGGAAGGCTGTGATACAATATGCAATTCTTCAGAGATACATCAGTGCATTCCGGATTCAATGTGATGGTGGTTTTATTCCATGATTAATGTACTATGAAGAGTTATAGAAAATCAGTTCTAACATGGAAATTAAGCGTTTCTGGACCCAGGTCCATATAACATATTGTCTTCTTTTATGTGTAAGGAATGTGTCCTAAAAGTTTGGCCATACCTTATTTTAACACCCAGTATATAAATGAACTTTGATCACCATATTAAAAATATAAAATTTTTTACTAAAAATATTAAACCTATCCCATCCATTCAATAAATCTATTGAGAGAGATAAACAAATTAATTAAAGTCAAATCCTGTAATCAGGATGCAGATAATTCACTATCTTCTCTTGCTATGTTTTTATTTGTTTATTTTTTTAAATATAAAATATTTTGCCGTTACTTGATTGGTGAATACCTTTCTACAAATTTTTGTGTTTATTCCTTCTTTCTGCCTTCCACTGAAACTATTCCTTCTCTCTCAAATTTTTGTGCCTAATGCATTGAAGTCAAACTACCACACTTCCTCCCTTCAGTAGTAATGTGACTGGTGCAGATCATACAGCCAAGCTAAATATCACTGTCATTAAACTTCTACTGCATACAGGAAATGGTGATGACTTTTCATTTATGCACTTGTTTTCCTATGAAATTTGCATGCTAATATCAGGAAAAATTAAGTCTTCAAGGACACAAACAAAGCTGAATGATTTTTTTCCATTAAAGTGAAATATGGTATATTTATTATTTTAAAAATTATATCACTGCAAGTATGAATCTGAAAATGTATTACAGTGTTTCAAATATATTGATTTTGAAGTGTACTTTATTGATCCAATCTGTCAAAATACTTTTTACCATACATTAGGTGAAAGAAACAAACTTTTGCAGATAATGTATGGAAGTTTATGCATTAATTACTGAAAATTATTGGGAATTGATGTGTATTGTATTTATTAAATATTGGGCAGTTGTATATATAAAGATCTACCCATATATAATACCAACCTTCTTGCAGGCAACTCCTGAATATCTGTTAGTTGAAGTACCAAAAACAAGATCATTCAGAATAGATGCATATGGTGTCACACCAATGCCCCCACCAACCATAACTGCAACTTCAAACTTGTACCAATCCTGGTTACCTCCTCCAAATGGTCCTTCCAGTCGTATCTAAACAAAGTACAGCATTAAATATAACATTTAATTTCATGTCAGAACCAATACAGTGAAGCGACTATTATGTTCTTAATTATCTAGCGTTAAGGTTATGAACTTTGAGATCCCAACAGAAGACAAATTAATCCAGAAGTTCATAAAATGTTCACGAGAGCTACACCAAGTCCAGCTAACCAACAACAAAGCCGACAGTCCACTCGCAACTGAGGATGCAGGCAAAAGCCTGCAAAACTAGTTTTGCATAATTCAACAGTAAGTGGAGCATAAGATTATCAAATCAACTCACTAGATAATTAACAATGTAAAGTACAGCATAATGTTTAAAGAAACTGTATTATATTTAGTTTAAATTACTTATAATTTTATTATTATTGCATTTTCAGGTCTTTTTTAAAAATCTTCTACCATAGAAAAGAGAAGTTATGAAATAAAAGTTTGCAATACATTTTTAATAATAAAATGAAATGCACATAATGTGCAAAGTCTTTCTTTTGAAAGTGTTAAAAGGACACTATTCTCCCACTGTAAAACACATGGAGCATTATAAGTTTATAACCACATCTTCCAATAGGCACAGCATATATTGTGATGGAAACCATATGTTGTGAACCACATGACAATATGTCTCAGATTATAGCCTGTTTCTTTTCAATCTGCTAAGATCATTATGTTCTCACTATTCTCCCACTGTAAAACACATGGAGCATTATAAGTTTACAAACACATCTTCCAATAGGCACAGCATATATTGTGATGGAAACCATATGTTGTGAACCACATGACAATATGTCTCAGATTATAGCCTGTTTCTTTTCAATCTGCTAAGATCATTATGTTCAATGGCTTAGAAATTGCTCCAAATTGGTTTACATTTTTCTACTGTCTCTTGTAGTGTTGTTGTGTAGGCTTGGTAACTGACAGCTTTAGTTCTTCTTTTATATCTTTGATTTTAGAAACTCTGGCAGGCAGGATGATGTGAATTTAAGATACATGCAGCACTCTTACTAATTAAGATATATGCAGCACTAATCAGAAATACTAATACTAATAAAATACTAATTTAGTTTTTTGTATAGTTTGCTCAGTATTGCTCTATTTATTCTAAGCTGTAAGTTATGGTTGAATTAATTTTCATTTACTTCTTTTTATATTTTATTAAACAATTTCAAGGTAATCTTATTTTGATTTAAAGTAAAACACTAAAAATCATGTCGTCACATTAAAACTCTCTTTAAGTTTCACAAACACACTTATAAAAGTAATTTTGGTACATGTTTCGTGAGGTACATTCCTCACATTGTCAACCAAAACAACGACTGAGGAGCCAATTTCAGCAAAGTATGTATGTTACTATGCTTGCTCTGGTGGTCTGTTAATGAACTTAAACAATATGTTGTCTGCTTCCGGTATATCAAAATTCATAAGTTTGTATTCATATTTTTTTATGTAAATTTTTTCCCATATATTAAGTTCTTTCGGATGTTGAATTGTTTTTAGTAATGTTATGTCCTTCTCTATTTCATGATTCTCATTCCAAAAATGTGCAGCCACTGCTGATTTTTCTACTTGTTTGTGTCTAATATTTCTCCAGTGTTCCTTTAATCTTATCCCCAGATTTCTCTTTGTTTTTCCTATGTATATTTTCTCACAATCCTTGCAATTAATTCTATATATACCTGAATGTTCTTCTTTCTTCTTTTTTTGTTTAATTTTATTTAGATTTAATAGTTTACCAACACTATATCTGTTTATTGGTGCTAGAGTAATGTTGTACTTTTTGAAAATTTTTTGGAATTTATGGTTAACATAAGGGTGATATGTGAATTTTTGATAGGTATTTTCTTTAAGTGAAGAACTGAGTGTGGTGATTAGTTTAATTTCCTTTTTATTTTTAAATCTTTTTATTTTTTTATCTACCATTTGTTTGTTAAATCCATTTATTTCTGCTGTGTGTATTATATGTGCATATTCTTTCCTGTATTCTTCTTTACTGAGTGGTGTATTAACTAGCCTATATGTCATACTATTGAATGCTGCTTCCTTGTGGGGTCTGGGGTTGAAACCTTTTGCTTTTATGTAATTGTCGGTATGTGTGTCCTTTCTGTATATACCAAATTCTATATTTTTATTCCTTTTTATTATCCTTAGGTCCAGAAAAGGTAAAGTATTATTAACCTCGGTTTCCATAGTGAATTTTATGGTTTTTTCTTGCAAGTTCAACAGTTTCAATGAATCTTCTATGAATCTATCTTCTACAATGGCAAACACATCATCAACATATCTGTACCATGTTTTGAATATGTATGGGAAGGCTTTCATTATATGTGTTTCAAAATAGCTCATGAACAGATCAGCCAAAAAAGGAGATAGTGGACTACCCATCATTAAACCTGATTTTTGTTTATAAAACTTTCCTTCAAATGTGAAGTAGGTTTGGTTTAAACATAGTTCTGTGAATAGTTTTTGAATTGCGGGAATTTTCACAGTGAAATATAGTATAACTTAACAAATTATTATTGAGGAAATCACTCAAATTTCACTAATTTAGTTCCACTTACTTGGACATGTTTCAAAGGCGCTTGCCTTCATCGTCAGCATGATCCCAATGTCATTGGGATTTAATAACTATTAAATAACGGCATCAATACATGTGTCAATTTCTCATCAAACATTGACGAATATATTACAGATTACAGATATCGAATTAACTATTGAGAAATTAAACACCATAGATAAAAATTATATTAGGAAAATGTCTTCAGGAATATTACAAGAAATTAAAAATCATAGCCAAATCCCCAAATCATACCAAAAAACCATAAAATCATTAAATAAAAAAGAAGTCATATATACAAAAGCAGATAAGGGAAACCAAATTGTAATCCTAGACAAAGAAGATTACCAACATAGAATGCTAGAGTTACTAAACAATAAAGAGTTCATTGAAGTGGAAAAAAATCCCCTACACAAATGCAAGAAATCAATAGAAGACATATTAAAAGGAAATAGCTTACTCACAAATTCAGATGTTTACAAAATCAAAATACCTAATCCATCAATAGCTAAAATAATAGGATTACCAAAAATACACAAGCCAGGAAAAGACATGAGACCAATAATTAACAATATCAATACCCCATGTTACCTCCTAGCCAAATGGTTAACTACACGATTTAATACATTTCCCAAATTCCCAAGTCTAAGTATAAAAAACTCATTCGATCTTATAAACAAAATCAAAGATAATAAACTAAACTCAAATGATATCATGGTTTCCTTTGATGTAAAAGCATTGTTTCCAAGCATTCCAAAAGAGAAAACCCTGAATTTGTTAAAAAAATGGCTATTATCTATCAACATTGCAGAAACACACACAAAAGAATATGTAAAACTCACAGAACTATGTTTAAACCAAACCTACTTCACATTTGAAGGAAAGTTTTATAAACAAAAATCAGGTTTAATGATGGGTAGTCCACTATCTCCTTTTTTGGCTGATCTGTTCATGAGCTATTTTGAAACACATATAATGAAAGCCTTCCCATACATATTCAAAACATGGTACAGATATGTTGATGATGTGTTTGCCATTGTAGAAGATAGATTCATAGAAGATTCATTGAAACTGTTGAACTTGCAAGAAAAAACCATAAAATTCACTATGGAAACCGAGGTTAATAATACTTTACCTTTTCTGGACCTAAGGATAATAAAAAGGAATAAAAATATAGAATTTGGTATATACAGAAAGGACACACATACCGACAATTACATAAAAGCAAAAGGTTTCAACCCCAGACCCCACAAGGAAGCAGCATTCAATAGTATGACATATAGGCTAGTTAATACACCACTCAGTAAAGAAGAATACAGGAAAGAATATGCACATATAATACACACAGCAGAAATAAATGGATTTAACAAACAAATGGTAGATAAAAAAATAAAAAGATTTAAAAATAAAAAGGAAATTAAACTAATCACCACACTCAGTTCTTCACTTAAAGAAAATACCTATCAAAAATTCACATATCACCCTTATGTTAACCATAAATTCCAAAAAATTTTCAAAAAGTACAACATTACTCTAGCACCAATAAACAGATATAGTGTTGGTAAACTATTAAATCTAAATAAAATTAAACAAAAAAAGAAGAAAGAAGAACATTCAGGTATATATAGAATTAATTGCAAGGATTGTGAGAAAATATACATAGGAAAAACAAAGAGAAATCTGGGGATAAGATTAAAGGAACACTGGAGAAATATTAGACACAAACAAGTAGAAAAATCAGCAGTGGCTGCACATTTTTGGAATGAGAATCATGAAATAGAGAAGGACATAACATTACTAAAAACAATTCAACATCCGAAAGAACTTAATATATGGGAAAAAATTTACATAAAAAAATATGAATACAAACTTATGAATTTTGATATACCGGAAGCAGACAACATATTGTTTAAGTTCATTAACAGACCACCAGAGCAAGCATAGTAACATACATACTTTGCTGAAATTGGCTCCTCAGTCGTTGTTTTGGTTGACAATGTGAGGAATGTACCTCACGAAACATGTACCAAAATTACTTTTATAAGTGTGTTTGTGAAACTTAAAGAGAGTTTTAATGTGACGACATGATTTTTAGTGTTTTACTTTAAATCAAAATAAGATTAACAAAAGTTTCACTGTGTGGATTCCCAAATTCCGTAAACAAATTTCAAGGTAGTTCCAAGTGATATTTTTCTGAGATTACAATACTGTGCATCATAATAATTGCAGTTGCTTCCTTTGTTAGGTGACTGCCAAGTATTTAAAATAGTTTACTGTTATCAGTGGCTTACTTTTAAAATATATGACATCATTTGCTCCCTGTATTTCTCCCCTTCTGAAAATGATAAAGGCTATTTTCTGCTCATTTAGGACAATTCATTTTAATGGATCCATTGAGAAGTGGTCCAATGCAGCTTACAATTTTTTCTTTGATGTGAGGACTAGTACTATGTAACCCATGTATATTTATGTACAAGAGCAATCTGAAAAAATTTTGGCCTAACATTATTAGCAAATTCAAAGGAAACTAGCTGTTGCGGTTGTACCCATGAAAAGATTTTCCAAAAATTTCTTCAAATCTCCATCAATCCTACTTACTTGGCTGCAAAAATGACAATGAAAATAAAGTTTTATACATATATAAAATGTTGTTTTTTTTAATGAAACCTGGCATATAACAATTAATAACAAATGATTTCAGTTCAGTAACCAGCAAAATTGGGTCATTTGGGGGTGGAGGTTAACCTAAAGCAAAAATTTAAAAATTGCTCAAGGTATAAGCTATTCAAATAAAATAAAAATAATATTTTCTGAAGTTAAGTGAAATCAGACTATTATAAGTGGGCCTTACTTAAAACCAAAAATTTAAAAATCGCTTTAGCAGTACCAAATATTTGTTCCTTTGCAATAAAATTTGGTATATACTATTTAAATAAAACAAGAAAAATATTTTCTGAAAATCAGTGAAATTGCATCATTAGGAGTAGGGGGTATACCTGAAAACTGAAATTTAAAGATAGGGGGTTAACCTAAAGCAAAAATTTAGAGAGGTTCGTGGTTCCATGCTTGGAGGAGGACACTGTAGCTTGGTTAGTTAGAGCATAAGCCTGAAAAGCTGAAGGTCTGTGGTTCAAATCCAGATCATGACCCAAATTTTTCATTTCTGATTTTTCATTTCCTGATTATGTTTGCAATGACTCTCATGAAACTATGAATATGGCTCATATACAAAAATTAGCATTGGGTAAGTTACTTTTTAAAATAAACAAAGGTGTAGTTACAGTTACTTGCTAAAAAAAGTAATAATTTACTTTTACTTTTACAATTACAGTAACTGTTCATAAAAAGTAATTGAATTAAAGTTATACTTATGGTTACACTTCTAAATGGCTAAATAGACAGCAACATGGTTTTAGAAAGGGACTTTCTACTATAACAGCATCAGACTTTATTCACCAATTTTTGACAATCTTCATGATGGCTTCAAAACTGCTAGGATACAATATTACAGTCATACTTAAGCAATAGGAAGATAGTGACAGAAATTACTTATAAAGCAGATAAAAAAAAAATAAAATATACCTACATCTGAACCTAAATTGCGAACTGCATGTGTGCCACATACCCAAAGCATAACAAACTATTCTGTAGTTAGGGGTTAGCTGGTGATGAGGACCATTGTCTGCGAAACATATACTACATTTAAACAAGTAAATGGAGTCAATAAGAGTGTGTAGTTTGACTCAGTCATGCAATGTTCTTAATAACTTTGTTATTTTTAAAACAAGACTGGTATTTGATTCCCTGAGACTCTTAAACAAAACGTATTCCAAGTCGCAATAATATTAACAATGTTTTCATTACTTAGTTATAAAAAAAATTGTTTAGTTATAGTGATAGTTACTTTATTGAAATAATAACACCACTACCAAGTGTTACTTTGAAAAAGTAACTTATTAGTAATGGCATTACTTGTAATGTATTACTAGCCAAGTCTATGAAAGATGTAGAGCACTACTGAAAGAAGAGTTTGGCCCTCAAAAATATTGGAGACAGAGGACAAATGGTTTTGTGCTAAGTGCCTAGGGAGAGAGGAGAAAATACAACATATTTTGAAAATTAAACTAAATATAACTTTATAAGCACTTTTATAATGTGATATTATATAATTAACTTTTGTTAAAGTTTCATTTCTTAAAGTTCATAATGTTAATTCATAATTTGAATATTACCTTTGGGTTATCCTCTTCAGGATTGTAGTTGCAAGGATCAAAATAGTTCCGCAATTTCCAGGTCCATGGACCTTGGGCCTTAATGTGACAAGAGAGGAAGTTTTCATGTGGTGCTGATGTCAGTGTGAATGAATGAAACTCATTTGTGCGAAATGCTGTACAAGATAATCGCACCCACTGCCCTGACAGATACTTGAAATTTGGAGGTCGATAAAATTTTATCTTAATTACATCAGAAGGTAAAAGCTCTGTCTCTATTATATCTAATGCCATGTACTTTGTGCGGAGACTAACAACCTGTAATGAAAATACCAAAATCATAATGAGCATTTAAAAATAGTTAATGGTTAAATGGTTAAAATATTCAACCTTGGAATTTTATATATAAATAAGAAAGGAATAACATGACTTTCATTTTAAATTATATAAATTAATCTATCAATTATTTAATTAGTCAAGTGTGCAAAGTATAAAATTGAAAATTCATATTACTTTTTTGAGAAAATACATTTAATATTGGTAGCTAAAATCCAATAATAAAGATATACAAGGTGTTAGTGAACAATGCCAAAATAGTTTTACTGTAACATGTAATATAGGATGCATGTACAGGCATCCCATACAATTAATTTGCGATTGGGAATCTAGAGCCACAGATATAAAATTTCAAAGTTACAGACTATGGAAGTATTGCAATTTGGTACTCAGAAATTCATATTTAAGCTAAATAGCATTTAACTTTTTATTAGAATGGCTTCAGGCTCCCTTAATAATAAAAATAAACTTGGTTATTAATAACTAATGACCAGTATTTTTACAATTTAGCATTGAAATAATCTAAAAATTTCAGGCTAAACATATTATTAAACACCACTGCATTATGTGCTGACAGAAATTCAGTTGTTACAAATAAAGTTGAGACTTTAGTTTTTTCTTAATGTTAAGAGATATCTGTTAATTGTTTTATGCAACAGTAGTTTAGTAGCCAACAGATATAAGACAACATTTTTTCATTTAGTCAGTTTACAATGTATAAACACCTTTTGACAGCCAAATATAAGAGACAAAATAACTAATCAAATAAACTATCAATTGAAGAAATGGAGAATGGAAATACTGCTGTCATTGGTGCATTGATGTTGGAAGTTGCTAAATTCAATTTTATTTTCCTTTTATTACTTTATTTAGATATTTCAATACATTCTTTTGCAAGTTTTTTACTTTTAAAATGTAATGTGCACTGGTGTTAAAAGCATGTGTTTTGGATTGCAAATTGTTTTTAAGTAATCATTGTGATCACAAAATACTGGAATATAAAAAATTGAATTCCTTAATTAAACTAAAAAAAAAAGCACCAATCTATGCTTTTATTTCACCAATGCTAATACCATGCCAGATGTGAAAATAAAATAATAATATCAAAAATGATGATGATAAAATAAAAGTTTCAAAGATGGATATGATACTAATGTGTCATTTATAAATGGGCTTACCAGAACAACATTGTAATCGACAGGTTTTGTCAAAGTGACCAAAATGTGGAACAATATTATACTTGAACAAGTGGATGCATTAGGAATATTTTTATTTTCAGTCTCATATTTGGTAAGAGTGTTTTAATAATGAAAATGGCATTTACAAGAACACATAGTAAGTGCAAGCAAAATGGCAGACCAGCTAGAACTATTCCTCTCACCAGCTGAACAAAAAAGGTGTAATAAAAGTAAAGGGAGAAAAACAGAAATGAGCTTATGGAAAGATAATTGTCATAAACATCTTCAGGACAATGGGTATTCATATGTCTTCAATAGAAATCAGCATGTAGCTGAAAAATTGTCTCCAAATGTATAAACAGAACAATGTTATAAATAACCTACAATATTTCTTTGCTCTTTTCTGTAATATAACTTACTTTTATGATTAAAACTACACAATTTGGATTTGTTACAGCAATTATTCACTGAAGCATGCTAGTGATATTAAGTGATTGATAACATTATCAGTGGATAAGTTGCACATTAAGGATTTTTTTATTTTTTCAGGAAAGAGTATGTTGCTATTCTTTGCAATGTAGGCAAAAAGTCCGAATGATAAGAGAGTATTTGATGAATTATAAAATTTGAATTAGAATAATCAAACCAGGCTTTTGATGCATAAATGTATACAGATATGGACATTAAATGGTGATCAACCATTATAGATAAGGGTTCATTCAAGTTAACAGAATATTAATTCAATTTGGAATCTAATACACACATTAACAATCTCTTTGAGTTCAATATTTAGAACTCTCTTTATGACTTCACTTAAGAAGATTAACTCAAGGACTATTTTGTGGAACACTTGTCCACATCCTCAGCTGTTAAATGTGGACAAGTGTTCCACAAAAATGTCCTAAGTTAATCTCCTTAAGTGAAAACACAAGAGTGTTCTAAATATTTGACTCAGAAGAGATTATTAACAGAATATATTGGTTCCAAATCAACCATGATGATACTAAATTATTCATGGGAGAGTATGTCATTACATTCTCCAGTCCTGGATTAGTCATAACATTTTAAGAAAGAACAGAGGACCTGGTTACAAAAATTTATCTCCAGTCAATGTCCACTGCTCGCAAAATGCATATTCAGAACTCCTGGCCATTACAATTATAAAGAAATGTTATCTCAGGTTTGTTAGCAGAGTTTTCTTTAATATAGTGTGTGCTCCTAAATTTTTTTTGTGTTTGTAAGGAAAAATTGAGTTTGGAATGTAATATTTTGCTAACTATAATGTAATATTGATTTATTATTTGTTATCATCAATTAAATTGTTAAAATAACTAGTTAAACAATGTGGTAGTTAGCAAAATAATGTAATATCTTTGTCAGTTACAACATTGTTCCTATTATTTTTTTTTACACAAGGTAGAAAAATATGCATTTATTTCATATACAAAATAATTAATGCTAAAAAAGTTGAATATGACCACTAACTGTTTTAATTAAATGTATTTTTGTACTTTTTCAATTATAAAAGGCAATAAAACATTTTTTTACAGCTCCTGTACATTTTAGGTTTTGTTGGTTACAATCTTGTTCTTGTTAACCATTCCAATATATAACTACTCAGTCATAATTGATTAGCGTTTTAAATGAAACTTGGTCAAAGTCAGCGGTGAAAAAGTCAGGTGAAATCCTAATATATAAGTATGAAAACTTTGACTCTAGGTTCCGTATCTCAAATTATTTATCTGCGACCCCTCTACAAAGGGTGAAATTATTTAGGTGGTGTTGTACTAGCACCCTACATTCTTTTCTTTAACAAGAAGACAAATGTCAACAGCAATAATTGGATAAAATATCTCTGTAATGAACACCTGCTAATCATGATCTAGCATATATAACCCTTTATTTTACCTTGTCTAAGGCATAGATAATCCCAGGGCCAATGAAGAACAGCCAAAATCTTGGGGCTCCAGTAAGCCTAGCAAGTCCATGGACTAGACACAGTATGTACAGCACAACATACAAACTATGAGTTGACCAGAAGAATTTGTATGCTTTCTTCCTGATGATGGGATGAGCAAACACAAAGATAATCACCATCACAATGAATAGCAACACACCAGTTAGACCTAAAAAATATAAAATGAAATATACTCAACTGGTTAGATTAATGTATAATAACTAAATTTAAAATTATGGTTAGCACTTTTCAGGAATTATGTTATCAGGTTCTGAATTTAGACATTTATATTTTATTTTTAAATAATTAATCTAATAGCCAGTGCATGCTCTCTGCATAAATGTTTTTTTTCAATTTCATCAAACAGGTATTTGTTTCAACCACACTTTGTAATCATACTAAAAACAACTATCAAGTAAACCAGAAAAGTAGCTCTGAACTCTTGTGTTAGATAGGAAAGTCTCATGTAGAAGCATTTATGAAATGTTAACTATGATCTCATTATATGTATGCAAACATAATCCTAATTGTGAGGATGACATGCTCCTAAATAAGAATTGCCACTATTAGCACTCAGACTCACAATAAGCATTATCATCTAATATAAACAAAAACACTGTGCACTGAAAGAGATTCAAAAGTTATTAGCAAAACTTTCTATAATAAACTGCCTCAATCAATTAAAATTCAAATTATTTAATCATAGACTCAAAAAAATTGTAGGTAATTGTTATAATGTTATATTTCCAGGCCTTTCTCTAAGTCACTGAGGTAATTTAGATTGAGTATTGCTCATTTCTCTAATATTCTATGCATAAAAATGTGGCTGATAGCAATGCAGGATATGAAAACAATTAGATACACAAGTGGGTGCAATGTATCTCAAAGGTATTTTCATATTGATAATGAAACAAAATTAATAGGCAACTTATTAATAAGGGTGCTCCTCAAGGATCAGGTTGCTATTTTTAATTTACATAACAACTTTCCAGAAGGAAATGAATATAAAGTAATATCTTATGCTGATGATATGTCACTTATATGCAGCATTAGTAATCTTGTAACTTTATAAGAAAACATAAGCTAGAACTTAAAGCAAATCTTATCATTTCTACACAAAAAAAAAAAAATGAATGGAATCTAAATGTTGACAAAACTAAATATATTCTATTTCAGCATAATGGTAAAGCAGCAATCTATTCTTTAAATATAGATTTTAATAATAAGTAAATAGAGCAAGCCACTAACCAACTTTCCGGGAATCCACATTAATTGTAATGTATCTTATGTAAAAATATTCATAAAATTTGCCATAAAATAATCAACAATTTATATTTAATAAAGCACTTTTCTAAATACTTAGAATCACAATTTTTAAAAAAAGTTTATATTATCGTATAATCTATCTTCATTTGGGTTATAGGATTGAAGTATAGCGGAGGGAGATTATGGAGTAACAAAATTCAATGACTTCTCCTGCTCCAAATGAGATGAATCAGATGCATATACCATCTAAGGAAAAGAGAATTCTGCAAATCAGTATTCAGGAACAATAACATCCTTAGAGTCATAGCTATTTATACATACAAACTGATATAGTTAGTAAAAAGAAATCATTGTTCATAAATAATGATCTGTATTCTTATCACACTAGAGGTCATGTAAATTACCACAGAGTAATAATAAGCAAATCAGCAACAGAAAAAGATCCATATAATGGGATCTATTATTTATAACAAATTGCCAAATCACATTAAAAATTCAAATGACAAATCTTTTAATAAGGCGTTAAAAATATATTTAATTGAACAGTGCCCTTACAGGTTAGAAAATTTAAGAAACTCATTATTAATCATTTTAATATACAGTTTGATCTTAGGAAATGTTTAGAATTACTGAACAAAGTATTGTATTGTATTTTTAATATTGATAGTTTTAGATTATATATTAACAATGATTAATACCTGTACTAACAAATCTACAGGCAATATAAAAGTGTGCAAGCTATTTCTCAGATACGTTGCACTCAATGGAGGATTAAATAAACCATTAATACAGTAATAATCTCTTCTGAGTTGAAATATTAAGAACATTTTTTATGGTTTCACTTATTGGAGACTTACTCAGGAATTAAATAAACCATTAATACAGTAATAATCTCCTCTGAGTTGAAATATTGTACTTTTTTAGGATGAAAACCATGAAATAGACAAAGGCATCAAGTTATTAAAGTGGATCAACAACCAAAAGAATTAAACTAATTGGAAAGGATTTACATGAAAAAAAACATGAGCAAAACTTCATGAATTTCCACATTCCAGAAGCAGGCAGCTCTTTATTCAAGTTTATCATATGACCACCAGAGCCAATCCAGATAACTACCAACACAACTTCTATGAATGATTCAACAGTCATTTAACAGCTGAGGATGTGGATGAGTGTCCACGAAACATGTCCTGAGTAAATCTCGAATAAGTGAAACCATTAAAAGTGTTCTTAATATTTCAACTTAGAAGAGATTATGAATGCATATTTTACTGTGTTAGATTTCAAATTGAATTAATATTGACATTAACTCAGTGCTTTACAGTAAGATTTTAAAACAGCACTTTTTTCTCATTTTTTGAAAAGATAATTTTCTTATGCTGCTAAAAGAGCAAAACAATACTCTTTATTTTAGTGTTCCACCAGTTATTTTGGTATAATGTATGACTTTGCTGACAAGTAAGCTTACCTGTAATAGTTTGGAAGAGCCAGAATGTAATACCAGGTTTATAATCTGAAGGAAAATGAACTTCACTGGTAAGACATCTTAGGTGTTCAATTGGCTGAGTAGATACATGGTAGAAGTTGACAATGTGGCCTACTGTATGTAGCAGGGAGAAAAACAAAGCAGTGCAGGCTGCAATTTTGTGAAACTATGAATGAGGAGAAATAACAAAAATTATTATAATGAAAACATTAATGAATTAATTTGAGATGAACAAGTAAAAATTTTAATTAAAATGCAGAAGTGTGTTACATTTATATGTAAAATAATATTTAAAATAAGCTTTCTAAGAAATTAATAAATATTGCACATTTCTAATACTTTCACATGATGTTTCATTTACTCTTGGCCTCTCATTTTCCCTTATAACTTTTAAACTAATGCATATAATTTAGTTATATTTGACAAGCACATATCTGGTATATGATAAATATGACCACCAGCAAGTATTGAAAATGAATGTCATTAGTATCAAGGCATGCCTGTACATGCCTCTTCACATTGTGGAATGTATTTAGCAATACATCAGGAATCATAGCCTCAGTTTTCTATTGAATTACTTCTTCCAGCTTTATGAAATTTCCTGATTTGTTAAGATTTACTTTCCCTTTCAGCTTTAGCCATAGGAAGAACTCTAGTAAGATAAGGTCAGTTGACTTTGGTAGCCAAATTCTGTTAGAAATGATAGAATCTTCAAATAAGGAAGCAATTTCAGCCATGCTGACATTGGAGTGCCACCTAATCATGGAATATTTCCATTGTTGTATGGAAGAAGCTCAATCCAATAATGCTATATCATTAAACAGCACAGCCTACCCCAGTTTATTCATCAATAAGAGGTGTCTCATACATCATACATATTAGCTCAAATATGGGTATTTCAAGTATTGTCCCATCACTTAAGTGGAACCACGCCTCATTGGAGAATGATATGTTGTCCAGAACTCCTTTGAAGTTCATCATCATGAAACCACACCTTAACTAGAGACTCTATCATGTATAATTTTGCAGAGCAGTCAGGTTTTGTGTGTTTCCTTTTGCAAATAGCTCACAGTTTTCTATTGGGATAATGTCCACTCTAACACATGAGTATTGTTCTCACCGAAGAATTTCTTTATTTTCTTTGAAATATGACAAGGAGCCAATTCCATCACCATTTAGAAATCTCTTCTGCAGCTTTCCAACAACTCTCCTTTCCAGTATTTGAATGTACTGGTCAGATTTCATCATCTCATAGACAGTCTGTTGCAAATGTGCTGAAGTTGATGCCTCATTATTCGCTTGGCACACATATTGAACACTCTCCCCTGCACTTCAAAATGATTCTCATCAGAGAAAATAACTTTCTTCCTGAGTTCCAATGTCCAATTCTGAGGACAACGAACCTGTAAGAGATGTTTCCATGCATTTCTCCTGTTAGAATGTGTTTTTTACAGGTTTGTGAGCTTTCTTTCCAGAAGCCTATGATAAACATTAATAATGTGCAGATTCACCCCCTTTTCCCCCATTTTGCAAGCTAAGTCCACAGCAGTGAGCCTAGGGATTGCTTCTTCTGAGAGGAAAACATTCATTAGTTGGCATCATTTTCTTTTTCCTACCACATTTTCCCCTTTTCATTGGCAAAATTGAGCCAGACTGTTTGTGTTACTGAATAATTCAATTCATAGTGCCTACACCCACACCAAATTTAGTAGCTAACTCTCTTTGTGTCATGGAAGTATTCTGATATAATGCTACAATACCACTACTCTTTCTTGGACTCGTATCCATTGAAGGCATAATCACACAAGGAACCCTAAAGTTCCTCAAAAATGATACATAACTAAATAAATAAATTTTATTCTAAAAAAATTGTCCTACAGATTAATTAACAATGAATAACAGTGCAAAGAATGCATAGAGGGTGTAGGATCTAAGAATAACCAATGTGTACAACAATGTTGCCAAATATTGTGAAAATCATGACAAAAATTACCTTGTTCTGGTTAATTCGCACAGTACTGTAGAAATCTCATCTTCTACATGAACTTATATGGGCAAGTCTATAATCTGTTTTTCATTTCTTCAAGATTCACTTATGGCAGTTTTTGAGATCCTCCTTCATTGACATCCAATGAGGTTCCAGTGGTTTCCAGTTTCATCACTGAATGGAGGATTTTGCCTATGGTTACCAAACCCCAAACTGCACAATAAACCTTTGTCACATGCAGTTTTCCAGTTTATGCAGACAATAAATACACACCATTCCCCTGTTCACAATCTGTATAAAGACTTGATAACTTTAACAACACACAGTATGATGCATCATTCTACTTCCAAGGACAGTGAAATTACAATCAGACTTCATGGGCATGCACAACTTAAGAGATAGAGAGTAGGGCCGCCAAAATCACACTTTTCCATAACTATGCTTCTCATACACCAAAGTATGCCCAAGTCAAATTTAATTGTATTAAGTCTATTGGTTTTAAAGTTATAAGGGATCAGAGGCATAGAGAGAGAGTGAAATAATCATGTGCTATGAGCTATAAGTTTGATATTTTATGAGCAGATGATAACAGAATGTTTATGAAAGATAAACAAATACATCTTATTTTGATTTAAAGTAAAACACTAAAAATCATGTCGTCACATTAAAAGTCTCTTTAAGTTTCACAAACACACTTATAAAAGTAATTTTGGTACATGTTTCGTGAGGTACATCAAACGAGTCGTCGTTTTGGTTGACAATGTGAGGAATGTACCTCACGAAACATGTACCAAAATTACTTTTATAAGTGTGTTTGTGAAACTTAAAGAGAGTTTTAATGTGATGACATGATTTTTAGTGTTTTACTTTAAATCAAAATAAGATTAACAAAAGTTTTACTGTGTGGATTCCGAAATTCCGTAAACATAAACAAATACAGGATTAACTATTACTAAATAATTATTCAAACTTTGTTTGGAAAGTTAAAATTCTTATCTTAAAGCTGTAGTATTAAAAAGTTCTTTACCTGTATATGTGCATCTAGAGGTATATATTGTTGTATAGAAAATTCTTTGAGTTTAGTAAGCAAATTACGAGACATTGTTAGCAGCAGTAGAGAGTAGCAAAATGAAAGTGAAGCAGCAGAGCCTCTGGTAATTGCAATTCCCACACCCATTATATGCCTCAGATCTGTATGTTCTGCCATAAACGAATAATCTGCAATAATTGGTAAGAATATTTTTAGTTAAAATGTATTAGATCACAAAATTATGTAAAAATATTATAACATAAAAACTATAAAAAACATACTATATTGTTCCACTTGATTAAATAAATGACAATATTTTCAACAGTATCGTTTGTTGATGATATTGGTACCATTCATCTTGAGATGACATTAGTTTACCCATTAAAACAATAATTCCTGGAGCCATTTACAACACTGAAGGGGATATTGGTATCTATTAGTCTATATGTATCTGTTACTAACTAGGAACTTATTTATGGGCAATACAGTTCCAGAATGATGAAAAACATGCTGTTGTATTATGTAGTAATTTTCAAGTCTGAGAAGTAAAGAATCTAATAGTTAAGTCAACTTGAAATGTAAATGAACATTATAATGTTATCAAAAGAAGAAAATGTATAATGACATTTTTGGAGATGAGAAATGCACACTTAAAAAAGCTTATTTCCTGTATGTATTTTCATAAACTGTAGAATGCATGTTTCCTATCAATAGCTTTAGCATACTGAGAACTTGCATTTAATACTTTAAATGATAATAGATATAGCAGGAAAATACCATTTGGGAAATTGCAGACAAAATAATCAAGAAACTCAAATGAGAAAAGCAATTAAAACTGGTTACAATATTGACAGCAAGAAAAGAAAGTACTATCTATAGAAAATTTACTGATCATACTTGAGCTACCAAAAATTCCAGAAAATACTCAAAGTTCAGTATTAATTGATTAATTAATCCAGTGAACAAATTCAGGATAGATAATCCACTGAACTCTAGTGATAATGACACAATCCTTGAAACAGGAATCTATAAAGTCAACTGCTCAAAATGCAACAAAGTGTTTATTGGCAAAACAAAAAAGAAGCATTGGAATTAGTCTCAAAGAACGCAAAAATCAAGTGCAATCAAAGAGAAAAATCAATGGTTGCATATCACTTTTGAAGAGATAAACGTGATATAGAAATGGAAATCAAATTACTGAAATTTGTAAATAGCACTTTGGAGCTGGGAATATGGGAAAAATATTTTATAAAAAATATGAGAACAATGTTATGAACTTTGAAATCCCAAGAGAAGACAAACTAATTCAAAAGTTCTCAAAATGTTCAGAAGAGCAATACCAGGTTCATCCAGCTATCAACAAATACAGCAGTAAGTTATTTGTTACCTATATATTGTTTACATATACTAGTGACCACAGTCTAGTGGTAGCATTTGTGCCTGGGAAACTTAGGCAATAAATCATCATTTGGCCAAGTTATCACCTATTCATCAGGTACTATAGATCTTCAGGTTGTGGTGCCATGATAACACAAACACACAAAATATTTATACTTGTGTGATTCATGTGAAAACTATAACAAATAGCTCTGTTTGATACATTCTAATGATAAAATTTCTGTGAAGTATTACTACAGAGGCATGCTACAACAAGAAAAACAACTATTATAATAACATGCTAAAGAATGGAAAATACAAAGTGTATAAGAGCAAAGAAAAATTTTGCTGTTCAGGTTATTCATTATTTATTCATGAAACTTTTTCAATATTTAAATGTGTTTTAAAAGTTATTTCATTAATGCTAAGAGTACCAGGGAGGAGAATAGGAAAAGGTTATGCAATCATTAATTGCTTGGCTTTGTACATACCATCACAAATATATCCATGTGTTCCTACTTTTCAAATCAGTTATAGTTTTTCTTAAGTATGTCATGCAAGATGCTAAGATTCAAATTATTATTTCAAGTTTTGGAATATTTTATTCACTTTTCATGGGGCTAAGAAAGAGACAATATATTTCCAAAGCATTAAAAAAATTAAAGAATCAGTATATATGAACAATATTTATATTTCTGAAGGTATATTTTTTGAATTCTTAAAAAAAGTCATTACATCTGTTCTTAAGAAAGGCCTATCACACAGATGTCTACTTTTGAAAAAGTCTTATTAATCACATTTACAAATTTTAAAGAACAAAATAAAATGATATCAACATCTAAACCTGCTTTTGTAAAGGCTGTTCTGCTATTAATGCTATTACTGAATTCCTTAATAAAATAATGACTGAAGTGAAGGAAAAGAACAAAGTAATGGATGCCTTTCTTGATATAAGACTTCCAATAATATTGATATAATATATTAATAAATGAATTTAAGGACCATGACATAAGGGGGATAGCAAAATCAATTAATTTCAAACATATCTACATAATTAGCAGTAAAGTAAAAACATTTCTTATAACACAAATTAAGTCAATAAAAGTTTATCAGATATGAATCTAGTCCAGGAATAGTTAATTATGGAGTATCATAGGGCCCTTGTCTTAGGACCATTACTGTTTTCTTTGTATATTAATGAGCTGCTGACAGGCACAAAAATTAAAATGGTCTCATATGAGGATGATACTTCTGTACCAGGTTGGGGGAAAAGAATAGAACATATATAATGAAAATCATTAAAACAGGAATAGATACATTTCTTGGATATCATACTGCAAATAGCCTTAGATATAACATAGATAAGATAAAAAGTATCCAACATTATTTATTTTCTCTTGAATCTATTCTATTTAAAAACAACTTCGTAAACTTCTACATTGGAGACATAATTATACATTAAATATGAATCAATTGCAAATTCTTATTTCTTTAATTACCAATGTTAATTGGCAGAATACATTTTGTGAATCTTTGGCTGCAAGTTAACTAGTTAATGATTCAAATTGCAAACTTCATTTTTTTGAAGTAGATCTTTTCCTATAAGTTAAATTCCAATGATCAGTTTTAGCACTTTTTTATTTTTTATTTAATTTTTTCTTTGTTTTTTTTTCCTTTCCTATTTCATTATTTATTTCCAAAAAGCAACTATGGCCAACCTTTTGGGAAATTAATAATGAAATCTGAAAGAAGTCACATTTGTTGAAATTAGCTTACTGCCCATTGGAACTTAGCTTAGGAAAAAGATCTATATAAAAAAAAATAAAGACAACTTGATGAATTTCAAAATTCAAACAGATGATGGATTAATTATAAAATGTTGTAACTTCTAAGTAAAAGTCAGTTGTAAGTATCCAAGATGCAATTCAAATTGCCTGCCAGTCAAATAGCAGCCGAGAATGTGAACAATGGTTTACAAAATGTTCCCATAAATGTTCCAAAATGTCTTCCAAAAATGTTAGTAACTGTAGAAATAAAAGTATACAGCTAAAACTTGAAAATATAAAAAGCAGGCATTTTGAAAAAATAGGCAGTAAGTTAAAGAAACAGTTCCATCTCAATTGGCACTTAACGGGTAGTTATTGTAGATCACCACTAATGTTTAGGTAAAAACTTCTTGTGGATAAATATAAATTAAGATTTAAAATTAATTTTGTATCAGAACATGTTTTGTATAATACAATGGAAGTGGAGCATAAGAGTATTAAATTGACTCACTAGCTAATTAAGAATATATAAATTATGCTGGTAACAAAATAGCTAAGAGTGAATATTTGCTCAAATACTTAGCTACTTGGATAAAAATCATATTAAAAAGTGGTGGACTATGATTTAATATATTATTATATTATATGATATGGAACTATGGGATGCAACCAGCAATGCTGATGTAAATAGAATGTGACTCCTGAAGAAGAGATGTATAAGAATATGTTCATTACTCCCTAGAGATTCATGTAGAGATAGATTCAAGCAGGAAAGAATCTTAACTTTAGTTTCTTTGAACATATTTAAGATTATGCATTTAGTTAAAAATAATCTAAAAATAAAAAATGTATACTGAAAATAAACTTATCAAATTTTTTGATAATGATCCATACTATTAGCAAATTGTTCTATAATAAATTGCCTGCAACTATCAAACTACTTTAGGAACTAAATTTGAAAATAAATTGAAAATACTCCTTAATGAAAATTGGCAGCTTTAAATATCTATATTAATTGACAAAAATATAAATTATGTGGCTAGAAAATGTATTTAGTAATACTAATTAATGCTAACAATGATTTGATGGTGTGTATAGTGTATGAATTAACTTAACTGCATGTATTTTAACATACTTCTATAGAATGCTTGTTATACATATTTGGTTATATGTAATAATACATTTAAGATCATGAATTTGTTATTTTTATTGCAATGTTTCCTGTTAATAGATTTATTTACCTTTTTGTAATAATTAGTAAAGTAACATGAGTATGCTGTATGTATACTAGTGTGTTAATAATTATATGTAATCAATAGAAAATGTTCAAATATGTCCAGGTTTATTTATATGATAAGGGGGACAATAAACAATACATGTTAAACCAAAATGAATGTCAAATAAATTTTGCGTCAATTTAAATGTGTAATGTAGCATCGGACTTTCCAAGATTATACATCAGATATAATTATACTGTAAATTACATTAAATTTAACTTACGAATAAATCGTTCCACAAATAATGCAATAGTGATTACATAAAAGATGAAAAGGTAAAATATATTCTGTCTATTCTCCTCCAAAAATGTGGTGATACAATCCCATTTTTTCATCAGCCAGTGTCGACCTCCTTCTTGTGCAGGCTCAATATGAAAACTGGTCATCCTAAACATAGTAATACATGTCATTAAACTTAACCCTTTATTTGTGGCTATAAAACATTAACATACAGAAAAGAATGGGTGATTATAATTACTACACTAATGAAAAATTGTTATTGTTATGTAGTCATTGTGATGACAGTGGGAAAGTAATGATGGAAGTATCAACAAATTAACTATAAAAATAAAAATGCAATTTTGTTTCCATTTTTTTGAAGAGTAAAACATATTAGAATACTACATATATTAAAGTAACATAAGAGTTTATAACCAAGTTTATCTGTTTGGCATGTTTATGATTTGTACTAAGCTCTATAAACTATTCTTTCATATCCAAAATTATTTAAATGTAGTATTAGATGATCTAAAATATGCTTATAAACACATAATATGCAAGTTATAAACAAAATGCAACAAAACTTGTTCCAAATAAGGGGAAATATTAATTAAATATGAAGTCATCCAATTAACTGAATACCAATGGAGCACCACGAGACTGCATAACTAGGTAATCCTCTGCTCAAGGCCAGTCAGGCAAAATGAATCATAGCATGTGTGGTTTACTGAACTGCTACATTAGTCTTGAGTATACCACACAGTAAGTGTTATTTAAACAGTGAAAGAAACAATATATGTCTTAATCCTAGAGTAAAGCCTGCTAAGAATAATAAATGGAAAATACTAGGCCTAATTAGGCTATTCCACAATGAATACTTATGGTTCATATGTATTAAAATCTGCTCATGCTTTAAAGAATTATTTGAGGAGAAATTGGTCAGTTAATCAAAGTTGCAAGTCATTATGCAATTTATAGTGGAATTCAAGTGGAATTAAAACAGGCAATGGGTAATTTTAAAAGCAGGTGCCAGAAATGTGTAGAAAGTGAAAATAGGCATTTCCAGGATTTCCTTGCATAACATGGATGAGTACATAACTTTTTAAATGCATTAGATTTTATTAACTATCACTCTCGTTTTTCTACCCCCAAATCTCATCACCTGCTATGACTCTAGTGATAGCTTATAGGCTGCTGCAGTCCCTACTGTTGCATCAGGCATCAGATAATTGGATTAACTGACATGCTCTATGATATATGGTTTAAGTATTTTCAACAGTTAACTATTTATCCTATATGTAGACTTAGATTTCTAAATTTTTTGATTGACTTAAACTCAAAGTGAAAAATCAAGATGAAGCTTAATTATGATTAATGAAATTGTACCATAAAGAAAATAGTATAATGCAGTAGATGATGAAGAAGAATAAATGTTTAGCTGGACTAGATTGTAAAACTTCTGAAGATAAAAAAAATCACCGAATGTCTTACCTGGCAACATTAGTGGATGTATCAAGGAAATTCTGCTTAGCACCTTTACAGTCCAGGCCAATGGCTACAAAGTCACCCTTGTACTCTTTCATCATGAGCTTAAAATCGCTGTATGTTAGAAAATCTTTTCTCTGAAGTCCTGCATCTTGAAACATTCCATCTATGAGCTCTGTAACGTGCTCATCAGAGAGACTTGTAGTGCGTGCAATTTCAACCAGTGATCGTAACATTTCAGATAATTCTCCTTTATCAATTACTCCATTACGATCATTGTCACACATGTCAAATATAATTCTCAGCTTATCTTCTGTTTTTCCCCTTGAGAAAAGCACAACTGTATCCAAAAATTCCTGGAAAATTTTGAAAAATTAATTTCTTCAAATTACTGAATGAAATTGAAACTTATGTTCTTCTTAGGCATATATTAAACAGTCTAGTTTCAAATAAAAACTACTTAAATGAAGAAATTGGTTTGAAAAACATAGCAGCCCCTGCATGGCAGCGAAAAGGAGATTGGAAGCCCATGTAACAAGACTACAGGAAAACAGATTCATGGCAACAATATGGGACCACATGCTAGGGAAAAGAAAAAGAGGTATTCATAAGTAAGGTGGTCTGACATCTTCAAGCAGTCTCTGGCAATACATGGACAAGCAAGGAACAGTTCAAGATGGAAAGAGATAAGCAGAATATGGCTACAAAATATTAGTGAAAGGCAATGGTGAAATTAAGAGCCAGTGATTGACATAAATGCATGTTTTGCAGCAGTAGTGATTTTGTAAAGCTAAAGAATTTATAATTTAAACAGCTTTTTATGCACAATTTAGTTTAAGATAGTGCAGGAAACCAAAATTATCAACTAAAACTATTTATTGGTACAAATTATTTATGTTCATGTATTAAAATGTTATACTCTTAGGCTATTTTTGTTGTACTTAATTATATATTATTGAATTACTGTATGCCACATTATTTTCTTATTGATTATCTGAATATGTTCTGTTTGACATGAATATAGTTAATGCTGATCTTTTGAATTGATAATTTGTTTATGGATATTGAATTCATTGTATTGGCAAGTCCAATATTCTTGTAAGATTCATGAATTTAATAAATAAACAAATGTTATAAAGGCATACAATATTAGTTTAGGAAATAACATGGAATCATCAACAGATTGTAATGTTTTGAATATGTAGGGTCATAGTAAGCATTTTAGTGGAAACAAAAGAGCTTAAGATGGAAGGATGCTTAGGAGTAATAGCTTACAGAGTATGTAAAAATATGTTAAATCTCTCTTATGGTCTGGCTCACCTTATGAGAGAACTAGAGCAATTTCTCCACTGATAGCAAACCCTGCCCTTTTGGGATTACTTTGGCTCTATTTTATTACAAATATACATTATACTTAACAAAACAACAACAACTTTTATATTAGATTTAATTATAGCTAAGGAACCAATTCAGGAAAAATTAACTTGAGTTTATAGGTAAAACAGCTGGGTAATAATTAAAGAAATTATCTATCTATTTTATTATATTCAGTGCCAAATTTGGAAGAATGGAGAATTTTCACGTTTAAAGATGATAAAAAATATTTATAAATCTCTCTTCATTCTGAAAGCCTGTTTAATCAATTTCTCGAATAATGCCTTTTTAGGTAAGAAAGTTTTAAGTTGAAGGTAACTTTCAAAACAGAGAAAATCTGTAAAATCAGTTCTACAATATAAGTTCATATACCTGAAAAGAGATGCGTCCATCGCCATCCTTATCCACAATATTGAACATCTTGCGAACAAAAACAGCATCTGGTTTCATTCCCAGTGCACTGGCAAATTCACTCTTGGACAGCGATGTGCGCATGACTGTCATCACCTCACTGTCATCTTCTCCACTGCCAGAATGACGACGTTTCTCTCCAGGCTTCAATCCAAATGTAAGAGCATATGCTTCTCTAAACAAAAATGTGATTATTCACTCTAATTACTTCATGTGTCTATTTATTTCAAATAAAAACTCTTAATTTGTTCTGTATCTTAAGTCTGAAAAGTTTTAGAGAAAAGAAGAAAAATCTAAGTCATCTTTTAAGCTTTCTTGTTATTTTAAGTCTCTAATGTTCCTTAGCAACTACCTAAGAGCTTTAAAATACTAAGTCCAGTTGCATAAAGCTCTCGATATCTATTCCATAACTACTAATTTCATTACTTTTATTGGGCAGATAACTTATATCCATTTCCAAGATAAAATTATCCATTTGATAACTATCTTTTTGATAGTGAAGTTCAAAATTGTCCAACAGATCGCAACTTGCATTTTTGTCATGTAGTTACTGTAGCAGTCACCAGTACAGTCATATATACTATTAAATTTTATGTTATAATTGCTGTGAACCTATAGAATATCAAAGACAGAACATTAGGGCCAAATTCCACAAAAGTAAAGTATATTAGTACAACCCTTTTACAACCCAGACTGTATCTCAAACTACTTAAAAATATTACAAGAAAAAAGAACTTACAGTATGGAAAAACATTTATATCTGGAAGAACAAAAATCACATTTTCAACTTTGAAATCCGACCAAATGACATCTTAATACAGAAATTCATCCAACTGCCACCAGAGACAAACCAAATCACCATGAAGAACAAGGCCGGCAGTCGACCCAGCTAAAGATGGGAGCGATTAGCTTCAGAAACTTAGTTTTTCTTTTTTAAAATATTAGTGATTAAGTGTTACAAATTTGACTCAATCATTTTAAATTCTTAACCAAAAGTTTGTTGGTAAAAGTTTCCAAAAGTAGTTTTACCAAGTTAAGAAAAGTTTTGGAAAAAACTTGCATATTCAATCACTTGGAGTTGAAACCCAGTTTCTGGGTTCGAAATAAACATTCTTACTTATGAGTAATGTTAGCAAATTATTTTTACACATCTTACAGAAATATGTAGCAAGGCAAGTCATTGCTTAATTTACAGTCTAATTTTCACACTATAGAGTGTTATTGAACTACACTGAAATAATTACAGAGAGTATGGAGATATCTTAGACAGGTAATTTGAGCTAGAAAACATATGGTCTGTTTATTAAAATTTCAAAGCAATGGCTATAAGTTTCTAAAGCAACATTATGCCATTGGCTAATGAAGATGCCCCTCATAACAGCATAACACACCATAACGAAGGGAGGTTTCAGAAGTATAACTCTGGCACAATGGTTATGACTTCAGTTATGACATCAGTTTTTGAGTAAGAGGTGGTCATTTCTTTTTGAGTTAGATTTTAAATGTCTTGGCACATAATGCAAGAAGGAAGGTAATAGATGTTCAGTGTCACACTGTCAAATGATTAGTTCAAGATCTGAAAGATTTTTATGGCACTAAATCTTGAAAATGCTGATAATGAACTGAAAATTAATATTTTTATGTTCCCGAGGCAGTTTTAAAGACAATCTAAACCAATCTTTCACCCAGCTTAGCTTTAACACTGACTTATCTGCATCTGACCAAAATGTTAACCCATAAAACTGCATAATGCTTAGTTTTGGACTGTACATTGCCTATCTCAAATTGCTTATATACAACATCTCTACACTCTTTTAAATTATTTTGAGGTTTTAAATTAACAATCTGTATACTGTTTACTCATTGTTACAGCTTAATATAAAGGTAAATTTGTAAGGAAGAAATAAAACTTTCAACACAAGTGCAAGATATACAAATGGAAGTTAAGCGAAAAGACATTAAAGAGGTAAAAGATAGAATGCACAACAAAAAAGAAAGTATAATAGGAAAAGAAAACAGGACACATAAATAAGAGGTATACCAACTTTTATATGAAGGAGGTAAAAGGAAAGATGAGAATGTCATTGATGGATGAGATGTGGATGCAAAAGAAAAATATGCGAAAAGGACCAAGGGAAAAAAGACCCTTAGGAGTAGAGGAGGATAAAGGAATGAATATGGGAGCTCAAAAAGGATGAGAAACATGAGAATGAAGGAAAAGTAGAAAGAATACAAGGATAAAATCATGTACAGTGTGAAAAGAAAGAGCAGAGGGAAAGGTAATGGATTTGCATATGCTTCAGTGATGGGACATACCTGAAGAAATGTTCAAGCCGTTTCTGCCTGCGTTCACGAGTTTCAGCATTTCGAAGCATTGCTTCACGAGGTGCCTGTGCACTGGCCAACCTCTTCTTATGAGAGTTCAAGAAGGCTTCTAGCTTAGAGATAAACTTACGACGAGCAGCAAGAGTATCAAACTCCAGCACCAGATCATGATCTCGAGGCACTCGCAAAAGCACCAGTGGTCGCTTTCCACTACCAGTGTTATCCTATAAGAACAGATATTTTACCTTCATAACATCTTAAACCATGAACACTATTTTAAGAAAAATATCTGAAAGAATTATAATTTTTCGAAAATTTAATTTTTATTGCTATTTCATTTAATACAATGGCATCCTATTTGTCCAGCTTTTACATGTATTATATATACATATGAAAAGTACATAAAGCTATACATATAAAATGGTAAATAACCTCAGTGTAATGCATGTAAACATGGGTAGAATTTCTATCACTCAATTACTTAAAGAAGTTAAAAAAAAATCTGAAACCATTTTTGGTTTTGATTCATCTTTCTAATTAAAAAACAAAATTGGATTATTGATAAAAGAACTGTACCTGAGATTCTTCAACAGTAAGACAGTCTGTGCCTCTGAAACTGAGGGTTCGTAATTTTTCACCTTTACGATCTACAGTGTGAATTGCAGCCTCAGGACCAAATTTCACTTTTACAAGACGGCGATGATTGGCATGTAACCACTCACGTACTGCCATTTTGTCCACAACTTTGCCTCCCATACTATTTTTCAACTCCTCTTGCCGCATTTTCAGTCTGCGTCGTCTTCGGTTTTGTAGTTTCACAACACCATAGCCTGCACCAGCACAAATGATGGGCACAAAACCCAAGAACAAGCAAGCGTAGATGTATGCCAATTCACTGCCCTGTGTTAACACAAAATGTTCATGGGTCATTAATGTACACAATTTTAACAAACTTTTGTCTGCACCTTGTAGAATGGAACTTTGCATTAATTTCAATTTTAATTTATTGCAGTCAGTATAATGTATATATGACTGAAACATGTCAGTATGAAGCTACAGGTACAGATAATGATAAAAATTATCACTAATGGTGATCATCAGTAAAATAAATACAATAATTAATAAGATAAATATTACATTAGGATTGCAAGATAAAAATACAAATATAGATTGCAATAATTCAGACATATAAAAATGGATAAGAACAGTACAGTATTAATGGTAAGGATAACCTTTAGATTACTATGAGTATTCATTTATAAGATTAGAAAATAAAATATGGTGTTCTGCAAAAACTAATATTAAAAAATTATTTAATCACTATATTAGAAAATTTGGCAGATAGAAATGAAACTCCAAAAAGCAGTTTTACTCACAAAGATTTGAAATAAGTTATTTTCAGAACAATCATTTTCAGAATAGTATTTGCAAAATATAAAAGAAAAATATGTAAAGTTTTAACAGGAATTAAGAGTCAAAGAGAAAAGGCTTTTTTAGCTAATCATATAATTAATAACAAAGTATGATTGAGTTGAACTGCACACATTCTTATTGACTCCACTTACTTGTTTAAATGTATAACATGTTTCGCTGATCACTGTCTGCATTTTCAGCTAACCATTCATTACTGGATATTTGGTATTATTTTGGAGATCTATATTCTGTTCTGGTGGAATGTGATGAATTTAAAGTTTATGTTTTCATCCCAAAAGTGTCAAAGTTCTTTAATAAATAATATAATAATACTTCATAAATGTTATTAATTATTAATTATCATATTAGTGAAGAAATTAGATCTAGAATTGCAGGGAAAATTATTGGTGCCAGATGAATGATGGGTATTATAATCGATAAGTCAACTACAATAAATAACAAAAGTGCCATTAATATGTATACATGTGCACATATCTTAACTGGTGTAGATGAAGTAACAAAATCCATGAAGGTAGTAATGACAGTAAAACCTGTTCATCATTTTTAGCATTAGTGGATTTGCAGATAAAAGAGTAGATACTGTATGCAGTATTCTGGGAAATCTCAGAAGAAATTATCCTATATGGTTAGTTTCACAAGGGATGATAAAATGGTTTATATGGGGGACAAAATCTGGTGTACAGACACAAATACACAAAAATGTAATAAAATCATGTTATTGCTTTGCTTTAGTCACAGGCTAGAACTTGGAATGAATGATACATTATAATTGGTGGAGATGTGAATAATTATATTTGTCAACAAACTGCATAATTTGAACAGAGTCTCTCCAAAAAAAATGGATTGAACACAGGCTCTAATAAGTGAACTTAAATAGATTAGTCATGAGGCAAATGGCCTTTTGGTTTCCAATGATATTACTATTCAACATTGCATATGCCTTTGTGCTGAATCTAAAAATATTTGCCACAGTATTAAAGAAAAGGGACAATTCAGGACCAGCAAATAAAATTTGTTCTCATAATTTACTACATTGCTAGAACTTATTGCATGATTTTCTGCTTGAATTAAAATACTTGTCAGAAGTGCTACAAATGCACAACTAGCATAAATTGCTAGTATAATTTTTCTTTATATTTATTTTTAAAATCATATTTTAAAAGCTATGGTCATTAGCATTCCCAATTCAAGACTGATAAAATTTGCTCAGTGTCTCTTCTTTCAGACTTGGGGTTCTTTTATGTGCCATAAATCTATGATACATGACCATAGCATAATTTTCCTTCCAAAGGAATATATAGTGCATTGTAGATAATGTAAAATGAGCATAATGAATAAAAACAATGTGAACCAGCAGTTAATTTAAAAATAGACTTAGTTTTCAGTATGTATTAACATCTAGTGTTATAGAAGTAAGAGGAGTCATTGTGGATATGTTTAATACTTTAGTGTAGGACATATTACCTCCATTGTCTACATCTTGATAAATATAATTTATTTAATTATAGAGATTAACAAGCCTAGAGGAGCAAAACCGACCATCAAGTTTTTAAGGATACAAATGGGGGATCAAAATGCAAAAAATGTTACTACATCATATAATTTGGACCAAACTAGTGTTATACAAGTAAGTAGAGTTAATGTGAACATGTTTAATACATTAGTGTAGAATATATTAAAGAGATTTTATTCCTTATAAGGTAATCGGAAAGAGGATTGTAAATGAGAATTTAAAAATATATTTTTCTACAATATATACCATACTAGTAAGCAGTGCCAATTATCAATGTAGTTTTAGTGAAATAAACTAATAATGTCCAATCTTCAAAATTTACTCTAAATTACTGTTTCGACTATAACAATGTTAACATTAAATAGAGTATGTAGTTAGAAATTAATAGTGTAATTCATAAATTAGGCCTATGTTGCATGTTAAATTATTTGTAACATAATAACATTTTTAATATGTTTTATTCTATTTTATTCTGAAACTACTGTATAATAATAATTAGGTATTTTTTTTTAAAATTACTGGCACCATTCTACTGCATGATCAAATTTATTTGGATTTTATTATAAGTCAATTGAAATGAATAACATTACTGTTAAGAAGCAAGCTTCTATCAATATAATCAACCATCAGTTGATCTAGTTCTAAGAAATTTCTGTGAAGGGAGGAATGCACCTCATAGAAGGATGAAAGAGAAAGGCTATTGCAATGTCATAATTAAAACCTGTGTTATGAGCACTAAAATCCTCTTATTCTTCTAATTGAACATCTATTAGTTCACAGTACCAAGCCCCCCCCCCCCCCCCCGATTCTTTTATGTTACTGATACAGTTGCATGAAAGAGGGCAATGTACTTAACAGAAGAATAGTTAATAAATAAATAAATTATAAATTAGTAAAGCATCTAAAACAATGGTTACAACAAGTTAAATTTATCTGTTAACTTTTCTTACAACGTTTTTCTAGGTACCTTCAGAAGTTGTGGGTAAAAAAGGAGAAATTCATTTACACAGCTCATAACAATGTAACATGGTATTCTTTAAGTTACCTTTCCAGATCCGAAATAACTTTATCTGTAAAACATGGTGCTCCATAGAGATTTTGCTGGTAATGAACAGTATATCACATGCATTCTCATTGTAATTGATTCAGTTTGTTTACAAAATACAATCATGTTAGTTATTTAACCACTCACTAGGTTGCAGGGTAATGTGTTTTTGAAGCCAATAACCCTTTAACCACCCTCTCAAAGGTACAGTGACTAACAATTATGTCATCTATTCAAATTGAGTCTCAGTAAAATCCAAATAAACTTGGTCACCAGTATATTTAGCTATATTAGACACATGCCATTACTACCTTTAAAGCCCCTTTAAGATCTATGAATAATTACCTCAAAATAATCAAATCCCTTGAGATATTTGCAGGGCTCCAGAAGACTAGTATTGAGCTGAGTTGGCTGTGGACATGGATCTCCTTTCATCCAGAAGAAAACATGCTTCTGAATTTCCTCAGGCTTTATGTCAGTACTGTTTACAATAACATCCCACAGCCTAATGCGCCGAATCTCTTCTATTTCTTTTTCCGTAAATATCCTAAAAATTAATATTGCAACATATTAAGAGGTCTCTTAGTGTTCAACTTCAAAACAAAAGTCACCAAAGATTTATTTCACCCAGAAATTTATTATCAATCTGCATGCATTTAGATTTTATTTTTAGAATTTTAAATTCAGTTCTAACAGTGCCCATATATGGCCACAGCTCACAATTAGACATTTTTTTATTGCAACAACAAAATATATATGATGGAATAGGATCTTTGACCTTCCTTCTTTATGCGAATAGAACAAAAATGTTTTGAGAGAGAGAGAGGGAAAGAGAGAGAGAATGTTATATTTTATATTCTTATTTATCAAAAATAAAATTTCATTTTTGCTTTTTTATTTTCAAGTAGCAAATTGGACTAAATGGATTTGGTTCTTTTAATAGCTTAGACTTATTGGCAACTGTACTCTTACCCACTCTCAGTATTTTCAAACCAGAAGCGATCAGCATCTCGAATTCGAGTGAACTGCTCACGAATGATAGCCCTGAACAGCTCTCCTGGCCCATCCTGAGATTCCAACATCCCTCCAACATATAAGTCTATGTTATCCAAGCGGTTCAAATATACTCCAGCAATCAGACGCAGCAGATCAGGTTTCTTCTTGAATAAAGATGGATTTATCTGTGTCCATTCTTGAATACGTGGCAGACGGAAATATGCTCTGTTTTCACAAGAGAAACAAACATGTTATCGGAAAGTGCTAATTGGAACTTGTACAATAAAGCTAATCATATAATTAAGATCATTGTATGAATGAGTTGAACTACAGATTCTTATTGGTTCCACTAACTCGTTTACCTGTTTGAATTCATGGTTACCTGAGGATGCAGAAGATGGTCTGCATTTAAAGTGAGCCAATAAGAGTTATGTAGTTTGAATCAATCATACAATAATCTTAATTATATATTATCAGAGACATACTGGGTGCCACATGCTGATCACAAACCCCCTTGCAATGCTGTTAGAGAATGCAGAGGTCATCGAGGCAGGCCAAAGCTCACCCCAGGTTGTAGCGCAAATGAGAAGAAGAAGATATCAAAAGTTTATTGAATGAGTAATAAGGATGATGCACTCAGAGTGGATTTCGGAAAAATCCTGTCAGATTATTTAATAACTGTATTGTCATTCTTATTATGAATCCTATAAACTGTTACAGAGCACATACATATTTTGTTAAATTAAATTATGACAACTTGGTACAATTATCATAAATGTGTTTGTCTAGTAATCACTTAATAAAGTATAAATAAAAGCAATTAATTTAATAATCTAAAATAAAATATTTAAATTATTTAAAGTAAATTAAAAAAATGAATGAAGTATTTTAATAAAGCTGAGTAAATACACAGTTGTGAAAAATAAATCATTAAACTCAGTAGTAGTTTATATATTTCTCTAGAAGAATATAAATGGGCAATGTTTTGATTACCCTTTCTATGACCTATATAATTACCTGACAGTGTTATAATCAGGCAAGCCATTATCACGACCACGCATGATGTTAAGGGCACCAAGGTCACGACGGGAGAATTCCATGGGGCCAAACAATTTATCACGCACATCTGAACATAGTACTGTGTCCTCACGTTCAGCAATTTGTGATGACATTCCCAAAAGTAGTTCCTCCACAGTGCTGTCTGCTAATACATCCTACATTAGCCAGAAATGTCAAAAATTGCCTAAGAATTGTAAATAATCAGAAAATATATACATCTATGCTAAAATATTTCTTAAACTTGGTATTGGTATCACTCTGCATGATTTATAGAGCATTACCATAGCGAACCAGTCCTTCATTTCAAATATAGAATACAAGAGATTGCATATTACATGCATTAAACTAAAGGTAGAATCAGAGAACAGAAATGAAAGCATTTTGTACAGAGGACATTCTACATCACTCAAACTTCATTTGCATGACCCAACATTTGTATGCAGAGGAACAGCAATACCACAATGACAATTGTGAGTTTGTTTATTAATTTATCTATTTATTAATTCCACAGATCTTATAAGAGGATAGAGAATTAGTCATTTTACAGAACAATGACCAATAACCATAACAAAATTATCAATTCAAAATATCAGCATTGACTGCATTAATATATAAACAGAGCATATTCAGAATATCAGTAGAAATATGATTAAGGAATACTTCCCTATATAATAATATAAAATTAATTTCCATAATACTGGCCTAATATTATAACAGTTCTATGGATAAGAACTGTAAATTATTAGTATAAAAAATACAATGGAACTATTTTACCTACTGGGCAACATTATAGAAATTTACAGCACTTGTTATTCAAGAGAGATAAACTTCCCAGTCACCTGTATTTTCCATGGAGGTCATTACGTTAATTTGGTTTTAGGATTTACTTTTCTCTTTAATGTTGGCTACATTTATAAAATTAATGAAATGGTTAAATTCTAAGCATTTATGTACTTAGTTCATTTTTAAATTCATTTACTAGTCTTTATATTTTTAGTAATTTGGATATTATTTATATAATTTTATGCTATTATTAAAAGCTTGTCCAAATAGGTTGGTTTATGAGGATTTATATGGACTCTGTTTGTTTCACTTAGGGTGTCTACCTGCATTTACTGATTGTTGCTAAGGTTGCTTTTCATAACTTTGACATAAACATTTAACAAGGCAATATACTCTATATTCAGTTGCTTAAAATATTCCCTCTGGTTTTCAAGGTTCAAGGTTTTTATTTAATAATTATGTACAGTTTGCACATTTGGCTTCATTAATGAAATGAAAGAGCCCATTACGTCCCGTAAAGGGCTAGGGCCTTCTGCTAGAGGGAAAAGCTCATTTCGTGACTCAGGTGTTGAGCTATTCCACGCAAGTTAACTTGTATTGCCCTTTTTTAGTCCATGCCACTTTTCACTTCACTCACTTCTATTGCGGGCGATTCTGGCCAATGAATTCTGCCATGTTCCTTCAATGTGTCTGTCTAACTTCTCCTTGGTCGACCAGCAGTCCTCAGTCCTGCATATGGATTCCACAGGCCGTTATCTGTACCCATCTGTCCTAATGTTGCCTGGCCATGTGCCTTCCCCATTTCCATTTTATCAATGTAGCTCTTTCCATGATTTTTTCTGATTCTGTGATTTCCTGCAGTCTAGAGTTGGAGGTTCAATTAAAAATGAATATAGGAATCCACGCAGTGAAACTATTATAATCTTGTTGAATTAAAAGTAAAACTTCTAAAATCATGTCAATATATTAAACTCTCTTGACATTTCACATTAAAACTTTTTTTTTTATTAAAAAGTAAGTTGGGACTAGTTTTGTGAGTTACTTGCTCACATTGTCAACCAATTGACGGCTAATAGATCTCTTCAAGTAGGACGTATACTTGGCTGTGTGCGCTCTGGTGGTCTATTGATGAACCTGTACAATATGTTGTCTGCTTCTGGTATATCAAAATTCATAAGTCTATGTTCGTATTTTTTATATAAATATTTTCCCATGTACTAAGTTCCTTTGGATGCTGAACTACTCTTAGCATTATTATATCTTTTTCTATTTCATGATTTTCATTCCAGAAATGTGCTGCTACTGCCAATTTTTCTATTTGTTTGCATCTGATGTTTCTCCAGTGCTCTTTCAATCTAATTCCCAAGCTTCTTTTGGTCTTGCCTATATATACTTTATCATACTCCTTATAGTTGATCCTTTATATGCCTGAACTATCTTCTTTTGATCTGGGTTCAATTTTGTTTAGTTTCAGTAATTTTTGAATCAGCACATAGTTTTCCATAAGAAGTTGTCTGGAGATATTACAAAACTTTTTTTTGCTCCTTAGTGTTACCACTGCTAGATATGGTCTGCATGAAAACATTGTTACTTGAAATGCAATGATGTTTGATATTGAAATAAACAAGTTTTCTCATATTTAATATACTTATGTACCAAGAACTAGAGAAGCAGAAACAGATAAAGCATTTAAATAGTCATACATTCTTTGGTATATTTTGAACAAAACTAGTGTTTTTCATAGGCAGAAGACAAGTGAAGACCTTGTTGTTTGAAATATAGCAAAGATTGTGTGACTGTTTAACTGTTTTATCTGCTTCTGCTTCTCTGGTTTTTGTTATTTTAGTTGCATTGTTGGAAGAGTACCTTTATTTTTCCATTTTTATTATATATATGTTGCCATTAATATACTGTTTCACTATAATTATCTAAGTCTTTGAAATATCCTGGGAATGCATGTGATGAGAGGTGATATTTCAGGTGGTGCATATATACATAGTAACTCTTATGGACAAGAAATTCCTCCCGTCAATTTTTCTTAATGCCCCTGATCAAATACTCCACAAACTTGCCTAGACATTGGTTTGTACTGTAACTGCAATCAAGTCTCCTACAGACAATAACTGCAAATACAAACATCAGGTGCAAGGTAGAACTCTACTAGGGAATTTTTTCATGCATATAACATATCAAACAACAATTTTAAGAATTTAAACACAGAAATATTTAGGGGTAATGCAAACTAACAACCTCCTAGAGAATCTGTCCATGGTTTGAGGGCATGAACCACAAAAAATTAATACTGTAAACAACATTAAACACTGTAATGTTAATATTACGTAAACAGATGGCATCAATATTTACTAAATATCAAATCTAAACTACATGCATTTCCAACATAAGATCTAGGAGAAAATGGAATGACAAATTTAAGCTTAATGACAGCAATGGCACAAAGCAGACTATATAGCCTAAGCTGTGATATGCTAATGATTTATTCTGAATAGATATACATAAACAATTAAATGAATAAATTGTACTTAAGAAACTGTAGACAATGGAATAGTAATATATCCTACATTCATGTACTCAAAATGTTTGCTAGTGTTACATACGTATATGGAGTTATTGAGAACAGGTTGAATACATTAATGTAGTATAAAGAAACACAACTTTCTTTCTGCCCCTTTGTGATCACCACATTGTTTATAAAACATAACAACTGGTACATGTTTCACCTTTTCATTCATAAGCAATTTATTTTTCAGTGTTCTATAAGCAGCTCCTGAATGATCTAACTGTGTGCAGCTCTTTCTTGACAGAATTCTTTTACTGTTTTATAAATAGATAATAAGATAATAGTATATATGATTTATATGACACTTACATTAGAATCCCACCATGTGGAACAGAGGCGAAGAGCATGGTATCCCATAGGAGTCTTGCGGAAGTTGCACTTGCCATTACGACGGTAAATACCTGGGGGGATGAGAGTGTGACCAAATCTAAAGGCAGCACTTTGGAACACATGACTAACCCCAGGATGTACATCAGGTTTATAGCCTTCATATCGTGGTAGGCCCTCTCCCATAAAGGCTGGCAGGTATTCATATGCTATGACGTTCTGAAACACAATTTAGAGAAATATGCATGCTTATATCTGCTAAAGAAATATATAGTGTTAACAAATTATAAAAAATTGAAATCTCCCTGCATAAAAATAGTTTCTATTGCTGTCTACATTTTTGATATTTCTTTCCATTTGTAAATTAATTTACATTTCATTAGTTCAATTTTAAGTTCTTTCAACTGTAATTAAATTTCTTGCACAGTAGTATCACTATTATCACTATATGCATCACCTTTACTTTTTGGCAGCTCGTTGGCATGTTCATGTGAAATCCCATTCTCCCACATCAGTTTATACAAGGACTTCTGTAGATGCCTGCAGTTTTTTTCACAACTGCGCTTAAGGCAGTTTCGGACACTTGACGTTATAAGGAGGGCCAAATTCTGTGCTGCACTGCTGGAAAGAATGTCGTTGCTGCTGCTGCTGCTGCTGGAGCATTATCTTGTTGCAAGGGATTAAGGAATCTCTTTCCTAGCGTCTGGCCAGTCCCGAGTGACAGCGGAATGTCATTCTTTTTTCGGGCACCCAGGAGATTCCTAATGTGGGAAATGCGCTCTTATTCCAATTCGCAACTAATTCAGGAGTAAATCATTTGTAATTGTGGCAAATCTCCTTTAACTCGTGCAAAAGAGAGAGAGATAGAGATAGATAGATAGAATGGATGGATGGATTGATGGATGGATGGATAGATAGATAGATAGATAGATAGATAGATAGAGAGAGAGAGAGAGAGAGAGAGAGAGAGAGAGAGAGAGAGAGAGAGATGGTAGTCGACATGAAACTTCACACATTGAGCCTGTGCCTTAAACATCTACACTACTACGCCGTTGATATTAAATCATTATTATCTAGCTAATAGCTGTCACACTACCTTATTCCCTCACATCAACATAATGCTCCAGCAGCAGCGGCATTCTTCTCAGCAGCACAGCATTTGTTACTCCCTGTAACGTCAAGTGTTTCGAACGTGGATGGCCAACATAGTTCCACGGTCATGGAAAACCCAAATGGAGGACTGGCGTTTTGTTTCTAAATCAAGCTAATATATTCATGTTTCGTCATCCGTAAGAACATCTGAAACACGAAGAGACTTTCCACAGTTAAGTCGGTGTAGCATTTCTTGGCACCATTCCACCCGATGGAGCTTCTTTGCTTCAGACAAATCGAAGAATTTTTTTTACACGAAGGTGCTCATGAAGGATGGTTGAAACAATTGCCAATGCCAGCTCAAAGTCCTTGTAAGTTAGTCTTGGTTCTTCCCTGATCATTGTTACCAGAGAGATGATGTCTTCTCAGTCACTATTGTTGTTGATCTGCCACTCTTCTCTTCATCTTTAAAGGAATGCCACTCCCTTTTTTTTTTTTTTTTTTTTAATTCTCAAAACCAACGGAACACCGTAGCACGTGAAGAAAAAGTCCTCGAAAGCCTGCCTAAAACGCTCAAGTGACTACGTTTCATTTGATATTGTACAAGATCATCGAACAGAAATGCTCTCTCTGAGTCCCCATTGCACTTACAAGAACGTTCGCACTTTCCAGACTACCCTGGCAACACCAGTGACTCAACAACAATGCTTTTACTAGGGGTGGTCAATGTTCCGTTTCTTAATACCTAGTGACACTCGCAAAACTAAAAAGATCCCATTGCATCACTTAGTAAGCATGCTTTGAACTTCATAATGACAATCCATTCAACTGAATTCTGTTAAAAGATATGTTTGTACGTTTTATTGAATGGTTTGCACATTTATTCACATGCTGCACTAAAGAATTATAAATTGCAATTATATGCCAACACCCACATAAGCTTTGCTCAACAAGCAAACCTTATACTGTCACAATGTGGTAAAATCACAGCCTTTTGCAAGAAAGGAGTCAATGAAGTCAGAGTAATAATATTTACTGCTATATTTAACCAATGGAGTCTTGTTGACCAATATTTTTGAGAACTTAGAAGTTTCCTACTTTGATATCAACAAGTTCTCTAATGGTTGCATGTGGTGCTGTTAACTATTTGAAAAAGTTTTTCAAGGTAAGCATGACTTGTTGATAAATATGCTATAGGTATTTTATTTTTTATCCTATGCCCGTCTCCGACCTCTCGGTCATAAGTCGACGAGCGGTACAGTACAAAAAGAACTATAAAAATAATCACCAAATAACATGTAAAGAGAAGCAGTTGAGATCAGCAGGGCAAATGCTGAGGTGATCTTCAGTCGTAGATACGCCATAGGGCATGTATCTGTTTCAATCAGTCCAATTCTATACAGGTGACTCTGTAAGTAGTCACGACCCATAGCGTCTAAAGCAGGCCACACCAACAGACCTAGGTAGAGAACTAGGAATTCTTTCCGACTTATTCAAAAGGGAGTTCCACTTTTCCCCTGAAGCTTTCTCTCTATACAGGATGAAGCTGTTAGATTTAATAGAGGATATATGACGCTTTATATGCTGCAGGGGTAAAGGTGGATCTGGGTGTTTCATTTGGGATCCCCTTTTCGCCAATTCATCTGCTCGTTCATTTCCACAAATCCCACTGCAGTATAATACGGTTCTTGACGTTCAGCAGTTTATTAATTTTTCCCATCCAGTTCATGGAGGTATTACATTCATTGTGATTATAAGTTGTTAAGGTCATAATTGCCTCCCTGGAATCAACAAAAAAGGCAACATTTTTCTTATCACGCTGCTCTATTTTGTCTAAGGCTAAAGAAATAACGGTTAATTCGGCATCAAAGTTGTCAAAGTATTTCCCAACAGCATATGACAATGTCAAGTCCGTAGAATAAATTCCATCTCCAGCGTTTTTAATGGCTCGTTCAGCCGAACCATCAGTATAGACATGGAGCCAAGAATCTACCGGGAAACGTTCATGAATTGTAGCCAAGGCCGTATATTTCAGTTCAAAGTCAAGAGAAAATTTCTTGCCAACGTCAGGGACAAGGTCTAAATAACCTATGGCAAGGTTAAAAATTTCCAGTGGACACCAGGGATCTGGAAAGGGAAATCGTGTTGAAAAAGGAAAATCAAGGGTATCATGGTAGTTATTTTATACAAGAAAGGTAGGTTCTTTGCGTTTTCAAACTCTCCTCAACCGACCAGTATTGGCTCAGAAAAGTATCTCCTCTTCCCAAGATTGTTTCAGAAGATTCAAAACCATTTTCCATCTACGGTCGTACAAGGGCTCCAAACCAGATTGGAGCTTCATAGCGGCTATTAGCGTAGATCTTGTACCACCAGCAATAAATCTCAGGACACGATTTTTGACGACATCCAATCTTTTCGAATTTGTCTCAGAAATTGTAATAAGTGCCTCATAACCACCTGCTGATCTTATAGGCGATTCAAAGGGCATCCTAGGTAGAACCGTAGGTTGCATCGGCCAATCGTTTTAGAAGTTTAGCTTTGTTTTCCCCACGATCAACAGCCCTTTTAATTTCACCAGTTCAGTTTAGTTTTGAATCCAAGTCCAAGTCCAAATAGATAGTGCTTTCAGTTCTTTTTGGATAATTGGTCCTTGAATCAAAGATTTATATCATGGTGTTTAGTGCTAAGCGAAAAAAGCTGGAAGGCGGTCTTCTCTGGGCTTACTATTATCTCATTATCAGTTGACCACATTTCCAAAAACAATAATACTAACTGGAGCGTTTTTTCCACGCATTCAAAATCTCTACCTATGGTCCAAATTACCAATTCATCTGCAAAAAGCAAAGTCTGAACTCCAGCTCATGGCTGTAAAGAGCATTCACAAAATCGTTAAGCATGCGGATAGAAATCAATGAACTCAGGACCAGACCCTGAGGCAGGCCTTACCTTATTTGCTTATAACCAGAAATCCCGTTATCATATAGCGTTGATCCAGAAATGATTTAATTCATCTATATTTATATTTTTTATTTCTTTATTTAAGGACGCTCTTTAACATCTCAGGTCATCAGCGTCCCATTCTATTCAGGGCTGAAACGGCCCTGAAACGACAAATTTTGCTCAGAGGCCTCTTCTTTCAGGCTTGAGGTTCTTTTTCGTGCCGTAAACGTCCGACAAGTGACCTACAGCTTTACTTCCCTTCCAAAGGTAGCCATACTTAGAATTTTTACGCCCGAAAAAATCCATCGACCCTGGCCGGGTTTGAACCCGCGACTTCGGGTTTAGAAGGCAAGTATGGTTACCACTACACCACCAGGACCGACTAATTCATCGATAGATATTACCATTTATGCCATTTGCTATAAGTTTTGTTAAAAGCCAAACCGTGTCAAAAGGTATCTTAAAATCCACAAAAACCTTATGCATATGGGATGTTAATATCTATCTTTGAGAATGAATACTCACGTAAGCTTTGCCGTAAACTGACTCAGAAGTGACAGGGGATGATAAGAAGGGAAAGGGGAGCTGAAATAGACCTTTAGTCCTAGTAGCCGAAAGCAAAACATCGCGTGGACACCAAGGTAAAGACCGCCACGGGTGGCCGAGGTCGTTAAGGCACGGACTCGTGAGCGGGAGGTCTGCGGTTCGAATCCCGCCAGGACCGTACTCCCTGACTGGGGTTTTTTCCAGGTTTTCCTCAGTCTTCATAACTGGCAAATGCCGGGGAGGTACCTAAACTTAGGCCTGGAACGCTTCCTTCCTTAAAAAAAAAAAAAAATCCTTTCCCAATTTATCATTTTATCTCATGTATCATCAGTGTCCACCGCCTGTGGTGCCTCAGTAGTAAAAACGGGCGTTAAACACTACTCAAAAAAAAAAAAAAAACCAAGGTAAAGATAAAATATAACTGTCTCATTATTGCAGAAGTTAGTTTGGCACACAAATGTACATACAATTGTGAACAACAATAGCATGATAAGTTAATCCTCTTAATTGACACGAGTCACTACAGAAAGACTAACCTGCAGGGTAGCAATGACTATTCGGCGAGCACGTTGGAACACCTCTTCGTCTGGCCAGTTCGGGTGTTGAGTCTGCACACGTCCTGCAACCACGTTGTGCCATCGGAAGAACAGAATACCAAAGGAAAGTAGTGCTGGATTCTGATTGGTGCGAGGATCCCCTAACACTGCAACAGAAGCGAAAAGGCTTCAATGTTGATTTGCTGACCCATGAACAGATTTGCACGGGTATCTAAAACACTGCACCTTTCTCTACCAATGTTAAGTTATTACATTTTAGCACATTGATAATAATTAGTAGTTTTTTGGAATTAGCATATACTTTAATTAGTCATAATTTGTTCTAAATGAAAATATTAACCTAAAAGTGATTAAATTTGTATATTACATAAATGAAATTTAAATAAATAAATAAACAAATAATAATACCAATCCTTAAGCACAACAGCCCATGAAGAAATCCCTACTTACCGCATGATCGCTGCGTCCTCTGTATTGCAGAAGAATATGTGATCAGTAGGCATCGTAACTTAATATTAAATTAGGTGTACCCAAACTATTAGGTCAATACAAACAAAGCACGGACACAGGCTGTGAGCCATCGTTCGACAGGTAAACAAGAACTGATGCATGACGACAAGCGTAAGAGTAGAGATGGTTTATAGCTTGTGACCTATTGTAGCCCTCTCATCTGTTGTCTAATTTCATATACTACAGACTGGCCACAGATTAACCGTCCTGCGACCGAGAAGTCACGGCTGGTTCTTAGTCACGTCTCCTTTCACGAACGGCAGCGGTGAAAGCCGAACCCAATTTCAGGTAGTGTGACAAATGTAGGCGGATAATTACCTTGTTGCTAATGTCAACCCGTCAGCTCAGTTGTTTAGAGCGTCAGACTATACAAGCAATGCTCGTGAGCTCGAACCTCCACGTGCCTTTTAGCGAATTAGTAGGAATGCAGTTATTGCAGTCGGCACCGTGAAAAATCTGCTTATTTTTTAAGGGATTCCGGAGGAATGTAACCTATTGCGGCTGTACCAATGGAAATATTTTTTACTAATATATCCAAATCTGCAACGACCATACCTGCCAGGCACCAATAATTAAATAAATAAACAAATAAATAAAATAAAACATTTCGAAAATATGCATATAAATGGGTGTGTTTCACAATTTTTGTTTTTTCTCAACGAAACTCGGCACATAACCATCAATTAACAAACGATTAATCTAGTTCGTTAACCAAGGAATTGGACCATTGGGGGTGGGGATTAACCTAAAGCGAAATGTTTTTAAAAAAATGAAAAATCGCTCCAGCGGCCGCAAGTTTTTTTTTATTCTCAACGAAACGCAGTAAATTTCTGTAAAACAATTAGTAAAAGTATTTTCCGAAAATCAGGGCAATCGGGTCATTAGGAGGGGAAGTATGTCTGAAAAACTTTTGGGGGTTAAAGCGAAATTTAAAAAATCGTTTTAGCTACTGCAATTTTAAAGGAAATTCGATGTATGCCATTGAAATAAAATAAGAAAATAGTTTCAGAAAATCAAATACATCGCAATATTAGAAGGGAGGTGTTTACTTGAAACCAAAATTGAAAAATCGCTCTAGTGGCATTAATATGTTTTTCCGCAACGAAGCTCTGTATATGCCATTTAATTCGAATAATAAATATAGTTTCTGAAAATCAGGAGAATCGGGCCATTAGAAGAGTTACCTGAAATCCAAATTTTAAAAATCGCTTTAGCAGCAGCAATAATTGTTTTTTTCACAACAAAATTTGGCATATTCATTTAAATCAAATAAGAAAAATAGTTTTTGAATATTATCAAATTATTGAGAGTGGGAGGTTATCTGAAAAACGAAATGGGATTAAACCGCAATTTAAAAATTGCTCTAACGGCCACAATATTAAATTTTTAAAAGGAAATTCGATGTATCCCATTGAAATAAAACAAGAAAAATAATTTCTGAAAATCAGTAAAATTTGACAATTAGGAAGGAGGAGGAAGTTTGCCCACATCCCAAAAATTTAAAAAATCATTAATGTTTCTTCACAGCAAAAGCCGGTATAATTTAAATAAATAAGAAAAATAGTTTCTGAAAATTGAACTATTAGGAGTAAAGGTATATTTGAAAATCGAAATTTAAAAAGAGTTCTTGCGTTTAATTCTCTCTATATTGTTTTAAAATAAAACGAGAAATTAATTCAGCATATAAACTGTATTTATAACGTTTCACATATTTTATAATTAAGTAAAGCATCGTTAAAAATACCTAATGTGAAATATAATCTAATGCGAGTTAGATAATTATGTTTGTATGTAAGAGCGCTCTGTAATAACCTTTAGAAAACGTTTGCATTATATGTTTTTACTACAATAACATTTAAATTAAATTTTAAAGCCAATGATAAATCGATGAAACTTTTAACTGTTCTTTGTTGATTCTATACATTTGCTTAATACATCGAAATTGTTTTTAAATAGTAACATGTTTTTGTTTTATTGAAACATATGAATATCATCTTAAATACACAATGCAACTCGAAACTTTGTTATTTCTCTCTATTTTAGTAAGTGTAAAGATATCAAAAACTCAGTTCGTAAACATGGTTACATTTCAAAATGTTTAAAAATACCCAAACTGAATAACTATGTCTAACATAGTCATATATTTCATTTAATTAATAGTATATCCTTAATTAATAATTAGTTTACTAAGTAAAACCTGAAATGAATTTAAAATAATGATTAAGATTTTATTTTATGTTTTATCTAGAGTGAAACATTTAAACCTTCCATTTGCAAGTCGGCCGCTTTCCTATGCGAACTTCCACTCCCCTCCCATCACCCATTGAGATTAGGTGAAAATAATGTCTGTGGATTTTGAAAAGAAGTGAAACAGACTGTAGAAGATGTAGAGAAACAAAATATTTGGGCTAGTTTAAAGGATAAAGCTTCTTTAGATTTATATATAATAGTTAAAAGAAACTGAGGACGAGAGAAATATATAGATAATTGTGATCAATTCGGAAGAATAGGTGTTGCACCTATACAGGGGTATTATTTCTAAACGGATTAAGGATAAGTTTTAAAGAAGGATGCATTATGTGTGGGAAAGTGGATATTGTGTTTCAATGTCTAATTCTCGTGAGCGGGAGGTCTGGGTTCGAATACCGCCAGGACCGTCCTCCCTGACTGAGGTTTTTTCCAGGTTTTCCTTAGTCCTCATAAATGGCAAATGCCGGGAAGTTACCGTAATATTAGGCCTGGAACGTTTCCTTCCTTAAAAATAAATCCTTTCCCAATATATCATTTCATCTCATATATTATCAGTATCCATCGCCTGTGGTGCCTCTAGCAAAAACAGGCGTTAAACACCATTCATTCATTCATTGTCTAATTAGATGTGAAATGGTACAAGGGTGGAGGTATAGCATTTGGGATGGAAAATGGGATAAGCTACCATAAGAAATAATGGCAACTAAAATGTCTAAGATATGAGAATGCAACTAAGATATGAGAATACAGAAAGTATAAGGAAGGAGTTTGAGGGCACACATAGCTGTGAAAATAGTAATTTATTTTAGGGGTTCTTTACCATACGTATAACCAAGTAGGTAAGGTATGGGAGAGCCTTAGTTTTGGCTGCTAAACTTTTAAATATTTTGTTTGTTTATGTAAATTTAAGTACAAGTAATGTAGTTTGCTGACAGTGTATTGAAAAGGTATAATTTCTAAATTGATGCAATAATGAAGTTATGAAATAGGGTGTAAAGGCAGAGAGGAAAAATGTAAATCCAATTGTAAAATGATAGCCCAAATTAAAATGCATTCATTCATTTAATCATCTCGATTATGTTAAAACAATGCGTCAAACATAGTAATCAATAATCTTTAATACGTGTCTTGTATCACTTCCATTACTTGATGCTCCAAATCTTTAACTAATGATGCCCATTTTGTTCATAATGGGGTGAAAAAAGACACCCTGGGAAAGTTTCGGTATCAAGACAGTATATATATTAATTCGCGAATTTACTTATGATCAAAGCATTTTTGTATGTAAACTTTATTTAAAACACGAAACAGTTCCTTATGTGCGTTCGAATTTATTTAGAATTTTCACGTTTAATTCCTCCTTCCAGAACTGCAATTCAAATATTATCTACAAATGTGAATGCATTCATTTATATTGATGTATTATACCAAGGGTACCAAAAATGTATACATACTTTCACAGTAGGTATCTATTTAATATATTTCAAAGTTGAACCGAAAAACTACAGAAATGTGTAGTATGATGTTCTGTAAACAGATTTGACTCATATTAAGTTATGCTAGCGTAGCTACAACAAAATGGAGCCAAGATTATCGTTTGAACAGCGGAAAGCAATTTTAAAGTGGTATTGGAAAACCGAGAATGTTATTGAAATTCAAAGGCAATGGAGATGTGTGTACAGAACAGAACCGCCAACGTGAGTAACAATTGCACGCATTCGAGACAAACTTGAGACTCATAGTAACATATGCGATGTTCATAAGGGCAGATCTGGGAGACCTCGCACAGCAACAAGCCCCGCGTCCTCAGTCATGCTTTTGAAACGTTTTAGCACTCACGAAGGGATCCGATTGAGTTTCCACTGCTTTCTCCGGATCTAACTCCGTTGGACTTCTACCTATGGGAAACTCTTAAGGATGCTGTATACCGTAGAAAACCAGCTACACTGGCAGCACTCGGGGAAGAAATTGAAACGGCATGTGCTACAATCGCTGAGGACACTTTCGCAAACGTTGCTGACTTCAACGTACTCAGAGGTGTATCGACGCTGATGGTGAGTTTTTTGAACAAATGTTCTAACTGTAAAAGTCTAAAATGATTAGTGTTCATCATTTTCTGTTGTGTGAATTTAGTTATGTTATGTTAACACAGTTTTTTCTTTGGTTGGCACCCTCTGTATATGAGAGGCTTTATACGGAAACGATTTATAATAGCGTGTTTTACAAATAGTATGAGCACGTCGTAGGGCGATGGGCTGATATTAGTATGCCATGCAGACGCTAGATGGCAGAGTATGTAGCGAACGGATAGCGTTCGTTTGTTGTAAAGCACAGAAAGACGTACAATGCGGAAGGCGACTATTATGGACACGATGGGCTGCATGGATTTTGTAGAAGGAAGGAAACTGCAGACATTCATAGACATTTAATTGCGGTATGTGGTGCACAACAACTGGCAGGGAACCTGCACTGATTACTGGTCGTACGTCAACACCGCGGTCTCCCGAGATAATTGAGGTTGTGTATAACTTGATTATGACTGATAGCCGTATAACCTTTGATGAACTAGAATGTCAGACAGGCCTCGTCAGCGCAACCCTGCACACCATTATTCATGACGATTTGTATGTGAATAAGGTGTGCACATTGGGTTCCAAGGGACTTGACACGGACACAGAAGGACATAAGGGTTGAAGTCTGTCGCCGACTACTGGAAATACATAATGAATATCCGGTTTTTTTTTGGAGAAACTGGTGAATGGAGACCAGTCATGGCGTCACTACCACGCACCAGAGAAGAAAGTCCATTCCATGCAATGGAAATATGTAAGCAGTCCCCGACACAGGAGTGTACGTGCAGCTCTATTTGGGGGCAAGCATCACGGTCTTTTGGGACACTTCAAGCTTCCTCAAGAAAGGACTTTCAACAGCGAGGTGTACTGTGATGTCCTTCCACGGTTTAGACGCAGAGCTTAGCAACGGCGAAAGTTGAAGTAAGCTACAGGAGTGCACCTCCAACATGATAATGCGCGGCCCCACACACTATGACCGCAAAGTTGGGATCACTGGGGTTGTTGTTGTGCCGCACCCACCATATTCACCGGATCTCGGATTATGCTTTATGCATTATTCGACATTGAAGGACTCGCTGAGAGATAAAAAAGTGGACAACAACAAGGACATTCAGGCAGCTGTGTATGAGTGGTGGCGTAATTCTCCCAAACAATGTTTCGCAACGCCATAAACAACTTGCCAGGAAAATGACAATGGTGTATTAGTGCACAGTATATTGAGCGATTCCATGCGCAGTTTATATAAGTACAAACAACTATTACTGTAAAGCATTTCCGAACGCCCCTCGTATAAAAACAATTACCCCAAGGGATATCCTATTTAATAGTACGGCAGAAAAAGGATAGGCTGAAGAAATTCAAATGCACTTTAAATACAATTGATTTAAGATAGATCATTAATGTTACTCACATACAATTGTTTTAAAATTACCAGACAACAATACAATAATAATAGAGAACTGCAGCTTAATAATTAATTGTATATGATGAATCAAGATATAGCAGCAACGAATGGTAAACTGCCAGAGTGGCCGAAGTCGTTTAAGGCGCGAACTCGTTAGCGGAAGGTCTGGGGTTCGATTACCACCAGGACCGTCCTCCCTGACTGGGTTTTATTCTAGGTTTTCTTCATTTCTCATAAAATGGCGAATGCCGGGGAAGTACTCTAAAGTTAGACCTGGAACGATTACTTCCTTAAAAAATATCCTTTCCCAATATATCATTTTATCTCATGTATCACCAGTGTACACCGCCTGTGGTGCCTCAGTAGTAAAAACGGGCGTTAAACACCATTAGAAAAACGAAAGTTAATAATTTACAGAAATATTAATACATTTCCCATTTATTACGAAAAGTTGATATACTTACAAAAGAGCCGCTCAGGGTTCATTACACGCAGGATATGCGGTGCGGGAGAGTTGAAGAGTGGGACGCGCATCGTGTTCCGTACCGGAAGTCGTCCAGTCTGGTCCGTGAGCAAGGTGCCGTTCTTGAAAGATCTCATCGCTCCGACCCACGCTTCGCTTGTGCTGTAGATGAAGCTTCCGTCGATCCACGCCGTCATCCTGTTTGTCTGAATTCAATGAAGTGTAAAATCAGAGAAATGAAACACAGGTACAAAAACACTAACTCATCTTCTATTCTGATTGACTGTCATCTATATCTGCAACATATAGCCTAATACGATCCAGAAAAGATAGCATTAGAAGAAAGAAAGAGGGGGGGGGGATACGACAAAAATGCTATTTAAGTCCTCAAATAATTCCCTGATATGATGTAATGCTGCAAGTGGTAAATGTTTTGGTGGGTGGAGAAACTCCAGAAAAAGCGAGTCTAAAAAATGTAACAAAATATAACTTGGTCCTATAACACCTGTATCAGTAGAAAAGTCATTTTCAACCTGTAATGTGATTTTAACAGACAAAGGATATAACCTAACTGTTGAAAATTTGAAGAAAATTTTGAATATATTGTACTGCAAATTATGAAAACAAATAACAAGTGGGGCTTAAGTCATTCTCATAAAAATGTATAAATACTTACTTTCCTGCATAATTAAAAAGAGTAGTATCTAATTTTTTTATCATTTTGTGGCCCAATTACATGCCAGAAATTAATATTTTCTTGCCAAAAATAAAAAATAGTGACTAATTAAACTATTTTGTAACCTATTTTAGGCGCTTAAAACATAAAATTTTCTTGCCTAAAAGTTTTGTTTTTTGGAGGTTGTTCCATGGGTACCCTTTATTCCCAATCTCCATCTTGCCAAGCTTCCTCTTGCATGTTGTAGTATTTCATTGTTAATTTGATTTCTGATATCCATGATAGTCTTGGATGACCACGTTTTCTTCTTCCTGACGGTGACTACTCCAAAAGAATTCTGGGCCATCGTTTGTCCTCCAGTCTCCTAACGTGACCATACCATTGGAGTCAGCTTCTGGATTTTTCTACAACTGATTCCTCCATATCCATAACCTTTAATCCCTTATTTCTTTTTCTTTCCAATCTAGACACCCTGGCTCCTCTTTGTATGCCATCCACTTCCACTGCCTGAAGTTGACATTTTTGGCGTTCAGTCAAAGTCCAACCTTCTGCCCCGTAAATTAACATACTCTCCACTAATATATGAAGAATTCTTTTCTTTGTTTCATTGCATATAACTCTGCTCCAAAGAACAAACAGCATTTAACATCTTAATCGCCCTTCTAGCCTGTAAGATTCTGTAGTCCATATCAACTTCACAGCTCCCCAACTCATGAATAATGAAATACAAGTACTTAAATCGCTTCACTACTCTGATGGTTCCCTGTGGTAGATTTTTTCACGTCCTTCTACTACCAGATATTCAGTTTTCTTCATATTTATTTGACATCCTCCAGTTTCAAATGCTACCATTAACTTTCTTATCAAAAGCTTTGCATCCTCTCGACTTTGAGCAATCAGCACCTGGTCACCGCATATAAAAAAGAGCAAACTGTTCCATGCCCAAGGGAAATTCCATACCTGAGCGATTCCACCTCTCCAATGCATGTTGAATATATATTTTAAAAAGGGTTGGATATATGCTACAACTTTGTCTAATGCTTTCAGTGGTTTTGAAATACAGTTCATAGCTTGTTTCCTATCTTCACTGCTGCTTGACATTGTTGGTATAATCGTCCAGTGAGTAAAATTAAAGGGGGTTCAATACTAATGTTTTCCATCGCGCCCCAAAGTTGATGGATAGGCACAGAATGCATACTCTAAATCTACAAATATTAAATGGATTTCCAGGCCTTTAGGTTACAACTTTTCACTAATTTGTCTAAGGCTGAAGTGTCCGGCCTGATCTTCTGCTATTTTTCCTTCAATTGCATTCTCCAGCCTGCACTTAGCAATACTACTGAATATACGAGTCATTGAGGTTATAACACTATTCCTCTATAATTGTTAGGGTTCTTCTCATTTCCGTTTTTATATATAGTGGAGATATATGACAGACACCACTCTTCAGGTATTTCTTCCCCCTCAGTAATCTGATTGAATATTTTACATATACGCCTTACTAACTGGAAGGGCCTATACTACGAGGGCCATCCAGAAGAGATGGAACTACTTGTTGCCTGGAGATGGAACTACTTGTCGGATAGGAATGCGCATGCGCAGGAGTAGAGAGGAAGTATGTGGAAATAATGCAGTAAAGTTTCAGCCTTGTGACGGCCGTGGTTACCGCGCTGTGCTAGGAGAAAATGGCTGCTCTGATATTGTCTCCCGCCAACTGCGAGGTTCGCAGTTCGCGGGAGCGAGACATTCCCCAGATGTCTCGCTCCCTTGTGCACGAAATTGTCTCCCGGAAGCCTTGACAAGAGAGATCTGAAATTGTGAAGCGCCGGTTCTGCTCAATTGCTTACCGCACACTTTCCAACACTTCTGCCGTCACCACTACGGTCGTCGTCGTGAATATTGGTTCGTCCTTCAGTGAACTGCCTGCACCATCGTCTTACCATAATGTCGTGTCCATACACTTGACACAATTGGCGATGGATCTCTGCTGGACTTTGCTTTTGAGCGTGCAAACCTCGGATGACTGCACGAACCTCGCAGTTGGCGGGAGACAATATCAGAGCAGTCATTATCTCCTAGCACAGCGCGGTAACCACGGCCGTCACAAGGCTGAAATTTTACTGCATTATTCCCACATACTTCCTCTCTATTCCTGGGCATGCGCATTCCTATCCGACTAGCGGTGCCATCTCTAGGCGCGATTGGAACTTACTTTCTGGATGCCCCTCGTATCATAATTTGCAGATCTACTCTTGACTAAAATTCCGATCTATGTCAACCGGAAAATTATGTAGCCACCTCGTAGACTTTGGTGTTCACCGTTATGGGAGAAGATAAGACCAATACCGGGTGTCGCGATATATCCAAATTTTTCATTTTAAATTGGTATCTCATGCACGGTGGCAGTATTCTCTATAGCTCAATTACAGATATTCTGAAAACAAATCTGCTCATTTAGTTGGAACAGAGAACCACTTGCTATCCAGTATTCGCGTATGTGCATTAATAAACTACGGGAACCAACTGATCCTCTTCTGTTTTTTCGCAGCTTTCAATTTTTTTCACGGCTATAACACGCTGTTCGTATTGTTTTACTGTTTTTGTAGATCGTTCAAATACGTGGAGTGTTCTAAAAGTTCTCCGTCTAACTCAGAAATGTGAAGATAGTCAAATTATTATGAATAGTCGTTAATTATCACCATATATATGGCGCGCTATAATGTTTCACACACGTAAGCGTAGTCACTTGTTTGTGGCGAGTGTGTAAACAAAATAGTGCAAAATTTTTCTAAAAATAGATAAAACTGACATACGAGCTGTGACAAAGTACTTCGTTTTAAAGGGTTTAACCCGACAGAAATATAAAAGGAGTTAGATTCCACATTAAAGAATTCTTCTTTTTTTTCGACGATTAAAAAAATGGTTTGATGAATTTAAGCGTGATCGTACGCTTAATGAGAACTGCTACGATCGACGAGATCGTGACAAAAAATCACACACACATATGATAGTAGATTGAAGGTGCGCGAACTGGCTGACATTGCAAAGACCTCGTTAAGCCGTGTCCACCCCATTTTACACGAAATTTTGGGTATGAGAAGGCTTTACGCTCGATGGGCGCCACGTTTGCTATCAATGGACCAAAAATGCACTCGAAAAAACATTTCTGAGAGTGTTTAGACTTGTTTAAACACAATTCCAGTGAGCTTCTTTGACGTTTCATAGCAGTAGATGAAACATGGATTCATCACACGTCAGGGATGAAGGAACAGTCAAAACAATGGTGTGGTAACAGATGAAAGTGCATAATAAATAAAAAAATACATAAAAACAAAAGCAAAAACGGTTCTATCTGCAGGAAAAGTCATGGCTACGGTTTTCTGGGATTCTCTGGTGTGGTGCTTGTAGATTACCTCCAGAAGGGCAGAACCTCACCGGGGAATATTATATTTCACTACTGGACCAGCTGAAGGGTACTATTCAGGCTAAATAGCCACACCTTGCGAAAAACAAAAACTCTGTTTCATTACGATAATGTGCCTTCACGCGCCTCTGGGATTGTTGCTGCAAAACTTCATGACCTTCACTTCCAAGTGCTTCCACATCCGCCATATTTGTCGGATTTGGCTCCCAGCGACTACTTCTTATTCCCAAACCTGAAGAAATGGCCGGGTGGATGAAGATTCACATCAAATAAATGTTATTTTGCTGAGGATTTAAAAAGTTGGAAAGTTGTTGGACTAAATGCATCGATTTAAAAGGTGACTATGTTGTAAAATAACAATAAAAACATTTCTCTTAAATATTGTGATTTCTTCGTCAGGTCGAGAACTTTTTGAATGCCCCTCGTAAGCTTCTGAAAAACCCCATCCCTTGAGACAGTTTACACAGTGACTTCTATGGGAAAGTCTGTAGTCTGTGTTTCATCTTCTGCATGGTTGTTACTTATCATACATCAAGAGATGTACATTTCAAAAATTTACTGAATTACGTCTGTTATTTTTAAAGCTGAAAACGAAAATGAGACACCGAAAGTGAGTGAATTATCAGATATAATAACACTTATTTGTTCTTTCAGAAAAACGTTATAATCCTTATTTCAGACTTCATTTGCAATGTCATGTAAGTATCGCTAATGGGTGTGTAATTAGTTTATAATGCGTATTCCTGTAAAGAAGATTTTTAAAAAACATTTAAGAAAAGAAACAAACGCATATGACACACAATAAGGAAAACTGAAATATCCATTACTTACCTGTTCGCGAGGACTGTTGGGACTTTGGCCGGTTTTGCGATCGTAGCCGGCACGATGGAAGGGAATGTATTTGTCGCCTCGACATTCTCGATCGTACATCTCGTCACATTTCTCGATTTCGATCTTGTGCACCTCTATGGGACAGCCACTCTCGCTGGCCATCAGCACTTCGGAACTCACGACCTGACCTGCAAAAGTTCAGCAACGTTTTATTTGCTGTGTTGGTACATATTTGTGTGCATTTAACATAGATTGTGAGAGGACAGAAAAAGAAATGCCTGTGAAGGAAATGAATCATTGTGTAACAGAAAATTGCATAAGAGGATGGAGGTATTTTATTAAGTTAGCAATCTCCTTAGTGGGCTAGAGCCGCCTGTTACTAGTTGTTTGCAAAATTCTTTTGGGACCTACTCAGAAGGTAATAACTAGGGTTTGGATTTTTAGGTGTTAAACCTCTATAAAAATAGTAAAATATCTCGTATCCGGCAATTATGGAACAAAGCAGGTGTTGGATAACCAATTTTGCCGGATAAAAGGGAATTTCTTTTATAGATTGTATAAAGACAAACTGTATGAACCTTTTCACAAGGCTTTTTAAAAATGAAAATTTTATTCACAAACTTTTATGTTTAGTAACTAATACTGTACATCCATTTGCTAGTTCATATTAAAGCGCATGCTAAACTTCTATATTTGATGACAGGGCTAATATGACGTCGAGATCAAGGTAGCCAATACCGCAACAGATTGCAACTATAAAGTAGTGCACGACGATTCTTTCATTCTTCCATTGACTGTATCCTACTAACATGATTTCATTAAACAACTCCATTTTCTGCTTAAGCTTGTGCTTCACGGAATTCATCGTGCAGCAGTGGGTTTATTTACTTTAGCTATTACCCTCAGCAACGGCGGTGTGCGACTGCCGCGTTATCACGCTCGCTATTGTGATACTATGAAGTGTGAAACCACATTAACACCGGCTATTGGCTACTGTGAAGCAAAGTCGCATCCATGCTGACGCTATTAGAAAATAATTATATTTTCACCAAAACAACTGTGTGTCTAATTTGGGTGCCGGATACGAGGGATTTTACTGTATTTATTTTTAAGTTCTAACATTTGATACAAATTCTTGATATATGTGACAAAAATGAAAACATTTAATTATGTTTTAGTTACTTTATGTGAATATGAACAGCATACATCATTCACAGTATAAATTGTGATGTGTCTGACCAATTGCTTAAGAATTTTAATACACGATGAGTCATCTTCAAGTTAGCCGTTTGAAATGAATGACAATTATCGCGGAATGTTGACTTATACTGCGAAAATGTCACAAGAAATCAACTTGGAAATTTTATAGCTGCTAGACATACCACTTTCATTCTCATTTTCTTGCTACCGTATAACGCATTTAAGTTTTTACATACATTTTTTCTAACATTTCTCTCTCTTTCTATTGTTTCAGGTCATTAAGGGACTACGTAAAGTAATCTAATGTTTCGTTTCTGGTTTTCAATAACTCTTTATCCTGTCACTGCATGTTTACCTCTCTCTGTCATCCATCCTGTTCTTCCTTTCCATTGCCTGGAAACTGTTGAAGTTTTGTATCTACTTTGTAAACGTCGTTCTTCTGTTAGCCATCTCGTCGGTGTCTTTCTTTATCCCTCAGATACCCTGGTTGTAATTCAAGCTCTTGTATACATTTTGGAAAATTCTTTTTGGGACCTCTGCTATTAACCATCTTCATGAAGTAAATATGTCTCTCTTCTTTTTCTAATTGTCTCTGGCACCCTTTCCTTTCCTTTCTTCGTAATTATACAGGCCTTTATTCTTCCGGTCCTAACGTTCCCTCTCTATTTTCATTGCTCCCAAGATTTTTCTCACAATCTCTCTTCTCTATTCCTTGTAATTATTCTATTTTTATGGAGAACATACATTCCGTAGCATAGAGACATTGCTGTTTGACTACTGTGTTATGGTGTCTAATTTTAGTTTTATTAGAGAGTTTTCTTAGGCATATTTAGTCAGATGGTATACCATTCCATTTTACTCACTCTGTTTTATTTGCTTTCTTATTTAATACGTTAATTTTAACTATCTCCCAGCTATTTAAATTTATCAAACTTGTTTTATTTTAGGCGGTTTTTATATAGGAAATAAGTATCACATTTGAAGTGGTATTTTCTCGCCTATTTTTGTTCCGAAGATTAATTTGTTCTGCTGTATTTTCTGAAAAAATGACAGTATCATCTGCAAAAGTCTAATATGGTAATAGAGTATTTTTTCCTATGGTTTCCCGTCCCACACTTTTATTATTTTTTCTAGGGACGCAGTTACATAAAATTTGAAACATCTCATTTCCCTGTTTTAATTTGGAATTCTTATAAAATTCCGCCCATAAATTTCAATTTGGACCTTGTATCCACGAAAGTTTCTTTGGTTACGAGGGGCATTCAAAAGTTTTCCAACTAGCCTATCTATTATTGGATATCAATGTACAAAAATGTAACTAACGCATTTAGCAACTATGGACCTTAAGCTATCAAAACATGCATTAGTGCAAGTTTAAACTTTCATAGTCACTATGGTACAGAAGTTCCATTCTGTGTCAAAAGCTACTGAAAAATCATAAATATTTCTAAAAATGTTACATTCTACATTTTCACACTCTATAAGTTAGATGAAAGAGCGAAAAGAATTCACGATGGCTTGGTAGCTGTTCATGGTGATCAAGTGGGTTCATTTTATATCATTGCAACATGGATTCGATCATTTGAAGATCGAGATTTTTTGTTTTCAGATTTAATATCAGCTCTAAGCATGACCTGTCTTTTCTGAATCGGCTTTGGTATTCGCCTACTTGTTTGTCCACTATGGATTCTACCTGTACTGGAGAGCTTTCAATGAAATACTATATGTGACTAATGGAGTTATTCATGTCTGTTTCGTCATCTTTATGTGTAATAGAAGTATTAGGCATTTTTAAATTCTTTTGGAGTTATTTCTGATCGCTAAGTTTCTTCCTGTATGTTTACTTATCTCTTTTATTTTATTAATTGTTTTTTCAAACGTTTTTGTTGTCAATCTCTAAGCCTTTTCTGATCATCTTGAACTTGCTGAAGAGTTTCTGACTAAAGGATCTCTTCCGTTTCAAGTTTTTCAGTTGTACTCAAATTAGCAGATATAGGATAAATTTCTCCGTCTTGCTCTTGAGTTAAAATACATTCGCAAATCTACTCTTGGCTACAGGTTCGTCTGATTTAAGTTCTCGCACCACAGTCATTTTAACTCAAATAACTTCGTAGCCACTTGTTCATAAATGACTCCCGTTTGCTGGAAAAGATGGCGAAGAGTTATTTTTGGTAATTTCTCTAGCACTGTACGTTATTTTCTCCGCTTATCTTTAACTCTTCCTCTTCCATGAGCTTTATGAACCAAGATATGTATCTCACTAATATATGGAATTCATACACAAGAGAATTTACTTAAAATAGTTTCCTGACAGTACAAGCGGGTTCTGTACAAACACATTAATCACACATGAAAAATTGTTGAGGAACAGAATAATTACGCCTATTGTTTCCATTCTACCTTTGATACTAGACTGTATGCACATCACCCATCTACATGCGAATTTAGTGTCCACTCTTGTAAGATACTGCATACCTCATACCACCATACGTAAATCCTGTTGGACTATTATCTTCACCAGAAATGTCCACTAGCGTTCCGTTCATCCAGTACTAACAAAGCCCAATGAAGAGTTTTGAGGTCGGTAACTTACCGAAGAAGGCAAGTAGAGCAGTTCTGTTCCGCGAGGACCCCAGTCCATCTTCGCCCTTCATGAAGAGCTGACTTAGTTTACGGGGACTTGGACGGTTCTGTCCTGCCAACATGTACACTCCATCCGCATACGATGGTGGCGTTTTTCTTGTAAGGTGGTTATCTGAAAAAAAAACAAGAAATGTTATTATATACAGACTGATACTGTTGACGCAGTGTTTAAGTTGAATGACATCTGAAAATCGCCCTTTCTTTTCTTTTAGCGAATTCCGAAGGAATGTGGTAGCTATTGAGGTTGTACCCATGAAAATATTTTTTGAAAATCGATCATACTTTATAGGCACCAAAATTATGATGAAAAAATTTTGTGTCACTATATGTGTGAGTCTGTTACAGCTCTAGAGGGCGCAAATGTTATTTTTTCTTAACGAAACTCTGCATATAACAATCAATTAACAAACAATTTATTGGATTCCTTAACCAGCAAAATTGGACCATTGAGGGTGGGAGTTAACCTAAAGCAAATATTTAAAAATCCCTCTAGCGGCCGAAATATTTGTTTTTTCTCAACGAAACTCGGCATGTGCCATTGAAATATAACCAGTTTCTGAAAATAAGCGAAATCATATTATTAGGAGTAGGGGTTTACTTAAAACCAAAATGTAAAAATTAATCTAGCACATTTGTTTTCAGCATCAACACTCGGTATATATCATTTAAACAATATAAAATGTTTTTATAATTAAAGAAATTGGGCCATTAGGAATACGGATATTTGAAAACCGAACTTTAAAAAGTATTCTAGCAATTAATTTTCTCTCAATTGTTTCGCAATTACAAAAAAGGACAAATTAACTCATATTTTATAACGAGTATATGTTTTATTTTTGACAAAAGCATTGTCGTGAAGATAGCAAGTATGAAATATTAATTTATTACAACCACGCTCATCGTATTCCCAGTCGATATCAAAAGAGGGGGCACACTTTTGATATGACCGTTACTCAATATCTCAACAATAGCACTGATGAACTCTCCCTAATATTATGTGAGAGATCATAAAAATTATGAGGTTGAAATAAGATTGTTGGTGGCGGATGGGAATTGTATTCAGGCTGTATGGTGCATGTTAATTAATTTAAGACAGCCGATCGCAGATCTCGTTGCAGCTGCTGCAGATCACCAACTCTTCCTCCATGAGACTTTTTTCAGGGCTTTCCGCTGAATTTTGGAAGCTGATTGCATGCTAGGACTATGTGAAGGGAAATTAAGGTGGATGCCGATGAAGAACAACGCGTCATTATTATACTATTTAGGGTAGTTTATTTTATTGGCGTCTCGCATTGGACCACTGTGAGGCGATAGTTTAGCAGATACGTGTTCAACCAGTTAAAAGCTGCATATTAAAAAATGCTGCAGCGTTGAGGTTGTAAGGCTGCACCATTATTCGCTCGGACAGCTCATGACTCGGCGTTACTGGCGTTGAAGCCGCGGACTTAGGCCACTCTTCCGCTGACTACCGGGCGTAGCAGATGTGTCGAGACTGTCCAAGACTTCTTATACACTTAAATGCTGTGACGACACAACCCAAGCCAAGTTTCGTGCCAATTTTAAGTCGGATTCTTCCATAGACTAATACTGATGACATGGAGCTCTCCTGCTCCTGAAAGTATCAACTTCCCTATTCGCTTCCCAGTTTAATTTGAACAGTTAGCGGCCGTTAACGTCAATGACCCTTAACTTCACCAACGAAAACTACTGGCTTCTATGCCCGAGGCGTAACCATCCCCTCACTCGCTGCATTCTTGAAAGAACTAGTATGTATTGTTCGACTTCCAAACTGTTGGCCATATCGTGGATCCAGAGAGACTCGAGTTCTTACTTAACATTTGATATACTATTACACATTATGACTTAAATATTACTGAAATTACACATTAGATACATTATGATCACTCTCAATCGCTATACAATCTTAAATTTACATACATGGTTTGGGCCATGGCAGTCTCTTCAACGAAAAAGGCACAACATACCTACAAGTAATTACATAGTTGCTGATATAAAATTACAAATGCTAACCGGTCAGACTACGGCAGCCAGGGACAGCTACAAAGTAGGCTATCAGAAAAATTCTAATCTTTTTTGCTCAACAACCCTCGTATAATTTTTTTTATTGATTTATTTATGGACGCTCTTTAACATCTCAGGTCATCAGCGTCCCATTCAACTTAGGGCGTGAAACGGCCGACAAATTTTGCTCAGAGGCCTCTCTTTCAGGCTTGAGGTTCTTTTTCGTGCCGTGAATGTACGATACGGGACCCACGGCTTTACTTCCCTTCCGAAGGAAGCCACACTTAGGATTTTTACGCCCGAAAAAAATCCACCGGTCCTGGCCGGGTTCGAACCCGCGTTTTGGGTTTAGGAGGCAAGTATGATAACCACTACACCAGGACCGACACCCTCGTATAAGGAAATAGCTTTAGCTAATAAAGAAATCAAATACCTTATGTTATTTTAATTACTTCAATACATATTTACCTATATGTTCAATGTTTTGGTTACATATTTATGTTCGTTCTAGTAATGCGCAACACCCTCGTGTTTCCAATACGCCCATCAGTTGAGATCAGAGGGAGTTCTCTTATGGATATTTGAGCACAAGATGGTTCTTGTGCGTACTTCCACAACCTTTATGGTTGTGTATATTACAGGTGTAGGGGACGAAATCTGGGTGCATTCCTAGGAACCAGAAAGCAAGGGATAATCCAAATATTGAGGGTACATCTTTTGCAGCCAAGAAAAAGTTCAAGTTTCAACTTTGCGCCAGAAAAGCCCTGTTGACTTTGCTCTCAGCTGTGAAAGTCATCAAGTTAGAGGTGAAAGAGCGAGTAGTGTTTGATGCAGCGCAGCTTAATCAGCTGCAGCAGGAAACTTTTACTCCCTCAGATATCAGCGTAAATGGGAGTGAGATTAGGTATAAAAAGCTGTGTATTCTCGACTGCAGGCATATCAAAAATATTATTTTCTTGTTGAATACAGAGTTTGGCACAGGGGTGTGAGAAGTAAATTGAAATGGAAGTTATGTAGGACAATGTAGCATTTATATGCATAACAGCCTAAAATTGTTTAGTTTGCTTGTTACCTTTTGAAATATATTCGTAATGTCTCATAATTTGGATATTACATACTAGAGATCGAATTATTCAAATATAACAGTAAAAATAAATACTCAAATAAATGAAAAGGATATTAAGTAGTCTCCAAATGCACATGATGTAAAATCCTCTATCGAAAAAACATCTGACATCGACAAACTACAAAATAACAACACAATAAGCTAAGCTCTGTATAACTTATGGTCATAATAATCAATAAAAGTAACGGAACGCAAGGTCTCTCTTTCAAAACGTAGTGCGCAAGCGCCTCAATCGAATCTTTCGAAACATGGGACAGGTAAAAGTAACCCATCATGCCTGTCACTCTGTCCCTGAGTTCAAAATTCGACCCCGATAGAAGTTGGGAGGGCTTCCTAGCAACCAACCATCATGGTTTACCGTCAGTTTATTATTAATGACTATTGGAAATGCATCCCAGCAGGAAGGGCCATTGTAGTAAGTCATATTGCGGCATCTTCAGCAATATGTTCGGGATTTTAATAGCCTTCTTTCGTTTCGTTTTGTCCTGAATTGCACTGTTTTTTATTAAACATCTGCTGAACCAATGGCACTCTCATAAGTTTTGAGTCTATGATTCCCTTTATTGTATGAGCATGAACACGAATACAAGTTAATCATAATTTATAATGTTCTCGTTTTTACCTGTAACACAATGACACAACTTTCAACACTCGGTGGCACTCTCAGTTTCCTCCTCTGCCTTATATCACAGCTTGTAACTTTACGGACATGCTGCGGATCAAGGTCCTTAGGTTTTCTTGTGGTATGGCCTCCCATTGTTCACGCAAAGCCTCCCTTAGCTCAGTGGGGCTCTCAGAAACATATTGACGAACATTTTCCCCATAATGTCCCAAATCTGCTCAATGGGGTTAAGGTCAGGGCTTCGTGCTGCACAAACTAGAGCCTCACGCAAGTACTGTGACACATGTGGACGAGCATGGCCATGCATGAAGCGCAAATCATTGCCAACATATGGAGAATAGGGGGCAACATGCTCCTGAAGAATTTCCTTAATGTACCGGTTTGCTTTCAGCGTCCCGTTCTGCACAAAAACCAACTGTCTTGGTTTGCACACTGATACCTGCCCACACCTTGAGGAACCTCCCATGGAAGCCGTCGTCGATGAGAAGGTGCAAGGGGCATACCTTTCTCCAGTACTTTTTCCCTGCTATCAGGCGATCTTAGACTGAACCTCGACTCAACCGTGAATAGACAGCTTTCCATTGCTCCGCAGTCAACTCCTGATGTTGACAAGCAAAGGCAGGCGTGCTTGTCCATGTTGCTGGGTAAGCATGGAAACTTCTGGCTGGTCTTCTAGAGGTGAGCTGTACTTCTTCAAATCTCTTTCTCACTGTTCCCACGCTGACGATTGATTGATTGATTAGTGTTTACCGCCCATTTTTACTACAGAGGCATCACAGGCGGTGGAAACTAGCGATACACGAAATGATAAATTGGGAAAGGATTTTTTTGAGGAACGAAGCGCCTCCATTTGGCATTTATGAAGACTGAAGAAAACCTGGTAAAAATCTCAGTCAGGGAGGACGTCCTGATGAGAATCGAACCCCAGACCTCCCGCTCACGAGTCCGCGTCTTAATGACCTCGGTCACCTATGGCGATACGCTGAGAATGACTTCTGATGCCCTTTGCAAGCGATTTTGAGTTTTTACGACTGTTGTGTGACGACCACGTGATCATCTCTGGTATATGTCACCCTTCTGCGACCTGATCCTGGTCTTCTGCAGTACATACCATAGGCTCCCTGAACCTTCTGTATGTCCTTTGTGTAGTAGAGGCATTGTTTCCTAACACCTGGGCAATTTAACACACACTTCGTCCATCTTCCAACAGGACAACTGCTTTAGCACCCTCCTCTCGACTTAACGGCATCTTTACCTCATAAAAGTATGTGTTAAACTGATTGAAATACCTCAACAATAGAATAAAATTGAGGTAACAACATAAGAACAATGCCATTAGACATTTAAATTCACTCAGGTGTAAAAATGTGATTAAATGCATTCATGTTCATAATCATACAATAAAGGAAATTATAAGACTGAACAGTATATTCGAATACATGAGTGTGATTGCAAATGTTTGATTCAGTATTTAATATTCAAAAATAAACGGAATTGTAATAACCCACATATGACAATGCGTATAATTACAAATATTAATAAAAATATTAGGTATTGTTTTTTTTATTAGCTTCTCAGTATGTATATTAATTATTTTAAGATAGTATTTTCTGTAAAAATTGTTATCTTTTCATTTCTCTTTCACTGGTCATTGTTTCCTATTAGATTGTCTTAAATGTCTTTACTGTCCACTGGCATTGTCTACTGGCGTTCTGTAGCACAGGTTCGGCAGGATTTAATGTTATTACCTCCTGTCGAAACCTTATGGGCGGGCACGTTAAACGCTAACTTCATTCTTCTCTCTGCAGCACCCTCTATTAAAATTCAATTACTATGGCTGATGTCCTCTCCTATCTGCTAAGAAATCACTTGATTGAGACATCACACAGTCTGAATGGAACTTGCTCAGTCGACAAAGAACGCCTTTCATAAAGAGATATATACAAGTAACGGAATTCATATGCGCGCTATCTTCATAACGTGAAAAGCATACACAACTTTCCTTAGAGTCCAACAGATAAATTAATTAAAAAGAGGAACAAAGCATTTAATTAACCTTTCACACGTATGCTTTTGTATAGGTACAACCAGTTCATTTATGGATGGGGACAAAAAGGTAATGATATCGCAGTTATTCTATTTCCCCTTCACTTGTCTGAGCCGACATTGGAGGTGTGAGCACGAGCAGTCATAAACCAGAAGTGGAGCTTATTTTCTAAATGCATGTACAATATACATTCAGGAGCAATATGTAAAAAATAAATTCATAAATAAATAAAACTGAAACAGAAATACAGAGACGCAGCTGTTGGTAGAAACAGAGTGATATACACATGACATAAATCTCGTTAAGGTAATTTAACGATTACTTTAGGAACACTATTACGTTTAGTTACAGTAATGATTGATATTCACTGATAACAAAGAGGACTAAAGAAACGAAAATAAAACAAACAAAATGTTTCAGAATGACCATACCTAATTTTCAGGCATGAAAGAGGGAATGTAATTAAATATTTTTCGTATTCTAGTGTCCGGAAATGCTTCTATTTCGAAATAATAACATAAAAGTTAAGTCTTTGTTGACTGCCTTTAATTGCATTTCAGCTATTACTGTTACCATGGCAAAAAATAAAATTTGATATGTTTTATTTGAATTTATAAAAACAATTTCTGTCAGATATATTTATTCAATTTCCAATGCACAGTCTTACAAAATAAATGTCGAATTAATAGACAAAGCATACGGCTAATGCCAGTATGACACGGTGAATTTATGTGGGCAACATCCATTGTCTCATATTCTCTACCATACAACGTTTTCAAGGTTAGATCATCATCTTTGAAATATAGGCTAGTTTCAGGTAAAGGAAATACAGTGAAGTTATTTGAGTTATGGGCCGGCAGAGCGCGGTTGCATACACTGCTAGTCGTCAAGGCCACATATGAATGGGCAAGTAGCAGCTTGTAGTTAGTTTGAGGGACATTTATCATCAATTGCATGAGCGTTTCATATGTTACTTGGCGCTTTTAATGCGTGTAAACTGTGTGTTAAATTGTTCTTCATTGCTATAATGCTATTGCAGGTAGAGAAACTGTTCACCAACTTGTTGAAAAGTTACGTGAGACAGGATCTCTCAAATCAAGGAATGTGTTCCGCCTATTAGATGAAACACAGGATGTCGGCAATGTATTGCCACCGAGGAGCATTATTTTCAATATTTTTATAACAAAGGTTAGTGTTTATTCTTATAAGTCTTAAATACAAAATTGCGTTATGCTTTCAGTAAATTTATGAATATTATTAAAATAAAAATAATTTTGTCCGTGGCGACTCTTTCTTTTTCTTTCTTTCTTTCTTTCTTTCTTTCTTTCTTTCTTTCTTTCTTTCTTTCTTTCTTTCTCTCTCTTTCTCTCTCTCTCGCTTGTGATGGCCCGTAAAATTCAGGCGGTTCAAACGGCCTGTGAAATCAAATAACGTTACAGTATATCCAGGAACAAATCGAACTGTTTGGAACATAATCTATTGACGATTAGGTTTGACACTCAAGCTATTACTCTTTCGATGAATACTGGCCACGTGTCTGTTGAAGTGTCTTAAAATATGAGTATGGAAAGTATAGTCTTCTCTGTAGGCCGTTAATCCTTGTAGAATACAGTATCATATCATCTGCGAATAAAGCACTGGCACCTGGTGCCCATTGCATTGCCTTTAATTTGTAGATACTTACTATCAAAAGTAAATGCAAATGGAATTAATTTTTTTAAAAATAAACTCATTCTAAATTTAAACAAAATGCCGCACACAGTGAATCCGTTAAGTTATGTTGTGACTTCAGACTCTTACAGTACTGTAATAAAATTAAATAAAGCCTCAATAGCTAGATTGCATTGAGGAGCATCTTAAACAATTTGTAGAGAAGACTTGTGCTGCACGCAAACCACGTCAATCAATAAGTCAGGACATGGGCGATTTAAAGGAAAGTTCAATGCGACCTTTTACTTGCGAAATTTGAATTGTTGACGCGTGCTCATCGTGAATATCCTCGCGTGTTCAATGAACAGCCACCGCATGAACAGAAAGAAGAAGAAAAAAAAAACCGCCGGTGGGATCGCCAGTTTAAGGTAACTGACAGCTTGTACGTTCGAGCACGCTATCAGTCAGTGAGGAGACTGCTGAAGATGTACGAGAAAGTTCACAGAGTTTTGAAGAAACAACTCCGATTTACCGGTTACAAAGTGAAGTTGTTACAGGCAATCTCCAAAATATTTTACAGTACAGTATAGATGCTTGATTACATGCAAATTCTTACATAAGATTGCGTTCGGTGGGACATGTTTGATCTGGTTCATTAACATAAAGACATTATCTTATTATGTTAAAATTGCATGCAATATTTTAGCAAGATAGTGCTTCTGCACACTACGGTTACGTTGCTCATTAGTTAACGGATGAGACACTTTCCATAGACCCGAATATGAAGAGATGCATGACAAATGTGGCAACGTCTTCACACCTTTAGACTTTTACTACAAAGTTGTACAGTGTTCACTCCAATAATATTGCACTCTTAAGGTAACCAGCAAGTGTAAATCTAGCAAACAATGCAAACATATATTTTGCACTGTATCTCAGGAATTTATAAATTTATTAATAAGAAATATTTATGAGCTATTAAGAAAAATTTACTAAAGATGCCCTGTAAATTTTGATTCTCTAATGCACATACACATTTTATTAATAATGTTTAAACCAAAATGAAATATTGTTAAAAAACTGAAAGCATTGGACATAAACATTCATTTTTGTTATAAACTAAACTGGAGACAACAAGCTATCCTTGGAACTAGAATAATATATCTATGCTAGTTGCATGAAAAGAAATTAATTTTCAAATTTTGAAAAAAAAAAAAAAAAAAAACGAAATAGAAATATTTTAATCTATTATTGGTATTGATTTTTATCAACTAATAGTGATATTTAAATACTTCTAGTTACCATACTTTACATTTGCATAAATTATGTGTGTGTGTACATTTGTAACAAGGTTGGTCCAGCCAATCTGAGAAAAATGCCCATTTATGTCAAATTTTTAAGTTATTGGGAAATAAGATTTATTTTTGTTTGAAAAAAATTATATGTGCATTGGAGAATTAAAATTTACACAGCATCTTCAGTTAAGTATGCTTAATATCTCATGAAATTTTCATATTTATAGCTTTATAAATTCTGAGATACAGTGAAAAATGTGCACTGCTGCATTATTTGCTGGATTTTCACTTCCTGGTTACCTGAAAGGGAGATCAGAGAAACTGTTCAATTTTCATACCTTTGGTCCCTTTCATATAATTAACCGCGATAAATAACAGTCTTTGGGCAGTACTCTCCGCTGTAATTACCCGGTGTGCTTTTCATAATCTTACCGCAGAAGACCGTGTTGCTTTACCACAACAAACTGATAACCACCATTCTCGGATTTACAACAATTAATAGGCAGACATTTCTATTCATCATACCTGTCGAGTGAAATATTTCAAGTTGTGTAAGTAATATATATTTACAAAATCTTGTTTTCAAGCGAATCTAATGATGAAAATAAGAAATAATACCTGCACATAGTATATAAAAGCATTTATTTTGAGTGGTGTTCAATGCCCGTTTTTAATGCTGAGGCACCACAGGCGATGGACACTGATGATACATGAGATGAAATGATACATTAGGAAAGGATTTATTTTTATGGAAGGAATCGTTCCAGGCCTAAGTTTAGGGTACCTCCCCGGCATTTGCCATTATGAGTACTGAGAAAAACCTGGAAAAACCCTGTCAGGGAGGACGGTCCTGGCGGAAACCGACATCTCCCGCTCACGAGTCCCCGCCTTGACGACCTCTGCTAACTGTGGCGGTTATATAATAGTATTTTGAAACAATGAAGTTGTTTAAGTGCTTTTACATTAAAGTGCACGCAAATTTCGCTTCTTTTATATAAATTCTTTTCATAAAAACGTGAAACTCAAGAGTAACCTCAAAGAATATAGAATTAGTAAATTCTGTAATCCTTCATAAGTATAGCAAGTGAATATCATGTACAGCTTAGAAATTATGCAATGGAAAGAAACAAAAAATATAATCTGATAGAAATGTGATATTTACTGGTCTTTTAGGAAACGGACCACTGAGTGTCTTATTGGTGGCAGGAAGTATGTTTTGGTTAGTTGTGTGCAGTGCAACAAACTGAAGCAACTTCGTCTTTTATTTAGCATGTACAGAGCTCTCTTTTGGACGCGTGGCCGGCTTAATGGGGATTTGCTAGTCACCGGGAAGCACGCTGTTTACCGGCGGAATCGGATATTCATAGTCCCTTAAATTCAAGCCCATAGATTTCTACAGCACACCAAACATACGTTTTTTTTTTTTTTGTCATCCTATGGCATTTCGGGATTTTCTGCACTCCAGTATCTATTGTGTTGTGTCACTGCAGGGCCATGTAAATAAAACTAAGCTTCGTCCGTTAAAAAAAAAAAAAAGTCATTAGAGCTAAGATTAACTTTATCCAACTCCCAATTGCAGAAATTAACTTATTCATATTATCGCGTGGTTGCAATTCCTGAACTACAGTTATCTTATAGGATTTTAATTTTAAAATTTGTGGCATTCTTAGCCGAGGTTTGCGAAATTCCTGAATCCTGTGCAAGCTTTCTCAGAGATTTCTCTGGACTTCCTTGTATCTTTTCTTAGATGTCATTGAGCTTTTCCTTTGTACGAACACGGCGTTTTAATTTCGGTTTCTTATCAAGAACACATTCCTTTTCCCTTAATCTATTCACAAGATCACGAACGGTTTCTCTGTGAGGCGCACGAACAGCAGGGAATCTGTCTAAAAATCCCCGTCTAACTTCTTTATATAAGTTTGTTGTCACATAGGAATCATGTATGAAAATTTTGTGTGCTAAAGTATACGGACTGTTTGGCACACTATAACACTCAAACGCGTGATCTCACAACGTTCAACTCCTTGTACAGCACAAAGACTTCGCGTCAGCACACGAAGAGACGGGAAAGTGGAGGGAGGAACGGAGCGTGTTTAAAAATAGGACAAATAACTACTTTGTGATAACAATCGGCGCGCAAATACACACACAGACACATAATCTACTTGTACGTATGAAATTATTTTTCTACTCATTTACCTTGGAGCACAGATCGGGGGGGGGGGAACTATTATTACTTGTCTTCAGAGTTTACAGTTTTGCATTTTTTAAATGTTTTCATTTTCTTTGTGGGGAAATTGTTCAAATGCGTATAAAACAAAATTTCTTTAATTTTATGAATGAATAACCGTATTTATAAATCATTATCTTCTACGAAGTATATATAACTGTTCAAATGAATTGTTGTTCAGGTTTAATTTTAAGGAGCTCGAGAGCTCTGTCAAAAAGCAAATTTAATAGCTTTAGAAAAAAAACAGGTATGAAAATTGCTAGATCAAGGAATATTTATTTAACAAAATATTCCTCTTTTTCATATTGTAGTAATATAAACATTTTAACACTTGTTTTAATTTTACCGTCGAATCGCTCCAACTTGGAACAATGGATGACACTTGTTCATGACCTGCAGCTGTAAGTTGTCATTAGCGTTACATTAAAACACCTTAATACATTTTATGTACGTTTCCTTTTCACATTCTGCAAATTTATATCGTTCTTTATGAAAAGATAAGCTATAACCGCTTCTTATTCAATGCTTTGGTCGACGCTATGCATGGCATTAACGCCTACGTTCTTAAAATTCACCCATACATGGGCAAGCAATTCATCCGTTCAGTAAAACCTCCGCTTTAAATAGAGCTTTCTTATTATGACGCTACACGCTGATTAAAGTTGACTGGCTGCGAGAGAAAGGAATGCTGCCGCCGTGTTTTTATCTCAGAGGTTTATTACTAACAAAGAAAGGAATCAAAGGCTATAATGTAGCAAGAATATGGGCTATTAGTCGATGTAGCATGGATAATATAAACATTCATCGTAAATATTGTGCTCAGAATACAAAAACTGTCAGCGGCAAGCTGACAACCATGAAAATTCTCACAAAGACACTTCTGGTCGCAAAAGACCTCGCTTACTCCGTTGTTTTACTTTGTTTTCACGCTACTCTTCACCTTACGAGAGTTATAGCTACCTAATGCAACATATAGAAAATATCTCGATCTTTAACAAATAGCGAGGGATTATGCATATAAAACTTAGGAACTTTACAGATAACTTCAGTTATAGAAACTGGAAATATGAAATAAATGCAAATGCATACTTGTCCATGTATCTCAGCTATATCGTTCCTTAAATACAGTGTATCCAAAAGTCATAATGTAGTTTCCAAACACATTAATACGTATATCAATGCAATTTATCTTCTGAAATTGGCAATGAGGTTAATTCAGTTACGAAAGGCCTAATGTGTTTTTATTTTAATATGTATATGTTTACCGAAAGCAAAAAGTAATGCTGTATTTAAACCAGGCAAAACCAATCTGTGATAAAAAGATGTGTTGAAAAGGATGCCCCTCAGCGGCAATACATTGCCGGCGCCTGCGCAGAAAATTTTTGAATTTCATCTAACTTCACGATGGCTCGGAACACATTTCTTGTCATTGAGAGGCTCAGTCTTTTGTAACTTAATTTTAACAAATTGGGGAGTAGTTTCTCTGGAACACGATGCCAGTTTTATTTTCTTGCGAATCGCCTTACATGAAATCCCATTCTTGAAAACTTTTATGTGATGGTATAGCTAATTAGTATATAATGTACACGCAAATAAAAAACCAAGTAGCACACGAACGCGTAACCATTCGCTGACAGAGCCTCCCTCCAAACAAATACAAGTTGCTATCTGCACATGCATTACAGCGGCTTCACCTAATACGCAGCTTCGCCCTGCCCGTTCGTAACTCAAATAACCTCACTACAGTTGTATATAGGCAATAACAATAAAAGCCAACCTAATAATAAAAGTGAGTGCTGTTCCAAAATATTCGAAGTTTAAAAATTCTATGTCAAAGAAATGCAGAAGAGAAATACTGTTGGATTGTGTGATTAGCGGATATTTTAACGATACACCTTACCGCACAATATTAATTACTTTTTTTTCCAAGTTTCATGTTGCTTTTTGTGCAAAAGTGTCGTGATGTGTTAACAACCCTAGGGATTTATACCTAATTTTCATTTGAGGATATAGGTATGATTTCTGCTAAATAGATTATTTCTAAGCGTTGAACATTTTCATTTTATTAGCTTCAGAGTTATAAGAAAAAATCAGGGTTCGACAGCAATGAAATGCCCTGTAGATAAAAGGCAAGAAGAGGGGATAAAAATGTATATAACTTTGGAAGTCTACTTAACAATTTGCTTAAACGAGAATATATGATATTTTTACTTAAAACTATAAACAAACAATAAATAAAAAATAAGAGGAAATCGGAACATTAGCCCTGAATCTGAAATTATTAATAAACAATCATTATTTCATTGTTTTCTAATGCTTTCGTTCTTAAATTATAAACTGCATTCTTTATTTCACATAAAAACAAAGATGCATTAAAAGGCGACCTATGCAATGGCGTTTAGAAAGAAAAGGCAGTAATGAAATGTTGGTCTTTCTCAAATGGACAGGTCTACTCTCAGTTCAAAAGAAACCTGCTGCTAATTAGCAGATAAGCGTCCCTTAGGTCTAATAGATCCTAAAACTAATGCCAAGTCGCTAGTCTTGTTTCAGTATTGCTTTGAGGTGTTTCGGAACCAGTTTTTGATGCAATAATTTTGTCGCGGAGGAAAGCTAGAAGATATAGGTTGATGATAAGAGCACAGGAGGCGTGGACACCTTGATGTTTATATTGTCTGTAACAGGGAGTGACACTGCGCCTGGCCCTGAAACAACTGTACATAAATCATGATCTCATTTTCTTCATAAAAATGTACCTGTCAGAATATGTTTAGTGTACACATGTTTCATTTCATTCATTAACTATGGAACCTGATTTGCTGTTGTACAAGCCAGAAAGTGGCAAGTATTTGAATTTCTATAATACTTTGAAAACATCTATAGCTTTGGATTTCAAGAACAATTACACATTTGTTGACAACTAGATGATTATAACATGACAATGATACTAACCTTTTATATAAGCGTTTAACGAATCATGCAAGTTGCTGTGTGTATTCCAGGTTATGAAGTACCAGGGTAGGTCTATAAGTTTCGGGCCTAACCATTTTCTAGGTATGATAACGAAAAAAAAGTATTTCATTTTTCAATACAGTTACCTTTCATTGCAATACACTTCTCACGTCTTCGAGTTAACATTTCGACCCCCCCCCTTCCCAAAACAGTCAGAAGTCTTGTCTGCAAAATGGGCTTAAACAGCATGCATCACTTCTCCGTCATACCTAAGTTTCCTTACTCGAAGGTCCTTCTTGAATTTTGAGAAGAGGAAATAGTCACTGCGAGCTAAATCAGGGCTAAAGGGTGAATGGTCGATCTCCTGGAAGTCACATTTCTTCACAGCTTCCTTTGCAACAAGAGCTGTGTGCACAGGCGCTTTGTCGTGAAGAAAGCGCACAGCACCACTCAGCTTTCCTCGTCTTTTCTCTTTGATGGAAGCACGTAGTCTGTGCAGTAGGCCAGCATAGTACTCCCCGTTTACTGTGGTGTTTCTCTCCTTGAAGTCAATGAAGAGTATTCCTTCACAGTCCCAAAAGACTGTGGCCATGATCTTTTCGGTTGAGCGATGATTTCAGCAGTGAGCACCTCCAAGGGCCGACCTGCACGCACTTTCGAAAAAGTTTGATCCATTCATGTGCAGTAGATATGAGGGGGATACTTCCCCATATACACCGTCCAATCGCAGTTTAGTTTCATTTGGAGTAAGTTCTTCTTTTGTGAAAAAATTAATACAGCTCGAAATTCCATTTTGAACATGTCACAATCTTCTACATAGAGCCTTCTTTATGCAACTGTATCTGAACAACTAAATACAACGCAGTGGAAGTTACAGCTGTAATTATTTACTTAACAGATAAGGTATGACACCAGATAAGGCTTTTGTGAAGATAATCCTTATCGACGAGGCCGGAATCTTATGAACCTACCCTCGTAAATACGGCAATGGTGCAAATGAGCTCAAATTGCAGTCCAAGGCGAAAGAAAACTTAGAAAATATCACCATAAAACTTACCCATACCAGGACTCGATGCCAGTTCCTAAGTTAAGCAAATAGTTAATACTTTAGTCCAATAGGCACTGAGCAATTAGTGGAAAGAAGGAAGTACCATCATTGCTTTTCGCTGACGATCTCATAACAGGAGCAGTAACATGATAGATTTACAATATGACATTGATGAAAATATTAGATTTTTTGCAAAATGGGGCCTAAAGATAAATAGTACAAAAATAAAGAATAATAAATTGTGTCATCCTCCATAACGAAAAAATATTATTAACCTCCAAGACTCCTTCCCCTATGGTCACAGGACCATCAAAATATCCAGCAGCAGAGTCTCAACAGCCGTGGCAAAACTGTAAGACAGCGGTAACCATCGTCGGAGAGGAAGGAATTATTTACCCCTGAGATAACATCCGAAACCTATCAAATCTAATTTTATTTTCCAAAATCTTTCCCTTCATCCATTACATATTTAATTAACCACCCCTTCTTCTTTATTTAATACCGCTGCAGCGATGACTGGGCGAAAGTAGCGTAGAAATATATTGTGATCAATTCGGAAGCATGTCTTGCATAGATACATCATAGATATTATTTCCAAAAGGATTAAGCAAAAATTCAAAGACAAATATAGGAAAATGGATAGTGCAGTAAAATGTGAAATGACAAAAAGCTAGAGGAATGGCATATGGGATGAAAAATGGAATAAACTATTGGCAATTAAAATGCTGACAGATATGAGAGTAAATAAAATAAACAACGTTGGGGAATTCTTAGGAAAAGTAAGGAACAAGTGGAAGTGAAGTATAAGGAAGGACCTTGAGGGCACACGCAGTTGTCAAAATGGTAATTTATTTAAGAGGTCCTTTACCATACATATAACCTGGTAGTTAAGGAATGGAGAGCCTTAGTTTTGGTATTGCTAGATATTTGTTTGTTTACGTAAATTGAATTGTAATGTAGTTTGCTGAAATAAAAAATATTATTCATTCATAATACTCTAGTTACACCAGTAGCTTTTCCAATAAGATGAATACCTTTGAAACAGTGGAAAATATCTGAATTTAAACACATTAAAATGTCTGGGAAATAAAAAAGTTAAAATGATAATAAAATGAACTAATAATTAATGTATACGTGTACTTGCAATAAAATTATTTCTACAGAAATATTTACTGCCAAACTTTCTAATGAGTATCACAATTTTGATCTAGTCCTAAGATGTTAAAACTATTAAATTTTTCAAGCATGGCACCTTTACGTGCTCAAGAGTTATAGAGGGTCTCAAACTTTTCCAGTAAGGGACGCATTTACTGGCTAACAATTTCGTCCTGCTCTGTAAATATACTTAACAATCAACACTAAAGTTTTAAATTTAAGGGAAACTAACTCTCCATTAAATTTATATTAAAATTCTAAATTTAATGTAAATTATTCGTCAGTTAAAACCTTAAAAATAAACACAAATTAGACTAGAAAAAAGAAGGGGAAAACAAAACAAAACTGCAACCCACCCGGTAGAACATGATGCAAGCGTTGCTTAATTGCATTCTTAGGCTGAATCACAGCAAACGTTGACAGATCGAGGTCTTGTACAGTATTACAGAGTGAGAAAACACGGCTGCAAGTTGTTTGGCTTTTACTCTTATTACAAGCGCTGTTCAATAAACAATGATCATAGTTTTTCAGGCATAATTTTTAAAACTAAAATTTAACTTTACTATATTTAGTTACCTTAATGTGTACTATTTTTATTGTGTTTACTTTCCTTTCTGCATGCAAGAGGTGTGCAAGTTAATATGTTCAGTTCCACCAACAGCAAATATAGGTGACACGCAACCAACAATATGCCGCTCTTCAACTGAGGCGCTTGCAATGTTATAGGAAATCTTATCTTAAATCTTATCTTCCCTATAGCACAGTTCGAAAATGGTTTAAAATATTTACAGAGAGCGGGCAATCAGTTTCAAAGCAAGGTGGACCCGGCGCTCCAGTTTGTGCTTTAACAGAAGAAAGAAGCTGCTGTCATTGAGAGAGAGGATCATGGAATAACATTAAGAACATTTTCAGAGATTATGAAAACTTCACTATGCTCCATCCGCACTTTGGTAACTACAAAGATGCATATGAGAAGTGTTTAAGCACGGTGGATTCCAAGACTGTTAATTCCTGAATAAAAGGACGTTCAGTACAGGTTTGCATGCAGTTTAAGATGAAGTTACAGGAAAATGTGCCGTTTCTTTCAAAGGTGATAAAAATTGACTATATCATTTCAATCCTGAAAGCAAACAGCAAAGCTCCGGTGGAAATTTCCATCATCACCAACAAAAAAGAGAAAAGTGGTTGCTTCCACTGGGAAAGTTATGGTCATCTTATTTTTCGATATTCAAGGAATGGTTTATCAGCATGCCGCACCTCACACACAACTGTCACTGGGCAATACTACAGAGATGTCCTGAAAATTCTGCAAGACCATATCACTTGCAAAATGCTATGTTTCCGTTCAACAAGCTGGATACTGCAACACGATAATGCACGTCGCAAGTGTTGTGCTGAATATTTCACAAAAATCAAGTATGTCCGCTACTATATTCCAGCCCCGTGTGACTTTTTACTTTTTCCCAAATTAAGCGGGAGGCATTTTCTATTATCAGAAGCAGTGATAAACACTGCCGAGGTGATTCTGAACGACCTGTCAAAAATAGTTTCCAGCATGTCTTTGAAGACTGTCGAAAACGCTGGGACAGATGCATTGGACCCAAAGGGGCTTACTTTAGTCAAAGTTGTGAGAATAAATGAAGATATTTTGCCAAAAAATTATAATCATTCTTTACTGAACAGCTCTCGTAATGCATGAGTGTTGTTTGTTAATCAATCAAATGTAAAGAAACAAAAGAGAAAGGAACAAATCCGAAAAAAAAGGAAAAGAGAGAAAGAAAAGAAAAATGTAAGAAAGGAAAGGACAAAGAAAAAGAGAGAGAAAATAAATTAAGGAAAGATTGAAAGAAAAATGCACAGAGAAATAAAGGAACGAAAAAGGAATTAAAAAAAGAAATAAAAAAGCAAGAAAGGAATAAGGGAGGAAATAAAGAAAGAAAAACTGACAGAACGAAAGAAAGAAAGAAAGAAAATGAAAAAAAGTAAAGAGGAAAGAAAAAAACGATAAGAATGAAGAAAGAAAACGAGAGAACGTGTGCACATTCACGTTTCTGTAGGTTCCATATAGTTGATGGTGAGATGCGGTTAAGTGGTATCGTGCTATCGCATTTAAAGACTATGGCGACCCTTTCTAAAGTCTTTCCATTGCCTCGCATCACTTAGATCCAAGCTGCTCTTGAGCATCTTGATTTTTCACCGTTAAAAAGAGGGATGCTTCAGGCTGTGAGCGAGATTAAGGCGAAGAAAATAAGCAGTTGAAGAAATACCCAAAGAGAATTGTGCATTACTGAAAAATGGATGTTTTAAAGGGAAATTATTTGAAAGAAGTATCAACGTATTGTTCTGTTATATTATTATTATTATTATTATTATTATTATTATTATTATTATTATTATTATTATTTATAGAAGTAAAACCTGTCTAAATCTTCACTAAACATCTGACAATTTTTTAAACATTTAGATGTAGTTCTGTATAGAATACAGGGTATTTCAGGATAACTATCCCTATTTTTCTGAAGTGACAGAGGGCCTGAAATTAGTTTTATCTAATAAGTAGTATCTGGAAATGCTTCTGTTACGAGATATAGAGGTATGAAATAAATGGCGATTGAAAGAATCTCAACACGAAAAGTAATTTTTATTTAATTTAAATAGTTATACAACAGATTATTAAAATATTATGAAATTGGTATTGAAAACAATTATAAAAATAACTTGAGGGCTTCAAAGGAGTGTTTATCTATGGATGAACGTGATCTCATAGCTTCCAAAGACAAAAGAATGCTACAAGTTTGGCAGAGGAAAATGGAGAGAAGAATTCTTGAGATTTCTTTGAAACATGGAGTAAGAAACGCAGATGTCAGGAAGCAAACCGGCACTATAAAAGGCGTACATAATGCAGAGCAATTGAAACAGTAGTAGGGAGGTCACACAGCTAAATCTGCCTACGCAGCGACAATGTGTAGGACAGGAAAGAGAAGCGTGGGTCGTTACAAAATTCGGAGATCAATTTTACTGGTTGAAGAATCGGGCAGGCAGTGGTCACACGTGACTAGGATAGGAATGAATGGAATAGATTATATGAACAATTGTGATTAGATTATATGGGAATTGTATATACAGAGGGTGCCAAAAATGTATACACACTTCAAACAAAGAAAAAACTGTGTTAACATAACAAAACTGAATTCACATAAACAGAAAATAATGAGCACTAATCTTCTTAGACGTTTACAGTTACAACAGTTGCTCAAGTTCCAAAAATTATAGCGCAGAATGGGGATGCGCGCGCAACAATCATGAGCTATAGCCTTCATAGGTTATGCCGAGTAGTACAAGGGAGCTATGCTACACAAGTTTTTGTTACCACGCTTACGATCACATGTTCAATATTTTTATAGACTGGAAACTACAAAAGAAAGATCGCCACGTAGAAACCTGTCAGTATCACGGTCAGCATGCTCTAGCTTTCATTGGCGAAGAGACTTGGGTTAATGTTTGGGTCCTGGAGAACAAACAACAGCTGCTGCAGTAGAAAAGCGCAGCAGCTTCAAGACTGAAGAATGCAAGGCAGATAGAAGCCCAACCAAGAGCAAGCTCATCGTGTTCTTCGACATTCACGGAATTACACATCGCGAATTCGTCCCAGAGGACCAGATTGCTGCAATGTTCTGAGGCGCCTGAGATATGTTAACGTGAAAGACGCGAGGAGAATCAGATGCTCCATCACGACAACGCATCCGTTCACTGAGCACTAGTAGCAAAACCTGGTCTTTGGCCGCCACGCCTGATCAGCCTTCATCACTCACTAGGCTCCCTGCGACTTCTTCCTCTTTTAGAAGGTTGAGCAGTTGTTGGTGTTTTGATCCAGCACGTATTTCTAAAAGTGCTTGACAAGCTTTGAGAACAAGCCTTCCAGGGAGCTTTCACAAAGTGGGAGCTGTGTAAGGGGACTATTTTGAAGGGAAAGGCGACGAAATGTATGTAGATCTAGTCATTAGTAGTATCTTGTATTTTAATGCAAATTATATAATTCAATCCGGAAGTATTTGAATATTTGACTCATCTGTGAGGTGCGGAATTAAAAAAAAAAGTGAAATGTTACCATCTTTTACATTCCAACTCCCAATAATAGCGCGTTAGTATATAATGTCGGCGGCATTATTGAAATTTTTGTTAACTAATAATATTCATATCATATTCTGCAGAGCCCTCCTTTGGATGCCTGACCGGCTTAATGACGATTTGCTTACAACTGGGGAGCACGCTGATCGCCGGAGAAGTCTTAGCCCCTTAAAGTCAAGCGTATAGAGTTCTACAGCACACTAAATGTCATTTTTTTATGTTATACAAGATTGGGGTTTTCTGCACTCCAGTATCTATTGTTCAGTGTCACTACATGGCCTTCTAAATAAAACCGTTCTTCGTCGTAAAAAAAAATAAATGCCGGTCAATAGGGAAAACATTAGCACTATCAATGCCCATTTGCGGAAATTAACTCGACTCACGTTATCAAATGTTGCAATTCCTGAACTACAGCTGTCTTATAGGATTCTAATTTTAAAAGTTAAGTGACATTCCAAGCCGAGCTTTGCAAAATTCTTGATTCCTGTGCAAGCTTTCTCTGAGATTTCTTACTTTTCTCCCATGTCATCGAGTTTATCCTCTGTAAGAACATGGCGTTTTACTTTCGGTTTCTTATCAAGAACAGATCTTGTTTCCTTAAATCTATGCATGAGATTACGAACCGTTTAGAGCAGGGAATCTTGTCTAATGTGAGTTTTGTCACAAGGGAATCATAAATGAAGATTCTGTGTGCTAAAGTATGCGAACTTTTTGATAGCATTAACACACTACAACACTGAAACACTAGTTTTACAACGTTCAACTTCTGTAAGGTAAAAGACTTCGCGTAAACACACGGAGAGGCGGAAAAGTGGGGCCGGCTACGCGTCCAAATGAAGGCTCTGTATTTAAGTATGTGATGCTAAACTTGTACTTTTCAACTAGTTCAGGCTCAGCTCTCACAAGCATGTGCACTGTTTTAAGCTACAGCTGCTAATAGATTTAAACTTAGTTTCTTTTTTATTTTACGTCCATAAATAAAATTTAGCAAGTAGCAGCTCAACGCCACTTTCACACATACCAAAACGCTGCTTCTTATAAAATGGTTGAGTATTCATGACGAAATGCGTGTTATGAAAAAGTCTCAGAACAGAAGGGAATAGATGATGTAACCTGTAAAACTTCATTAACTTTCGTCTCACTCAAGACATTATAATGTTCCGCGTGCCTGAGCGCCAAGTAGGGCCACTACAGTGTAGACGTTGCAGTCATTATCCCGAATGCCAAGGAAAGGTCATGCATACCATCATTTTACTAAAAGGCACTAGCGCATCAAGAGTAGCACGGGGCAATCAACGGCCGCTTGTATACTTCGTATCTCGTACTTGAAATGCATGATTCTGTTGATTACAACTTCCCAGATAGAGAAACTAAAACAACGAAAGAGTATACAGAGGGTGCCAATCATCTTAGACTTTTACAGTTACAACAGTTGCTCAAAATTGGCTCGATACACTTCTGAGTACGTTGACTACTGACTGAGCAACGTTTGCGAAAGTGTCCTCAGCGATTGCAGCACATGCCGTTTCAATTTCTTTCCGAGGTGCTCCCAGTGTAGCTGGTTTTCTACGGTATACAACATCCTTAAGAGTTCCCCATAAGTAGAAATCCAACGGAGTTAGATGCGAGGAACACGGTGGAAACTCAATCCCAAATCTTCGTCCTTTCCGGTGCCTTGGAAGATTCTCATCAAGGTACGGAATCTTCGGTTGTAATGTGGCGGTGCACCATTCTGTTGGAAGCAAAATTTCTCATTTTCACAGAGTGTATGAATGACGGGTAAAACGGAATTGTACTCGCGTTGGCTGTTCTGTTCTGTACACACTCTCCATTGCCTTTGAACTTCAACAACATTCTCGGTTTTCCAATACCACTTCAAAATTATTTTCTGTTGTTCAGACGATAACCTTGCCTCCATTTCGTTGTAGCAACGCTAACATAACGTAACGTGAGTTACGTCTGTTTACAGTAATTCATATGATAATATTGTCTTCATTTCTTCATTGTTGATTTACCTGTCACATAGCAACACTATCATAATGTATGTGAGTCACGTCTGTTTACAGAGCATCATACGATAATCTTTACCCTAACTAGGCTTTTTAAACACCTACACAAACAACTTTCCCAAAATGGTAACCTTTTAACTACATACCAAGCTTCTTTAAAAGTCTTCACAATAGTAAAGGGACTTGTTACTACTAAGGGAAACCTCCCTCTTACAATCGTCTCTATTGACAAAAGTTTGCTAGATAGACGACATTGCCTTTGTTAAGTACCCTGTCCACAGAAAATATACATTGGTACACTGTTCATAATATTAACTATCATACAAATAAATGTGTACATAATCAATGAAAATAATACAAAGAATAATAGTTGTAATGATAATAACGATATTAACAATAATCATAATGTAAAAATGATGTTAAATACAAAGTTTATGATATTAATTAACATAATAATAATAATGGAGCGGATAATACAGTCTCAAGTGCCAATTTATAAACACTAATATAAATATACTAGCCTTACACGCGATGAATCTATCTCCCCTTTTTTGGCTATGGTTGCTGCTGTACTTTCCCAATAACACGGCCCGTATGTCCAATAACTTCATTGTACATTTTCGAAATAAATTCAATGGACAAAATGTTTAACAACAGCCATATGTAACTACAAACCGCCAAAATAAACCTTGTTGTTCAGAAATAAATTGAGAAAATTTCATTCACATTCTAGACGAGACTCCAATCTCCTAACATTTAGTATCAACATATTAGACATTGTCAATGGGTTGGGATTCAGAAATATACTTATAAAATTGATGATATATTAAACAGTCTCATAAATGATATTTATTTTAAAAGTTAAATTCATTTACAATTCTGTTTTGGAGAGTACTCATTAGTATTTGCGTTGCAGCTAAGCGTGGGTTATCTTACTGAACTGTTGTGTTCCTTCCAGCGAGTATGTGTCATTTGTTAAAGGAATGTACAGCTTATTTAAATGAGGAGGTGGGAAATCTTGTCATTGAATATTAACATGCTCTGTAATGGGACCACATTCAACGACCTGCGCAAAGCCACCTCTGAATAAATATATTCATGATGATAACCAAGCCTTTGTTTTGTTAAACCTCATTTGCTTTCCCATGCATTCTTCATCCTCTTCTATCTTAAGTAAAAAGTAATAACGAACTATAGGATTTAACGTACTGGGACAGCGGATTATCTCAGAAAAATGTACAGCAGGTAAGTTCATAGACTGCAGAGCGTATGCTCCCGGTAAAAACAATTTCTCTCTTGATGGATGTTATCCTCAGATAGTTTAAGGTGTGTGAAGTTATCTTAAATGTTCTCAAAAGGCGAAAACCACAAAGGGTTACATGAAGAGGTGCTGTACCAAAGTCCTGCTGGAAATGCAAAATTAGACTTCTTTCGGGAGTCAATTGAACAGTAACCACGCCAGACACAGCAAAACGCTTATATCAGGGGATGGATTATCTCTCCAAGTGTCATACTCGTTACAGATATTCCATATGTCCTCCTTTGGTGACGCAGTAGACAACAATGCTGTAGTCAAGGTCTTGTCCCACACGTCCCAACATCTGAATGTCGATACCAGCTACAGCATGTGTGATCCTATCTCGCAGTTGTGCTAAATCATCTCACAAAGGCGACACAATACCCGGTCCTTGACATAACCCCATAAAAAACACATGGGGTTTGGTTAGGTGACTGTGGAGGCCACAGAAGAAGAGGAGAGTCATGCTCATCCAACAATGCGGAATTTCAGCATCGAGGTACTCACGGACATCGTGATGAAAATAAAGTGGAGCCCCATGTTGCTGATAAATAAAGTCCTGGCTGTCTGCATGTAATTGTAGCCTTAGCCATTGTTGAAGCATGTCCAAGTAGACTGAACCGGCAACAGTTTTCTCCACAAAGAAAAATGACCTTACACTTTTGACGAAGAAATAACACAAAACACATTCACTTTAGGGGAATCACGGACGTGTTGTATCACAACACCAGGTTTTTCGTGCCCCAAATGCGTACATTGTGACGGTTTACTTTGCCAGACACATGAAATGTGGCTTCGTCATTAAAAATCAATTTCTCAGCAAATTCGTCTTCTAGCCACTCTTGAAAATCAACACAGAATTGAAGATAACGATTGTGATCCTCGGGACTCAGCGCCTGCAATAGCTGTATCCGGTATAGTTTTACTTTAAGTCATTGACATTAAATACCCCAGACTGTTGACTGCGGAATTTGCAATTCATGGTTGGCGCGACATGTCGACTTTTTAGGGCTCCTGACAAATGCTTCTCGCACCCGCTCAACGGTCTGAAACGACACTCTTAGCCGGTCTGCTCGTTTTCCATCACACAAGCAGCCTGTCGCTTCAAACTTTTTGCACCATTCACGAATTCTTTTGGCTGAAGTTAGTTATTGAATTTTTGTACGAAATTATACTTACACCGTCGCAACGGGTTCACATTCACAGAATACTTTATGTCTACCAGTTTTCCTATGACTATCCAGCGGATAAATCTACACCTTCTACATGTCACCTATTCCCAATGCAAACTTAGAACTCTGTTCACCGTATAAGCGTTTCCGCTTGTTTGTCATGATTTCTATTCTCTCGACCCCCGAAACCAGGGAAGGACTTTAGATTTAACCTGTATTTAGCCTAGATTTCGGGAAACAGTGAAAGCCTCTCTTCGAATGGAGCTACACAATGAATCTTTTAGATCTACGTGCAAGTGGTCTATATAACTCCAATATAAAAAAGTTATGTATTCACCAATCCATTTGTATAAAGGCTTCCAATAAGAGGTGCACACATTCTCTCCTTGAAGTCAATGAAAGTCCCAAAAGATTGTGGCCATGATCATTTTGGCCTTTAGAGGCGGTGCTTCACCAGATATACGCCATTCCATTGATTCACATTTGGACAAGGGATCATAGTAGAGGATCATAGTTTCATCTCCTTCCTTCATCTCCTCAGAACTTCTCTCTCGTTGCCACGACAGATCTCCAAAAATGCCTGACAACAGATGACTCGTTGCTGCTTTTGGACTGAGGAAAGAAGTCTAGGCACTAACTTTATTCATGTTTAAATGTTTATGAATAATTAGAAGCACTTTTGTTTCAAAAAGACTCAACCTTGCTGCTATTTCTGTAACTGAGCCGCCAATCTTCCATAATTTTTCCTTCCACAAGGGCGATGTTTTCAGGACCGACCTGCACACTCTTCGTCTTCAATGCTTTCTCGACCTATTCGAAAAAGTTTGGCCCATTCTTTTACGGTAGACAATGAGGGGGATGCTTCCCCATATACACCGTCCAATCGCTGTTTAATTTCAATTGGAGTAAGTGCTTCTTTCGTGAAGAACTTAATAACAGCTCGATGCTCCATTTTGAACATCTCACAATCTTCTACACAGAGTCTTCTTTATGCAACTATATCTGAACAACTGAACACAGCGGAGCGGAAGCTACAGTTACAATTATTTACTTAACAGATAAGGTATGACATCAGACAAGGATTTTGTGAAGGCGACAGTTCTTATTGGCGAGGCCGGAAACTTATTGATCTACCCTCGTACACTGTCATGCTTTCATACGATTAATCCAAAAAAATTCAAATTTTCATATTCTATACCAATGGGTAAGGCAGGTAAGCACGGCACTCCTGAATCGCGTGATATAACTTCCACATAACGGTGAGTAAAATACAATGAGGTAATTTGAGTACCGGCCACCTGAGCGTGGTGCTTACTGGGGAAGGGCTGCCGCCGCAAACAGAAAATGGAAGAGTGTTGCAGTGCGTAAAGTGTATTTTTATTTTAGTAATTATATTTTTACTGAAAGTATATAAAGTGATACTGTATCTAAACCTATAAGCACTGGTCTGTGTTAGAAACTACGTTGAAAATGATGCCCCTCAGCGGCAATACATTGCTAGCATCTGTGCAGAAAGTTCCTGTTTTTCATTCTGTTTGTTTCATAAGAACTTGGGCGGTGCGTATCATGTTTCTTATTACTGAGAGATTCTGTTTCTCGTAACTTTTTAGCAATTTGGCGAATAGTTTCTCCGAACACGATTGTTGTGATATTTTCATTCCAATTGCCTTATCATCTCTCTGCAACAATCCGTGTTCACATGTGTATCTCGTACATAAAAACCCGTTCTTCAAGACTGCAAGTATGACGTAATTAATAAAGAGCAATTAGTACAATATTTGCATACAATAAAAATACCGAGTAACATGGAAACGCAAAACCACCGACAAAGCCTTCCTATTAAAGGCCACATTAACAAGCTGTTTCTATTACTTTTCCTTCTTTATTCTTAGTTCTGTGTACAGAACCTGACTGTGCATATCGTCACAATTATTCAGTAAAATATATTTCATTGTGATTAGCCGCAATATCTCCAAACTAATAAATTACCCTTTTGACAGATACTGAAGCCTAGTCACATACATTGACATGCAAGGTGCACGAGGTACTATCAAGATTAGCTGTAACAGTCCCGTAGGGGGTCTGCTGTTGGTGATTATGCGCAGTTGGAGACGTCATGTCAGTTGTACAGAATGATGGGGAGTTTCTAATAGAAGAGCGCAAGGACATAAAGTACTTGTTTTATTTGTAGCCATGTATCGAAGGCAAAGGACTGGAAAATATGGAGTAGCTCATATTCCATTTATAGAACTCACTGTCTTTGAATGCCGTCAAGGACTGAGAGATTTCTTTCCAAATTAGAACTTGAGATTTGACATTTGGAGTAAGGATTTTTTTTAGAAACTTCCAATGAAAATGAACGTTTGTTACGATACACTTCAGAATCTGTTTAAGTGAAGTGTGATGGATGGAAAAAGGATAGATAAAGAGAAAAATCGATTCAAAGGAGAATAAATGGATGATGTAATTTTTTTACAATACTATGTTTCTATGTTTTAGAAATTTATTTTTAGAGAATTCCGAAGGAATGCAGCTATTGCAGTTGTACCTAGGAAAAGATTTACGAAACATTTTTCCAAATCTCCTTCGATCCTACTTACCAGGCACCAAAAATGATGAAAAATTATATATATACACACACACCACAAATATACTGGTACAAATGTATCATGTATGCATATGTGTGTATGTGTGTTTCTGTTAACTCTAGCGGTCGCAATTTTTGTTTCTTCTTAACGAAACTGAGCATATAACGATCAAGCAACAAACAGCTTATGGAGTTCGTTAAGAAGCAAAATTAGACCAATAGGAATGGGAGTTAACCTAAAGCTAACATTTAAAAATCCATTGAAATAAAATAGGAAAAATAGTTTTGGAAATAAGTAAAATCAGACTACTCTAAGTGGGGGATTACATGAAAGCATAATTTAAAAACTGCTCTAGCGATATTTTTTTTTGTTTTTGTTTGTTTTTTTTTTTTGTAAGAAACTTGGTATATACTATTTAAATAAAATTAGAAAAATAGCCTGTGAAAATTACGGAAAGAGACCATTAGGAGTGAGGATATATCTGAAAACGGAAATTTAATACATAACCTAACCTAACCTAACCTAATCGTGACAAAAGACACACTTAAAGTTACCCAGGATACGTTCTATATTTCGGACAGCTAAGTGTCTATCACAGGCATAAGATATGAAGAGTAGTTCATCAATTGAATTCCCCTATTTCATATCCCGCGTCTTAGAACGTCTCTGCCCGAAATACAAGATGTGTTCCCTTTTTTTTCTTCTTTTTATTTTGTACTTGTATGTCATGAAAATCTTGGTCTTACGAGTATTTCATATTTTTAATATTCAGCACACATAAATATATGGCACCTTCACTCTCTTCTGGCAAAATCCCGATGCACTTACAAGATAAACGTTAACGGATTTTGGAGTGCAGCTATCTTCTTTAATCTCCGTTCTATTACGTTTTCGGCCTGACATAGAAGGCCATGATTTATCATGCAATCTGATACTAACACATTTCAAGAATGTAAATACTACACATTTTTTCATTTACTTGGAGAAACTCATTCGAGTCATACTTGTTACAGAATACAGCGTGACGTTCAGAATTGAACACAGAGCAGTCATTAAGGAAGGATTTTAACCCAGTGATATTAAACAGCGCTTTGAGAGTGTGTATGGGGAAGCCTCCCGTTCTTATTTCACTGTGTAGGAGTTATCAGAAGTATTTCCTTGGGAATAAAAAGCTTTGAAGATGATCCACCTGATGTCAGGGTCGGTGGATGTGTTGACATCTTTCTTGTCGAGGAGGAAGTTCTGAATGACAGACGTCTAAGAACAAAATAAAAAGCTGCAAGATTGGGGCTTCCTAAAACACCTTCTTGCTTAAGTTCAGTGCGAGATGAATGTCTCGAATTCTTTCAGCAGTTCAAATGCAAGTGCGCGTGGAATGTTGTCAGAAGCATTTAAACCTTTGCCGCGAGAGGGTAATTTTGGAATCCATCTGTATAAGAGAAGAAAAAATGGCCATCTATTATGACATCTTTAAAAAAAGGCCAAGGTCACACAGCCCACAAAGCAGTACTATAAGCTATTGCATCAATTGCGCATGTCATCAAAGTAAGAGACATGGGATGCCCAGTCGAGGAGTTCGATGCTGCACGAGAACGCACAAGTCCACATTGCTGTGGGTGCATGCGGCTTTCAAGAGATGAATCATCCACCATACAGCCCAGACCTTGACTCCAGCGATTGTTATCTGTTTTTGAAACTGATATCTGTTCTTCGAGGACGGGGATTCACTAAAATTTAGAAGTTGAAGAACGCTGTTTTCCAGTATTTTTCAGAAATTTTTCGGAGCAATATTTCTTAGGGGGAGGGGGTTGGAATGTTAATCCAGAGGTGTGAGAAATGAAAAGGAAGATTAGGTTTAAAAATTATATTTGTAATTTTATTCTATCATCTACTGCGGAAAACTTATGGATTTTATTTTTATATTTCTTAATATTCTATAAGAGGTCCACATTTCTCGTTGTACATTTTTCATAACTACAATAAGCATTTATAAAAAATTTAATCCCTAGAATTTCTTAGTGTATTCACTCACATCAAATCCATATTAAAAGAACCTGTTACTTTTACATTCTGAAGTTGCTGCAGACGAGTAATAATTTTTTCTCTCTTTGTATGCGTGTAGGATAATCGATCAAATAGCAGAGCTACTTTCCAAGTACTTATATGCTAAAATGAGCTGATTTGTGTTTCCTATTTTATTCTTTTTTATTACCTGTTTCTCACATTTTAAGCGCAGTTTCGCCTGAACATTTTAAGCCAAACGTACGTCAGAGCTTCAAGTGCTAAGCACATGCTGACGTGAGAGTAAATCATGGCTACTAATTTCACTCTCGTTAACGTTAAGAATGGAAGGCTAGTGACCCCTAGTAGATTTAATTCCAGATAAGACAGCTGTTGTGAAATGTCATTTTACTGCTTGTGCTTGCAACACAGGGGCAGTACTGCCTACAGGCAAGACTGTTAATTAGCGCCCGTGTTAATCAAGCATTGTAAATCTTTCCCTTGTGGCAGGTTTTGCTTGTTAGATAGTTTGGGTCACGGGTGTTCCGGGGTTAACCTGCATGGACATCCGATTATTTCTCTTCTGGAGTAACGCTAATTGGACAAACCATCTACGGCTGATGTTGAAACGACGTTAATATGTTAATTAGCTACCTATATTTATGTTATTTACATCTACAATAAACATTGATTTAGATAAATGCGAAAACAACAAAAAGCTAATGCTGAAAGTTTTAACAGTTCCAAAATAAGAATAAAAGTACATTGAATTACAGCTTCTTTTAAATCAACCGTCATCCGCAAAGTTTTAATGACGCTGCAATCTCCAGATGTCCTCATAGTTTATGCATTTTACAGGAAAATAAATAATGACTGCCAAATATTTTCTCTGTGGTAAGTATAAAATGTAACAAGCACAACTGACAACAAAGTTTTGTTAAAGGCTATTAAACATCGCGGATGAATAAATTAAATGAAATTACTGAAATTACACTGTGTTTAAATTAAATGGAAATAGCAATGCGGGACAAAATGTCCAACGAAGCCCAACAGAGACATTGCAGAAAGAGCCGAAGTGGAATTGGGGAGGCCACTTGGCGAGGATGCAGGACGACAGATGGACGTATAAGACCACCATGTGGGATACCCGTTTAGGCAAAAGACACAAAGGTAGGCCAAGGCGGAGATGGGCACAGGTAGATACACAATGGTCCAGAATAGCAAGAAACAGGAATACATGGAAAACTTTAGAGCGTCAACTTCGAAAAGAGTAAAATCTGATGAATTAAAGTTAATAAAGTGTAGCATAAAGATAATACTACTGTACACAACCCTAATGAGAATTAGCTAATCGTATGTGCGAATAAGCTACATTCTTGGAGGAGTCCTTTTCCCTTCTTATGAATATTAGGGTTCATTATTTATATATTATTTAAATAAACACACACTGAAACTATGAACACGTTAATATTTCTATGGTTCCCTTGCCCCATCGGGAGACCTCACGAGTCACCAGTGGATGGTAACCATAGATTGATAAACACTTCCTTAAGCTGTAAAATCTACATCAGTGTAGGTATAAAATTGCATGGCTTATAGGAGAGTTTTGATGAGTTCAATGAGGCCCAATAATAATCCTATGCCACTACACCCTGATACGCCGCACGATTTCTGCGTCCTCTGCAATCCGTCTTGTGGAGTGCAGTATTGCAGGGGATTATGTGATCAGCTACCCAGTTACCTTCAGAAAGCTTAGTGAACCCACTTTCAGATCTTCCTAACTTAGAGAAGTTCCAATCAGGTACCGGAAGATCGAACCCGCTACCAAGAATGTAAGGTAGTAATGCTTGGAACTGGCTTTCGGAGGGTACCGGGTTCAAATATCTGGGAGGTGGCCATAGTGACCATGATTTCTCCTGGCCACTTAGGCAGATGTTGGGACGGATCTTTACTTTCCACGGATTTTCCGCTCTCGCATTTCATGTTGTTTCTTTCCGTTGCTTTTGTTACTGGGTCGAAAGTGTCAGGGCGAGGTGGGTTGGTGCGGTGTGTCGTTGACTTGCGCTTTGGAAAAGTTTATGTCCTTTAACGAAAAGTCTCGGTAGGGTGAGTTCCTCGATTTCTCATTGGGGATCAAAAGGCTGTACATGTGAGAGTTTGTCAGAGGCTTTTGGTTCAAAACCGGGATCAAGGAGAAATGTTTCTGCATTGACTCGTGTTCTACAATGAAACATGCGTACACCGCTATGCACTACCGCTGAGTTAAAGCAAGCAAACATGTAGTGGAGGAAAAAAGTATAACCTCCCGTCAGTTGAAGAGTTTTCTAGACCGTTTTTGGGACTCCCAAGGCATTTTATTCATCCATTCTCTACATGAACTTCGAACAGTAACTTCTTGTTGAGGGAAAACTTGCTTATTGGCGAAAAAGACACAGCAGCCAATAAGATAAGCTTTTCTCCTTTAAGACAACGCCCGTCCTAATATAGCTTCAAGGAAAAATCTCGAGGAAACCCACAGAATAGCACTGGTACATCTTTCCTATGCTTGGACCGTTGAAAGCAGCACTGGGAAATCGGCGACTCGACAGTGAACGAAGGCTGGAAATCCAATCCAACTCTTTCTTCGACAATGATATTTAGAAGTTTCCTATTCGATATGAAAATGTGTTGTAAATTGAGAAATTATTTAGCAAAATGAGATGTATCCCATTTTTATTTAGTTTGGTTTCAATATATTAAAAAAAATAAGTTTTAATAACCCTACATGATTCGTAAACAGTTCGGAGAACACCTTCAGATTTAAACCTGCCTTTGCAATTAAACAATTCTGACATTCAGGTTTTTTAAACAAGCATTTTCAACCTTTTGGAATGAAAAGCAGTTAATTTAAATTCACAAAAGCATTCCTTCAATAACGTAACTAGCTCTGGGAAGTAAAAGAATTTTTAGGTAGAACACACACATTATTATTTACATTATTTTCCTGCTTCCTATATGTTAAGCAACGAAGCGTGAACACGCGCTCCGCAGGTTGGTTGGTAAAGACTAAAGGAATTTGCCTCAGAATCACCCAGGCATGACATTCAATTAGGCATGCGGTCTGTGTCTGTTCTGGTTGTGCTAATGATATTGCTGTTTAAATAGCGACCAACATGCCAAACGTAATTTGATAACTCCTCAGATATAGTTGCATTCATTTTGCTGCGGTAGGCCAGATCTTTTTATAAGTTTTATGTGCTGAAAAATTAGTTACCTGAGTACATTTTGTGTTTTTGTGGAACAAGCATTACAAACGAAAATGATAACAAGCTGTTACTGTTAAAAAGAAGCCGCATTCCTTAGTGTTACCTTCCTCGCCTTCCAAACGTTTATTTTGTCATTCATTGTCGTTTTCAAGTCGAGGTGACAAACCAAGATTAAATGGCCAGAAATGAAAAGTAAATAAATACACTTTTGGTATGGTGTAGCTATCCAAGCTTTGTACTCTGTCTATCTGGCGAATAAAAAGCCAATCTTTCCCAAGTGGCAGTGTTGAGAAGTTAATTTCACTACTTGGATGACAGGAATGCTCTAATGTTGCATATAGTGTTGCCAACTTCAAAAACGAGAAAGCACTAATAAATTCTTACTCAAATACACCAGAACCAAAACTTCAGAACAATAAACGAGCACTCATTTTTACATTTTTACTTTACTCTCTTCTTCGAAGTCATACTTTTCAATAACAATACAGATTTTTGCAATGTCCTTCTACTTGGAGGTTGCAGCTACAGTGAACTGTAGCTTTGAATCTTTTTATTTTTGCCCATGTCCTTCGGTAAATCGTAATTTTCCTTTATTATTAAAAACAAATTTGGTTGATAAAATAGTGCAGTGTTTCTGATTTCAACCCAGTTTAAATAGCATTTACTTGGTTAAAAACTCTCTCTTCTCTTGCATTAGAGTGTGTAAGAAAAAGGATGAACAGGGCTATTTTTACTTCATCAAAAGTGTTTTCCTGCTGTCATCTCTCTATACACAACTTTGAGTCTAAATTTGACGGGATCCTGCACGAAAAATTATGGCATTTCAATAATAGGACGGTCAAATGGTTTTAGACACATTTCTGGAGAAAATAGTGACATATTCTGAAGAACGTAAAAATCATGCGTCACTTGTCTAATCAATTCCATAAGGAATTGAATACACCTCGCTAATGTGCACGAATGGTGCTTGAAGAACATTTTGTTTCGAATTCACCCAGTGTTCTGAGATTAATGATCTAAAATATGAAATTTCACATTATTATGCTCCATACTCTGACGTAACAAGATTCAACCGCATTCAAAGCTTAGCTGCTTATTGTTATACCGGTTATCATATCCTGTACTCAGAATTCAGTCAGGGAAACTGCTTCAAATTAGTCATAATGCAATGCAAATGTGCCCCAAGACGGTGTACTGTGATTCCACTAGAGAGGCGACCTCAGGAGTTTCCCATTGCAATCAATCAAATGACTATGCTGTGTTTTTTCTTCATCTTTTAAGTTAAGTTTGCGCTATGGCACTATTGATATAAATTTGGTACCATATAACTTTAAAAAAACACTCAAGAAGCACCAAATTGGCAACACTGGTTACATAGCCACCTGCAGTCCTGCACAGTGCTACTCTCGAAGCAAAGTCAAGCTTGTCAGACGGGGCGTGGTAGGATCCAGTGACAGCAGTCCGGCTGCAGGTGTTGACTTAAGGAGCAATATCCGGGCGTGACTTTCTACGACCGTATCTATTATCTGTTCGCACTGCGGGCGGGGCAGTGCACTCTACCGTCACATTCATCTCTCTGCAGGTGACAAACGACTTCATCATTCTCCCGCGACACTCCAACTTTTACATCCAAAGTTCGTCAGTAGAAAAACATTTCTAGAAGCGTCCAAATGTCATCAAAAATGGGACTCTTCAAAAAGATAGCAATCTACATGCTTGACATAGAAATAGTTCTAAGATTCTGGGAAGAAACGTACAATTGCCTCACAGTTTGAGTTCCAGGAGAGGAAGAAGTGTGTTACTAAGCATCACAGTTTTTTAATATAACACGACATAAATTTGTTTCAAGTTATTATGGCAATCAACGTGTTTATTTGAGAGTCACTTCTCCAGAATTTTTAACAGTATTTTTCTAAAGAACTGTCTCTTTCTGTTGCACACATTCAGCCACAAACTGTCAATTCCAGCTATTACGGTTTTAGGATCTTGCGATCTGTATACAATAAAAGCAAATAGTTTAGTCGGTCGTGGTGGTGCAGTGGTAACCATACTTGCCTTCTAAATCCAAGATCGCGGGTTCGATCCTGGCTAGGACCGATGGATTTTTTCGGGCGTAAAAATCCTAAGTATGGCTTCCTACGGAAGGGAAGTGAAACCGTGGGTCCCGTGTCGTACATTTACGGCACGAAAAAGAACCTCAAGCCTGAAAGAGAGGCCTCTGAGCAAAATTTGTCGGCCGTTTCACACCCTGAATTGAATGGGGCGCTGATGACCTGAGATGTTAAAGAGCACCCATTAAAAAAACCGGACTAAAAACTTGGATAAGGCAAAAACACCAAATAAGGTAGCAAACCTTTCAGGAAACATCTGGTAAAGTGACACTTTGTAAAGATGAGCCCATTTGCAAAATGTGTAAACAGAATGAGGAGACTGCCTCGCATATCCTGTTATTCCTGATAAGAAAGAAACTTACATTTCCCTTACTAGGGAAGACTTGGGAACCAAATACTGCACTTGTTCAAGGAACAGATTGTGGAAAATGAAGGCGTTTCTTCCTATGGGGTTGCACTGTTAGGCTCACATACGGGAGGTCGACACTTCATTGTAAATAACATTTATTAATTGTATTCTAGACAACGAATGATTTTATTTACTGCTCACGTGGAAATGGCACTATCTTCTGATGTGGAAGGGTAAGTTATTATTTAATCTTATGGCTTCGTAGGGAACATCAGAAGAACACCCAGACTAATGGGAGGTTTTTCCTTCGTGGGACCGAATTATGAGCATTTGGCCACAGTTGACCGAGCTCTGCAGTTCTTGTCTCGTTCCCACGCTTGAAAACCGGCCGGGGAGCCGGGGAGGAGGTCAGAAATGTACAACGGTTCTTGCGTGTTGTGTGACAGTGTATTAAGTATTTATTAGGCGGTGTAATTAAGTGCATTAATTACATTAATATGACTCAATTCAGTTATTACATTCCCCAAAGAGTATTTATATTTCGTGCGTGCATGCAAAACGACTCGTGATGTACGGAAATTGTTTCAAGAGAGACTCCCTGTTATTCAACTTCCAAGTCGAAGTTCGGTTCACATATTTGTAAATAAATTTCGTAACTCCGGAGCATTGTTAATAAAAATCTCATACAGCCACGTACAGTACTCAAGAAGAAACGTTAGGACAACATTGGACATGCTCTGGAACGTTCCCTTCAACGTCCTTCTCAGCAAATAGGACTAAGTAAGTAAACTGCGGACTTTCTGACTGTTCACCGCGGTACTAACTTGAACCGACCGGTCATTACGCTTGGAGCGGTTCCGCTAAGGAAAAATCACCAATAGTACATAGTGATTTATACAGAACTAACTCATTTTTTTCTTTATTTTTTCGACTGAAAATTCAGTTAATGTCCCGAGATTAACGTCAAATTAAGCCGGATATTTGGGAGCTTTGAGTTCTGGTTACGTGATCTGTTTATTTTTTATTCCTTTTGTTGGCTTTTATGTGTGGCAGTGCTTTCGATATTTTGTTGCAGTCGCTGTGAAAATGCAATATACATTAAATCAACACCCTCTTTCTTGTGAACTTATATTGGATTAAGAATTCAATTACAGCTACTCGAAGGGCATATCGGAGGGAATTTGGTATTTGCAATCTCTTCGAAAGAAACACAATACTGGTAGTGATAAGCAACTGGATCCCTGGTGAGTGAAAAAGGCAAACATCGTTCATCTAGTCTGCCGTGGACGTCCGGGCACGACTGAAGCGATCTCTCCGTAAGTCATTAAGACGCTGTCGCAGCAGACCGGGGTACACCTACTCAGTGTGTCAAAGAGCTGCGAAAAGTATTCACCTAAAACCATATTACAGTTGTCCTTCAGTTACAGGAACCAGTTAAGGATAAAAGATTGAAGTATTGTCGTTGGTTTCAGCTGTTCATTATGCAAAATCCTGGCATATTGTCCATCACATGGTTCACAGATGAAGCAGGTTCCATTCATGAGGCCATGTGAACTCTCAGAACTCAGGCTATCGGGCTGTTCAAAATCCACATGTCATTCATGAAGCACCTATGCACCCAGTACAAGGGGCTTTAGTGCACAATATCCGCACAGAGAACAGTGGGACCATTTTTGAACGCTACTTAGTACCGCTGGCTTTTCAAGAAGTTTGTTGAGCTTCTGGACGATGTAGAGCTGGATCATGGATATCTTCAACAAGATGGCGCTACATACCATACATGAAACCGATCCATGGCGCTAATTTAAAGTTTCTTTGACGACCTAATACTCTACAAGAACCTGTGGCCACTGATATATCCTGATTTGACAACACTGGACTTCTTCTGTGGGATTACTTAAAAGACAGAGTTTACACCACACACCCCAGACGTTGGACGATCTGAAGTACAACACACAGGAGATTAATGGTACTGACAACACAGCCCTCCAAGGGACCATTAACATGTAACGACGTGTTGACTTATGCCTTAGACAGGAGTGAGGACATTTTCAACATTTTTATAGAGGTTAATACACTCCCAAATATAATCTACATTTGAGATACAATAATTTGTGGTTAGCATCATTCGTTTTGAAATAAGTAAATAAAGAAATGTGTTAGTTCTATGTAAATCACTCTGTATAATGGATGTGTATGCATATAAGGAGAAGGTGGACTGTTTTTCAGATTTCACTTCTATTTGGGAGCTCTTAAATCTTGTAAATTATGCGCGACTGGTGTACACTGACTGGAATCTGATAGAATTCCCCTGCGAGGTTTCAAGTTCAATAGGTTACCTGGGGGATTATCTTCTCACAGAATTTCTCCAGCACGTAATGGCCGGAGCGTATAATTTATCTACAGCGATATATCTGAAAAGCGATTCTAAATGTTTCCTTTCATGGACCAAGCATTCATACGCCTGGAGGCATCATACACCTGCACAAGCCTTTTGCGCACTCTCAGCTACTTGTTCCATTGTTCATCCACAGTACTATTTCTTATTGAAGATTCAATTGTCTCTGCGTTATCACCACTTTCTACAGCATTTAACTTTACATATGAATAATGCTGTAATTAGAAGGAAAGTACACATCAATGAGCCCACACAGTCACTGCTGATTTTCTGATATTTAGTAATAGCACAAAGTTTATGATGGAGGTTGTGTATAGCTAACCTTAGGCACCCAGAAGCAAAATTCCTTTTCTATCTAGATGAATATATTTAAGAGTCAGACAGAAATGTACTTGTTTCCGTACATTGGTGTCGATAGGGGCAGTTTTATTTTGGCTTCTGCTGCCTATATTAAGGTTTAAAACGAAATTTTTTTTTAAAAAAATTTTATCGAAATGAAAAATGTTTCACTTAAGCTCTTTAAATAGCAGAACCTTCATCAGTGAAAGGAACGCGTGGTTACCTCGGACATACGAATACCAGGAAAATATATATGAAGAGAGAAGTAATGTAGTTTTGAGTAGTCCTGGCGAATGACCTTTTATCGATCTGCGCGAGACAATTATAGGAAATTTGGGGTGAGGGTAACTTCTCAGCTGCATAAATGTAACATACAATTGCAGGCGAGAAAAATGAGAGGGGTACATACAATGTAACAAACCGTCTCTACAATGTGTTCTGTATGGAAGTAAGAGAGATACTAATCTGATTTCCCTATAGACGAATAAACAAAAAAATGAACTCGACCAGAAACCACTGCGCTTCGCCAGAACTGTTCAAAACTACTTTACTTTGTCTAGATCAACATTTCTATGAGTTCTGGAAGGTAAATGTTCTGTTGTAATGAGTCTATCTGAATTAACTTGTTTTAAATATGCTCCAATCACGTCAGTGGAAATAGAACTTTTTCCATGATGAAAAATGTTCTCTCTGACAAGCGGTTGACTAATACAGTTGATAACTTGAAAAAAAAAAAAAAATCTTGTTGTTTGTAACCAAGAAAAGTAAACTTAAGTACTTTAATTATATGATAAAGAAATTGTTAAGTATCTGAAATGCATATTTTCATTAATAATGAGTGATATTATTTTCTGTTTTCACTTTTAATAAATGTCTGTTTTAATTATATTACCGCCTATTTTTAGTATTTTAAGTGTCTTTTTTCCTGCCTATTTTAACAAAAATTGCCTCAACTTCTACGCTCTGCTTATAACATTTTTATTTTTTTATTGTCTAATTTAGTTTCTATCCTGACGCATGTATTGTAGGAGTTCTGGTCTACCTGCTCGTTATTGTTAAGTAGAACAAGACTATTGCTGCATTTGCCCTTTGGCGGGTAATGTTCTTGATTTTTATGCACGTCTTTAATAACTGCTGCAGGTCTCTCCTATAAAGAGTTCTCATTGCGCTATGCAATTGGAAATTGATTTTGCCGATGAGAAGTTGCTGCGTAATGATCTCGCCACCTGCTGAGGGAAATCTATCACGTGATCAGAACTCGTAGCGCGCATTTTTTGCTTCTTTCGTTATTTAAAAGTTATAAATAGTAGTTAATATTATACTCACCATCATAACAGATGCTCCAATTGACTGCACACCATCCTGAGAGGCCTGAATCCTTTTGAAAAGATTTTGAAACACTCGCCACAATTCATCCTCCTGGATATTTTGTTTGAGGGCGTTCACGGGTTCTATTTCAAGTACAGCAGAAAAGTTTTATAGATGAAAATGCATCAGCCGACAGATATCCAACCTTCTATTCGAGGAGAAGTTTCTAATCGGTAGCCTATTTAATCAAGCTCCTACTTTGTTAAAACCCTTTTATTTTATCTCGGCTTCTTGTCAATGAAAACGCCTTGGGTTCGAACTTTGTCACCGATTTGAAAGTTGCATTTCCCAACATTTTCCCGAAGCTCTTTCCTAAAGGATTTGTATTTACACAACAATCATAAGTAAATAATTTTTATTCTAGCGTATATCTTACTATCGGCATACGTCACAACACACAAATACACTGTAGAAAGGCTAACACGTGCCTACAGAAATACAACTGGAACAGATGCAATGATAAACATGACTAAGCAAGCTCAATTGCCTGCATCAGAAAAAAAGTATCTCTAGTCTTACCGTGAATCACGCGTTTACTGCGTGAAGATTTTAATTTTTTGAATAGCATTCAACGCCCGTTTTTACTATTATGGCATCATAGGCAGTGGGAACTGATGATACATGAGATGAAATGATAAATTGGGAAAGGAGTTTTTTTTAAAGGAAGGAAGCGTACCAGGCCTAAGTTTAGGGTACCGGTATTTGCCAATAATGAGGACCGGGGAAGACATCAGTCATAGAGGCTGATCCTGGCGGGAATCGAACCACAGACCTCCCGCTCACGATTCCATATTTCACTGAAGATGAACCAGTTTACACTAGTGTAAACTATTTCCGATTGCGTAGAGGAATGAGCGCACGGTATAGTGTTATAATCAAAGTAGAAAACAGGCTATTGTTAAAATATTTGGGAGTAAAATGCGAACATTGTCCAAGAAGGTAGAGGTAAATGTTGGAAATATTTTTAGTTTTAAGCTTTTTAAGGAAATTCTTAACAAATATCTGCGCCGGTCGTGAAAGATGGAAATGTACCGTCGCGTTTGTTAGTTTACATGTTCTTACATTTGCACTATGTCTGCACAAGTTAACAGATGATTAAAACGTTATTTGTGTGCTTTCAGTTACCTGTGGATTTGTACAATCAAGCATTTTATTTATCAATATCTCGCCTCAATGATTATGGTACCTAAGTTTGAAATCTTATTTATTAACTCAAGCTTGTGCTTGTTTCCTTGCGAAAAATTACTTACACTAAAACGTAATTAATAAAACAACTTGTTCGTCCGTTGGAGGTTAATCATCTGAAAGAAAATTTAAAATTCACATCACAGTTGAGTAATTTAAATTAACTTACATTAATAATGCTGTAGAAAGTTACGAAAAAAAACCCACTTAGTTTACTCAAAATTAGGTTCTGGTCTACGCAGAATTCTCTGACAAAATGTGTAATGTAGAATGATACAAAACAAAGTAAACGCTTAACTATTTCGGTTACTCAAATTATTTGATGCAGTATATAGAACCAAACCATTTTCAAAAGTATCTGACAGAATTTACAGAACAAAGTAAATGCCGAAATTAAAAAATTCCGATACAAAACTAACCCACATACCGTACAAGAAACCCAAAGATTAATTTTCGTTAGGAAATTGTCCGGATTTCTTAAAATGAACTACAACAGGTGATGATTAATTTCCTAAGGAAGTGTCAAAATGTGTGGAGAATGAAAGCGGGCAGTTTCAATACTTCATTTGATAATTTGGCATGTAATGAGCATCTTAAATTGGTTTGTGTATTGAATGACTTTACCCTCCCACTAATAACCGAGATTCGACTGGTCCCTAACCGGCTAACCAGCGGCGCGTTCGCCCTTAGGTAAAACACTTCGGAAGAAAACTAAACTGATCGCACGGTAGCTCTTATAGGTAAGCAGGTCCTCCTTTCGCTTCCCCTCACCTCCCTCGGTCAACCAAGTGCTCTACAGATAATAAATACATTTTTTTTATTTTGTGCATAAAAACGTATTAAAATAATTATAGGAAATTAAACGTTGATTTTTTAAGGAGGTAGCAAAAAACCAGCAACCTCTTAGAGAAGTGACACCTGTGGCAGCGTTACAAAAAGCATTGTGACTCTTAAATCTTCAGAGTTTTAAAATGCAGAGCAGAGCGCGCCAAGTTGTCTAACTAGAAGCTGGAAGAAGACAACTAACCCGAACTACTACGCCAGGTGAGTTGATAAGGGAATGCAAACACTTGCGTAAAACCTGTACCGGCGTTCTTTTGTCTAGCAGCAGTACAGCAAACAGAACTACAGAAGTGCAGGAACACGATCGAATAAATTTAAAGTAATGGTAAGGCATTGTTCCCTAGCGCCGGTGGTCTGAAAGCAGCAACCTTTACTCGTTTCAAAATCAAAGTCAAAGACTTCAAAAGAGCATTTCCCAAAGCGCTTCTTATTCATTTATATACGAAAGCTGACCCGGTTGTTTCTACTTCGAATATGTAGCACATAAGGAGGGACTATTAAATATTGTTGATAATACGGTGGTTGACACTGTAGTATAAATTTATATATTGTTGGGCACGTTTACATATTTGAACAAGGGGGAGGGGGAGAGAGTGTATAAATCGTACAAATTTTGAAGTTAATGATGAAACTGTGTTATTTAGTGCGTTGTTTCATATCAATGTTTTTGGTTAAGGAGGATATTTTCCCTGTGCAATTTTTCATAACCCTATTATTGTATAAGATGGTGTGGGTTAGCAATGGAGAGACATATCCGAAAGAAGGTATGAAGCGGGTTTGGATTGAGATGATGAGAACTTTAATGAATGGTGTGAGCAGGAAGTTATAACATGCTTCGACTTATTTGCATGTTGCTGCTCTTAAACACACAAACTTATTTATTTATTTATTTATTTGGTTCGCTGCAGTTACCCGGATTATTGCACTGGTTTATAGTTGGAAGTAAATCAACAGTAGTGTGTTGGTTTTTTATTAAATGAATATTGATTTAGTGAAAGCACGCCGGAACTTGAGTAATAGAAAGTGTTTAGTACAACATGAGTTGCTCTTTTATGCCTTAATTATGGCAGTACACCGTATAATGCCATGTTTACATTTCCTAAGTATCAGTAATTAATTTCGAAAAGAGTGTACGCCGTGCAAATATTGAAGTTAATGATGAAACTGTAGTGTGTATTAAACATTGCGTGTTAAAATTTGTGGTTAGGGAGGATATTTTCTCTGTGTAATCTTTGACAGTGAGGGTTAGCAATGAAAGAAAAGATCCGAAAGAACGTATGAATCGGGTTTCGAGTGATATGGAGAGTTTCAATGAATGGTATGAGTAGAATGTTATGTTTTGGTTCCTTTGCAAATTAGGTTAAGAAACGACATATATACCCATTTATTACTATTGCCAAGGAAAACTATGATAGAAGTTAAAAATATTATGCTGCTCCATCTATGTCGATTAGTTTTAAGGTATCCAGTAATTTAGAAGTTATTTTTGTCGGAATTCCTGTTTGCTCTTCTAATTCCACAAGTGTCCAGCGCCTATCATTGCGTAAGTACTGTTCCATAATCCGTACATTCTTGTCCGCGGACACAGGACATCCACTGCGCGGCAGATCGGCAGTCGACATTCTGTCCCGTTTAAAGGCCCTGTTCACCTCGTCACTGTTTGATAGGGCACGGCACGCGCACCCCGTGCTTCCCGTAGCTCTGTGTGGCATTCTTGTGCATTCCTGCCGCGGAGAAATTAATGTTATTTTCACATGCCTTGTTCACTCTTCGTAACCTCACCTGATTCCTGATCACTGTCGCGCGCCACGTGAACTTTGCGGCGTGCTGAGACACGTATACACCATCTCGTTGCTTCATTAGAAAGTACATTTCATCCACGCACTTTCAATCGTATATCTTAGATTTTTCGAGTTTGCGAGGAAAAAAAGAAATAGTTGACATGACTTATACTTTGTATTATAGTTGTGAAACTCCTTCCTATGCAAGGAAGGATTCCAAAACGTTTCAAGTAAGAGAATACGAGATGTGTTTTGTATTACCCAAGCTAGCGGCTATACCTTATTTTATTAACTACGTCACATCTTTCAGCATAATTGTTTGGGGCGTATCTGATGTTAATTATTATTTACTATAATCTACACTTGTATTAATTAGACTTGCAAGCTGCAACACATCTGAAATAAATGACATTTTTATTATTAGCATAACCTATAAGTAATCATAGCAAATGATCTCTTCACCTAATTTACAAGCAGCCCTGCAGAGCAGACCGCCTCACGTTATTTTATGGCTTGTGGTGTAGAGGGCGGTGGCTCGTTAACGTTGGCAGCGTTGACGTTACGTTTGCGTTTGTTGAAGCTAGACTTTGGCAATGATCAGCTCATGGCTCCTTGCGGCCTAGTGTGCAAGCATTGATCATAATTTAATACTATGAAACTGTATTTGATAAACTTGAAAGAATTTAAACGCAATGTCAACGAACGTTCATCGTAATCCTGTCCTAAGTGCTCAGTTAACTGTAAAACAAACTGGTGATTTCCATTGACGAAAGAATTTAAGAAACGGTAGGTTGAGGCGTTAAACGTTTTTGGTACCTTCTACAGCAAAATAAATTCCGTCACGGATGATGGAATAAATTACCAAAGCATCATCGCTGAATCCTTGCACAAATATTCTCTGAAAGCCTTGGCCTCCTTTTACTTAGATACCCAGTGTTCTTACTGACTGCTTTCAGCTCAATTTTTTCCACTTTACCTCTCAAGGCTCATTAATTAATTTGCCTAATCCGGGAATTTTCTACTACTGTTCTCTTTGGGCTTCTCATGCATTTGTTAATTAAATACTCGAACCGCAGGTATATACTAGATCAACTTGTTTCAATTATTTCTTGATTTCCTATGCGACACAACTCATCGAGTGCAGGTGTACTTAAATCATTTCGCAAGAACAGTGCCCACACTGCTCAATGTCCATTAACATTTACAAGTTGTAAACGTATAATTAGAAATTAAGGTTAACAAAATTGTTAATCAAGTAACAAATTAGCTAAATATTAAAATATTATTGACATAGGCATAATTCGAATTATCTATAGAAAACTATTCTTATCAGTCGTGTTATTAGATGTCACGTTAATCTGGACCATCTTTAACCTCAGTCAAAGTCGGACAAAAGAATAATCTAAATAACCGAGAGTCAAGTTAATTCATACACCATCTAATAAAAAGTTTAAACGACGTTGAAAGTGTTTCTGCATATTTCTTCTCAAGATGGTAGTTTCAATCCCGGCCAGGAACGAGAGATTTTTTCGGGAGTAAAAATCCTAAGTATTAATACACTATTTATAAGCTGCCACCCCCATATTTAATTAGAGTAATTATAGTAAGTAATTTTGTGTACCTTCTTTGTTATAGTCATGGGTGTAATGTCATTTTATTTCCTATACAAGTGTTGAATTATTTGTGTAAATTGTTATTTTCTTGCCAGGGTGCAGAAAGCTATCCCAGCCATAAAATCTGATCTGGAAGTTTCTGTTGCCTATTGTAAAAATATTTGTAAAGATGACCGAAGCAAAACGATGTTTTCTGGAAAGTTTTCTAAAGGAGAATCCTCGAGTAAGATGTTTATTTGTATACTGTTGGAGAATTGTAAAGCAAGGTAGACATAATAAAACATATGACCACCTACAGGGATGAAAAGACAGGCTGATCACATTTTCAAGGGAAGAAGCTAGCAGCTTGAGTTAATATATCCATGTAAAAAGTCACATAGGCCACGTTTCTTTAGTCTTGTAATTGTGCGGCCCGCAGTCAGTTTTCGCAAGGGTATTCAGCGGGGCAATATTAGTGGAAGGGCTTTCTCAGTTCAGTTCAGTTCAGTTCAGTTAGTGGAAAACTGTAGTCTGTTTTGGAAGAGTATTAAGTGGAAGAGCTTTATTAGTTGAGTTCAGTTGGGTCTCAGGATTAGTTGATTTCAGGATCAGTCTTTATCAAATTAAGAAACGTCAGAGTGATCGTCATAGTTAGTGCGAAAGTGGCACATATTCTCCAGATAATAACGGCAGTACATTTTATGTGGAATAGTTTATGAACAATAAAACAATTGTGTTTTATCTTCCATAACGGGAAATCTTATCAATCTTAATATACTCCTTCCCCTATAGTGTCAGGATCATAAAAGTATCCAGCTTCAGAGTCTCAACAGCCGTGGCAAAATATAAGTCAGTGGAAACCAATTGTCGGAGAGGAAGAAATTATCATTTACCCCTGAGATGCCATATAACCTATCATATAAAATTTACTTTTTCCAAATCTTACCACCATCCACTACATATTTAATTATTTCCTTACCGCTTCATTAATACCGCTGCACTATGGCTTCCTTCGGAAGGGAAGTAAAGCCGTGGGCCTATATCGTAGATTTAGGCACGTAAAAGAACCTCAAGCCTGAAACAAGAGGTCTCTGAGCCACATTTATTGCCCGTATCACGCCTTGAATTGAATGTGACGCTGATGACCTGAGAGGTTAAAGAAAATCCGTAAATAAACCAAATAAAATTTCTTACGCAAGTAGTGTTGACTTTCACAAGTTCTTTCCTGATATTTGGGATGAAATAGGTCGTCCTTTACCCTCATACCGTTGTATAGACACCATTATAGAAAACAACCACATTCTTTTCGAAAGTTTGCAACCATTTTGTTGTAGTCTATAATTTCGCACTAAAAATTCTCTCGCTACTATGCAATAATAACTGCAATCCACTTATTCGTGCAACGGCCTTGCACAGCTGCAATCTGGAACACTCTGGCCCAGTTATAGATTGGGGCATGCCAAGGGGCAAAGTTGGCGATAATGCTAGCCACGGCCCGTTAGGAGATGAAAGCCTGGGGTGTGGTTTCGCTTCGCTGAACTGCGCGTGAAGAATTGGTTGGCTTTTATTGCTCACGTAGGTAACGGCCACAGGGGTCGAACTACACCCACTGGGAAAGGCGGTCAGTTCGATGATGATGGTGATGTCTTGGGATGGTAATTATTATGTTGTCATTGTTCTGGTTTATGAGTCACGATGTGTTGTGAAAGCAGGGTGGTGTATTTCTAAAGACCTCCAGATTAGTGGAGGTTTACTCACCTGGCCCTATTTCAGAAAAATCTGTTCTAATATATACAAGTGTGTTAATAAAGTCCTTGTAAAGTATGGTCTTATAAATTGTTCCACGAAAGAAGTCCAACACTGGTTAAGTATTAGTAAAAAGTTACAGGTGACGTCATATTTAGAGCAAGATGGAGGAGCAGCTGTTGCCATACCTTGAATTAGGTTATGTCCACTCCTTAGGGAATTTTAATATACAGAGCGGATTATTGTCAATCCTGATAAATGGGTGTTGTATTTTTCACAGTTATAATGCTAATTTAAATACTTTATTATGCATTTATCGATAATGAAGCGTTACAATTCACTTTGAGACGACGGTTCCTTATAACTAAATTTAGGAGCATACTTTCAGTAGCCGAGAGATGGTAGAAGAATCGAGCTTCCCGATTGCTCTCGATAACTAATTTTATTAGTCTATTTATATTGATTACAATCACGTTCTCATTATAAGCACAAAAAACCGATAAAATTGTGCCAAAAAGAGATAATTTAAAAAGAGAATGAAGAAGAAAAAGAAATTACTTTCGTGGCATGTAGCAATAACCTTAAAAACAATTAACTAAGATGTTGAACTGAAATGTGTATTTGAAACAGGAAACGTCAATATCAGTCATAAGCCGTACTTAATTGCGCTTAACTAACTTTGTCATTGTACACAAATATTTATCTATTCTTTCTTTATGTAATTCCTACTCATTATTGCCATCACTTTCGCTAATATATAGCACATTTGAGTGAACTTACTCCCAGATTTATTAAAAAAGATAATACATTTTGTGCTAGGATTTGAAGTTATCAATATTCTTACACTTGTAGGGAAATTTATACAAATTCCCAATGTTCGACTAATATTTATGTCCGTGGAAAAGAATAACGAAAAATGCACTTGTACACTTGTAAGTATAGAGTTGTAACGCACGTAAAAGTCTGTTCTTTGTGGAACAGAATTTTACTAATAACAGTCCATGTACTTGTAATGTATTATACCTTACTTTAGTGGAACAGGGCCCTATATAACTTTTTATTTATAATCTAAGTTGTAAAACGTCTCTAGCAATCGTTAATGACATTGCTTGCTAGCATCTTCTTGGTGCAATTCTTTGTTTTGTGAACATCTTTCCTATATTATTCAGTTTCATGTCACTGTTAGACTTGTTTCTGTTAGTGCATTCTTTCTGTACATAATCCTATGCCTCATTCTCTTTATCTCCGAAATGTTTACATTCCATAGAGCCAATTACAACGCCACTTTTTGATTCCTATTTAACTGGCTAGAAAACACCATGAACAAGAGAAAGTTTTGCAATTATGGTCATCTAAGTAACCTACAAGTTTCATGGATTCGTTTCAGCAGATTTAAGTAAATTTGGGTTCTTGGAACTCATTTTAACAAAGCCTTTCAGTGGAATACTTTGACATGACCGCCTCTGGAATAAATTACTGCACTGGTTTCAAGGAATTGCTCTCGAATAAAAAACAGGACAGGAAGAAGTTGGTGCCTAGGCGTCAGAGAGCACCACTTTGCTGTAGCAGATAGGTTAATGCCTTGGTCAGCTACGTGCTTGGAGAAGCCGTCATGTGTAGGAATATATGGCCTGCAGCTGTATTAAATGAATTCGTGAATCCAAAGACCGGTAGAGCATTTACATGCAGGGCGGTGCGTGTGTTTACACTAACGACAAGCTTATGATTTATATGGCCTGAGAAGTAAGTAACATAAATTCCATAGAAGCAGGGAAGTAAAAGAGCACCATGACAACAATGAACACTCTTATGAATACTGCAAACCATACTTGCCGTATCCAGTGCTGGGGGTGCGAGGCAGAATAAACGGAAAAGTCTTCCATGTTTACTCTGTCTCTTAGTTCAGCATTTTTTAAAAATATTTTATTTATTGTAACTTTGACTGCAGGTCAATTTCGTTATTTCGTTCTCATCTGCTTTACGTATTAGGCTATATAGGCCTGTTGAAAAGAATGATCCAATCATATCTTTTTCGACCGACCTAATTCTTTTTCTGGACGGTTTATATTTTAAATTTTGTTGTTATTACTACTGCCGTGGTATCATTCATTCGCTATAAATGTCGATCCTGGTAGTGTAGTGGTAACCATAATTGCCTACTAAACCCAAGGTCGTGTGTTCAATCCCGGCCAGGATCGACGGATTTATTCTAGTGTAAAAATCCTAAGTATGGCTTCCTTCGGGTTCTATGTCGTAGATTTACGGCATGTAAAAGAATCTCGAGCCTGAAAGAAGAGGCACCTGAGCTCAATTTATCGGCCGTTTCACACCCTAAATTGAATGGGACGCTGATGACGTGAGATGTTAAAGAACGTCCATAAATAAACCAAATCAACAAATCGCTATAAATGAGCCCATTATTCCCCTATTATGTAATTTATATTCACAAATTTTAAATTTCTATCTTATTCGGTTCTTGATATAACTTTCATATTCCCAAGAAATTTTATTTCTGTTGTTTCGTATCTTATTTCATTTTGTACTTAAAAGATTCTGAAACTCTGCTACTATAAACAAATAGGGAGCACAATTGTTTTATATAATATTATTTTTCATATTGTTGCATTTAAATTTCTATTAATAGTACTTTTGTTTTAATTTATGAATATTTTTACGTATATTATTATAAGAATTATAGGATATTTAACAGCCAAGAAAATTAAAATATGTTAGTTTATATTCAATAACAATCTTACGTTTTTTATAAAAAAAGCCACGGAAGGACATAACTTATATTTTCTTTCCAATTCCAACAATGCTCATTCTTTCACTTTCAGCAATTATAATCTGATCGTCGGCGAATAATATAGAAAATAATTTATTAATTCCACGTCCTCCAAAACTACCGAGTAACTTTGCATTCTCATAGAGTTTCGTCGATGTAAAAATTAAAAAAACAGGTGACACTACATCTTTGGCTTCCTGCTATTTACTGTTCTACATTTTGAATTTATTTTATCTACGAATTTATTTTAATCTTTGTTTCTTTATATAAACATTTAAATTGCTGAATTAAATGAAATATAACTTATATTTAAAACAACCCTTATTTTATCTAAACTACACTATTAAAACCTTAATAAAAGGTGTAAATAAATTACTGTATGCGTTTGTTTATTAAATTCTCAATGTTTTTGAATTAATTTATTTAGGTAAAAATATTGTTTGTATAAATTCGGTCGTTACAAATATTTTCTCCAAACTTTTGTAATCTTTTAGTAATTATCTTTGTACATGTTATATATGCTGCTAAGAAGACAAATATTCTAATCTCTATATTCTTTTAAATTGCATGCATAAAGAGCATGTGTACCATTCCTTGGATATTAGCTTCTTAAACTATCAATTGTTCAATAATTTAATAAATCTATTTTCATTATAGAAAACGTCGATTTTCATGAATATGACGTTGAAAACGAGAGCAATATTTTAGGCCCTCTTTGCGATTGTGGAATGCTGGCATCGCATAAATCCAAAAAGATTGTAATAAACTGTCTAGAAACTATTTTAAAGCTCTAGCAATTGAATCTTATAGCCGGCTATCATTTCCAGCAGGATGTACCCCCATCCACAAGCCAAATTTTCTGAGAGAACTTAAATTACAACTTTGCCCTTTCGTCGGAATACAAGTCACTTTGACGCCACGTATTTGGACTCCAAAACGAGCTGGAAAGATCACAGGTAGGCAGCGCCCCAAGTGTATGTATACCTAAATTTTCAGAAGCAAACAAATAAATTTCAGAACAAAGCTTACATTATACAAAACCTTTATCGTAAGTTTTCTCATATACGCCATTGTAACTTGGATGAACATCCCAAAAACGGTGATAACCCCCTACAAACAATCCAAAACATATGTCTGCGAAGGCTTTGTCATGTCCCCATATACACCATACCTCGGGAGATATGAATCAAGCCCATAGCACCGCCACGGGTGACCGAGATCGTTAAGGCGCGCACTCGTGAGCAAGAGATCTGGTGTTCGAATCCCACCAGGACCGTTCTCCCTAACTGAGGCTTTTTCCAGGGTTTACTCAGTTCTCATAAATGGCAAATGCCGGGGAGGTACCCTAAACTTAGGCCTGGAACGCTTCCTTCCTAAAAATAAATCTTTTCCCAATTTATCATTTCATCTTATGTATCATCAGTGTTCATCACCTGTGGTGCCTCTGTGAGTTAAACACTATTCATACAAGCCCATAGCGGATTTTATCGAGCATAAAATTCTGGACGAAAATTCGGGCCGACCCGAACGTGGTAATCAGAAATATTGGCAGATGTGCACCATTACACCGGAAATATAACAGAATGAAAAAAATCCTTTAAATATGTAAATACTTTAAAACACTTTGTAAATAAAGGCAAACCGCCTTACCTCAACCCCTATTCATTACCCCCTCCCCTTCATCTATTTCTTTCACCTCTCTTCCCCTTCGCCGCGCTCTTCCTCCTGCTCTCTCACCCCATGCTCCTCTTTTTCTTGTGTATATTTGTAAATGTGCTAAACCCACACAAAACCAAAGTTAGGGTTGTGTGTGGGTTATTCTTACAAACCAAAGAAACTGCAGGTAATAAATATTGCAAAATGTAAATTAATGTAAATTACATCCTGAAAGGCCAGCACCTGTAGGGCTATAAGAAAATATTTCAAAATAAACAATGTCGAATCTTGCCAGTACCGTTCGAATGGCCTGTCAAGTTCCTAGTCTCTCATCAATACTCTATGCTGTATTATTTAGCTGTGTGTATCGCAGCAAATATACCTGACAACTGAAAGAATCTGTTAGGATGGCATTAATATAATCGTAAAATGGCGCCTTATCATTTAATATAGACAATGGTGGTGCTCACACATGAAATTCTGGATTTGTAGGCTAATATCAGCCATCTGACATGACATATTAGAAACACATGCACATCTGCACAAAAGTTTAAACGAAACTTTCGAACCAGTATGTACTTAGTGCGCTAACGTAGCAATATTTTCGTTTTGCCTATGACGTCGCATAATTTCTCAATATTTGTTGTGCAGATTTTTTTTTTCATTCTTTTGACACGCTGAGATTTTCTGTGTTATATTGATAATGTGTAATATCTTCTGAACATACCTGGGCAACAGTAACACTCAAAGGCCTGTTCGTAATTCTACTCGAGACCATATACTAATTTATTTAATGGTGTTCTCTAGAAGAAGAGGTAAGCGAAGAAGAACCTGTTTTGAAGACGAGATTTTAATGTTGAATGATGAAGAAAAGAGAGGAAAAAGAAACGCTGGTAATGAGAATTAATCATAAGAAAAAGGAAAGAAAGCTGGTGCAAAATACTCTCATTAAGAAAGAATGAAATTAAAATAGTATAAAGCTAGAAATGGTGCTGACAAATGAAGAAGAATGAGAAAACAGGAGATTGCTATAAAAATATTACAGCGAAAAATTAAAAATAAGAAGAGGGGAAAAAGTTAACTAATGATGCATTTTATATCGAAGATGAAGAACAAAGTCAGGTTTGGAAGGAAAAGGTTTCTAATTGGTAGACATCATAATGTGTCCATTTTAGAAAAAGTGTTTTGTGATCAAAAAAATTAACAAAGAAAAATTTACTTTTGAGTTTTCTTTGAACAAAAACACGCCGATCAAGTTAACGAGAGGATGGTTTATCATTATGATCATTTCGTTCAAGTACTTGGTCAAATAACCAGTTCAGATCAACATTTCCTGTTAACAACCCTGTAATGCAGTATATGTTTTGATTATAGTTCTTCGTAGCACCGGACAATTGATTTTTCTATAGGATAGGCTTAGGTAATGTAATATATGCAAAATAAGCCAGAAACAAAACTCTTTAATGTTGTAATAAAATTATTTCATGTTCAAAAGTGTGACATTGTCAATGATGCAAGTGACACATTAAATTATATAAAATATCTAAGCAAGTTTATTTTTTATGAATCAAACCTAAGTTTGGCATATATGAGTTGAATCTTCTGGTCCTTTTGCTGTACATATACTAAAAACAACCTCACTTAAAATTAATTTTTTACTTTTAATTAAACGTTTTATGTTCCTTTCTCTATAATCTTAGTAGGATACTAAGCCGTTCCGCAGCAATTGACAAAAAAGACTTAGAAATGGCTATCGTGAAGAGTTACCAACCTATAATATGGCCCCTCGTAAACTAAAATACGTTTGAGAAAGTTTAAGAATGAATTTAAAAAATGACAAGCTATAAGTTAATGGCATTTATTGTTAAAATAAAATAATTTCTCCATTTCATATTCCACAATAAAGCTAAAAATAGGGACAAAATATGTCTTAAATTTATATTGCCTGCATCTGGTCTTCTATTGGGCTTCAGCTCCTACAAAGAGAAGAGATGGATTGGGACCATGGCTAGTCTACACAGTAACAAAAACTCCATTAAAGACCCGTTCCATTTCTCGCGGACAGTGATTTGAAAAACTTGCGCAAAGCAGATTGAGTGTTAGATCTTATTATTGGTGATCAGCACACTAATATTACAAACAGTGGTGGTTCAAATAAGGAAATCTTTCAATTCGTTCAAAAAATGAACAATTCAAATTACTAATTTTGCTAGTTCCAGCCTTACAGCCTTTATAAACGCTTTGCCCCTGGCTCTTCGTTCATTCTAAAAAGCAGATCTTTTCTGTTTTGACTGTATGTGTCAATCTTATCAATTATTGCAAACACTTCAAAGGCTAATACGAATTTTGTGTGTCTAAATCTGTCATCTCTTGAACACAAAGTTGATTTTGCCTGGTATAATTTTGCTTTACATTTTTCTGTAGACTTCTGAACTACTGGAACTGCTAAAGTTTTGTATAACTTTTCTTGTGCCTCATCCGTTGCGTTTTTAGCAAATTCGGAAGGAATGTAGAGCCACGAAAGGATTTTTGAAAATTTTCTTCCAACCTCCACCAACCCTCCTTACCTAGGCACCAAAAATAATGATGAATAAAATGTGTATAATATGTGTGTGTGTGTTTGTTTCTGTTTGTCTGTTAACGATCTAGCGGCCGAAAATGTTGCTTTTTCTCACGAAACTCAGAATTTAATCTTGAATTAACAAAAAATTAATGGTGTTCAAAAACCAGCAAAATTGGACCAATAGAAGTGGGGATTAACTTAACGCGATGCATAGTTTATACAGTAACGAAACTAGACACATACAATTTATATAAAATAAGAAAAACAGTTTCTGAAAATCAGAGAATGAACCATTAGGAGTGACTTTGTTTTTTCTGAATGAAATTCGGCATATAGTATGAAGTAAAACAAGTAAAGTAGTTACTGAAAATTAACAAAATCAGACCATTAGTAGTGTGGATTTACCAGAAACTCAAAATTTAAAAATCATTCTAGCTGCCACAATTTTTCATATAACAGTGCGTTTCTCTACTGTCATCATTCCATACGCATTTCTTAAACATCTCTGAATGCTGGTGATGGTATTCATTAATTGCTCTGTGTTTAAAACGTTTAACATCAAGAAAGATTCCATTTTGAAATCTAACTGCAAGACTGTAGTGAAACTACAGTGAGGTTATTTAGGTTACGGGCTACCTGAACGCTACTACTGGAGTACTTTAACTGCGCAACTGGAAAAAGTCCGTCACATCAAGAGCTGCGAAATTAAGCGCATTTCTCAGCAAGTCACATTTGGGAAAGTTATTAAAGAGCGCTAAAGCAGAGGAATTGGTGCACTAGAGAGCTTTTTAAATTTCGGTTCTCAGGTGTACCCTACTCCTAATGACTGGATTTCCCTGATTTTCAGAAACTATTCTAGTTTTATTTGAATATGCAGCATATACAGAGTTTAGTTATGAAAAAAAAATTGGTACACTTAGAGCAATTTTTAAATTTTGGGATTCAAGTAAACTCTCATTCCTAATAATTTAACTTCATTGATTTTTTAATTTTATTTTAATGGCATATACTGGGTTTCACTGAGAAAAAAAATTGCGGCCGATAGAGCGATTTTTAAATTTTTGATCTAGATTAACCCCCACCTCCATGGCCCAATTATCAATTATGCTGGTTAACGAACTCGATAAATAATTTGTTAACTGAGTATTAGATTGACAAAAAATAAAAATAACGGCCGCTAGAGCGAATATATCATCGTCATTTTGGTGCCTAGTAGGTAGGATCCATGAAGATTTGAAGAACATTTAAAAAAATCTTTTCATAGGTACAACTACAATTACTACATTCCTTCGGAATTCCCTCAAGAATTTTAGGATCCCTGGGGCACGCGTATTTTTATTTTTATTAAAATTAAAGCATTAAATGATACTGTATTTAACACTAATAACAAAAATCACTAACCTGTGTTATAAGAAGTGTTGAAAATGATGCCCCTCAGTGTCAGTATATTGCTGGCATCTGCTTGGAAAAATCCCGCATTTCGCTAATGATGCGGTTAATAATGATAATTATTAATAGCCGTGTTTTATGAATAATGTCATTTATTTAATGTACTGCTACTTTCATTCTTTTTAATTAGCAATATAACTTTATACACCTAAAGCTAAACCACTGTTAAAATATGCCGATTTTTAACCACAGACTGGAAAGATTTTAGATTATACACCGTTTTTTGCTTTGTTTTGTTTTCCAGTTACCTATGTAAATCCGATATTTCCATTCCATACTAATAAGTGAGTGTATTATAATATACCAATTTTAAAACGTCCTTTTCTAGATGATTTGATAATGCTCTCAGCAAATACAACGGCAAGTCTAACTTTTTGCAAAGTATGTCTATATTCACTAAAGTTCTAGTTTTTATCACAGTAATATCACAAAAGGGTCTGAGATTAACGATAAATTCATTAAGTTCGTGAATTTATCTGCAAAACACAGACCTTAGAGTGATATTTATTAGGACTGTTTCACGAATAAAATAAGATTTTAAATATAATTCCCTCAAACTTAGCTTACAATAATGTAATAGTTGTACATCTGTATTATGAATACTAACCATACGGCAACAGACGAATGTCGATTGTCAGTAATGCCAATAGAGAAGAGCCAAATATGGATTTGCGGAATATTTCATAAATAGAATATGAATAAAAGTAACATAATATACATTTTAAATTCGCGCACGGATTATTAACAGTTGTATAAAATGTTGCACCTATCTATTCAGAAACCGTGGAACTGAAATAGACGAAAGTCGACCGTTACAATCGCTATGTTTACTAATGCCATCTGAGGAAATAAATAAATAAATAAATAAATAAATAAATAAATAAAAACAAAGATAACAATTTACCATTCTACATTTTTTTTTTTTTTTTTTTTTTTTTTTTTTTTTTTTTTTTTTTTTTTTTTTTTTGTTGTTACCCAACGAACTAAAAACACCGCTTTTACTGTTGGGGAATAGGAGAAAGGAAGCTAAGTGACCCACAACTGATATAGAAGCGTCGTGTGAAAATAGGTACTCCAGCTAGAGACTGTTAATCACAACCAGTAAAAAATATAGCATTCATTAAGTTTATAAACATGATAGAAAAATGAAGAATTAAATATATTTTTCGAACATGCCAAACAATACAAATAAACGGATTACCTAGCATAGTTTTTAGTGAGAAGCTGAAGGAACAGAGAAGGAGAGAGAGAGAGAGAAAGGAGCTGGGCGAAGAAGAGAAGAGAACAAAACAGAAGAGAGCTGTAGAGAGTGAAAAGAGGAGCAGAGGAGAAGAGGAGAGGAGAAGAAGAGAGAAGAGAGAGGAGAGAAGAAGTTAACAAAGGAGAATGAGAGAAGAGAAAGAAAAGAAGAATAGAATAAAATAGGAGTGCGGAGGAGAGGAGAGAAGAGAAGGGGAGAAGAAAAAGGAGAATTAAAAGAGAGGAGAAGGCGAAAAGAAAAGAGAGCTAAGGAGAGTGAGAAGGAAAGGAGAAAAGAGATGAGGATAAGAGATAAGAGAATAGAAAAGAAGAAGAGAGGAGAAAGGATTACAGAAAAGGAGAGTGAGAAGAAAAGAGAAGAGAAGGAAAAGAAGATAGCTAAGGAGAATGAAAAGAGTATAGTAAAAGGAGATATGAAGAGAAGGTTTTTCAGAATTTCATAACACAAACGCCCCAGATATTATTTCCTGACTACTATTTTTCCAACGTGACACGTACAATGCTCTACCCACTCTTGTTTGACACAGTTTTCAGAGATTTTTTAGTCCGTTCTCCCTGACTTATGTAACTTGGCTATGCACCACCCATGGCCATTGGTACATTACTCACGCCTGAGCCTGCTTATTGGCTGAAGTAAGAAAAGTGGACTGACCGGAGAGGTGGTTTAATATAACTTGCTGAAACATGATTCCAGCAATGGTGTTACATGTAGTCAGTCTCTCACCGGTGATTGATACACGATAAGTTAAAATAGAGCGGCTCTGTATATTTCTCAACTTGTGAGCGGTTTTTATGCTTAGCAATACCGCCACGTCAGGACTGGTAAATGTTGACGATAATTGATGTCCCGTTGTACTGGAGCAATAGCAAAAACCTCACTTCATACAACTTGACCGCTTTTTAATTGTACGCAGTTTATTTCCAGTGCCAGCAAGGCTCAAAAACACAAGATCGACGATGTAAAACCATAATTTTGTGCGAAGACCTTAATTAAAATGAGGTCTAAGACCAGAAGTGAGGTTATGTCTCCCACATATCTAACACAAGGGCATGATGTCATGTTCGAACGCTCAGGCTATTCACCATCCACCCACACCGCTCGAATTTGATTCCAATGGTGGGCCAAGAAGATTTCTTCATGACCTTTCCGTTTCCACGGCAATTCATTACTCCACCGTATTATTAATTTAATAATGCATGTTTGTATTTATTTATTCATCCCGGCAAGAGTTAAGGCCATTGGATCATCTTTTTCACTCTACCAAGCGAAAAAAAACAGCAAAAATACAGAGTACACTGTACAAAGTTATATCAAATACAGAAAAAAAAAAGCCAAATTAAAGATGAACACTGCATGTAAATATTACATCTTTTAATACGGTTAGAAAGTTAATGAAGATAATGTTTGAATTCCACACGTTCTTCAACACTTTTTCTCGAGTACATGGGGCAGGAAGGACAAGAAGGAGAAGACGAAGAAAAAGAAGAAGCTAACTGTTTTGATTCCTAGAATTAAGATGACTATTTCACTTATGCGACATCATTTTAAAATCGACCAATAAAACGAAATATAATTTTGAATTGTGACCAATCACTGCCCGATATCTACCGAAAAGTTTTATCAAATCCGTTTTATCACGCGACGTGTATTTTGTCTTGTGGTCAGTGTAGGCAACTCTATACCTGCACTATATAATTCCTGGGCACACATCACTGACTACTTTTCTGTGTTTTCAGTAATTGTACATTTGACTAATTTAGTGTTTATAAGCAACTGTTTTTGCGATTCAGCCAAACAGTCTAAAATTATTTTGTAAACTATTTAACAATATCTGCCCAAGCAACCATAAATCTTAACAAACACGTTGTTCAGTGTGTTAAAATGTTTTCTCTGTTTTGTTTTTCTCAGTTGGTATTAGTAAATCTAACGGTAAAGACTGTAATAGTGGACTTTCGTCTATTTCATTTCCACGATTTCTGAATAGATAGGTATTCATAAGTAAGTGTAACATTTTGCACAATTGTTAATATTCTGTGCGCGAATTTAATGATACATTATATTACTTTTATTCTAATTCTATTCATGAAATTATGCCAAACCCACATTTGGCTCTTTTCTATTGGTATTACTGACAATCGACATTCACCTGTTGCTAGATGGCTTGAAAAGGTTCAGTATTCATATTATAAATATAGTTATTACAATATTGTAAGTCAATTTAAGGAAATTAAGATTCACTACGGTCGTGAATTTATCGGCAATCTCAGACCTTCTTGTAATGTAACTTATGACAATTTAATCTACGTTTAAATTGCATTATTATTCGACAGTCTTTGATATCAGGAAAAAAAAAAAATTTCAGATTCTGGGAACTGAATGAGGTTGTATAGAAATGTGTTCGGTGACGAGGGATGGGCAGTAAAGTCATATTCCGGGTTCGAGGTGGGAGATATACTACAGTACAGTAGTCGTATACAGGAAGCATGGGAAGAGAGTCGTTTTCAAGGGTCATCAGGTTTGTACTAATTGCAAATTGTAAGGATGAAACTCAGACGCCTACGTAGGATCTTGGACACGGTAGATTTAGCGGTATTTGAACTCCACAGAGTTCTTAGGACTGAGTACACATACCACAATTTCCGCAGTTTCCTGAGCGGCATTTATTTTGATTACATAAGCGCCCCTTCTCCATCAAATCCTGAAAGAGAAGGCCTTTCAATAATTTTTCAGCTGTTTGACGCCTTGAATTGAATGGGACGTTCATGACCAGAGACGTTAAAGAGAGTCCGAAAACAAAATTGATGATGACAATTCTCCACAAAATCTCCACACCACATCACGATCTCCCTGTCGCTAGGGGCCTGATATTGAAACTACCCTCAACTTTCACTATACCCTGTGTCCTATGCTTTAACTGCGTTTCCTTGGGGTCTCCATTAACTTACTAAGTAGCTGCTGAACTCAAGTTGAAAACAAATATAAACATTCGTACAATTTTCTTCTACCCAACAATGTAACCAATGATAGGGTGATAACCAAATAAACGTTTATTCATTTATTTTTGCTTGTGGTGCCATTTATTCTGTACGTTTTCGATTAAACATTGTGAAATAATTAAAACAAGAATTATTTGAACCAAACCGTTATTTCAAATGGCCTTGGTATACATTTCGTAATACACATGATTACCAGTTTATGACATTAAAACTCGTGGAGTGAGTATGTGGATAGACTGTATGTATATATGATATTCAATTGTATTTAAGAAAAATAACCGAAGTTTCTAATTTTAAATATTCTAGATTTAAACACACAAAAGCATGTAAAATTGCCCCTTTTCTCAAGTTTTCCGCGCTACCTGTACCATCGGAATTTGTACCAAACCCTCTTGTGACAAATAATGATTGACACTTCCTTGGCATTGAAGAAATTTATGAGTTTCATCTTGCCAATGATGATAGCCGATTCACAGATTCGATGTTTTGAATGTTTCATATTCAAAATCACGGAAAATACAGTATGCGGCAAAACAGACGACACTGATGTTATCGATCATTTGCTGTCCAAATTTCCATAGCAATGAAATATTTATTTGTTGTACATAACAGTTTGACACACTGTGAATTCAATTTTGTGTAGATTTCTGCAATTATAATTCTCACGACAGAAGAGAGTCGGTCCTGGTGGTGTAGTGGTTACCATACTGGCCTACTAAACCCAAGATCGCGGATTCGAACCCGGCCAGGACCGATGGATTTTTTCGGGCGTAAAAATCGTAAGTATGGCTTCCTTCGGAAGGGAAGTAAAGCCGTTGGTCCCGTGTCGTACATTTACGGCACGAAAAAGAATCTCAAGCCTGAAAGAGAGGCCTCTGAGCAAAATTTGTCGGTCGTTTCACGCCCTGAGTTGAATGCGACCCTGATGACCTGAGCTGTTAAAGAGCGTCCATAAATAAATCATTCAAAAAAAAAAAAAAAACGACAGAAGAGAAAGTGTTTATCGTGAAACTTATTTCCGGTCATACGCAGTAAGACCTCAGGATGGACCGAATTTGCTTCACGTTAAAGAACAGTACGAGGAGAGATTTAATAAGGAGGTACCAAATAACAAAATAAGTTCCGTGGTATGGGATCGGTCCTATGTGAACGAAAGGGGACAACAGATCGCCCAAGAACAGTCACCTCAAACGAGAATTAGGAACTACTTCTCCAACAGGTGTTAGAGTCGCCAAAGCGTGGTCTACGACAAACGTCACTGAAACTTGGGTTAAGCGATAGATCTGTTGTGTGGATGTTTAAAGAACTGGCTGGATTTGTATTCCGGGTACAAGTTGCTGAGCGTCTAACAGGACCGAACACGAGTGTTTTCTATGGCGTATGAAGATTCTGCAACATACGTTTTCAGATGAAAGCCATACTCATCTTGATGACTATATCATCAAACAAACAACTGGGCTTCAAGAGCCTGTGTCGTTATATAGAAACCATTGTACAGTGCGCGGGTCATAGAATGTTCGTCTTGACTTCGTCGAGGATGCTGCATTCAATCCGCAAAAGTAAACCAGGAGCGCTATAGAGACCTCATTATTAACCCATTCGTCCGGGATTTGCGCCTTTTTCGTCATGCCAAAAACTTGCTCCTCCTGAATACAGCAAGATGGAGCGACAGCCCACACCGCAGGGGAGTCACTTGCCCTTCTGCAACGACACTTCGGAGATCGTCTAATTTCTCATGGAATTGCATTCCTGTACCCTGCCTGCTCCCCGGATCTCACGGCCGCAGGCACATTAAATAGCCATCAAGACAGATGACACGCAGATGACCTGAGATGTTAAAGAGCGTCCATAAATAAGTCATCAAGACAAACGACTGAACTTCAAATATTACCGAGAGAAGATAACGTCGTTTTGTGTCCTTACAGCAACCTTTGTTCATCAACATGTTCAATAATCTTCAGAAACATTACGACTAATGTGTCACACGTGATGGTACACATTATGAACACATTCTGTACCAAACATTTAATGATCATATCAGTGTCATTTGTTTTGACTATACTGTATTTTGAAAAAAAAAGTTTTCAGTTTTTTTTCCGCGATTATAAATTGTTATAACCATAAAAACCATATAACCAGGTACATTAAATTTATACAAATACGATTATAAAGAATGGCTAGGATCTAATATATCCTCAACAATTGATAACATAATTAGCAACAAACACTGTTAATATTGATTGTCACTCATCATTTGTTACATTGTTGGATTGGAGCAAATTGCGTTGAATTTTGTTGTTGTTTTGGTTTATTTATGGACGCTCTTTAGCATCTCAGGTCATCAGCGTTCATTCAATTCAGGACATGAAACGGCGATTAATAAGTAAATGATTTTTGGTTTTAGTGATTTAGATTCATGGCAGGGAGTTGTTTGAATTGGATAATAAACAACTATTTTTTAGGTGTTAATTACTGTTATAATGTCAGGTTTTCATAGCCTGGGAGAGAGCCAGGACTGAAACTAAGACATGAAGTTTGTAATAATTTAATTGCTTAGTATTTGAATAAATCATTTTACCATAGCACTTCACAATCATCTTGTCGCTAGGTAAAAATACAAAGTATGGCTTCCTTCGGAAGGTTACAAAAGCCGTGGGTCTCATGTCCTAGATTTACGGCAAGTAAAAGAACCTCAAGTCTGAAAGAAGAGGCCTCTGAGGCATTTATATTTAACTCTATACAAATATTCCCCTGAATTCCTTAACTGAAATTTGTCCCCTTTACTGCTATCTCAGATCTTATACGAACCCATTTTACTTCGATCAACTGATTTCGGCACTCTTTTGTTTCTGACATTTTTTCATTACTCCTACACATTGGATATACACTCTGGTCCAGATTTATTCTAATTCCCTTTAGTCTCCATATTTATAATCTAAACCATGCTAATCCCCCTCTCTCTTTCTGATTACATTATCAATACGAGTATAACCCTCATCCATACAATTCTCTTTTGATTCTCGGAATAGCAGGAAGGAACTTTTCTCTCTTATATTCGCACACAAAATTTATCTGTGCATATTCTCGAATCTGCTTCTAACCATCATCCAAAATTCACTTGATAAACTATTCATTCCTAACCAATCCTCCCCCATCCTATTTCATGTCAATTTATGTCCTACTTTCCCTACCCAACTAGCTTCTCTTAAAGACTGTCGTCTTGTGACAAGTGAAGCACATATTGAGTGTCTGTGAAGTAGGCACTAAATATTTTAGTTTCTCTCTCTAATATCACAATTTTATGTAAATCTGACTACCGAGAGAGACACAATACGTGTTAATAATCATGGAATATTTCTGTGAACACCCTGTATATTTAAATCACTTTAAACTGGTCTTGTTAAAACTTCAAACTAAAACCCAGCGGAGTCTAGGAATCCAGGACTCCTGCAAGAGTTCAAGGACTAATTGCTAAGGACTTCACCTTATACATTTTTGAATAATGTTCTCGCGGCGTCGCCGACAGGCAAAGTTATGCGTGGAACGTGAGCTACGACCAATGACCCGCCGCGATCATCTTGAAGCTCTCTGGCCATTACTAGCGTTACATCACGCATTACAACATACCTGCATGGCTAGAATCTATGTTGCGTCTCTTTAAAAGAAATCCTGTAGATCGGTATTGTGGGAAAACTTTCTACTGCTCAAATTTCTGAAATAGCAGCAGCATATATCGTATTTCATGTTACAATAGCCGTCGGGGGCCACCAACCTGTTCAGTCAAATACTATACATATTTAATTTATAAGTCTGCTACTCAGAAGTTTACCCATTCTCTGCTTCTTAACGCCAATTACTAAGCAGTAATTCAGAATGGTTTATAAAGAACTGACGTATTTTTTAATTATTTATTTCAAAACGAATGATGCTAGCCCCAACTTATTACATCTCAAATGTAGATTAACTATGGGAGATTATTAATCTATTTAAAAATGATGCAAATTTGAGGACTGTGTTGTCAATACCGTTAACCTCCTGCGTAATGTTGTGCTTCAGATCGTCCACAGTCTGGTGGCCTGTGACGTAAACTCTGTCTTTAAATTAACCCCATAGGTGTTGTCAAATCAGGAGATCTCGTGGCGACAGGTTCTTGGAGATTATTCGGTCATCAAAGAAACTTTCAATTAGCGCCATGTATTGGTTTGAAGTATGGCATGTAGCGCCATCTTGTTGAAAATATCCATGACCCAGCTCTGCATGGTCCAGTTACTCAACAAACGCCATGAAAATCCGGCTTGCAGTTTGGACTCTTGTCAAAAAAAAAAATTGATCCCACGACCCCGACTTTAATTGGGTGCATAGGTGCTTCATGAATGACTGATGGATTTAGCGTGAGTTCTATGAGGTCACATAGCCGCATAAATGGAACCACGCACCCGCTCAAGGTTTCCTCCAAGCTTCAAAACCCTTATTGAGATCATTTTTACTCTGTGCATTTAGCACACGTGAATGATATGCAGGAGTGAGGACATTTTCAGTATTTTCCATAGGGGTTAATAACCCCCCAAAGATACTCCACATTTGAGGCATAAGAAGGTGTGGCTAGCATAATTTATTTTGAAATAAATAAAGAAAGAAATATATTAGTCCTATATAAATCACTGTGTTTAGTAAAATATGACTTAGTGTTATATATACGATCACTTATGTGCGGTCTGGATATTAATGGGAATAAAATACCGAGGGGGGGGCAATAAAATGTATATACACTTTGACAGTACATCTCTATTTAATATATTTCAAAGCTGGACCAAAAAACAACAGTAATGTGTAGTATGATGTTCTGTAAACACATGTGACTCACATACATTATGATAGCGTTGCTACGTGACAGATAAATCAACAATGAACAAATGAAGACAAGATTATCGTGTGATGCTCTGTAAACAGATGCGACTCGCATTACGTTATGCTAGCGTTGCTACAACAAAATGGAACCAAGAATCGTTTGAACAGCGGAAAGCAATTTTGAAGTGCTATTGGAAAACCGAGAATGTTGTTGAAGCTCAAAGGCAATAGGAGGAAGGGGTTTCCACCGCGTTCTCCGGTTTTAGTCCGTTGGTCTTCTACCCATGGGAAACTCTTAAGGATGTTGTGTACCGTAGAAAACCAGCTACACTGGCAGCACTTCGGGAAGAAATTGAAACGGCATGTGCTGAAATCGCTGAGTCGCAAACGATCGTAAACGTTGCTCAATCAGTAGTTCAACGTACTCAGAAGTGTTATCGACAGCGATGGTGGGCATTTTGAGCAATTGTTGTAACTGTAAAAGTCTAAGGTGATTAGTGCTTGTCATTTTCTGTTTGTATGAATTCAGTTTTGTTATTTTAACACAGTTTTTTCTTTGCTTGAAGTCCGTATATATTTTTGGCACCCTCTGTATATTTAAGTTTAGATAGTATGGCTATAAATGGGCAATCAATAAAAAAGTACATGTACGGTTGTACTCCTTACCAGTAACTATGTAAAAATAAAACACCCTATACCCAATGAACTGGGAGTTATTTGATAACGATTATCATATAAGTCAAAGGAGCAGCTGGGGTAGAAGTATGGTTACTGAGAACAAGAAAATGCCACTCTAAACTGAACTAGCCAACTCACCAACCTGGATTCGCCAGTTTGAACATTTCTCCAACAGTTAGAAGTCTTGAAAGAGCTCAAACTAAGGTCATATCATTCACGTGTGCTAAATGCACAGAGTAAAAATGATCTCAATAGGGGTATTGAAGCTTGGAGCAGACCTGAGCGGGTGCGCCACCTTATAATTATATCGATGAAGCGAAATCAATATAAGATTGCAGGTGGTCATGTAGGGTGAGGTCAGTTTCTTTGATATGGCAAAGTGAGATATTGAGTTCAAGAATAAGTCACAACGATGTGATCCAACGTTAGGAACTTTTTTTTTAGAAGCAATTCATTTTTTTTTTATCGATGTATATATTTTTGTATGTACTTGCACAAAACCCTTTTGATTAGCCAGAGCTCATTGCTTAAGGTTTTTCTACTATACTTCTACTAAAACCAAATATACGTTAACCTAAGTTGGATGAGAGGCAGAGCCCGGAAATTAGGCAAAATGGCTTTTCTGTCTGAATAAATATATTTAAGAGTCAGATAGAAATGAATATGTTTCTATACATTTGGGATCGGTAAGGGCAGTTTTCATTTTGCCCTTTTCGCTTAATTTAGCTTCCGTTGCTTTTTTAAAGTTTATTTATTTATTTAATTTACTATTTTGGATCGTTATGGATTTTTTTCTACGATTATTTACGCATTTTACAAAGAACACAGAGATTTTTAATATATGGAAATGAAAAAGATATAAAATTAAATGGCATGTTTACCTCACAAAAATATCAATTGATAATCTTGTTATATACATAGAGCCTTCATTAGTGAAAGGAAAGACGGTTATCTCGGGCATGCGAATTGCCTGGAATAGAGAGGATGAGAGAAGTACTCTAGTTTTGGATAGTCCTGAAGAATGATCTATTGGTCTGCACGAGACAATTCTAGGAAATTTGTGAAGGTAAATTCTCAACTGCATAAATGTAATAAACAATTGCAAGCGAGAAAGATGACATCGGTGCAACTGTGCAATACACCGTCCCTAAAATGTGTTCAGTATGAAAGTAAGAGAGATAACCTAACCTGGTTCCCCTAACGCATGAACAGAAAACGAACTCGACCAGAAACTACTGCGCATCTTTGATACCTTGAAAAAGCATCTTGTTGCTTATAACCAAGAAAAGTAAGCTTAAGCACTTCAATTGTGTTATTAAATATCTTAAATGCCAATTTTCATTAATAATAATAATAATAATATGTTTTCACTTTTAATGAATGCATATTTTAATTATATTACTGCCTATTTTCAGTATTTTAAGCCCCCCTTTGCCTGCCTATTTTACCAAAATAAATGTCGAACTTCCTGGTTATTAATATAAATGGAATCCGCAGCACCGGGTTTGGCTCCCGATGGCAGACAATCGCAAAAATGTCACTTTAAAAGAAACACACATAAAATTTTATACATATTCCTTGCAATTAAATAACTGAATATCAGACAATTCTTTTCGAGAATTCCCACCGAAAATGTTGATTTCTTATTTATTAATCTGTACATTCTCTTCCAGAACAAGGTGGTGTAGTGGTTACCATACTTGCCTCCTAAACCCAAGATCGTGGGTTCGAATCCGGCCAGGACCAATGGATTTTTTCGGGCGTAAAACTCCTAAGTATGGCTTCCTTCGGAAGGGAAGTAAAGCCGTGGGTCCCGTGTCGTACATTTACGGCACGAAAAAGAACCTCAAGTCTGAAAGAGAGGCCTCTGAGCAAAATTTGTCGGCCGTTTCACGCCCTGAGTTGAATGGGACGCTGATGTTAAAGACCTGAGATGTTAAAGAGCGTCCATAAATAAATAAATCAATTTTCCAGAACAAGGATACTCGAAGCGTTGCTACAGCATTCGATGTCCAACCTCCGTGTCGTTTGGCGTTTGTAGGTCAGCTCCTAAATCAGTCAACAACGATGAACGACTCCAGAGACAATGTCCAATGTAATCTTCAGGATTCGGCAGTTTTAGAATACAGCAATATCCTTCGTAATTTTCGTAAAGGAATTGACACCAACTGATTGTAGGTACATACATTTACTGTTCCTGTATCCCATCAGTCGAAGATGAACATATTTTCGGACAATCTCTAACATGTTCACTCCATCAACATCACCACATGTGACAAAAACTCCCTTGCAATTTTGGTTTTGGTAGTTGATTGGAAAATTCGCACACATTATCCTCCATCTTTGACATTTTCCACTAGCATACACGTCCGTTCATCTCTTCTACAAGCAGCAGCTAATCCAATAATTAGTGCCACTTTCACAGGCTGAAACCCGTCGTCAGATTCTTTTTAAAAGCTGAAAAAAGCAATTATACGCATTGCTGTTGAGTTAGGCCTTTACTAAAATCGTAAAAAAAAAAAAAAGGCATTCATCGAAAACCTTCACATGAAAGTTTAATTTATTTCGCAAAATTATTTAAATACTCACTATTCGTTCAATTTCTAAGCTGCAACTGTTTTCAAAATAACAAATGTCAATTCTTTCGTAAATAGTAACCCTCGCAGAATAAAAAAATAATTGCCGTTGATCAGCAGTTTTACTTCATAGCTTTCTTTTTATTTGCATCCGAACTGTCAAATATATTACAAATATAATCACTGAGAATAAACTACAGCACACAATTATACACATAAAAATAGTTCTTCTCCTCTTGAAATAGTCCTAGTTAGTCCTCCGTTTTAATGAACTTCTCTCATTCCTCGACAACATTAATCATAAAGCCATTGTCTTTAAGAACAATTTTCCGTCGGCATGAGGCACACGCACACACAGAAATGACACCCTGGGTGGAAGAGAGATTACACGAAACAGAAAGGAAATCAAATTAGTGGCCCCATATGGAGACATAGTTCTTTTACTCAAATGAAAACGCAAATGAATCAATTTTTCATTTCTCCTGCACGGCCAGCAGTAAATGATGGAGACGTAAATATGAGTTATTAACTAAATCGTGATGGCATGTTTTATCACGTTAATGTGAAGGAGAAAACGGAAACATCAAGCTATGAAAAGTGTTGAGCGTTTTTAAATTGACTCGTGCAATAAATCATATATTTATAAACATCTCTTCGGCAATAAGCCAACAAGCGTGCTCTTATTAAATGCTAGCACAGAAGTCTAGTGATTGAATAGAAGTAAATGTATTGCTTAGCAAGGTTTCTGTAGTGAACACAAATGCTTTCTAATGTAAGACACCCAACTAAAAACTGCATTTTATAACACTCAGGGCTGTAAATTTCTTATAATACTCCAGTGTTACAAACATTGATTTTATACCGAATGTGACGTATATTCCTGATTGTGTATATTTGGTTAGTACATTGTAATTATATTTAAATAGTAATATGTTTTTGTTTTATATATATATATATATATATATATATATATATATAAACTTATTTTTCTTTAATACACAATTTAACTATTATTTTTCTCTATTTTAGTGAATGTAAAGATTACACCAAGGGCTCAGTTCATAAGTTTCGTTATGTTTAAGAATACTCACATAGTATAGATTTGTCTCCCAATGGCCATATATTTCATTTAATTAATAGTATTTCATTAATGTTTGCGGCTTAATTCAACAACAATAATAATAATAATAATAATAATAATAATAATAATAATAATAATAATAAAGACACGCAATTTCTCTTTTGTAATACTTATAGATTGCAAAATTTTTAATTTTGTAAGGTGAATCCATTAAGGAATGAGAGAAGTTCATTAAAACAGAGTACTAATTATCATGAGTTATTATTTAAAAAGGAAAAGAACTATTTTACATGCATAATTATGTGATAAAGCTTATTCTCAGTGATTATACTTGTAATATATTTGACAGTTCGGATACAAATAAAAAGAGAAATGTGAAGCAAAACTGATAACCAAGGCAATTTTTTTTAATTCTCCGGGGGTTCTCCTGTATTCCACTAGGTAAATATGGAATTAAATGTTTCAATATAATGTAAAATAAGTCTACTAGCAAAATAAAACTAAAGTTACCAAAGATGAACCTTTAAAATATCCAAAAATAATGAACAGTTACTAAATACACACATACACACAAAAGAATTATTACAACAGCTGATAGTCAACTGTAATAGTTGTACCAACAAACAAATAAAAGCTTCTTAAAATGTCAATGAATGATTCGTACATATATCTCATATATTGTTACATGCAGTTTTTTCACCCATACAGATTAATGCTGAAATATGTCAACTTTTATTATTGAAATTCAGTTTAGTCTAATAATAGGCCACATCTGTATCCCTAATTGTAATTTTGAAAATTAAAGAGTAATTTCACAATTAACATTTATTTCCAAGTGATTTTGAAGGAAAAATAGACAAATATAGTAAAGTAATGTATTATAGTTCAGTTCTTCTTTTATTAGTTAGCTAATACCACACCGTTATGCATGGCGTGTTTGATTAATTAATAGGGCGATAATATGGATTTTTTTTTTTTTGAATCGCTTGCTGGGAAGATGGTATTTCTCAACGAAACTTGGCCTATAACAACAAATTAAGAAATGAATCATTCAGTTGAAAAACCAGCATAACCTAAAGCGGTGTTTATATAAGCAGGCAAGTGTGTATTAAAACTCTAGCGGCAGCAACTTTAGCGAATTCCGATCTATTGTGGTTGTGCCAAGACAAAAATTAAAAAAAAAAAATCTTTAAATTGTTTTATGACCTGATTTCGAAACATCCATGATGTATATAAAAGTTAAAAAAGTTTGCGCAGGAACTGCGTAAACTAAACGAATTCCTCAGCAAGTAGACTTTGTGAACGTTATTGTCAATTTTGGTGCCTGCGCAACGGAACTTTTTAGTTTTGCATTCGTCATGGATGTTTAGAAATCAGGCCATAAAACAATTAGGGATATAGAGGTGGCCTATTAATAGACTTAACAGAATGTCAATAATAAAAGTTGACATATTTCAGCATTGATTACAACCGCCACGGGTGGCCGAGGTCGCTAAGGCGCGGACTCGTGAGCGGGAGGTCTGGGATTCGAATCCCGCCAGGACCGTCCTCCCTGACTGCTTTTTTTTTCCCCCAGGTTTTTCTCAGTCCTCATAACTGGAAAATGCCGGGGAAGTACCTTAAACTTAGGCCTGGAACGTTTCCTTCCATAAAAAAATCCTTTCCCAATTTATCATTTGATTTCATGTATTATTAGTGTTAACCGCCTGTGGTGCCTCAAAAGTAAAAACGGTCGTTAAACACTATTAAAAAAGCATTAATCAGTATGAGAGATAAAACTGCATGTAACAATGTATAAGTTATATGTACGAATCATTCATGGACATTTTAAGATCATTTTAGGATACTTTGATTTGTATGTTGATACAACTATTACAATTGACTGTAGCTATTGTAATAATCCATTTTTTCTGTGTATTTAGTAACTTCTTATTATTTTTTGGATATTTTAAAGGTTAATCTTCAGTAACGTTAGTTTTATTTTGTTAGTGGACTTATTTTATATTATATTAAAACATTTAAATCTATATTTACTTAGTGGAATACAAGAGAACTAGTAAAATTTAGCGTTATAAAAATAGGTTATGGGGTGAAAATGTGACTGTCGCCAAGAAAAATTGGTATCACATGTACAGTGATTGCGAAACACAACAGGAAATAGCAAAGGAGCTCAAAATTCACAAAAATCTGTGTGCAGAATAAAAGAAAATGGATGAAAACAATAAGATATATCAGACAGAGCGAAGGACTAAATGTGATCGAAAAAAATAATTTGAGTTTTAGAGGTGTAAGGAAACCAAAGGCAGAAGCCGTTAAAAAAAACAGTAAAGAGCGAAGAAATATTTTAGAGTGACTAGAGGTATAGAAGATTGGTCTTCTGACGACTGAGAAAAGATATTTTGAATAATATTGCAATACGGCACTCTAGTACTTGCTATCACATAGACAATTTAATAACTAGTTTGAACTTCTGTTAAATAAACTTCACGGATTGTACTTATTATTCGGAGCAAATTACTCTTTGTTGACATTATATAACTGCTAGTACTACTGATCTTTCTTTCCAGATGTGCCTCAGTAATTAATTCACATTCGAAGACACTGAAGAACGCAGTCAATGTGTCCGGAGGAGCCTGAAGAACAGTTTCAACCTGAGTGTGTGCAACCAAAAACATAACACCCAACAAAGGCTTTCAGAAGAAGATCTGGTGTGTTATGTATCTCCATGATGCTCGAAGATTATACATTTTGTTGAGGGTATCGTGAGACAAGATCAGTACTTATGACTTTTTCAGACCTGACTTTTACCTCAGACAAGAAACTGTTTCGGGGAAAAGCCATGTGCTCGATGGCGCACCGTGTCACAAAGTCGAGAAAATAACACAGTTCTTAGGTGATTTAGATATTTCATTGCTTTATTTTCCAGGAAATAGACCAGACATGAATCCAATCGGAAATATGTTGTGCATTGTGAAAAAAAAAATCAAGAAAACCAACATTACAACTACTGTCCAACTTGGTGAGACACTTATGAACATCTGGCACCATGACAAGGGCATTTAGAAAAAGTACAACCCCCAGGTTGAAGGCATGTCTAACACAGTCAAAATATTTATTTCCCCTCATAGGAATGAACACAAAGTATTGACTTAAGTTTCTATATCTCATGTGTAAATTTTAGAGTTCATGTATAAATCTAAATTAAATAAGTCCTTTTTTCAGAGCTTTAGTATAATAATTTAGCCACCTCTTACTACATGAATTTGTTTTTAAGATTTGTTTGTATAAGGAAGCATGTTGTAATTCTTACCCCCAATAGCTTTAAAAAGCAATAATTATTACCCTGCAATATTGATAACATTACCTAGAAGCTCATGTAACTTATTTTCCATGTTTTTTCCTCGTGAAGAATATGCAAACTATTTCTTTGAAAGAAGCAGTGCTTCAAAATGACTGGAATAATTTAATTTATAATTATTAATTTATTTAAAAAATATTAAGGGCTCTCATGAATTATTTGCGAAAGAGATTTCAACATTTGTATCTTAATATGTTTGCTCTTCTATTTTCAGTACTTTCTGATATTTACATTTGATTAAAATCCTCATTTAAGTCGCGCATTATGGATGCCTTTGCAGATGTATATGTTTATGTCCATTAGTTATTATATTTTATCCGATAGTAATGCATACTCTATAACGTACGCATTCAGGTATCATTCAAGACATGTCAGTAACATTTGGAATGTCACCTTTATACAAATGGATGTTTCGTTCTACATACGACGCTGTAACAGAATGCCAGCTTATCACCTTCTGGAGGTTATCTGAGAGCCAATTTGAGGAAAAAGTTTCTCCAGTCTTATTAGTGACTTTATTATTTCTCTACGCAGTCTTTGGCATGAGTGCATAAAGACCTAAAAATTAATAAAAATAAGATTAATGGTGTTTCACCTCAAGAAAATTAGGCCCACGCTATTCTGCACGTTTCAGCAATTGGCAGAGACTCACACTAATAGAAAAAATGTGATTTAGAAAGGTATAAATTCTTTATTTCTCAAGAACATCTACTGGAACGTATTTGGCCATATCATCTAAGAACGTAAAATGTTCATTTTATTGATCTTGCCTCACCGATTACGTAGAACAAACCCTGCCTGTTTTCCTTGAAGAATCTAAATCGCAGTTTTCCAAGGTCTAGTATATCCGAAAGCAAGTTTTGGCGACAGATGGTTAGGAAACGCATTGCAATAACTTTAGCCCCGGGGTGCTGATGTCCCAATGGCTACATCGGGGCCAAGGAGTAGCAAGTGTGCTCTAATTAGCCTGGATGCTATACAAGTTAGGCAAGTGTGAGAGCATCGTAAATCCACCGGATACAGCATACGAGTATACCTTTTCATTTTCTGTGACATTCTGCACTACTATGAATCTGCGTCTTGGTCTCAAGACTGTTTCTACATTTTCAAAATATTGGAAGAAAAACTATTTTATTTCAATTTTGTAATATAAAAATTATAAATAATGATCACTATTTCTCGTGTTTTAAAATAATGATTACGCTGACCAATATACATTTTGGTGCCTCGAGTATTAACCCTGTTTCTGGATATACGCGAGTTTCAAGTGAATGTTGACCCACTAAAAAGGAATGTGGAATATGATAGTCCAATCCCTTTCGAGCAAAATGGTACCAGGTAGCGACTCTCCCCACGCTTGCATTTCAGAGTGTGAGGGTAAACAATCCCTCCCGTGCACAGAGAGCCAGTCGTTACGATGGAGCCGAATTCAAGGGTGGTTTAAATGAATTCCAAAGCCTTGAGAGCTTGCAACATGCTTTTGGAGGTCTTGCTCCATCTAGGGCATTAGTTTTTCTTTAGTTTGTGACATTTAAAAGGGGCCAAACTTCACTGCAAGATAAGGGGAGAAGTTGGCGTCCATTGCCCCGGTGGAAAAAAAATGGCAGGCGAAAAATATCGCGTAACTTTAAGGACCTCGAGGCAATCTTCCAGATTGAATCGCCAGCATTATCAAAAACCTTACACAATTATCTTCATGTCAGGAAGATTTCTTCCCTTTGAGTGTCCCACAATTTGACAGAGACATAAAAGCGTAACCGCGTCGAATGGTGTGAAGAAATGCTGCAGAGATTCGACGGAGAGCTCAAGGCATGTTTCTAATGCCATTATGGTTAATGAAACATAGATTGGCCCAGAGACTAAACGACAGTCAGCAGTTTGGATATTTTCAGAAAGGGTCCACCAATGAAAATGGAGAGGGGCTGAAGTGTTGGGAAGAAAATGGTACCCACGTTTTTTTCTTTCAAAAATTAGTCATGTGGTCACAATTCTTCTGGAGAAGCCAAGGACGGTTATCGCTTAGTGGTACACCAGTCTGCCTGCTGAAACTTTTCAACATGCTCCGAGAATGTCACTCAAGGACAGGACTGGCGGGGAGCCTACTTCACCACGACAACGCCTCCACCCACACGGCTAATATCACCATCCAAATCCTGGAGTTCACAGACGTCAGACTCATGACACATCCTCTCTACAGGTCTGACCAGGCTTCAAGAGCTTATTTCCCCTTCCCAGTGGTAAAAATTCCATGCGAGGAAAGTGATTTTCCAGCCCTGTGGAGGCTGTAGTTGCAATGGAAATGAGCCTTTCACCATTGAGGAAAATGAGTGACTGAGATGTTTGATCTGCGGTTTTTTGAGGATGAGAAAGCGTATAGAGTGTGATGGAGAGTACTTTGATAAAATGCAACATTTGGAGTGAGTCTACCCACTCCAATTTGACGTGTCTCAAAACTTTCGCAGTGACTCTCGTATTTTACTCACTTATTTAAAAATGAATTACATTTTCAACTACCAGTTCAACCGCCACGGGTGGACGCGGCCGTTAAGGCGCGGACTCGTGAAGGGGTTCGATTCCCATCAGGACCATCCTCCATAACTAAGGGTTTTTCCAGGTTTTCCTCAGTCCTCATAAATGACAAGGCACTCTAAACTTAGGCCTGGAACGTTTCCTTCCTTAAAAATAATCCTTTCCCAATATATCTTTTCATCTTATTATCATCAGTGTCCACCGCCTGTGGTGCCTCAGTAGCAAAAACAAAAGCAGTAGTTTATGATGGAAATATTCAACTTATTCGATACAAAAGAAGCTAATTTTGTGACATTCGAGAGTGGGAACTGCCAGGACTGTTCCAATAGAACTCTGCCATCATGTGTGTATTCCGTCTTCCTTGGTATCCGCCCTTTAATGCTTTAATTCTTATGAAATCCTACACCACACTCCAAGCTTAAGTTCTCTAGAAAGCGAGCTAAGTGACCGTGCAGATAATAGAATTTAACTAATATTACACCCAAAGTTGTTGAAATAAAAGAACATTTCCTCTACTAATTGAAGTATTAGTCTGCCATATGAACAAATGAAGACCGGACATATGATTCAATTTAAGATTCTTATTCTATGAAATGGGTATGTTATGAGTTATCCGATCATGAACCATCGAACATTTCTCCATTCAGGTTTTCCATGATAAGTCCAAATGCTTTATGCTCAGTATTCACTGCATGAATCATCCTTATTCAAAGCCGATACAAATTATTTCATTAAGCCTATTTTATGTGTAATGATGGCCGGATGATTCCCTCACATGCTACCCAAAAATGCACTGATTACATTTTGTTGCGTAACTACCACAATACAAGGGTGGATCATTAATTAACCACAGTAATTTTCCCCTTAGCTCTTGATACAGAGGCGAGAACTACGTCGCAAAGTTGGCACACATGTTATTGTCAACTTCTGTAGAACAAAGAGTTGTAGTTTGTTTTTTGTTGCCGAGTGAAATACGCAGGGAAATGTTGGACGTGCATGAGGAAGACTTGTTTGGACCGCAGCAACATCTCCAGGTAGTGCACATTCTTTGAAGGTGTTCATGTGGACTTTGTTGACTCGTCACGTTCCGGACGACCACTAGCAGCTGCAACTCAACGAAATGTCACAGTCATTGAGAGTGACGGGCGGATCCATTTGCGAATCTTTTCCGAGTTGTTTGACATTTCTTACGGTACGGTGTGCGATATCGTGCATGATTTTCGCAAAGTTGATGTCCGCTGAATACGGAAGAACCTGACGAGCGAATGATGACATGCTTGGATCGCTTACGGCGTTGTGCTGCGGAATGTTGTGACTGCTGACAAGTCCTGGGCGTGCCACTACACGGCTGAAACAAAATGGACCTCAATGGGGAAAAAACATCCCCGATTCCCCATCAAAGAACAAATTCAAAATGACGGCATCTAGCGAAAGGTTCTAGAAATGTGTTCTGGGATATGCATGGTGTTCTGTTGGTGGAATGTCTTACCCGTACACAGGGGACTTCTGTGAATGCTGCATCGCATGAAAGAAAATTGATGAAGTTGCACTGCAGCCTTTGTGACAAACGCATAGCTGCAAATATCAGACTGCTCCATGACAATGCTCGCCCCTATGTTGCGGATTCTATTCACACCAAAAACGTGAAATTTGGTTGGCGGTTCTCCTGCACCCACCATACAGTACGGACCTGTACCTTCGGACTTTCATCTGTTTGGACCAATGAAAAAATTCCTAGGCGGCCAACGCAGCAACTCTGATGAAGAAGTGCGATCGACTGTACTATGCTCCCGAAAGACGGAGCTCTATGGACAAGGTGTCATGATGGGAGAAATGTGTTGAGAGACTTGGCTCCTTTGTTGAAAAGTAGTTAAGGGATGTAGCTTTAATGTGCATGAATTATTTTGTTTTAACTATTCAACTTTAAAAAAAAACGCTGTACGTTTATTAATTATCCGTCCTGGTAACTTTCCTTTGAGGGAAAACTTTTCTTGCCCCCATGTTCATGTCTTACTGTACTGTCTCAAAGGAAAATGAAGCAAGGATATTTGGTGTAACCGCTCATTAACCAAGAAAAAATTAACACTTTCCAAGTTTAATTATTTTCAAGTCTAAAGAAATGAACCTTGTACTCTCTTTCATTCAGGGGGAGTGCTCAATTGAAATGCAGTCATATTTGTTGCTGTTATTTAAAAGAACACATTTTAAACTTCATTTATCATGTCGATGAAAAGACTCCAATCACCTGAGTTATTTCCTGAGGAACCTATTTTCTTCAGGAGTCCTTTGACGTCACTGCAGAGTACAAAGTTGATAAAGGATGTCCATGATTTAACGATACAAAGCAGCAATCATGAAACAGTCTTTTGATTTCTTCCAAAGCATTTGAATTCCAAATTTCAAGCAATTTGTAAGTGGCAGAAATGCTTAGTATAAATTTTATATGCAATATGAGTCCAGTTAAACGTTTATATTTATTTATACATTTACTCTGGCAAGAGTTAAGGCCATGGAGCCCTCTCTTCCACTCTACCAAATACAGAGTACAATAAAAATAGTCATATAAAAAGTCAAATTAAAGATATATAATACATGTAAATATTGCATGTTTTAATATAATTATATCTTTGATAAAGAGACAGCTATAATTCCACTTGTTCAATATTTTCTCTCTAGTACAAGGGAGGAGGAGGAAAAGAAGAAGAAAAGGAGGTGAAAGAAGAAGCAGGAGACTAACTGTTGTGATTCCCATAGTTAAGGTGGCAATTTAATCCACGTTTAAATTAGTTTATTGTTAGACAATCTCTGACTCCAGGAGGAAGGGAGTTCCACTTTTCTAGGAAAAGTATACAAAGAATGTATTTCCAACATATTTTACTGTTCTTTACTTCTTCAAGTTAATATATACACCGTTGCCAACAATATAAATAATTTATTTTCATTACAAGCCATTTCATAAGCATTCTTCTTATTTAAAAAAAAATTAAAAGTATAGACCATAAACTAAAATTGAAAAATATAGTGATGATATCAAATCTGCCAATTATTTATGCTCTCGAATTTCCTCACAGTAAAAGTTTAAAGGATTGATAGAACCGTGTCACATTAGTCATCCGTATTAAGCAGCTAGTTGCAAGCTTGGGGGACATTCCAAGGGACTCATATCTCTTGTAAGCGACGCATGATAGGAATAATAAGAATATAACATATCATGACTGCACTACCACTTTCTCTTCCCTGCTGTTAATAAGTACAGAGAACTCGCGTCTACCTCATTTGTAACCAATCGCTACACCTAATTTTTCTTCTACATCCACCACATAATCAATGAGCACTAGATACCATTTACACAATATGCTACACGGCTTTAAAACCCCTGGGGGAGAATTAGATAAATTAGGTTTTGGATTGCCGACATAGGGCAAGTTGTTTGCGAAAGACCTGGTGGATACTTGAACACCAGTGCTGCTCTTGGCATTCTGAGGAAAGTTTCGTTGTGGGTATGGGATTTTGCTTATTTGTCCATTCCAGATGCACTGAGAGCGGAAGTGAAGACGGCTCTAATGAAAATACTTTCTCTTTTAAGTATAGTGCTAATAAATGTAGACTTCACTCTTAGTAAGATATCGATCTAAAAATTTATAGTGTAACTTGTTAATCTGTTTGAAAATGTGGAGTGTTTCCATTACTCTCCTTCTGATATTTTCTCTTGTAATTCTGCAACTTATCTTCGTGTATGATAACCGTAATAGCTTACTGAACATATTCTTGCGGTTACACTAGAGCAGGACTGTCCAACGTTTGTTTGTACTTGGGCACATTAACATGGTAACTAGGGGTGCGCAGGCGCAAGATTAAGAGTCTACTATTTCGACACTACTGCTACCGATACTACGACTAATAATAATAATAATAATAATAATAATAATAATAATAACAAAACTCTACAATTAAAAATATATGAAATTATATTTATCACTCAAGAAATGTCTCACTTCTTTTAGGAACAGAGACGCTAGCATTACACAATAAACACACCTGTTTTCCTTTGTTTCCAATAAAGCAATAGTGGCCCTACCATTCACTGTTAAAGCTATAATTTCTCAGCCATTTTAAGAAGATTTATGCTTAAAATATAACCGATTAATAACTGAATAATTTAAAGTTAAAAAAGTAATGAAAAAGCACTTAAACATGTAGAATGTATCATTTAACAATTTATAAAAACACAAGGTGCTCAAAGCGTATTTCACAAGCTCACAATTAACACTGAATGTTCGCCTGAAAGCAAGGAACGTTCCTATTGTAAGTTTATTCGTGATTTGCGGCACAGATTTTTTGGGATTAAAGTTACTTTGAGGGCAGGTTGTGCATCCTAATGCCGTCTTGGCGAAACTCTGTCATGCACTGCAATAAAGTGAATCATAAGGAAGCGGACTGTTTTACAAAATAAAACTGCTGCTGTAACAAACTTCCTAAGCTTGAGGACAGTGCTTAAAAAAAAAAAAAAAATTCAAACGCAAACAAAACAGAACAAAATGGCAATTGCCTTCAAACATTAATTAAAATTTAATTTGGAAATTAGCTGCAAAGGGCGCCATCGCGGGCGATATGGCGCAGTTGGACAGTACTAGAGTATCGTATGATCAAGGGCACTTCTCTAGAAGGATGCCATTAATTTATAATGTACAATTGCGTCATAAGTCACAGTACCCATATTTTCTCACAATATAACAAGTTTATGTAATTTATAACTTGAAATATCACGTATTCATAAATAAGAGTATTTTAGCAACAAGGAAATAAACAATGCATTGGTAGTAATTGAAATAGTATGTATAAGTAACAAATTATTCAACTATTTTTATTAATTTATATTAATGAAACGTGCTGAGTTTCGTTAAGAAAAAACAAACCGTTAGAGCGATTTTTGTTTTTATATTATTTTAATTATTCGCTTTGGGTTACCCCCTCAACCCGAAAGGTTCAAGTTTCTAACCGCTCGAGCGTTAACAGACACATATGCACATATGCAGATATATACGATGAGTATATGAAGAAAATTTTCAAATATTGTTTCATGGCTACAACAATCCCTAGGAATTCGCTAAAAATCAAGCGATTTTCATAATTTAATAATAAACGTGGTATGCTATACAATTGCCTTTTTTTCCGGCGGAATATACTGAAATTGCACGTCTATTTGAAAATAAGTATATTTACATTACATTTAACATTTTAATTAATGAATGTGCAAAGTGTACGTTTAACAGCCGTTCGTTAGCTACAACGATGGATTTATTGAGAAGTACAGACAGCCAACTCGGAGCAGATTTAGGAGCAACAACACCACAGGTGCTGACACAAGCTGTCCCTTGTATATACTGTGGCTGACCAGGCAATAAATATGTTGTTTTGTGTCAGCTAGAGACTGAAATTAAGTTCTCTAACAAAGCATAGTGTAACGAAAAGGACATTCTTCCAGTTTCCGAAGATTTAGCGGTTGCATAATCATCTCGAGAAATAAATAAATAAATAAATAAATAAATAAATATGACCTTCACCTTATATATCATAAAACAATTGTAGGAACTGTAATATTATATTTTATTTTGCTAAATAATGATCCCATTTATTTGAGCTTACTGTACTGAAATTATTTCCATATCTATAGCTCCAGACAAAGCAATATTGTCAACTTATGAGGCATGTAAACAGAAATGTTTTGTGAGAAAGATATAAAGAAGCTAATTGATTAGTAATAATGAACATTTATTGTAGCAGTTTTAAAGTGCACACAAGTAAGTGTAACTATTGCATGGGCCTTAGGGTCGTACATACTGAAGCGAAAAATATCTGATTACACTCATTGATAGCAGTTGTTTAATTATATTAACTTAATAAGCTCATCTTCATATGATCCCATATTACGTAAAGGCTATAATGCTCAATATAAAACCACAAACATCTAATGGTAATAGCTGTTTAGTGGTGTTAATTTATGAAATTCATTGACGTATGTTATTACGTAAGCTAAAGATTATAATATTTGATTTAAAGCTCCAAACATTCATTCATAATAAGTTTTTAATCATATAAATTTAACAAGTTAATAAGTTAAGGTAAGGCTTTATTTTCAATTCAAATAACAAATATTCGTTGGTAATACATTTTCAAATGTATGAATCTAGTAAGCTCATTTGTATAGATTTCATGTATCAGATAAGGAGCATTACAATATATGTCTTAATGTTTGTTTGTTGGCCTTTATGATAATACTTAATAATACATGCACATTAATTTAAAATTACTGGTATAAATTTAATGCTCAGTAATTGAATTTAAATCACATAGTGCTCAAATCCCCATGAGACATTCATATGTTTTATTCTCAATCTCATCATGAAACTATAATTAATTACAACAATTGCTTAATTATTAATTCTTCTTCTTATTTGGCGCTACACACGGGATGAGTCTTGGCCTACCGGTGAACTCTGCGTACATCTTTTGACTGATTGATAGAGAGCAGTACTGTAAGGGGGCATGTGATCAGCATGCCGGCACTCCGCTGGGAGCCTATCACGTGGTTTTCGCACTCGAGGAACGCAACCTCTCTATCAGGCAGCTTCCCAATTGTCCTCACGAGACTGGGTGGACCCCGTTCCAGACCCCTCCCTAACTTAAAAAATCCCTGGTTTGAACCAGGACTTTCTGGCCAGTAATCAGCAAAGCTAACCACTAGAATAAGGGGGTAGTCCCATTATTAATTATTTATATACATAAATAATTGAAAGTACTTCACAATGAAGTTATATATACTTTTATGCAATCCTAGCATTAAGATAGGCTTCTTATAACGCTACAAATGTGCACAATTAGCCTCATTCTGACATGGTTACTTAGCAACTATTCCATGAAATCATCACCGCCTTCACAACACAATTTCAAACAACGTACCCGTAAGAAAAAGCTAAAATCGTAGCCTTAACAAGTATACCAATATTCAAACACGAGAATCATTTTATTAAACAAATGTTTTGAAATTCTTTCACTTTTAATTTACTTCTAATATATCAGATTGTACTTTTAATATTTACCAAGCAAAGTGAAAAATATGTCCTCAACATATTTTCTTTAAGTTGAGCTAATATGCTTCTCGTTTCTCCATGTACAGAACTTGTCATATTCCTTTTCGTATACACTTTTAGAAATTTTAGAAGTTAGAAAAACCTCAGTTTCCTTTGTGGAATGATATCCATTTTTTCAATATTAAACATTGCGGAATTAGCATCCCTTTCCATTTGAATTCTTGAAAACAAAAACAAAATAACATCGTCATAGGAACGAGTACTACGAAATCATGTAATATAATACGTCATAAATCATATTTTGCAAGTTTTTGACACTTTTTAAACATATTTCAATGCAAAAGTTGCATAAAACGTTATATACAATGCGTGTATAATCTTCAATCTAAACACTCATAAAAATTAACGCTTGAGCTGAAGTGAACGCGCTAAATATTCACTCGTGTCACAATTACCAAGATTATACACTAGTTACATAAATAACTGAATTATAGATAAATGACCGTAAACGAGTTCACAAAATGGTTGTTATGACCTAAAATGTAGAATTGTTTTTATTCCAAAGAGGCTTTCATTTCTATTAGCAAATTATAACATATCATACATAAAATATTTAGTTGTTTAAAATAAAATTTAACCTTAAGATCGTTCATGTGAAATTCTGTTGGCTAATACAGCTCGTAAAAGTTGATTTCAAACTTTTAAACTCAGGTCTGTTGTCATGAGATAATTGACTACAAACATGCATTAAGAGCAATTAAATTAGCGGAAAACTATTAACACACATTATAGAAGATAGTTCATATAATGACGTTATACATTTTGGAATATAAGATGACGAAACTGCAAAGATGTATTAAGTGTGAATTAGGAAGAAAAATAATGTAGGGTTTGCATTCGGTGTGGTTACTTATTAGCGTGAATATGGTGCCTTTACGTTATGTGTACAACAAAGTTCAAAGTAGAATCAAACTTTACAATACTTTCTATGTAGGTGTCAAAAATGTTATTGTCCATCTGTTGGGAAGCACGCAAACAAGACACGTAGCACAGGACATTAGGCAGAGGTGCTGTATGTTTCAAGTAAAAGGGTTATTTTTGGAAAATTCACAATTCAGCGGTTCCCAAACTGTACTTCGCGAAACATTTCCTAGTGTTCCTTGAAGAAATGACCAAGTATTAAAATTGCGAATTTTTTACGGCTATGAGTCGTGTGTCGATAAAAATCGAGTAGAAATAATTGAGGTGCATACTTGACCTTCCGCAGGTAACAATGGACGTCATTTCATGGGATAATTGTGTCGATGTGTGCACAGACGATGTGAAGGCCATGACTGGAACGAAGGCGGTGTTATCACAAAAATTAAACAAAAAGCGAAGTGTAGTAGTAGCCACTGAGGTCTCAACCGCCAAGTCCTTGCTGTGAAGAAGAAGCCACCTTCTCTAAAAGGAGCTCTGGATTCCTTTAGTTAAAATACGTTCATTTTATTAAATCACGACCTAAAAAGTCAGGCTATTCAAATGTGTGATGGCATGAGGAGTTTATATACATCTTTACTTCTTCACACAGAAATAAGGTGACTCACTAGAGGCAAAAGTTGACTCGGTTCTTTGAAATGAAGGCTGAAATCAGAACCTACCTGACTGACAATGACTTCACTTTGGGAGACAGGTTATGTGACAAACGCTGGGAAGTGAAACTGGCATACTTAGGTAACATTTTCCAGAAAATTAATCATTTAAACCTCTCACTTCAAGGAAGAGTAACAACAGTGTTTGACGCCAGGGATAAAGTGTAAGGGTTCAAAAGGAAAATAAAGTTTGGGGCAGAATCAGTTAATTATGGCAATTTTAACATCTTCCCAATGGTAAAATAAGTTATAGAAAAACTAGATTTTTAGGGATATCTTTCTGGGGATATCTTAAACAAATTTGAAGCTCACCTACTAAGTTTACTTAATAGTTTCAACAGTTATTTTTCGAAAGAACACTTTTTATGTTGTGAATTCATTTTCTGCTGTGTCAGAAAAATCAGCATCTCTGAAAACGCAGCAATATGACATTTTGGACCATCAGAAGCAGCGGTGAAAGCTGTGGAGGCGATTCTGAAGGACCTGTCAAAAATGGCTTCCAGCACATCTTTTGAAGACTGGGGCAGGTGCATTGCATCCATCGGGGACTACTTTGAGGAAGAACTCGAGACTGGGTAAAGAAATATTGTCAAAATGATCATTTTTATCGAATAATAGTCGTAGATTCAGTTGTTCATCCTTTGTTTTGATATTTTCATGTTGTGCATCGATGATGTAGTAGATTTAGAACTTTCCTGTTATTTAAAGCGTAAACAATAGATATTATAATAAGCCACAAAAGTAACAATTAGAATCATAAGAATGGTTGGATCAGTAAGAACAGGGCACTATATTTGGTTATGTGTGCCCTCATTTCTCAGGTTTGTGTCTAAGTATGCAAGCTTCTTGTCTAGTGTTACCACACCATATGTTCGTTTGGTGCTCCGATGGGAGGTATGACGCCTTCCTCTTTTTAACGACTATTGTCTGCACGTCAAACCGTAGTGGCTTTCACCGCCTCGCGGCTGGTCAACATTGCCAATTAACGGCAGAATGGAAGGGGCTCGGTTAACACAGGTGAGAAGAAACTTATTGCTTCTGCTTCCATACCGCGTCGTCTTCAGACTCGAGCAATTGATCTTGGCTTTTGAAAATTTAAATTGTGTCCTAATTCACTTAGAAGCAAAAAAATGTTTTTTGAACGTTATTGCTATTTAATAGTGTTTCATTAATGCCCACAAAAATTTGAACGCAGGTGGCATCAATGGACCTTGAGCTATCAAAATATGCGTAAGTGCACGTTTAAACATGCATAGCCACTCGTACAGTCTGTTGAGTTCAGTCTTGTGCCAATAGCTGGTGATTGATTGATTTATTTACGGACGCTCTTTAACAGCTCAGGTCATCAGCGTCCCATTCAACTCAGCGCGTGAAGCTGCCGACAAAATTTGTTCAGAGGCCTCTCTTTCAGGCTTGAGGTTCTTTTCGTGCCGTAAATGTACGACACGGGACCCACGGTTTTACTTCCCTTCCTATGGAAGCCATACTCATGATTTTTACGCCCGAAAAAATCCATCGGTCCGAACCCGCGATCTTGGGTGTAGGAGGCAAGTGTGGTAATCACTACACCACCAGGACCGACATAGCTGGTGAAACATAATGAATATTTCTAAACAAAACTTTAGTTTCTACATTTTCATAAGTTATAAGCTATAAATGAAAGCTCGAAAAAATCCACGAGGAATTAATTAGTGATTAAATGTGTTCATTTGAGACCGTTGGAAGATGGATTAAATTATTTAAAGGAGGGCGAGAGCCTTCGAAAGACAAACGTCGCTCTGGCCGGCCTAGGGAAGCTGTGAACGACAGAATTATTCAAAGAGTGAGGAACTTGATGGAACAAAATCGACATATTACAGTAGAAATGTGAAGTAGGGTTGGCAGCATTGTCAGAATACTTCATGAACATTTAAAGCTGCGAAAAATCTGTGCAAAGTGGCTTCCACATACCCTAACCAATGAAAGGAGAAGTTGCTGAGCATGTTTCCATCAACAGTTCTAAACATTTGACAGATATATGCACTGGTGATGAAAGTTTGCTTTATTTCTATACCACCTCAAATAAAGCTCAGAACTGTGTGTGGGTAAATGAGAATGATCCAAGACAAGATTCTTCGACATTTTCGTTATCGGAAGCGAATGTTCACCGTTTTCTTTAACTATGAAGGACCATTAGTGGTTGACTGTATGCCAGAAGGAATGGAGAATACTATGACACTTATATTTTGGATCCTTTAATTGAAGAGCTGAAGCGACGACCACCAAAGACAGGAACTTCAAGGCTATTGCTTTTGAGAAAGGAGTCTCCTCACAGAACAGCTGCAAATTTGAGGAAACTGAAAGTCGCCAAAATCCAGTTGCTTGACCATCCACCCTGCAGTCCTGACCTTGTACCATGTGACTTCTGGATGTTCCCTCGATGGAAATCTTGCATTTCTGATAAACTTTTTAAAAATACAGCACCATGTTCAAGCTATAAATTCAGTTCTATTGACAATATCCCAGTCCGAGTACTGTAGTGCTTTTGACAAGTGATTGCACCTTCTACAAACTGTGAGAATAAGTTATCGAATCCAGTCCTTTACTTGGACTTTAAATGACACTTGCATCACTTTTTGAATGTCCCCTAATGAAATCCCCGGACTTCAATCAATATACAATTGCCTAAAGGTAAATCTAGCCGTGCGAAACGAAATGATGACCTTTACTGACTGACTACATTGCCTGCCTTGATTAATTTGTAGAAAATTTGGCTGACATCGAAAATCCAATTAGTTACATTTTCCTCTTAAAATTCAAATTTATTCAGTACTGTGATTTACATACTTGGTCCTCACACCGCTTGAACAGGACGCAGTTGTTTGTTCTTTTTAAGCATTTAATTAGTGTGATATAGCTGTGTGTAATTATTGTTTTATCGAGATGTGAACAAAGCATGACGCCGAAAGTGGTGGTCATTAAAAGTAAGAAACACAAATTTTAACAGAGCAGAGATTTTGATAAATTATTTGATCAAATACTAATATGGATATTGACTAAATGTTTCATATATAGGGTGTAGCAGTGTTTATACCGTGCTTCAATCCCAACAGCGGAAGTGAATGATAGTTTATAGGTCCTTAGTGTCAAATAGGAACGAGAAGGAATATCATGTAACCACCCTGCCAACTGATCGCTGTTGCTCCAAACACATTCTTCCAAACGGCAAGAATAGAGTTGACAGCAGGTTTGATTCGGTTCTTTAATTCCAATGTGATTTTTTTGGTTTGTTTATTTAAGGACGCTCTTTAACATCTCGGTTCATCAGCGTCCCATTCAACTCAGGGCGTGAAACGACCGACAAATTTTGCTCAGAGGTTCCTCCAGGCTTGAGGTTCTTTTTCGTGCCGTAAATCTACGACACGGCACCCACGACTTTACTTTCCTTCCGAAGGAAGCCATACTTAGGATTTTTACGCCCGAAAAAATCCAACGATCCTGGCCGGGTTTGAACCCGCGACCTTGGGTTTTAGAAGGCAAGTATGGTTACCACTACACCACCAGAACCGACTAATTCCAAGGTAGTGACAGTATGTGTTTGAAAAACTTTTTACTTTAGGTCAGAAGAAATCTACAGCTTTAGGGTCAGAGGTCAGGGAATGCAATTGTATCACGTGTACATTACGCATTAAGTTAACAAAATATTTTAAGTTAAATTTCAGCACGAAAAATTATGTTTTTAAAAATCTAAATAATATTTTAACACACGATACGTTTATATTTATAAATATTAATATTATTGCAACAGTATAATTCACAGGCATGTTTAACTTTTTGTTCGTCTCTGTATTTCTACATAAAATCCTTTTGTGCTTTACTTAAAAAGTACGTGCACGCTCATATTGCACTTTGCGTCTCAACTTCAATTCTGCCACTTCTTGCCCTATTATGTCCTTGAATGCCGCTTTCTGAAGTCTATGCTGTCGGTCTCACGGCAGTGTACATTTTTTTGCAAATAAGTTTAGAGAGTTAACTCATGGGTAGCACATGTTTATGTACACATTATTTTAAATATGAATCAGCTTGTTTGCACATGGGATTTATTCAGATCTTTTCTGATTGCAGAACTGCATATCAGGATACTGTGCACAAATTTGAATCAACTGGTTCATTGCTGTTTTAACGGAGGAAAACAAGACGAAATTTGCACAATCTTGAACATTTTCCAATAAAAAAAATCCGAAATTATAAAAATCGAGCTTTCGGAATATAAAGAGAAGTATTAGCAATGACATCAGAAATATTCGATGGCCTAACATAACATAAAGTGCAAATTGTTCAGGCCCTGAACCCCTTTTGCAGCCAAAAGTAATATTTCAGCAGGTTGGTGCCCCACCTCACGCGCACAGCGATGAACAGAATGCGATGGGCCCACTTCTTGGCCACAATGATCTCCAGACATAACGTCTGTGGATTTATTTGTGTGGGGTTATGTGAAAGTCAGGAATGTATGTCATCTTACTCATTTTCACCAGAAAATTGTGGCAGCCATTGACTCAATCACCTCGGACATGCTAGTAAACTCATGGATTGAAATCGATTATCGGCTGGACATTCTGAGTGTTATTAACGCAGTCACCCCTCCATATTTACCACAAAAAATGGCGGCTGATGTCGCTCTACTGCTGCCAATAGCAAATACCAAACTTTTAGGCAGTATTACGTTTACAAATGACGTTATTTTCTCATTAGAAAATATTTCGATGGTTGTTAAGAATCTGAAATTGTTTACAAAAATTTTTTTTCTCATTTATAAACGAAATATAAAACAACATGACTTATAAACTTCTCCACAAGCAAGCACAAATATCTATAAAATGCACTAACTTCCAAATTACTGGATACCTTAAAACTAATCGACATAGATGGGACAGCACCTACTTATCGTGTATTTTAATGAAAAGGACATTTCCTTGGCAATAGTTATAAACGGGTATACCTGTCTTGTCTTCACCTAACTAGTATTAAAATGAAACATCCTGCTCACACCATTCATTAAAATGTTCTTCGTCTCGCTCCAAACTCCGCTTCACATGTTTTTCCGGATATTTTACTTCATTGCTAGCCCTCAATGTCACATATGATGGTAAATTAGGAAAATTTCCTCCCTAACCACAAAATTTGATGTGAAATTTTCAGCTTCATTATTAACTTTAAATTTTGCATTATTCACTCCTTTAATTGCTGCTATTTAGGAAATGGAAATGTAGTATTATGCGGTGCACTGACATAATTAAGACGCACAAGAGCAACCCATGTTGTACTAAACACTTTCTATTACATAAGTTCCTAGTGTGATTTCACTAAATCAATATTAACTTAATAAAAACTATGAATCTAACACGCCACTGCTGATTTATTTCCAACTATAAACTTTTGTAATAAACCAGGTAACTGTAACAAAACCAATAATGTTAATAGTAGCAACATGAGTGCTGTAGGGTGCTGTCTTTGCGTAACCTCACTTGCAAACGAGTCGAAACATGTGATAACATCAGTCTCACGCCTGATTAAAAATATCATCATCTCAATTCAAATCCCTCTTCATACGTTTTTTCGGATCTTTCCTTTCTTTGTCAAGCTACACCGTCACATACGATGATAGATTACAGAAATACAGGGAAAATGTCCTATCTTAACTACAAAATATAATACACACTAATAAATATCATTAAGTGCAAAATTTGCATGTTGCCTTTATCCACTCCTCCTTTAATTACTGCTCTCTAGGAAATGTAAATATTGTATTATGCGGTGTACCGCCATAATTATTTACATACAAGACCAACCCATGTTCTACTAACACTTTCTATTAAATAAGTTCCTGGTGTGATTTCATTTCACTAAATCAATATTAACTTAATAAAAAAAGTAACAAGCTACTGTTGACTTACTTCCAACCACAAACCATTGTTATAAACTAAGTAACTGCAACGAACCAAATTAACAAATGGACCACATTTACCACAATTTGTCTACTATCAATACCTATATTGGGTTCTGGTAAATGCAGTCGGTCTTGAACGAAGTACACATAGAAGTGCTTACATTTTGAATAGTAAACGTTTCGAGTTGCTTTACATGATTTTGCAAATCGTAAATGTGTAGGACTAATAGTTTCCTTAAAATTAGAATTTGAAATCAGGGAGGTTTCATGTGAGACCCTGTATGTCTACTTTAATCTTTATGGATTACATTGTTTAAACTTCTCGTGTAAACGCCAAAAGAAACTGAATCATTCCTTCTCTTGAACTACGTTTATTATATACGAATATATACTATCTCGAATGCATTCCTTTTATTATATATAAAAAGATCATGGGTTTCTCTTGAGTGTATATCGAAAAGGATAATAACAAATCAGCGACAAACCGGTTCAAAATAGGTATACGCACTTTTTCAATCATCATAACCTGCTAGTCAACAAAAATGCCAAGTTCTTCTTATGAAAGAGAATTAATAAGGTGTTTGTAAACCAAACCATTTGTGATTATGCGGAGAATGAATGCTGTCAGTCAAGAAGAAGACGATAAAATAAGAACTTCAGCAGCAATCAGTTGCAATACTTTTTCATTAACAATGAAGACAAAAAAATTGGAATGAAAACTAGTTCATATAACTCAAAATAACTTATATAACTTATTTTTACTATGCAATCTTAATCTTCAATCTTCAGTTATCCTAAGAATTACTTAGTATCTTCTGTCCTCCTAAAGGAACTAAGGAGGAGATGCTTTCAAAATAACAAAAAATAATAATTAAGTTTCGTGATTTACACTAGAAAATAAAAATTACCAAATAAATGTGTTCGTATGTATGATTTAGCGCAATAAGATAAATGCTATGTAAAATTACTGGCTCACCTATTTTGTCTTGCCAGAATTAAACATTATATTCTGTAATAAAGAAGCCTTCCATTTAACATCGGTAAATCATGAGTATTTTATTATGAGATTATTTAACATTTATTTAGTCAGAAATATTCCTAATGTTTAGTAGCATGAATAAGTGAGCGAAGTTATAATTTGTTGTTGCTGATTTGTAGTCAAATTAGTGCATAAGAGTCGCGCCTCTTGCAAAGGAAATTAACAATATTGGTGCAAACGTCATTATAAACTAAGTGGCTTTATTTGAAAAAATACAGGCTTGTTCTAACTGAATGGAATAACTTTGTGTATTTCTCGCAGAAAAGATCACTTTATATTTAGTGTCACAAATGCTATTCAATGTGATAAACACATGCCACAAGGCCATATATCGAGGTGATAGTAAAAATTTTGCCATATCAACATTTGATCTCAAACGAGTCAGATACAGGCCAAGCTCCCTCACCAATATTTGCTGCTAGCAATCTACCATTGCAGCAGCGGAGGAAGAGCGACTAAGCTTCATGTAATTCACTAACCACTGATTTGATTTCGTTTCAGATGTGCATAGTGCAGTTTTGTTCTGATTCTATATGGTTCTTAACACCAGTAATTAGTCCAGATAGGAGCATAAATCGACTGACCCTGTTTACGAGGTAAGCTACGTATTTCATGACAATTAGTCCACCCGAGTCTTTCGGCTGTATTCGCGTATATCAAGGAAGATCTCCTCCCTAGGCTATGCTACCGGTCATTTTCTGTTTGACAGACCTGATCTTGAGATGCCTGGTCTAAGGTTTCGGTGACTGTAGCAATGTATTGTTGCAACAACGCGGGTGTACGACAAGTAATATGTTGATAGTATTACGTTCCACAAAATTATTACGTGACGGTATTACGTGGCCAAAATTTGTGATTGGAAACGAACAAAGAAATTGGATAGGATGAGGACTGATTTTCTGAAAGATATTTTAAGAGTGGGGAAGGGTACAGGAAATTGCGGAATGCTTAGGGAGAGCGCAGTGGCAGTGCTGGACTCTGCTGCAGATAGGAAGGAGAAGGAGGGAGCAGGCACATTTTTGACAGCTCAGGTCGGAAGAGGCAGACAAATGGGAAGGGGGTAAGGGAACACGAGTCAGAATATTTTTTTTGCACATGTATCTGTGGGAAAGCTATTTATTTTTGTAATGTTTATTTTATGTATATATTTATTATATATATATATATATATATATATATATATATATATATAGCTTTTGTCTTTCAAGAGTTAAACATTAGTTTGTGCAATTTCATCCTAGTGTTATGGGAAAGCACATACGATCAGGACCCGTACGATTTGGATGAGTTAAATTGTAACAAAAAATATTTTGTAAATAAATACGCTACCACCGCAGCCGCCGCCGCCGCCGCCGCCGCCGCCACCACTACCACTACTACTACAAACCTTGTAAAATTTTCTAAACCATTGTACCTGATATGTTTTTCTATAGTAAATATTTTGTTTACAATAAATATACAAAGCATTTCATCTGTTTAGAACAAGCCCTTAATTAGCAATTGTAATAAGAGAAGGATGGAATACATATTTTACGTGCTTCACATTAATTACATTCATAGAACACAAAAAAATATAACAAATGTGAATAAAAATTTCGATTATATTTAAATTAGTGTTATTTCTGTACATTCGGTTATTGATACTTCATTGAATAAAAATTATGAAAATGAAAACTTTTGATTGAACAAGTTGACAAATGTAGTGGTAAAACGTGACTTCTGACTACAGAGGGGGAAAAAAGTAAAACGTCGTTAATCGCAGAGTTCTAGAAAGCATAACTTCTAAATTTTAACATGTAATGAATGAATGAATTAATCAATCAATCAATGAACGGTGTTTAACGCCAGTTTTTACTACTGAGGCACCACAGGCGATGGACACTGGTGATATATGAAATGAAATGATATATTGGGAAAGATTTATTTTTAAGGAAGGAATCGTTCCAGGCCTAAGTTTAGGGTACCTCCCCGGCATTTGCCAATTATGAGGACTGAGGAAAACCCGGAAAAAACCTCAGTCAGGGAGGAGGTCCTGGTGGGATTCGAACCCCAGACCTCCCGCTCACAAGTTCGTGCCTTAACGACCTCGGCCACCCGTGGCGGTCTTTTAACACGTGTAGAGTACAAGAAGTTCTTTTTAATTTATTCGTAAATATTTACATATTTTAACAAACCTTAATATTTGTTCCCATTTTTTGGTTTTATTTTATTAAACTTATTTTAAGCGGTTCTGTACGATTTTAAGTGTTTTTTACACTGTTTTAATTTACATTTTTCAATTAATTCATCAACATTTGTAAAAACCCAAATTATATAGTTCTTTCAGATCTGAATATATTAAACTGCCCCTTTTCACTTGCAGTGTTAATATTCAGCTGCAAGGTGTAACCTACTCTCCGTACTTTGAGGCTAATCTCACCTGCCAGTGATTTCGGAGAAAGTAAGTTTGTGCTTAAATACCACCTACAGAACCAGTTGGATTTTCTGATACGAACTTCTGCATTACGTAAAAAATAATCTGAAATATCTGAATGTCATTAATATAAGTCGTGGGAAATGTTTAGCTCCGCCTGGGAAGATATTTCAACAAATTAAACCATGGATAGTTTCTGATAGGATTTGATCGAATCTCAATCACAAGCAATCCAACAACAATGTTGCAATACATTTTGGTTATTGTAAATTAGTAATTCCAAAGCCAGTAAGCAGTCCAGACCCTTGCTATTTCTGCTATTTTTTTTTAGCAAGGTCAATCTTCATCAAGATGCCAAATTACAGTGTAAGAAATAGCTGCTCAAATTAACTGCTAAATAACTAAATGGAAATCATACTTTGCAAATACTATAATAAAGAAATTTATATATTTATTTAATTTTATGTAGTTGATGAAAATCATGTTGTTGTTGTTGTTGTTGTTGTTGTTGTTGCTGTTGTTGTTATTGATCTAATGTGCAGGATTTTGATCCATCAATGTTTCCCTGGCCAGCCAATATAATTTGTGTATTTTCCCATCAGGTGCAGCTTTCCTCAGTTCTGTGCATTCCAATAGATGTTCTCTGTATAGAATCTTGTCAGTATTGCAGATCTTACTTGTGTTATCATTCATAAAACCAAATCTGTGTAGATGTTCCGCCAGACAATCATGTCCAGTGGCCAGTCTAAAATGAGCAACTGCTTCCTTCCTTGATAGATTTTTTTATTTTTTGTACGGTTTCTTTTATATTAGAATAATTTTTATTAGACATTTCCACTGGAATATTATGTTGATATTTTTGTTCTATGGTCGTTTTTATATTTTTTAATTTTACTTTTAATCCACAGAGCTTTATTGGTTTTGAATGTAGCACTGCCCCCTTTTTGGCCAGAAAGTCTCCCACATGTGCTATCCACAGTAGTATTATTTGTTGAAATTTTGTTTGGAGTAATCTATAATAAGATATCACATCCCTTACATTGTAAGATTCATATGAACTATCATATTGTTCTATAGCTTGTATAGCTGAAGCTGAATCTGTAAGAATCACTACTTTATTTTCTTTTATATCAGTCCTATGGTATATCTGTTCCAACACTCGTTGTATTGCCACCATTTCACCCTCATAACTTGTGGATTGATGAAAATCATTGTAATAGAAAATATATGTGTAATTATTTCAATATGCGAACAGTTGCTCTTTGACACAGATCGATATGAGCTACATAGTTTGTGATTTTATTTTTAAAAAATGGATTTTCATAGTGCGCAAATAATAAAAACTACTTTATTGGCCCAATTTATATTCTTGTATAAAATACACCAGTTTTTTAACAAACGCAGCAGTGAAATTATGTACTGTTAGAATGATAATAAAAGTCTAAATTCGTTACTTGAAAATTAAATTAAACTGTAATTTGTTACAGTTCATAAGAATTGTGATGATAGTATTTGGATTTAAAATGGTATTAACAATAGAGTGAATTTAATATTTTTAAAAATGTCATTCAATAACATTTATGTTCAAAAGTTTAACTTCAGCAACACAAATGCAATACACATAGATAAAAATGTTGAAAAAAGAAGCCAATATAAAATCAGATTTCTTAAGAATTGCTGCATGTTCCTCTTCTATTATCCGTCAAAATCAGTTTGCCGAGAAGCTATGTGATGATATGGCATTGTCAATTACATCATTTAAAAAGTTAAAAATTTACCTTTTGAGAGAGTTTTATAATAAAAAATACCAACAGAACATCATCATCTCAGACAGCTTGAAGAAAATACTTACGTACACACTAGAAGTTCAACTAGAACTAAATAATGAGATAAAGTTATTTCAGAAAACGTAAAGTTTCAAAAGGTAGCACAATGAAGTTCGATCCTGTTACATCATGTGATTACATACAGCACACGTATTTTTCATATAAAATTCTTATTGACTTTTGTAGAAAACATAGGGAAAATATTCTACTCTAACATATTGTAATATTTTAATGTAAATATAAATGAAAGTGCATTAAAGCTTAACATGATTCATTAAATATTGATATATTAATTTCTTATGTTTTTCCACTTTCTAAATAAAACATATCAGAGATCCTGCAGACCTGTAGAGGAAGAATGAGAAAAAACTTTTAATATTATGAATATTATCGTCAAAAATCAAAGTATTGTTCATGTTAACACATCTGCTCCTTTAAAAATAATCGACATTTGATCTGTATCATCAAGAGCAGTACTGACGGTATCTTTTCATTTGTTCCGTCAAAAATGTCTTAGATATTCTTAGTTCTCTTCCTTCTGGTTTGTAATTTTAAAAAATATCTTTAATATGAGAGTTATTCCATCATACATTTTTTTGACAACATATATTAGCTCTCTTCATAATTTTGATTATCTTTCTCAAATTAGTGTCCCAGAATTCAAAGATAGGCTAAAAATCATTTTAGACAGGTCCTTTAAAATCGCATCCGCAGCCTTTGTCACTGCATCTGGTGATGGAAAATGCCTCCCACTAAGGAAAAATTCACCAGGGGCTAAATCTGGACCATAGGAAGGACGAAGGACACACTTCACGTTAATTTTATGATTAATGGACGTTCTTTAACATCTCAAGTCATCAGCGTCCCATTCAACTCAGGGCGTGAAACGGCCGGCAAATTTTGCTCAGAGGCCTCTCATTCTTTTTCGTGCCGTAATGTACGACACGGGACCCACGGCTTTACTTCCCTTCCGAAGGAAGCCATACTTACGATTTTTGCGCCCGAAAGAATCCATCGGTCCTGGCCAGGTTCGAACCCGCTATCTTGGGTATAGGAGGCAAGTATGGTAACCACTACACACCAGGACCGACTTAATTTTATGAGGTATTTAGCACCAACATATGCAATGAGCGCTCATGCACTATCGTGGTTCAGCCTCCAGCTTGCACGCAAATGTGACATTTTGCTTGTGATCTGGTTTTGCAGAGTTTTCAAGATATCTTCGTAGTATTTCTCAGTTAGAATTGTGTATGTAGGTATGACTTGGTAGTAAAGCATTCCTTTAATATACAAAAATAAGATAACCATAACTTTCCCAGCAGAGACAACCACTCTTGCTTATTTTTCTTCTTTATTGTGTTAGTGATAATGGATAATTCCATAGAGTTTCCCCATTTTCCCTCAGGATCGAAAATATATAGGCAAGTTTCATCTACAATGACTAATTTTTCAAGAAAACACGTAAACGTCATTTTTTATAAAAAAAAGTTGCATTCCTTTTACACAATTTCTATTGTTAAATGATTTTTCTTGTGTACACTCGCGACGCGTTTTACTACTTTAAAACTTATTAAACAATAGAATTTGGTAATTAACCTCATTACAGTAGGTGCTGGAAATGTTGCCCATTTTCCGTGACACACATTCCGTATCTTCTTAGGAAATGTTTACTGACAGGCATCAATTTCCCACCATTAATGGACCTAACTTCGTTTCGAATATTTGTTTTAAGAACCTCCAGTGTTTGAGGGTTAATTGAATGTACTATATTTTTCATTGTCTCCCAAATAATTAAACATCACAAACCGTAAGACCTGGGGAACGAGGAGGGTTTTAATGGAAGCCCTTATTTCATCAAGTATTTCTTCTGTGAGCACATGAGGCCTTCAATTTTTTTCCTGTCAGTCACAGAACCTGTTTTATTAAACCTATGTGTGTGTGAATTGGAATGAATAAATTGAGTCACTTATGCCCATCGAGGGCTAGGGCCTCCGCAAACGGGGGGTCCTCAGTGCTCATAAATGGCAAATGCCGGGGAGGTACCCTAAACTTAGGCCTGGAACGTTTCCTTCCTTAAAAATAAATCCTTTCCCAAAACATCATTTCATTTCATGTATCACCACTGTCCATCACCTGTGGTGCTTCTGTAGCAAAAACGGGCGATAAACACCATTCATTCATTCATTCATTCATTCAAACGGGGGGAACTCATTGATTTCGCATAAGGTGAGCTATTGTCCCTATGAATTTGTTCAGGTTCTTATTTTACAAGTAGTAGTATCACTTGTATTGGCTTCGGTTGTTCTCTTCATTCTGCAGCTCTGTTCCTAGGCTCTTCCAGGTACTGCGGTTCCGTGCTACGCTGGTCCAGTGAAGCCCGGATGCTTTCCTGAAGAGAGTCTGCCCACCTCATTCTCTTCCTCTCGGATATGTCCCCATCTGCTGCTCGTTAGCCTTGTTACATGACCGCCACATTTCCATTTCAGACTGTTTGCACGTTGAGCGACGTCGTTTAGTCCTCACAGCTTTCTTAGTTCCAACAGTTAATATTTTATCCATGAGGGACAGTTCTAATATTTTCCGTTTCATTTTACTTTGGCAGATTCTGACAGTGATCTTTTGAGCTTCTGTTAGGCTCCAAGTTTGGCATGCATGTAATAGTGTTGGGAATATGCATGAATCCAACATGTCTAACCTCAGTTTTCGGCTCAAAATATTGTCCAGCAGTAGAATTTCATTGACCAGAAAGCTCTTCTTCTTTTGATTTGTGCCCGTGTGATACTGAAATGCGACTATTTGTTCTAAGCAGACATACTCTGTTACGTATTTTAGGGCTGTTAGATTGATTCTAGTGTACGACTTTAATTTTGATTTTCGTGTTGGAACCTGACTATCAGGAAATTTACATCTAAACGACTATCTCATTCTGTCACATTACTTAAATAAGCCTTAAAGGTGAATATAAGAACAATATCTTACCACTGCACAACATTACTGCACTATTTAATGAAATCTCACTCTTAAACGCACAAAACAACTACCTAACTGTCAAAACCTTGCTCGCAACTGACCATTGAAACGAATTGCACAGGACGTGCCGCGTGGTAAATCTCAGCAATTGGGAGGTGTAAGTCCGCTGGTTTACCGATCAAAGTTGCGGGACTTTTAAACTGCTCTAACTTTACCATTTTTATATGGGAGCTTAAAAGTTTAACCTACTTCTCATTTCTGCTTCTATAAGAAATGATTAACGCTTATGGTCTTGTTCTAGAAATTACTGTTTTAGTGCTAAGATATATGAGTCTTCATATTCCGAAGTTTTATTTTTGAACATTCTATCTGATCTCTACGTGTAAATTAGGGGGTAAAATCTTAAGTATGCTTCTTTCGGAAGGAAAGTAAAACCTTTGGTCAAGTTTCATAAATTTACGGCACGTAAAATAACCTTAAGCCTGAAAAAAGAAGAGACATTTAAGCAAAATTTATCGGCCGTTTTACGCTCTGGGGTACTAAGAACCGAATATGTTAAAGAGCGTTCTAAATAAATCTGATAATAATTTAGATATTAATGTTAAGTTCTTACAAATGCCATATACTTATTTAACTCCATTGTAATGTTACATTATAGAGCATTATTCGCGTATAGCTGTGACACTTGCCATTGCATTCACCCTTCGAACAAATACATTGGCATTTCCTGTTTTACCAGTTTGTTACTAAAATCTAAGCAAGCTCCCATTATCGAATATAATCGATCAAGTCTTGCTTTATGTGCAGCACATTTCTCGCATACTAGAGAGAAAATTGGTTGCTTATGCTATCCTTATATGGCTAAATTCGATTAACGGTGATAAAGTTTCTCTTCATGGACATTAACGGCTGTTATTTCCTGCAATTGTGGTATTTCACGCAGTTTTCCAATAAGACTCTTGAAGCATAAACCAGTCTTCTGGCCTGTTGATCGATTCTGAGCTGCTTTGTCAATATGCAAGTCCTCCCTCAGGTGGTGTTTACTATTTAGATTCTAATGGATCTTCAGCACGGATGGACTGTGATTAATGCTGTGTTAGCCCGGGGGCATCAGGCGCAGAGAACTATCCAGCATTCCCGGACAAACATTTCAGCCAGGTAGCCGAGTCAAGCACGATTCGCTTCGCAAGTGCAGCGACTTAAGAACCATGGAAAAGGTTACACTGGGTTGGAAAACGAGTTAAGCTGTTCTTCGGACGCTTTCGTATTTGGTGTGAAATTATAATTATGTCGATTATAAAAAATGCTACAATTATGAGACCTTCGTGCATGTTAACGGAATTCCTTATAACAATACGACTGAAATATTCTTATATTAATTTTTAAAATTTAATATTGCATTATAGTAAGTCACTTTATAATTGCTTTTTATGTAACACGGTATTGAGATTACGGAAGTTTCCGAAAGCTATATAACTCCCTGCACTGTACCTTCATACTTTCGCGCTGTCTACAATGACATATGGGACAGAAATTTGGAGATTGGAAAAAACTGTGAATCTGGATTCAGTGAGGAGATATTTCTGAAAGAAATTTTGAGGCTCTGACGGACATAGCTAACTGCGGAATTAAGGGAAGATTTGGGGCCTACAATGAGAGCACACAGTTTAAAATTAAAACAGTGAGGTACTGCAGCGAATTATTTAGAAACCAAACTTTCTTATGACATGGTGCTATCGTGGAACACCTGGAGGTGGAAAGGGAACATGAAATGGGCATGCAAATTAAGAAAAGGACTAGAAATAATAAGACTGGGCTCCTTTTGAAGGCGTTTCAGGGAAATAAAAAGAGCGCATGGAGGAGAGTTAGGAATCGCTTGAGAGATATGGATAGGAAGTAGACAATTGCGCAAAGTAGAGAGAAGATTTCGCTGAAAGTACAATCGGGGCTAACATACGAATGAGAGATGGAGCAGTACATCAAAACAGGGACTAAATTCACTAGACAGGGGCTGGCGTGGATAAGACTAGGGGCATGGCGGATGATTAAGATCACTGAGCAATATGAGCGGAGAATTTATCCCATCTGTGAGGAGGAAGAATCATGGACACATGTTCTGACTGAATGTAAAGGTACGGAATAATGGAAGGAAGGAAAAGTATTACAAGATCGAGCAGAGGAAGATGATCATGCTGGGCTTTGCTGGCAGGCAAGGAAGGAGGGAAGAGATTAAACACATTTATGATGAAGGTGAGAAAGTCTGAAAAGGCTGAAAACCGGGTAAGGGATTGGGGTAAATAAATTGACTGAATGCAGCTGTGTGCCATTCAATATTTTATACGTACTTTTAATATTTTTAAAAAACATTCCTCTAGAAGTTTTATTTCATTTTTTTTATTTATGCTTTATTGTAGAATGTATATTATGTTTTATATTAAATTGTGAATATCTAATGAAATATCCAATGTATCATAAAAAAATCATGGACCCTTGCGCATGTTGAAGTTGTTTTGTATTGCATTGTTGCCATTATAATAAAAATACACTACCACTACCACTACCACTACCACTACCACTACTACTACTACTTTCGCTGTCGAAGTTGAACGCAATGGATAAAGTGGCACATTCGTTGTTCGTTGTTAACTTCTGTAGTAAAAAAACGCTATGCGGTTTTTTTCCTATCTATTCATCTTTCTGTCGCTGCTAAAACATAACATTTTTGCATGAAAACTTGCTGGTTCGAGTCTTGCCTCTAGTATTATTTTTTTTTTTTTAACTATGGAGTTAACGGCATATTTCTTGCTCTTTAACTGGTGCGTTTATTGATTCCAATTATTTTATTTATATTCTTAAATATTGTTAAGGATAATTGCTTGGATCTGACGAGCTAACATTTAAACGGATATTAGGTTAGATTCGGATTTGTTCATTACTTTATATTAGAACTTTTATTAAATCGATTGATTGGTTTTCGGTTAGGTTTAAGATAGTTTTTTTTTTTCGTTTATAGTTATAAAAGGTGTTGAGTCGATTATACGGTTATATTAGTTTTACGTCGGTCCTGGTGGTGTAGTGGTTACCATACTTGCCTCCTAAACCCAAGACCGATGGATTTTTTCGGGCGTAAAAATCCTAAGTATGGCTTCCTTCGGAAGGGAAGTAAAGCCGTGGGTCCCGTGTCGTATATCTGCGGCACGAAAAAGAACCTCAAGCCTGAAAGAGAGGCCTCTGAGCAAAATTTGTCGGCCGTTTCACGCCCTGAGCTGTTAAAGAGCGTCCGTAAATAAAGCAATAAAACAAAAATAGTTTTACATTAGTTCTTCCGTTTTGCATTAGAAATTGAGTTTAGTCGATAACTAGGTTAGGTTGACCGTCATGCTAGCAATTTCTAATAACTTTTTATATTCGCTTTTGTTTTTGGTTGACAGTTTTTCATAAAGTTTCTTTCTATGATGTTTGTTTATTGATTAAAATGCCATTACTGATTTTTGCTACATTTAGAAAGATTCGTTATGTTGGTAGCTCTAGTCATTATTTATTCGTTACGTCATTAATGAACAGTTGGAGTAGCGTCTTTTTGTACCCGAGTGACTGGAAGAAAGGATCGAGCGATTTGTTTTAGAATCAGTGTTAATTATTATTCAACGGAAAACTTTTACTTGCTTTTAAGATTTTCCAAAATGAAAAAATATGAACTTGGAACTTCCAGGGTCATTTGGTCAAAATTATTCAGTAAAATTGACACTATTGCCGTAACCTTTTCATGTGTGCAACCAGAAAATTATCGCAGTCGATAATTCCCAAGAGCGGACAGTGTCAACATAATCGCAAATTTAGCGTCAATAGTAAATATTTCGGAATGTTTATGTTCGATAACAATTATCATTATCATTCATATGGCATGTACATGCCTGAAAGCTGTTTAATTCATTTACAAAATAGTAATAAATGCTATCTACTCAATTATGCCATCTTTGTATTTTTGCAGGTACTAGAGTGAATTTCGTGACAGCGCACTCAGAATTCCAACTCGCAAAATACCTAAGCTGCTACTAGTATGTATACTGTGCAAAAAGTAACAGACTAGCCAAAATCCTGTGATAAGGTAAGACTTCAAAATAAGTGCTGATGTTTACAGAAATGTTTCTACATGAAAGAGCTGCAATTTTCAATGAATTACACAAAGAGTTTATTTCTAAAAGAAAAAAATCATAATTTTCTCAAACTGTATATATTAATTCCTTTTTATTGTTTCCAAGAATGCTATTTTAGCAGCTTAAAGCCCAATATTAAATTTACAATTAAATGACAATAACTCAATTCCCTACTTTAATTTATTTTCATTTTTATCTGATGTTATTATGCTGGACATAACGAAACAAAAAAGCAACGAGGGAAGAAAAATTGCGGCAAAACCCACATTCTTGCAGAGCAGGACCACGAAAAAGAAAGCATTCAAGTTTATGTCCAGAAATTAGAAATCAGGTAATATTGATTAGAAATGTTAACACGTAGCAAAGAAATTTGTTAATTAAGAAAAACATCTTTCACATGCAATGGTCCATAATTGACAGACTTTTAATTTTGTGGTCATTGCGAAATAGCCAATAATTTCGAACTCATGGCAAAACCTGATTCAGCCATATTCTGCAAATGAGGCTGCCATAAGATAAGATCATCCTTACATCTGCGTTTTGCTGCTGAAACCTGTATTTCTTGTATCTCAAAACACTTTACTACTGAGCTATTTATTTCCCTTGTGCATGACGTCACCATAGTTTGCCCGGATGTAACCCTCTTTCAGATTGCTCTCCTCAGAAAACAAATGGGTTCGTATACACTAATCGATCATTAAACTCGAATAACTATGGTTCGATACCCAACCCGCCCACACTGTAGGCGTTGAAAGTTATATAGCAGGGAGGGGGAGAGAAATGAGTTTGTCGTGTCGACATAGAACCGGTCCACTATCGCTTAGTTTCTACTTGACAGGTCTTTGCAAAGATTTATGAAAGAAGTGATAGCATTAACATGTAGAGTTGTTCAGCTTCTAGAAAAATAACAAAATATCGAGATGTTGATTAGCAAGAGATTTTAAAGTTCTTAATTACAATTTTTGATGCAACACCATTTAATTGTCAGTATACATACTGTTCAGCTTAATATTAATAAATTTAATCTATAAGACTAGAAATGCAAACCTATAATGAAATAAATGCACTTAAGTTGATAATACAGTCTTGAATTTTATTTAACAAATGTGTTATTTTCAAACTCGCAATTAAAATCTATTAAATAAAAATCAGTAACTCTAATGAGAAACTTGTTTAATTACAACTGTTAACATTTTATGATACTTTAAACGTTTCAGTTTTCCTTTTCAATACATTTAAACATGATAATAATTTGCAGTGTGGTGGACGTCTAACCGGTATTTTTCCTCTATCCAATTATTCTTCAATTCGAATTGCAATGTGCAGAGAGTTCGCTTCACGCTTGATCCGAGAAAGCGGGCGGGAGGAAGTCAGTAGAGGACGAAGTAAACAGCAACATTCTAGATCCGCAATTTCCCGAGTATTCTACTCATAAACTTTTATTAATTTATGGCAGACACACAATCACTTTATTTCACTAAATTGTTACCGTAGTTGCTCAAAACGGTGTCCTTCCGCATTCAGACATTCCCGACATCTTTTGATAAAATTGGCATTCACATGCAAAAGTTTTTATTTTGGAATCCTTCTAATTTTTGCTCTTATATTGTATTTCAGTTCAATTGCAGTGGGTTATTTGTACAGACTCTGTTTTTTAAAGTTCCCCCACACATAATAATGATCACACGCGGTAAGATCTGGTGAACGTGCGGGCCATAACCCTCTAGAAATAATTCTGTCTTCCAAAACCTCCCTTATAACCTCCAAAGAGTCGCGGGCAGTATGGGCTATGGCAGAATTTTGTTGAAAACATGCAGAATGTCTCTCATTATCAATTAATTGTCCAAAAATGTGAGACTTTTTGCGTACGATATTTCTCCGAATTTACGGTATCTTCAAAATTTTACCATTTGCTGTTACGGCATACCACACACCAATCTTTTCATAATGCAGAGGAATTACGTGAACTATTCGTGGATTTTCTCTGCTCCAGCATCTATTGTTCTGTGAACATATGTAGGAAACCATGCTCCATCAAAGAAATTGATTAAATGTGGTTCAACACTATCGTCATGAATGCTCGTAAAACCCGATTCACTCGAATCTGTTGTCATGCGGCCATAATTGATAGGTATAGTACTCTGTAAGTGTTCAATTTTAAGAGTTTAGTAGCTGCATGGGATGAAGTTCTTAAAACACGTACTTGTGTTACAGAACGTAAAGATTTATTAGGAGAACGTTCAAGAGATGCCCCCATATCATTGAGATTTTTTTTCTGTTGGTACTCTGCGCTTAGGTCTATGAACTTTAGAGTTCAGCGATCCCATTTCTTTATATCTATGACAAGGTTTCTAACTGTATACCTTTATTTGGAGGTAGAATGCCTGGGAATATGTCTACAAACAGCCTAAACACTTGCCGGCGTAAATCGTACATAATAATCAAATGTTAAATTCATTTAATTGTAACTTCTTACGTTGTAGGCCATGTATTTCAAGCTATAGTTGCAATGCAATGTTCTGTTAAATAAAAAACAATTTTTATTTTTTGCGCTTAATAAGTGTTAATAATCTAACAATACTTACAATTAACAACACAATTAGAGCTAAATTTTCATAGAATAACACAAAAGTAATTAAAGCTCAATTTATTTTGGACACTTGTATTTAATAGCTATTTATGGTACCAATTCTTAAAGTGTCACCATTTTGGATGAGTGTAAAAATAACGATTAAGATGAAGAGGTTATGAGATTACAATTTCATGGTCGTCTAAACCGACCATAATCAACCAAGTGGTTAGGAAAAGTTGAACGCTATACGCCAGCAATGTGTGCTATTCCATGTAGAGGAAATGCCAAGTCGAAGTCGCTATCGATTTGAAATATTGTGTTAGGACTTCACTCAGGAAACAAATGACAAATGATATACAGAAGGCCTTGCATATAAACGCTACTATTGTTCTGTTATCATATAATTCAGTTTGCTCGTGTATGTCTTCAATAACCTATAACTAAATTATAAAATATGGAAAACATCAGAATATAACGTAGGAATGTGATTCAGGACTAAGAATTGTCCTTGAAAAGCTTTATAACTCGCCATATTTGCTTACATCTTCGGAAAAAGATAATATAATATCATCATATCGGCATTTCTTCTACAGCCCATTGCACTACATACCAACTAGAGAATAATAGGTCTAAAATGTGACTGTGAATGTTAAGATACTTATATGTGTTAAGACTACTGGGACCTCCGTGAAAACTCAGCAATTTGGTGAAGGGATTTGTGAATTGATCGGTTAGGAGATCGGTTAGGAGAACTACTTATTATAAATGCTTTTTAAGTATTTTGGTAACTACTTTTTAAGTAGTTTGGTTTTGGTAACGTTAAATTTTGAGGTATTTGTTATCTGGTTTAGGGTTAAATAAGTAATTTAAAAACAAGACAATTAAATTGTAGCTAATTGGTTAAAATAATGGTTTATGTACATTTACAGTGTTTTGTTATTTGTTAGATCGGAGCCTGGCCCCCTGGATCAGAGCACAGGGGTGAAATTGGAAAAATTTTGGAATGAATTATTTAGAATTAAAATATTGTAATGTATTGTATATTTCATTATGTGTAATATATATATATATATATATATATATATATATATATATATATATATGAAATGTGAAATAAATACTACTATTACTACTACCCTTATTATCACTAGTACTACTACTACTACTACTACTACTACTACTATCACCACTTCTAGTACTACTATTACCACTGCTACCTCTAATACTACTACTATAACACCGCCACGGGTGGCCGAGGTCGTTAAGGTGCGGAATCGTGAGAGGTCTGGGTTCGAATCCCGCGAGGGCCGTTCTCCCTGACTGGGTTTTTTTTTTCCAGGTTTTCCTCAGTCCTCATAAATGGCAAATGCCGGGGAGAAACCCTAAACTTAGGCCTGGAACGATTCCTTAAAAATAAATCCTTTCCCAATATATCACTTCATCTCACGTATCACTTCATCTCATGTATCATCAGTGTCCATCGCCTGTGGTGCCTCTGTAGCACAAACGGGCGTTAATCACTACTCATTCATACTTCTACAACTACTACTTACTTAATCTACGCACTGTCATGGAAAATATTTTAATTTAATCATTAATAAATCTACTAAGTAAAAGTAGATTTCAAAAGAGCATTCCATTGGTAAAACGAAAATAATATAACACATCCCATTCATTAAAATAATACATTTTTTCTGGAGATGTTGGTTCTTAGAACATAGTGCATCATCAAGTTCTATGAAACTTCTTCTAAAAAGAGGTCGCTTCATAAGCAAGAACTTCCATTACATACACCACTTATATATGACCCTGTCTTGCGTCGCACCCGGTCTGTGCTTTGAAAAGGCGTGACGTAACAACTTTATTTGATGGCACGGTTTGGTTGACGTGTTTTTCAATCTCCTAACGGCTGCCTTGCCATTAAATTGCAACTTTGTGGGGTCAAGAATACGAGCGGCATTCTCATTAGCTATGCAATCGGCTGTCGCTTGAAGTCGAGAGTGATTTTTTACATAAGCAGTAACCGTCTTCTGAGGATGGCCTTTGAGGCCATAGGGCATGTTTTACACAGAGTATGTGGCAGGAAAATGGAACTTATAATGCTGAAGTTCTAAAAACTGAAATGGGTGAGATTCATGGTAAAAGTCGTCATTTTCCACCGTAGTCATCTATGCACTATACTGGGGTACATGCACAAAGCTACAGCCGTTTCGATTTTTTTGCACGGAAGTGCACTATTATCAAGATAACATCTACAACAAACAAATTTGATGCTACGAAAAGGTTTAGTAAAACAACTTCCTTATCCTTTATTATACGTTTCTTTACAAAATTTGCTCAAAATGGAGACACAGATCACATCATTTGTGCACCGATTTACAGATACAGAACGTAAATGGCTATTCTTATTCTTAATGTTCTGGATTAACAGCTGCAGTCATTGAGATCACGTGGTTTCTGAGCAAATAGTAGTAATAATGTTTATCTATAACGATATTTGTAAAGATTGTTTGCACGAGTTTTTCTGACCGTATATGCTATTCATTACACAGACGCTTATAGAAAAAAGAAATTACACTTCAAATGAAATACATTTATAGTTCTAAACAAGACGCACATTGATATTCAAAGAGCCCGTCTACTCCAACAAAGCGCTCTCAATTACATGCATTTTGAATAGAAAAGAATCAAGTTTTGGGCAAATGTCCTGTCAAACAGATCCCAGCATGTTAACCTATCCTTATACGATTTTGTAAACTTAGCTCCAAGCATAGTCAACTTCCACTGTTCTGTGTCCGGATATTCCATTCAAAGTGCTGCCAATTTCCGTTCTTAGGTGTCAAGTCGACCAATACATTCATGGAATTGCTTGTTTAAGTTCTTCATATCAACTGCATCTTGGCGAACTCTGGTATAACTGTCCCTTGTAACATCTCAAGATATCGTTTGCTGATAGCAGGAATGTTCCTGTATTCCCTCTTCTCCAAATGCCATCTTACACACACACACACACACACACACACACACACACACACACAAACACACACACACACATTAAGGAAGAGTTTAAATCTTTCGTGAAAATTTCACATTGATTTTTCACTTGCCCAGCAAATACAGCTGTGCCGTTCAGGTTAAATGAGGTTAACGGATCCATAAAATTGATTTTTAAAAGTCAGGATTACCCACGTGTTACACGAGGAACCATTCCCGAAAATCTTCATGCAGTGATTGCAAAAATTTTAGTCGATAATATCCGTTTCAGATCTTGATGCGAGCCCACACTCGTTTGCCGCGCCGTGGAGGGGATAACAAGCCTGCTTGCTTACTTGTTGATCTTGCTGACTGTTGCAGTTGTTCCCGGGTATATATTGTTTCGGTCGTTTCATGATTCGACTGTACACGTAAAGTGTACAGTGCTTTGAGTGTTTACAACAACACGGCGTGTCTTTATGTACGATTCACGTGTGTTAACTCAGTGGTGAAAGAATCATAGCTTTTAGTTGATTCTCTGACTTATGTAAATACCATAATAAACCCTTTATTCAGAGAATTAGCCGACAGGAAACGTGATGATGCATTTATTCAACAGGACTCTGCCACTGCTCACACTGCGAATAATTCCACGAGAACAATTCACAATGTGTTTCCACAAGACATAGTTATTAGTAGGAATAACAGCCTGAGGGTATTATCTCTGGGGTAAATTAAAAAAAAATGTCGTGTGCAAGACGAACCCGCACACCATACAAGAACTCAAAGATAATATTCATCAGAAAATTGTTCAACTTTCTTAAAAGGAACTATAGTGAGTGATGAATAAATAATGCTAAAATGTGTAGAATCAAGGAAGGCAGTTTTAATACTTCATTTGCTAATTTGGTAAATAATGAGGCTCTTAAATTGGTTTGTGTATTGTTGCATTATTGATTTGTTTTATTATTTTACTCTCCCGCTAATCACGGAGACCCAATTGGCCGGCTAACCGGCTAAGGAGCGGTGCCTTTAATCATAGGTAAAATATTCCAGGGGAAAACAAAACTGATCGCACTATATGTTAACATATTAAAAAAAAATGAAAGTCGAGAGAAATAGGTGTCAAAATACGCTTGGATTAAACGAAAATGCTCTATTGGAAATGTCCAGGTGCAGTCAGTTTACGCTTGTTGAAAAATTCAGTGCATTCGGCCTCATGTTTAACCAAAGATTGTTCTTGCTTTGTAAAGAACAGACAATTTTAGTAAAACTTTCGCACTCTTATGATTTTTTTATTAAATTACTGTTATATCAACCTACCCTATTAACTTGATACAACGATCGATTACGAATATCTGCCGATTTTACCTCTTCAATGAAAAAATAAGGTTCGAACAAACAAAACAGCATCAAAATTCACTTATAGCTAATTTATTTACAGCTAGTTGCTTTGTGATATTCCTATTTCTGAAAAACACTAGAGGATATCGTTTACTCACCCTTTTAATCTTGTACATGCTTCGAAGTGATTCTTGTCTTCAGATTCCATTATTTTAACAGATAAACGAATATCATCTTTAAATTAAGATAAGATAATAACCTATATTAGCTTTGTCAGAAAAATTATTGAATCTTTGAATACAGTACCAAAGAAGTTTGCATAAAATATCTCTCACAAGGAAAATTCTGTATTCGAACAAACAAAACATCATCAAAATTCCGTTATAGATACAATTAAAAAAAATACATTTTCGAGCATTCACAGTGTCTGAACTAGGTGTTTATGAAGATAAGTAAGAAACAAAAGAAAGCAAATAAATAAATAAATGTTTTGTTGTGCCTACCTGAGTGTGTTACTTATCTATTGAACATCTAGCCAACAAGCTAATGTATGTATGTGTATATATATATATATAACATGGCGAATTAAATTTTCATTGTAGAGAGATAAAACACACAAAATACACAATTATTAAGAAATCAAATATTCGAAACTGTAAGGCTCTTCTTTCAGATCCCGTAATCAAGATTTAAAAAAATATTTTTTCTTTTGTCAACTGCGCACCTAGAAACATCATTTATATGTTCAATTGTAACTGTTGTCGACCGTTTTATTTTGGCTTGACTTTCACAGTGGTTTTCCTCATAATGAATAGCCACAGACGCACCTAAAATCCAAATCTTCATTACCCTTACACAACACGTGCTGTCACATGTCTTCAAGTATTGCTTTAAACACACTTTTATCGATACTTTGCCTCTCTCAGCTTCAGGAGGAGCTTTAAGAGAAAAAGAGATGGCAGCTATAGTATTCCATAAAGCACGCACTCAACCTGGCCTCAGTTTATCTATATTAGTTTTGCTCTAAGAAAATATTCCCCCTCCCACCTATATCCTATATCTTTTTATTATCTTTTTCACGGTTGCTCTTTCGACATGCACCTTATTTTTTATGTTTATAATTTTCAACAGTTTACTACCCTGTCAGTTATACTGTGAGTTTCTATCAGGTTGGCATTAAATGCCACCACATTAGCAAGCTTATAGCTCTTTTATTTATTTCGTTTCTTTCACTGAAGCAGAGCCTAACGAAATGAAGGAGAGTATTCAGGTAGTTAAGTTATTTTGTGTGTTTTATCTCTCTACAGCAAACACCTAGATTGCCACGCTATTATGCTAAAAGATGTTTTATTTTAATTTACACACATACACCACCCGCGCGCATGATCTGAATGAGAAATCGGGTTTGATGGAATCATAGAGTAAATATAAGGCAGATAATCTTTCAGCGTTAGTCATAAGAAGTATAACGTATGAAATTATTTATTTTTATGTTTTTACTACACTAGCTCCATCTTCGAACCACGAATGACATACAAAATACAGCCAATTAACAAAAAGTTATTTGCAAGGCGGCTTCCTTTCGTAACAGCAGTAGATGCCTTCGGCGAGAACCCCCCCCCCCTCACTTCCTGAAGTATCCAAACTCATTAGGCTGCGACATATTTTCTTCCTCATTATCCTCCAAGCACTCTACCTTGGATTTATAGAAGTAAACAAATAATAAACAAAATTATGAGCCTTTGCGAGTACTTCTGCTTTAGTTTTGTTCAATATGGATAAAATTAGAGTTGTTAGAAAAATTCATGTACCTTGAAACCTACACCAATGACAGGCATGTAAATGATTTCATTACCTTTTTAAATGCACCTGTATTAAACAAACATACACTACTCCAATATATTTTCAGAGATTGTAGAGACCGCCACAGGTGGTCGAGGTCGTTAAAGCGCGGACTCGTGAGCGGGAGGTCTGGGGTTCGAACCCAACCAGGACCGTCCTCCCTGACTGGGTTTTTTCTCAGTCCTCATAACTGGCAATTGCCGGCGAGGTACCTAAACTTAGGTCTGGAACGTTTCCTTCCTTAAAAAAATCCTTTCCCAATATATCATTTCATCTCATGTATTACCAGTGCCCACCGCCTGTGTTACCTCAGTAGTAAAAATGGGCGTTAAACACTACTCAAAAAAAAAAAAAAAGAGATTGTGGAGTGGCCTTAGATTATATTGGATTGGTAGGGACAGAGGAGGAATTTTAGGTACTTCAGCTGTGTTCAAATATACTTCCCCAGTAGAACAGCTGATTGTCGTATTTCTTCCTGGCGCCTCATTAAGTCAGGCGTTCTCCAGGGTTCAGTACTCATACCACTACTTTTCATGCTGTACATAAATGACAGAGATAAAACACTCCAATTACCACCAATACCCTGACGACTTTCACATCACCCATGACGCAGTGACTATAGTAAATGAAGATCTATCCTCCATCTCTCTTTGAACATAAAATTTGCACTATAATTGAGCCCACTTAAAAATCACAGGATATAGGCGTGGGACACAAACGTGCACTACTAAAATAAACTCAAACGATGTGCCGCTCATCATGATAAACCACAACGTAATTAATAATATCAACAAGGCAAAAATCTTAGGGTTTAGACTCCGATCTAGAATGGCTCAGCAAGGTAACTCATACATGCAATAAAATATTTGGTTTGATTCACGCATTAAAACATATACAAAATATCTACCTCTCAATCTCATTTAAGTGTTTGTTATTGTGATGTCTTGTACTGTAATCTCAACACTGGGCAGATCGACAGACCATATCTCGTTCACAATGCCTGTGTTTGTTTCGTTTTCAACATTAGTAAATTTGATCATATGACACCGCTACGCAATAAACTGTCATGGCTACCTCTAAAAGAACGTAAAACACCTCATTCAACGTACCGGCTCCCAAAATCCGGAACTCCCTTCCTGCTGAAATTAGATAACAATTTAAACGTAGGTTAAATTGTCATTTAAACTCTAGCATCACAATAGTTATTCTCTCGCTTCTTCCTATTACTCTTTTTCTCTTCTTCTGCTTCCTACCTCCTTGTACTCAGAAAAAATTACTGCAGAGTAATTGAAATTCTAACATTAGCTTTGTCCACTTTCTAACTATATTAAAATATGTAATGCTTACATGCAGGGTATATCTATAAGTTGTCTTTTTTCTGTATTTTACTTTGCTTTTGCTGGATTTTTCATCGAGCAGAGTGGAAGAAAAGATCTTGCCAGGATAAATAAATAAACAAATAAATCCAGAATGAAGGGATAAAATGAGGGCGATCGGGCCACAAGGATCCAACGGTTCTTTACATTATTTCAAGATAAAGGACATTTTAACAATTCCCTCAGAAAGCCCGCTGTCACACCGGACGTCGGAGAAAACAGCGCAAGTCACAGCCACACTGCACACAGCATCAGCCCACACTTTACAATTTCTATTCTGCACCAAGGATATGAAATTGATAATTGATAATTGAAATTGAGAGCGGAAAATGTATGGAAAAAAAAAACATCAGGGGATGTTTGGAATCTCCTAAATGTCAGTTCCAAATTTTATTCCTTGGGTCACCCAGCATTAGAGGGGTCTTAGATAAGCAATTTAAGGTATGGATTCTGTGGTCTGTACTGTTGAAAATAATGCTAAACAATAACAGATGAAAGTTGCGCAGTACGATACTGGCTTCAAGTTAAACGAATCACTTGTCACCGAGTTCGATTCTCGTTGTTTACCCCCCTAAATAAATCTTCTTCACGGTTTAGGCTGGCTTCAAATTGCTGGGACTGTATTATTTGGTCTTTCTGGATTTGTTCTTCCATCGGGATAAATAAATCTACTCCGCAAGATCTGATCATTTCGAACTTTGTAACTACAATTTATTGTCTAATCAATCACACACAGCCGCATAGCCTTGAGGATAGTTTCGTTTAGACCAGCAGTTCTTTAATCACGACTCCCAATTATTGGAGACTCCTCCATTCATTTCACCGCATAATAATAACAACAACAACAACAATAATAATAATAATAATAATAACAATAATAATAATATTTGCGAGCTCAGCGTGTTCTTCAACAATGTGACATCTTGCGCTGCTGTATAAAAGGGCAAAATAATCAAAATGAAATTGTTAAACATTCTTAATATGAACGGATGTGAAAATGGATACGTTCTTAAACAAAAGTACACTGCAATCCTCTCAGATAGAATTAGAGATCCCTCTAGGTGCGCCGATCCACAGTTTGGGAACCGCTACTCTAGTCTAAGCCACATAGCAGTAACTCTTGTAAGCGCTGGTGTTCACCCATTGAAAATCGGAATTTCCTCGCTCGCGGAGCACATTTGAACACTGTCGAAAGCAAATGTTTACCCCATTTCGCTTTACACTAAGTTATCAGCACATCGTTTCGAACTTTTTAATCACGACTGCTTATTTTCCCAATTTCCCCTTGTGTGTATAAGACCTTACAATCTCTGAAATTATAATGGGATAGTTCATTAAGATTCCGTATTATGGCAATGCTATATATCAAAATTACATTTTTAAATATTTATAGTCTATATTACTTTTAAAGCTCTCCCAGGAAAACGTTCAAAGTACCTATGTTGAAAATCATCTGTAAAGTTTTCTATTTTTTGTGTATGAGCTATAACTCAAGCCCAACTCGTGTTTTTTTTTTTTTTTTTGCCATATGAATAGTTTGCAAAGTTTAAATCCCTGTAATATTGTTGAACTGCTTAGAAAACCAAAATACATGGATAAAGAAAGAAACTTGCCGAGGGACAAGAGAAAAGGAGATGCAGATTGAAACTTAGCGAAACATGGAAACCCTGGAGAGAAGTTCAGTTGCTCAGAAATTTCTGCAAATACCAGAATTCCTTCATCACTTAAGAAGATTAAGAACCTACTGCATAACACGCAAGGAAAACGAACAAATCGTTCTCTTGCATTCATTCATTCCATGCCCCACCTCCCTTACAAATATTCTGAGAACGCCTTGAGCAGTAAAACGTTTATATGATACAGAATTCTGGTTGACAGCCTAACACGTTATAATACCTGTATTCAGGGATTCATTGAAACATAACCTCACTTTAGTTCAACAATATTAACTAGGCGTGTTTGCTTAGTGAGTCAATGAAAGCTGTTCTGTAAGAGGCGTGGCGACTGGATGGTCTCGTATTTCACGTGATACGTATCGTGACCCTGTGTCCATTCTGGTGAAATGATATGTCCTACTTTACAGCATTATGAGGCAGCTGGAATTCCGTTTTCTTTCACACTCTCCAGCTCTGGAAAGCCCACGTTAATCATTTGCAGTAATCTAAAAGATTTACTGCCAGATCAAGAACAAATTGCAGCTAGTTTAAGCCTATGAATTTCTTTCTTTCGTAATGAGAAGAACATAAGTTTCTTTACAGGCTGGTTTCATGTTTATGTTGTTAATTTTGCCCTTTATTTAGGGCAGATTTTAATCAACATTTAGAAGATACATAGGGCTTTCATTTCATAATGTGGCATTATGAATAACTAGCTATTACAAATGAGTTTTTATTAAACTTTTTATTGAATGGGACGTTTAAAACAAATGTTCGCAGTTCTTGGTGGTCTGATGTCAACATAGTTGCCTCATACACCGCATGATTTTGATAAGGTGTTTGGAAGTTATAGCGTATTTCGGAACACTTATAAATCCGTACAACACTTTAAAGCAATTTATTCCCAAAAGCCAGCTGTTACATTTACTGTGCATTACATTTCGTAGTGTTGTTCTGTACAAATTCAAACAATAACAACAGTTCATGTTACTAGGTAATGAATACTCTTTGAATGATTATATATTTTTGGACGTCATATCTTTAATCATGCTCATAATTTTGATGATGTTTCTCTAAGCGTTGGATGCAATGCTTCAGTCCCAGCATTTTTACCAGTCTTTAAAGACATGTTGAAACCATTTTTTGACAACCGTCACTACTACTTCTGGTGATGGCAAATGCCTTCCACCAAAATGTTTCTAATTGTGCACATTGTAGCAGAGATTTTAGGACACCTTGTTGTTTTGCCCATTTAAATAGTGTGTGCAGGTACATGTTGGTAAACCATACCTTGAATATCGATAAATGAGATGACCATAACTATCCCAGCAAAAGCAGGGGCTGTGTGTGTATTTGTGGGTGTTGGTGATACGTGAGATTTCCAAACAGAGCTTTGCTGTTTGCTCTCAGGATCGAAATGATTTAGCTAAGTTTCATTACCTTTGAAATAAAACCGAATTTTCCTGTAGCATCATCTTCAACTGCGTGAAAAACTGCACATAGCACTATTGGGGTTCACCGTGCACAAACACGTCTCATGTGTAACTTTTCAGTTATCAATGTGTGGTGGCACTCAGTGAAAGTTTCAGAATTTCTTAAAGAATTCTTAATGTTATTCGACTATCCTGTCTCATAGTGACAGCAGCGATAATAATCTTTTCTTCCATCAGTGCACAAAGCTGAGCTCCGGATCTGCCTTCCTTTGAAATCGTTCGTCTTCCCTCTTTAAAAATTTTAAATCGCCTTGGAGCCTTGTTATAGAGAAGAATAAATTCTCTATAGGGCTGCTGTAGCACTGCATAGACCTGAGTTGAGACAAAAGCACATCACCTTGTACTTCGGTGTCACCTCCATTTTGCTATAGGCGTCACTTAACATGTCTTTACTTGCACACCATCAAAGGCGGAAACCGAAAGTGATAACGATTAAGCTAGACCATGTGTGCATTATGCATTGAGCTAACAAATATTGCAAATTTAATTTTAGAGCGAGAAATTATGACCGACTGTAAGACCATAGTTCACTGGGAATCTTCCCCTTCACTTTCCCATATCTTTCGTCCACCGTAGTCGTTGAGTTTAGTTGGTTGACACCGGCCGTTATTTTATTCATTTAGTTCATTTACGTAACATCTGAGGTCATCAATGTCCAATTTAATTCAGAATGTGAAACGCTATATAGGTCTCTTCTTTCAGGCTTGAGGTTCTTTTTCATGCCGTAAATGTACGACACGGGACCCCACGGCTTTACTTCCCTTCCGAAGAGAACCATACTTAGGATGTTTATGCCCGAAAAAAAAATCGATAGACCTTGTCGGGATTAAGACTACGATCTTGCGTATACGAGGCAATTATTGTTACCGCTAGCACTAACACACCAGCATTGGAATAAAGCTGAGAAAAATAAACAAAAATACATTAATGCAATGCAACACAATAATATGATACTTATGTTCGGTACAAATAACTTTTTATTGTTTGCAGGGTCCACCCTTGTTATTGCAATTTGTATTTGTCTTGTTTCGCCATTTCTTCATTTAGCATTACTGTCTGAGTTTAAGTATTTAAGTTACTCTAAATATGTTATTAAATTATTATTATAATTATTATTACTATTATTATTATTATTACTATTTCTCTGTTCTATTGGTTTCTAATTTCCAAATATACGCGAATTCCTGAATAAAATGTTTGTAACTTATTCCTGTTATTGCCTTAAAAAGAATATATGAATTAATAGATCAAGTATGTTGAGGAATATATTCATTGCACACCATCACGTAGAACAGAACATTTTCTTACCATTTGATCCATGACATCTACTGCAAATTTTGTTTTGTTCCCGATTTGTGTTTAGAAGTCGTTTTCTATTATTCTGTATCGAAATTTCTGAGTGCATTAAACTGAACAGAAGAAATTGTATGTTTTTTTCAGTTTGATAAATCATCAGGTTAGTAGATATATTTTAGAAGAAATTAATTATAGAGATGTATTTTCTTGCATTTTATAATATCAGGCATTTTCCTATATTTGAGCTATTTCATAACAACAGACCATAATAATAATAACAACAGACCATAATAATAATAATAATAATAATAATAATAATAATAATAACAATAGAACGATGATGATAATGTAATAATAATAAAGTTTTAAAATACAATATTGCGACTCAAAACAGTTAATTTAAAACAAGGAATTATTAGGGAAAAAATTAGCGGGCTGTTTAAACTTTAAACTGCAAGCAAGTCGAAAACTACGATAGTGTTCTAAAAGTTTTCGGCCCGACTTATAGATGTCATGAAGACGGCCAAATACTGTGATATTTGTTAAATATCTTCCTTCGATGGTGCGCTGTAAAGTTTCAGACGCGTAAGTGTTGTCACTTGTTTGTGATGATCGTGTAAACAAACTAGTGTTGACATTTTCAACAAAATGCTGAAATACGAGCTGTGGTAAAAGGGTTTAAGCCCAACAGAAATACAAAAAAGCACATTAAAGGATTCTTTCCATTCATTTCCGACGACTAAAAAGCGGGTGCTGGATTTAAGCGTGGTCATACATCCAATCAAGATGATGAGGACTCAGTGCGCCCCAAAACTGCTATGACCGACGTAGTTGTAACAAAAATTCACAATGCCGTACTTAGTGATCGCCAATTGAAAGTACGCGAGTTTGCCGACACTGCAAAGATCTCTCGTTGGCCATGTCCACTACATTTTACAGGAAGTTTCGTGTATGAGAAAGCTCTGCACTTGAGGGGTGCCGCATTTTTAACAACGAATAAATGCACGGATGAACATTTCGCAAGTGTTTAGATTTGTTTGAACGCACTTCCAGCGAGTTTCTCCAACGATTAATAACAGTAGATGAAACATCGATTCATTACTAGGCATCAGATACGAAGGAGTAATCCAAAAGGTGGATGGCAATAGGTGAAAGTGTATAAAAAAAAAACAAAAACGGTTCCATCTACAGAAAAGGACATAGCTATGATTTTTTGATATTCTCATGGCGTGGTGATCGTAGATTACAATCAGAAGGGCAGATTCATCACCGGGGAGTATGACGCTACTGGACCAACTGAAGGATGCTACTCAGACTAAACGTCCACATCTTGCGAAAAAGAAAGTTCTCTTACATGACGATAGTGTGCACACATCTGAGATTGTTGCTGCGAAACTGCATGACCTTTGCTTCCAAGTTCTTCCACATCCACCATATTCACCGGATTTGGTTCCCAGATATTGCCTTTGTTCCCAAATCTGATGAAAAAGCAGCGTAAACGAAGATTCGCATCAAATGATAAGGTTGAAGCTGAGACAGACGCTTTTTCCATAGTTAGACAAATCTTACTTTGAGGGTATTAAAAAGTTGGAAAGGTGAACTAAATGTGCTGATTTACAAGGTGACCAGTTGAAAAATAATAAAAAAATTTCTCTTAAATCTTGTGTTTTCTTGGTCATGCCAAGAACGTTTAGAATGCGCCTTGTACTTCGATGAAAATAAACGTTTCAGTGCGCTAAGGAATTATGAAACAATTTAGGATATGTGTTAAATGAATTATAAAATGAAATATATCGTATTAAAGTGTTTTTCACGATTTCTATTTATTTAAGCTGAAAAGACATGCAGTCAACATACAAAACCTACAAATCTGACTGGAATACATGCACTAAAATGAGGTATTTTAAAAAATCGTATCAATGATAGACTGTGAAAGAGAATATAACATTTTAAAAAATGGAAGACGATACTTGAAAAAAATAGCACGGAAAAATTGCGTGTTACAACTATTAGCGACTCCTAAAAGCATACAAACTTCAACGTACATCTGCATCCAATTTAGAATCAATTCATAGCACAATACAAAACGCCAGGTCAAGAAACAAATGACAGCAGATCGATGATTACTCATTTAAAACCCGCTGCTAGCAACACACTCACCTTGCCCCTATTGCGCCTTTCTTGCTATTCTTCAGTACAGAATATGAATTCGTGATGTGGGTACAAAACTTTTAATATTCCTCCACAGCACATAACAGCAATGATCTAGCTGCCCCAGTTAGTTTTTTTTATTATTATTATATGGTGCATGATTGAAAAAGTAGCTTCTGTTGCAATGGCCAATACAGCGCTACTGTATAAGCCGCGCTTTCTTTTAAATTGCACAACTACAAGTACGTGCTGCAAAATAAAAAAAGACGGAAAAAACTGAGGCTGCGGTTAATCATTCAACTTCAAGCAAGTGCCTGGACCGTAGAGGTACGCAGTAAGTGAACCTCTGTAGAAAAACTTTTTAAATAAGCATTGGGAAGCAATACACATGATTAAATATTCGGTTTCAACTCTGAATTAGTTGACTCAGTAAAGATGGAAACATGTTAGCTTTACCAGAAAACCTCTTTTGTATTTGAGGTTTTTTTATCAAACATTTAACAGATGTCATGATATTTGCTTTAGCAGAAGGATAGTAATACTGGGAGCTGGAGAGATGGCTAAAGACGTATGCGGGGAGATGGCTTTATCTGACAAGTAAATCATTAGGCACGGCATATGTATCTTCTATTCAAATACTTAAGAGTCGGTCCATCTCTTTGCGTTAACAAAAGCAGAACATTAATAGTGAACAGCTGGACGTTATCAGCACATTCCTCTGCCTAGCCATCTCTCCAGCTTGCGGTAGTAGGTAGATCGGTATGTCTGGCGATGAGAAGAAGGCAAGCGACAGGAATGTGCTAACGTAAATAGTTCTATCCTCCTCACTATGTTTACACACGTTAGTGACAATAAAATAAACAGTGTTGTCATTTACTCGCTCTTAGTTAGAAGGCTAATGGGCTTACAAGATCTGAGTCCGTGTCATGTGGCAGCATGGGTATCTCACATACACTCGCGTGCATGTATGCAGATAAACCTTTCAAGCCCCCTCGCCATCTTCAGATGGCCAGACTACAGGTAGCCATTTACTTTGCGGAAAATCCTCTAGGATTCGCAATATAGAAATAATAAACTTTAAATGCTTGAAAAGTAATTAAGTATTTGTAAATTATATTCAGGAATAAAGTTTGTGAAAATGAAAGAAGTTAATTTTAATGTTTCAGTATTTATAGAATCCATAACCACGATTTCATTTATCATATTTCAAAGCATTTCTAAAATATTTCATATTTTTAACACATCTTAATATGTGTTCACATTTTCCAGTTTTATTTATTTAAAATTTATTTTAATTCGTTCAATTCCGACTCATGTTTTGTATTATTCATATTCACTTGCTGCCATTATGCTGCAAGTACCAGGCTTCCAGAAAATGTCCTCACCGCTTGCACGGGGACTTACGTCGCGGCCAAGGCCAGTTATTCTCCCCATAAACAGCTGTCTGTTTGCCTGCCTTTGAACTTCAGAGCAGTCACCTGTCGCGAAGACTTTAGAGCAACGTATACCTGTGTGTAAATGTTACTATAAATACAAAGCAGTAGGTCGTGTTAGAGAGGATTTGTTCACAATTTCCCTGGGCAATTGCTTCCTTCCAGAAATGTAATTTTCGATCCTGAGAATAAATTTGATACTTTTGGTTCAGTGCAAAACAAGAAATCACACGAAGACATGCAGTTTTAATAGAAGATAAATTAGACAAACTTTTCGTAAATCTAGAACATTCGCCAACAAAATCACTATCGAAATTAGAACAAGTTGGAGTTTCAGTGTCTTCTGCATGTATAACAACAGAATTGTTAAAACTCAAATTTTACAAATGTGCACATGTCCACTGTCTAAGATAAAGAGATCCCGCAGCAAGTGTGCTTATTGAGAATGGTTTCTTTTATCAGGGACTGAAGGGTTAATGGATCCACAGTTTGAGTTTTTTTTTTTTTTTCAGACGAGGCGCTATTTCACCAAAATAGTCGTGTACAGACGCGGCCGGCTGTAGCAAGTTCAGCCGCTGACATTCCTCACTCACATCAAAGTGAAGGCATCACGTCTCATTGCCCCCCGATGAAAACGAAGCAGATGTTACTGAGTCTTCAGGGAGAAGCTTGATAATCCATCCATTGTGAAAAAACCTAGTTGTATCCCTCAATGAAAAATAGTGTAAACAGTTCTCTTGCTCTGCACGATGATGATTCGGCGATTCTCCCCAACAAGGTTTTTCATATCCATAGTTGTGGCGTGTGCTTGTCAACGGTGGGCCCAAGTTCGATCCCCGATCGGGATACGTTGCCTGCATAAAGTTTTTCAGAGTTTTCCCTTATCCTGAAATGTGAATAGCAGGTAGATTAAAAACTCCGTTTTCATTTGCGTCATCATTTTATCCATTGCATTCATCGTTCCGAAATAACTTGACAATTGGCGGAACGTTAATGGTTTAAAAAATATACATAAAGCCCTACCTTGGTTTCAGGGTCGATAGGATAGTAACCATAGCGGAAACACTTGTATTGTGGAAAGAGTATATCTCTAAGTTTTGCACATATCTTATCCGTTGGTGACACGGCAGACATCAATCCTGTAGTCAAACTCTTGCCACCATGTCCCATCATCTGACGGTCGATGCCAGCAACTACCTGCCTGATCCTCTCTTTCAGCTGTGCTAAATATGTAGCAAAGGCGGCACGAACACACAATTTTTGACATAGTCTATAATAAAAAACCACTTGGGGTTAGGTCAGAAGACCGTGGAGGCCAAAGAAGAAGAGAGCCATCTCGAGCAACACGTCCAATCCAACAATGAGGAACTTCAGCATCGAGGTACTCGCGGACGTCTTGATGAAAAATGAGGTGTATCCCCATCCTGCTTATAAATAAAATTCGTGGTACGTAATTGTAGCATTAGCCACTGTTGAAGCACATTCAGGTACGCTGGACCGGTAACAGTTTTCTCCATAAAGAAAAATGGCCTATACAGTTTTGAAGAAGAAATAGCACGAAATGCTTTAGGAAAATCACGGACACGTTCTACCACGCCGGATTTTTCCGTGCCCCAAATGCGTACACTGTGACAGTTAATTTTGCCGGACCATGAAATGTGGCCTCGTCACTAAACATTTCTGAGCAAAACCTCTTCTTTTGCCCGCTCTCGAAAATCAACACAGAATTGATGACGGTTGTGATCCTCGGGACTCGGCGCCTGCAACAACGATATCCGTTATAGTTTCACTTTAAATTTTTGACATAAAATGCGTCAATCAATTTGCTGCGGAATCTGCAATTCCTGGCTCGCGCTGCGTGTCAACGTTTTAGGGTTTCTAACAAATGCTTCTCGCACATGCACAAGGGTCTCAACCGACACTCTTGGCCGACTTATTCGTTATCCATCACACAAGCAGCCAGTAGCTTCAAACTTTTTGTACCAACACGAATTGTTTTGGCTGTAGTTGGTTTTTGTTGCTGTTTCGTACCGTTACAACGTACTCACATTTAGCGAATTGTAACACGCAGTTAACCATTGAAGGCCACGTTTTCGCTATGAGTGCTCTCCAGTGGCTAAATCTACAACTACATCATGGTGCCTATTACGGATGCAAACATGGAGAGATACTCTTTCCATTTATGTAAGCATTTCCGCTGTCTGGCATGATTTCTGTTCTAACGACCCCCCAAAAAGGACTTTAGATTCTCCCTGTATATAGATTATCCACAGTGCTCACACGTGCAACACACCTTCTGAACAATGTGCAGCGTAAGGTACTTATTTCCACACACCTTCTTCACACGAGAATAGATTTCAGCTCCATTAACATCTTCTGTCTTCAAAAATTGAAAAACTACTCGCTGGGCACGTTTAGATCACTCCGTATTCGTGACCCACCAATTCAACATGCTTCTGCACGAAAACAAAACATTACAAGCTGCTTCCTGGCATACAGCGCCACCTAACAGAACACTGAAACAAGTTTACTAACAGAACTCTCATGTAGGGCAACTCTTGCCATTACGTACATATCGCTGACTTGCAGTAACGATTTATTAGAATGGTGGATCAAGATATTGTGAAAACATTTGTCACGACAAAAATGGAAAATTAAGAAATTGGACACTACCATTTGTCAAATACCCATAATCTTAGGAACTGGATCTCAGATTCCCATACTCTTTTGCTTTCTTGTCATTATTAACGTTTTATCAACGAAATAAATGATTCGTTCTTGATTAATGACATTTTTAACGTTACAATACTTACATTTTAAGCTAATTTAAATAGTTAAAAATTATCAGTTTTATGTCTTGGAGATATGCATAATTGATATAGGACACATATCACTCGAAGGCTATGCTGAATATTTGTTTGAATACAAGAGGGGCAAAACTTTCGATGAAACAATGGTTTCTCGTAAATAAAGCATAATATATAAATGTACTTTTTATCGTATTCATTCGTTTTTTAGAAAAGGATTCAAACTTTCCAAAGTCAAACTTTGGCGTCATGAGGGAGCTGGGTTGTTATTAAAATACAGTTAACAGCAAAACAAGGACAGTGAAATACTGGCTTAGATTAATGCTGGGAGACCAGTCCACACTTAGCGCTAAATGGTATAGACACCACATACAAAATATAACACCAACGTTTTGGGCTGCAGAGGTGGAAAGAGGGTTAATAGGAATTGGCCTGGGTTCGGTATGGTAACGAGGCAATAAAACGCATGGAAGAAGATTAGAATAAGGCTAGAGGTTATCAGAAGGCAGAAAATCAAAGCAGAATGTAACACGAAAGTCTCCTTGAGCCTATCGAATGAAATTAAACTAACCTGAGGTAAAGAAATGTATGTGCGCATTCTAGAGAGAAAGATAAGATCAGGAATGACCTGTTTAGACGGTAAATTGGACAAAAAATGACACACAATTCTCATAGAAAAATTTGCTCATTCTGAAGGAATTCTGGTAGAATTTACCGACTGGGAACACCCGGGAAAAACGCTGTTTGCAGAAAACTTCTTTAAGGCAATTAGAGGTTCACTGGCATACTGAGACCTGTTTGCGAACCACATTAATTGGTTGAATGTGGGCATTTTCCTAGACAAAGTGCGCAAATTAGGAGTAACTTATTTTCTGGTTAGAACGCTATAACTAGTGTAATTATAAATAATATGTCATATGTTTCCATTCTTAAATATGTAAATACCATTCTTCTTTTTAGATGATTTTATTTATTATTAATATTGTTTTATTTTTACTATTATTTGTTACTCTTAAGAATGTACGGTCGATGACCGATAAAGGACCTCAAGCCTGAAAGAAGAGGCCTCTGAGCAAAATTTATCGGCCGTTTCACGCCCTCAATTGAATGGGACGCTAATGACCTGAGATGCTAAAGAGCGTGCGTAAATAAGCAAAATCAACAATTACCGGGAATGGTCAACTAAATAGGATATGCAAGGCAGTGTTCTCATCCTGTTTACACAATTTACAAATGGATTCGTCCTTTTGGAGTTCCACTTTATATAGTTGTTTCCTCAAGCGACCATGTTCAGTAAATTAACATAACTACTTTCCTTATTCCTCTTCTGTCCAATTTTAGGAGAGATGAGGAAAGGTTCTTGCTTGGACCTAGGTCTAGTTCCCTAGCTTGTCTTTATCCAGGATAGTTTGTCACCTACGTATGCGTTTTTACTGCGGTTTTAGCAATACGTGCACTGATTCTAACCACGGGTTCAGATCCGACAAAGGGTTTATCAGCGCCCTTTTTTTCTTTCTAACTTTTGTATTTATTATTAGTTCTGCCTTTAATGGAGTATGAAGGAATTTGTTGGGCTGCATACATGAAATTAGTATTTAAAAATAGTTTAGTGTAGAGCCGCAAAGTTCGTAAAAATTAAAAAAAGAACATGGAGACTTGTTGATTTGTTTTATTTAAGGACGCTCTTTAACATCTCAAGTCATCAGCGTCCCATTCAATTCAGGGCATGAAACTGCCGATAAATTTTGCTCTGAGGCCTCTTCTTTCAGGCTTGAGATTCTTTTACATGTCGTAAATCTACGACACGGGACCCACGGCTTTACCCACGGCCTTCCTTATCCTACTAAGGATTTTTTACGCCGGAAAAATCTGGCCCGAGTTTGAATCGCAAAGTCTGGGCCCAGAAAAGAATGAATTATTCCTTAACTAGCGAGGGCTGGTCTGAGATAGAATAAAAATTAAAATAATAATACCAAATCTTTTCAAAATGTTTTGACGCAGTACTGTGAAATGGTGGATAAGATAAGATCTGCACGTAATATAAATTTAATTTTAGTTTATAAAAATGGACCAGAACTTGACGTAGATAACCCTGTATCTAATACGCTAATAGCAGAAACTAATGCCATTATTAAATTAAATACAGTTTATTTCATTTACTTTTTAAAATTAGAAAGTAAGCTGAAACTGTTTGCTTTAATTCTCCAAGCCCTTTTGCTGATGTAGAAAGGAAACAAGATATACTGTTGCTTCGCAACTATTGCGTCGCTACAACTAAGGTAGTGTCCGTGGCAAATTTGGGGCTATTAGCAGGGGAGGCAAGTTGATCTGCAATTCATCACGCCCCGAAATATTTGGTAGTGAAACGTAGGAATCAAGTTAATCATATTCACAGAAAGATGAATCAGGTTGCAAATACGAAGAACTGAAAATAAGAGAGCCCAGTCAAAAATCCTTGGCCTAATGAGATTTGCCCTGTGATTCCCAGCTGCTCCCAGTCGTCATTTTTGCCTTCACTTCGTAGTAAACTCTGGCGTTAGTAACTGTGTAAAATCTGCACGAACTTCTGTAAGCTCGGTGCTCGCCAGCAAAGGATACTTAACTTGCTCATGATAGCATCTGGCGATTAACGAGCACTTACAACGAAAGAAATGCTCCACCCATCATCTCCAGTCCCTTGAGAGAAAAATATTTGCAAACTATCTCCAAAGGCAGCAACGCAAAGAAATGGGGATTCCTTGTGTGCTCACTGCACAATGTTAAGCATGTTAAGCAGCGTTAGAAATCAAATTGATTTAATTCACTCTGTTAGCTTCAAGTATACAATTTCACCAATTATTTCTCATTTTCTTTCTGTCTCTATCTCCCTAGTTGATCTTCGATCCTTTGCCTTCAGTTAAGCCGAATAATTTCTTCGCATATCTTTTAACCTGTTACTTGTACTTTATATAGGGCTTTAGTTATAAACCATTTCCGCTAGCTCCACCTTTTACGCCCCACTTTTATTTACTTCAAATCGCTTCCTTCCCTAAGTCCGTGAACATCGCTTGCTGAATCTTAACCCTACCAGCCTCATGACATGAATTATTCATTGGAAACTCTCCGATTATGTAGCAGAATCCCAGACATGCCTGTAGGTATACTGGAAACCGCCTAAGGGGCACTTGTAAGATCTGCACTGATACAGTAACAGAAATTTGGGGATGGGAGCATCCTGTGAACTTAGATTCAAGGAAAACATGTTTACTGAAAGGAATTTTGGGGCTAGGGAGGAGCACAGCAAAATGCGGGATTAAGAGGGGCCTACGGAGAGACCATAGAGTATAAAATTACTGGCTGCGAATGATTCATGGAAATCAAACGTTATGTGACATCCTGAACAGCTGCGGTTAAGAAGGGAACAAGACATGGAAATCCAAATTAAGAAAGGGACTAGAAACAACAATACTGGGCTCCTTTTAGGTGACGGGTCAGGGGAAGAGAAAGAGCGCATGGAGGAAGGTTAGGAACCGCTTGAGGGATAGGTAGCAGACAATTGCGCAATACAGAGATGACTTTGCTGGTAGTACAATCGAGGCTAAAATCGGAATGGATGATGGAGCAACACTCATACATCAAAACAGGGACAATAACTCACTAGACAGGGGATTACATGGTTCATACTAAGGGGCATGGCGGATGACTTAAGATCATGAACGAATATTAGTGGAGAATTTGTTCCATCTGTGAGGAGAGGGAACCGTGGACGCATATTCTGGCTGAATGTGAAGGAAGAATGAAGGAAAAGTATCTACCGCACTCGTTTACAGGATCCAACAGAAGAAGATGGTCATGCTGGGCTTTGCTGGCATCGATTTTAGACCAGATAATATTCTAAAAAAATAATATCTTTAGTATTATATACGAGAGACGTTCTAAAAATTCTCTGCCTGACCAAGAAAAGGTAAGATTTAAGATTAATGTCTTTTTTTTTCAACAAAGTCACCTAGTAAATCGATACATTTAGCCAAACAACTTTCCAACTGTTTAATATCTTCAGTAAAATAAGATTTATTCACATGTGAAAGATTAGGGTCTATCTGAGCTTCAACTTCATCATTTGATATTAATCTTCGTCCACCCAGCCATTTCTTCAGGTTTTGGGATCAAAAAATAATCGTTTGGAGCCAAATGATAGAACTATAAGAATTGGCTTGTGGCTCCCTCGTTCTCCCAACATATCCAGTTGCGATTTGTTTTTATGGAGTTCTTTTATATATAGAATGCAACGTTCTAATTCTCGCACACTACAGGAACTTAGAAATAACATCGTGCAAGAAATCACAAGAATATCTATTGCTGAACTTAGGTGAGATATGTTACGTGTTTGTAAGCAAAAGAGTAACACGTTTGAGAGAGATAGTTCAACATTTTCAGCATCTACTATAAGGTAAGGATTTTATTGTGCCTCTGTTGGCACCATTTTGTCAGTGGAGAGAGCCCGCGAATGGGCTACGTATAAAATAATGACCTGGTATGATAGAGGTCTTTTATTATCAATCTGCATGACATGTTCATAATTATACACAACTACAAGTGGTAATGGTTTGTTGCATGCTGCCATTACAATATGAGATTAAGTCGCTTATCATATAAGTTGAAAATAAATACAAAATAGTTTGCGCACATAATATAATTGCATAACACTGAACTATTTGTGACTGTGGAACTCTGTCTAGGAATTGCACGGACCCATTTCTGTCTTATAACTTTATCCTTGAGTACACATGGTTTCTCTACATGACAATTTAACACCATAGTGGAGGGAAAAGTAGGCACAACCTTGCTCCAATATAATATTGCACACAAACACGTAGGTATTTTACCAAGCAATGCTTTCTGATCAGGCAAAATTAAATCTATTTGCCGAGCATAGAACAGCTATCGCCCTACAGAGGTGACGTCACTGGCGTGTTGTGCTGCCTTAGTGGGTTCTTGCATACAGACCAAAGAAATCTCAAATGTTCACCTGGCCTTGTTCAGCGAGACAGCAGGTAGAAAATTCCTGTTGATGAAAGTTGTTACTCTATTGGTCATTATAAGAACATGCTGAAGTAATAATTGATCAAGTTTTTTTTTTATAAAAGGTTTTTTACATTCATTGAACAAAATAAAATAGTATCAGGCTTACAACATGATTTCAGAAAAAAACTAATCTACCGAAGCTACATTACTTCAATTTGTAGGTAATGTTTTAAAAGTATTAAATAGAGGAGGAAACGTCACAGAGATATTTTTGACATCTCAAAAACCTTCGATATTTTAAAACATGAACTATTTTATGCTACACTGGAGAAAATTTGTATGAAGGGACATGCTCTGACAAACAAACTGCCAAGTGTAAGAATATATGTCCGTTTTCTTTTTCAGAAATATTTACATGATATTAACGATGTTTATAATTATTATAATTAATAATTAATAATTAATAATTGTTTACAGCTCCGTTTTGATATATTTTCAGTGGTGCTGTACAAAATTCCCCGCTCTTATCATTTCATTAAAATCTGGTTTTGAAAATACCATGAGCTTACAGAAAGAAACCCTAATATTTTCACGTCTCTGGTTAGTTTGTGTCTTCTAAATTCAAAACTAAGGAAAATACATGAAAGAACCAACAACAAAACTGTCTTTTGCTTACGAAGGCTTAAAACAGGGGGCAGTCAGTGAGTGACCCAATTGCCCAAGCACGTGAAATCAGTCAAGTGTTTTTGGCCAAGGTCGCCAGGCCGCCTATCACGCTTACACATCGGATGCCGTCACATACGCCTGGCCATTTGATTTAAACGCTGAGAACATCGTCCTGGATAGTGTAATGGCTGTGTAACACTTGAAGAGACGTGTTGCAAGCCTGTCTCTGCGCGTAAATCACCCCCTCCCACAACGTTGTGTTGCTTGACAGCCTTTCAACATGACTTTTCTGCAATGTTCGCAGCAGCGATCCTGAAATGAACAATAGTGACGCGATATCTGTCTTAGCACCAAGAAGTCCATTAATTTACACTTTCAAATGGTTAATTGAACACTTTTTTCACTTGCTTGATGGCAATTGCGGAGCAGAAATACCAATCAGCACATAACTATAAAGCGTTACTTCTATTTGCTGGTTTATAAAGAAGATACAAGCAAGTTGTGGTTGATTCTGAAAACAGAAACTCCTTGTTCGGAGCTACAGTTCTATATACAGCTTTAACCGTGTTTGATGATCCGCTTCAGTGAGTATCCAATTTGTCAAGCGGTTCAGAATCACGTACCGCGAGACTGTTGAGATTTAGATGCTTCCAAATACAGCGAACTATTTAGAAATGCAACCGGAACTAATTAACAGTACCGCAATAAAATATTCTTTATGGAGATTGGTATAGGTGTCATTGCCAATAACTCTGTAGAGAATACATGGACCTAATGGTACTACTTGTGGTTAAAAAAACGTTCATCCTTGACACTTTATACAAATTTCAAAGCCAGTTTCCAAGGAAACGATGCCATGCACAACAAATTGCTGTCTAAATGATAATGAGAATTGGGTTACTCCCACGTGACTATAAAAGATGCAACACTTCAGAATCTTTTAAATATGGTGAAATTTCAATTGCTAAGTATTTAAAAAGATATTTCTGTAGGGAGAAAAAGAGTGGCTAGAATTCATTAATGTAAAACATCATAAATACTACTAAAATATTTGTAAGTGACTTTATTTTGTGAACAAATTTGTACAAAGAATTTGGGCCGTATATAAAGCAAAAATACTCTTATTCATGTTATGAGGGCTGTTCAATAGAAAAGTATCATACTTTTTGACAACGTATTTTTACCTACTCTCAGTTTAATGGTTTCTTTCGCAAATAGCTCCCGTTGGATGTAATGTACTTGTTCCAGCGTTTCTGGCAGTTTTCAAGGACATGCTGGAAACCATCGCTTCAGAATCGCCAGTTAAGTCTTCACCGCTGTTTCTAATGATGAAAAATGCCTCTCAGGAATGTTTTTCTTCAATTTGGGTGAAAATAAAAGTCACATGAAGCTAAATATGAACTATAGGGAGGGTGAAAGACACACTTCACATTTATTTTTGTGAGATGTTCAACAACAACATTTGCGATGTGAGGTCGGACATTTTCGTATCCAGTTTGTTGCACGGAAATATGGCCTTACAGAGTTTTCAGGACATTTCTATACTATTTCGCATTAACAGTTGTGTGTGGAGGAACCACATTATCGAATTACTTTCTTTTTATTTATTTATTTGTTTATTTATGTATTTCACAAATTACATTGGTCGTGACGTTCTGTGGCACAAAGAAACACTTGCATACGCGGGAGATTTGCTAAGAAAATGGATTCGCATATTGATAAAGCGAACAGCAGCACGAGTCATAAAGTTTACTTTCTATACATCAATATTTTATGGTCACATGTCATTTTGATGTTAATTATTTTGGCAGCTGTTTAAACACAAGCGTTTCCAGTGAGAGTGAAAAATTGATAAGATTGGAATTCGTGGTGTGATTCAATTCTCAACAGCAAAGGAAATTTATGAGATGATTTTGCCTACATTGGTAATGCATATTTTTCCTATGAAATCTTTCGATTGGGTAAATGAGTTCAAGCGTGGCATAACAAGCATCGAAGGCGCACCACGCCCTGGAGCTTCAAAATCAGGAGACCAGAAGATATCAATAAATTCCTTGATTATAGTTTTAGTTGACAGACGAGGGAAAATGTTAAGAGTTAGCAGAGGCCAAAGTAACTCAACTGAGCGGATCAATAATGAATTACACACGGGGAAAAAAAAAACAAAACAAAAAAAAAACAAAAAACAACTTTCTGCAAATGGGTGCCGCGATTTCTTACTCTGGAGCAGAAGTGAAATCCATGTCAACATCGGCCGACTGTTTGGCAATGGTTAAGAAGAATCTAACTTTTTTTTTTTCAGTTATGAAGGAAATATGACTTCGAAACGAAACACCTGTACTATAAGAGAGTGGACGTATGAGGCGAATCGGCTCAGAAAAAGGCGAAATGCGTTCCATCCGCAGAAGTGATGCTTTCTGTTTTTTGGAACGTAAAAGAATTTTGATTGACTACTTGGAGAAGGTGAAAACCGTTAATGGAGAATACTACACATCACGTTTGGAGAGATTGTAAAACAGCAGTCGCGGAAAAACGCCCGAGAATGATCATTGTGTCAATGCGCCGGTGCATTCAAGGACAAACTGACCAAACTACGATTTGAAATTCTTCCGCATCCACCATATTCACCTGATCTCGCTCCCTAGGATTATCATCTTCTCGAAAAGCAAATCTTTACTGGCTGACAAGAATTTGCGTAAACAAAGGGGCCACACAGGAGGTAAAGGAGAATTTTGAGGGCCTCAAAGAAAAACACTTCCATTAGGGAATCACGAATCCAGAGAAACGTTAGGGCAAGTGTGTTGAACTTGGAGTTGAAAAATTAAGCACGTTGCAAGACTGAACGTATTCGGTTTAATATCAAATCACACTTGTATTAGTAATGCACACATATTACAGCGACTTTCATTGACGTATACATAATAAATAATTTTATTCGTGCACTTACCACAGTACGTGCATATCACGATTTTGAGTTGTATAGCACTTTAAAATTAAGCAACAATCTCTTATGCATTCTTTCGACATCTTCACACAAACACTTAAAACAAGCTTTTAAAAAATTGGAAAATATGAGCAAAAATTGTTCGAAGTATGAAAATTAGCTCAATTATGACATATTAAATTGGTTTTACACACACTACATACAACTATATACTCAATACTCTGTTATTAATGGTCTAAAACATTAAATTTCATACCTTTCCGCTCTCTAATTGATGAATACTCGTACAAACATTTTAAGATATCACATCTGGTATGGAAATAAAATTCAGTCTGTGAAAATACTAAATTTAAGGGAATCTAAAAAATATCGTCGTTCCTAAATAAAATACTTTGTAAATCATTTCATAAGTATATTTCCTCTTTCTTTCTAATTCACGGCTCATTTCATTTTTTAGCAAAAGAATATAGTTGTGGTTACCCATGAAAATCATATGGAAAAACAGTGAAATTAGATTATTAGGAAGGGGTGTTTACCTGAAACCCAAAATTTAAAATCTCTCTAGGGGTAACATAATTTTTTTCACTACAAAATTCACCATACACCGATTAAATAAAATAAGAAAAACAGTTTCTTAAAATTGAGGAAATTTGGCCATTAGAAGTAAGGGATATGCCTGTAAACCCAAATTTAAAAAGTGCTCTAGCGTTTAATTTTCTCTATATTGTATCAAAACAAACGAACCAGCACATTTACTGTATTTATAACGATGTATATGTTTTATATTTGACAAAAGCATAATCGTGAAGATAGTAAATGTGAAATATTGATCTAATATGTATGTGATAATTATATTTTATGTAGGAGCGCTCTGTAACAACATTAGATAAATCATGTATTACATGTTTTTAATACAATAAAATTTAGATTAAATTTCAAAGCCACTGAAAATCAATGAAACTTTCGATTGTTTATTGTTGATTGTGTATTTAGTACATTTAAATTGTTTTAGATATAACATATGTTTTATTGAAACATATGAACATCGTAAATGCACGATGTAATTCGAAACTTTGTGTTATATTTCTCTATTTTAGTGAATGTAAAGGTATCGAGGGCTCAGTTCATAAACAAATATGGTTAAATTTAAAATTGGTTAAAAATGCTCTCATGTTGTAGTTTTGTCTATCAGTGTTCATATATTTAATTTAATTAATAGTATACCATTAGTGATTGTGGTTTAATCTTAGTAACAATAATAATTATTCTAAAAATTTGGTTCTTCTTTAGATTGCAAGAATTCTTCATTTTGTTTCTGTAATACTACATAGCAATGCTATAACTTAATTTATTTCATTAATTAATAAGACCATACTTTAAATTTTATATTAATTTTTGAAGTTTTTCAAGTTGCTGAGGAATTTGCTTAGTTTGCGCAGCTCCTGCGTGACGGACTTCTTTTTCTTTTTTGCATGCCTCACAGCAACAGAATCGCAGCGTCAGCTTTGCTTCAGTCTCAGCCATCATCGGAAGCAGTTGCTTCCATTAACGCCATAGGTGGCCATGCTCAATATGAACACAGCCCTACTGCTGCAAGACAAACTGTGGGCGTAAGTGTTTCATCAACAGGTAGCCCTTTCACATCTTATATAGGGCATTTCGCAATACAACGACCACAACCAGCACCTTGAGAACACGTGCACACGTCACAAGCAACGTAGAGTCACGCATTACAATAATCCAGATAAATGATCTCCATTTATGATATGGCTGCCACACTAAAATGATTCAGAGACCGCAGCATTACATCTAGAGTCAATAATGTGGGTCATTTGAACCTATTCCACCACATCTTTTAGCTATCATTCTTTCGGCAGCATCATTATGCTTTATAATAGGAGAGTGCTACTAAAATGCAATATACGTTCATTTTTTGTAGTTCCTAACTCTCTTACCCTCAAAAAGGAATAAAAATTTTAAAATATAAATCACTCAGAGATATGTCACCTGCGCTCCACAAACAGGGTCGATCCTGGTGGTGTAGTAGTAACTATTCTTGCCTCCTAAACCCAAGATCGCGGGTTCAATTCCTACTGGGATCGATGAACGTAAAAATGCTAGTGTGGCTACTTTCGGAAGGGAAGTAAAGCCGTGGGTCCCATGTCGTAGATTTATGGCATGTAAAAGAACCTCAAGCCTCAAAAAAGAGGCCTCTGAGCAAAATTTATCGGCCGTTTCCCGCCCTGAATTTCATGGGACGCCGATGATCTGAATGGTTAAAAAGAATCCGTAAAAATAAACCAAATAAAAAAATCCATATACAGGATGTCAATTAACACATGGGATACCTCTGGTAAATTAATAAGAGAATTTAAAAACAAGTAAAACGTTCACATAAGTATATGGTCAATTTAGATTAGTTTTTAGTTAGCTATATTATTATTATTATTATTATTATTATTATTATTATTATAATCATCAACTCTACAAAAGGTTCAAAATAACCACTATAAGTTCTGTTAAAGGCTTCCAGTATCTACTGTATCCACTGAAATTCAATAAACTGCAGTCGTCACACATCTTGTCAATAGCTCTGGAATACACTTCATTTTCTTTCGTTGTATTCGTTTACAGGACTTACACGCTCTAGAACTTATATAGCAATGCCAGGGTCATTCGTTTGTTGGGAAGCTATTATGATTGGATTGGACTGTTTGGGGCGGCTGGCTGTTTGTGCCTACGCCCCTAATGGGGAAACCTCCGAAAGAGGTGAAATGAGCAACACACAAGCTTGCGGTCAGAATCCACGAGCACGCAAAAACGAGAAGGTTAATATGGTACTACAGAGCCTTCACTTGGACACGTGGCCGACTTAACAGGGGTTTGCTTGCCTGTTTCTAACCATCTCTGTTTCCCCCTCCACTTTCCCGTTTCTCCGTGTGCTGACGCGAACTCTTTGTGCTGTACAGGAGTTGATACGTTGTGAGGGCACGTGTTTCAGTGTTTCAGTGCTGTTATAATGTCAAAAAGTCTGTATACTTTCACACACAGAATCTTCATATATGATTCATATGTGACAAGAACTCATGTAGAGAAGTGAGACGGCGATTTATAAACAGATTCTCTGCTGTTCGTCCGCTTGTAATCTTGTGCATAGATTTAGGGAAACGGAATTTTTGTTGATTAAAAAATAGTAAAACGCCGTTTCTTGCAGAAGAAAAACTCTGTGACTTTTTCTTAGTGTTTTGTTTTTTATTATTGTTAATTGTTAATTTAGTTTTATTGTTAATAAAGTTACATTATTTTTCATTTATATATATATATATATAGTATTTAATATGGAATAATTAAAATGTTCCTTTTTATTGACGTTGCTACGCGGTATAGCCATATGGCGATATAATAATAATAATAATAATAATAATAATAATAATAATTATTATTATTATTATTATTATTATTATTATTAACTTGTTTTTGGGTTCTCTATAAACTCCATCATTACTAAATCGTATTTGTGTTATTTGAAAGAAGAAGAAGAAGAAGAAGAAGAAGAAGAAGAAGAAGAAGAAGAAGAAGAAGAAGAAGAAGAAGAAGAAGAAGAAGAAGACGAAAGAACAGTATTCCGGCAATTTCTCCCCACCATGTTTTAATCTAGCTCTATTCCGTATTCAACTTTTCATGGCGCTTCTTTAGTATATGCGATTATTTTAATCACACTATTTCACTTGTGTGACGTTCATTATAAAATCGACCAGTGAAATGAAACAGAATTTTGAATTTTGACCAATCAGAGTCCGATATCGCAGTGAAAGTATCGTAAATTTTTATAAAAAACGTCTTATCACGCGACATGGATTTGTCTTGTGGTCAGTGTAGCCAACTCTATACTTCCACTAGACAATTCTTGAACACGTATCACTGACCACTTTTCTGTGTTTTCAATAATGTACATTGAGTGTTTATTCACTCAAGCAATTGTTTTTGCGTATTCAGCCAAACAGTCTGAAATCCTTTTGTAAATAATGTAACAATATATGCCTAAGCAATCATAAATGTTATTAAACAACTTGTTCAGAGCGGTAAAATGTTATCTCTGTTTTGTTTTTCTCAGTTGGTATTAGTAAATAGAAGCGATTCTAATAGTCAAATTTCGTCTGTTTCAATTTCACTGTTTCTGAATTGGTAGCTATTCATAAGTAAGTATAACATTTTATAACAATTGTTAATACTCTGTGCGCGAATTTCAAGTATTTATTACTTTATTCTTATTCTATTCATGAAATAGCCCCAAACCCGTATTTGGCTGTTCTCTACTGGCATTATTGACAATAGACATTCGTCTGTTGCTAGATAGCTTGAAAAGGTTAAGTATTCATAACACAATTATTACATTATTGTAAATCAAGATTACAGGAATTATATTTAAATTCTTATTTTATGGGTGAAATATCCTAATAAATATCACTCAAAGGTCCGAGTGTTCCAGATAAATTCACTCTATATGTTCGTGAATTTATCGGCAGCCCCTTTTGCGATATTCGTTTGTTAATTGTGCACACATTCTTTCTTTCACGTTAGCACTTCACTCTTAAGATGTATTCTGCATAAGAAAACTAACAGGTGAACAAATACAGAAAAGAATACAAAATGCTTAATATTTCTAGATTAGCATAAGCTGGTTATTAATGGCAGAGAAAATGGCGTTTCTCTGCATATTCTGCCAGGTGGTAGTCCTATTTTATGCCTGTACTGGTTATATGCGTTACAGATGAAAAATAAGGTTATTTCAGTTGAGTTGATTAAATGAGTACACCTAAACACCTAAAAACTTTAATACCTGACCATTAAAAGACAAGTCAGCAGATACGATAACAGCTTAGCTAATATTCAACATGGTAGCCAAGACCTTCATCCCACGTTGCCGCCAGACCGTTTATTATGTCCAGCTGGCATCTGTCGGTGCTCCAAACAACTCGTTGTCAGGCAAATCATTAAGTTTCCATGAGCCACCTCATAGCTAACAAGGATTAGCTTAGGGAGAGAATGTTTATTCGCTTTTTCGAGCACAATTATTATGTCAGATGCTTAAGTAGAAATGGCAATTTCCTCCCTTTGTGGAGCTTAGTTCGAGCCTGAAAGAGAGGCCTCTGAGCAAAATTAGTCGGCCGTTTCACGCCCTGAGTTGGATGGGACGCTGATGACCTGAGATGTTAAAGAGCGTCCATAAATAAATCAATCAAAAAAAAAAAAAAAAAAAAAACATCTGCTAGTGCTCCTTGCAGAAATCAGAAGAATAAGAAATGTCCAGATCTTACAATTGCGAATTTTGTGCGGCCAGTCGTGTGTGGGTAGAAATCGGGTGGAAATTATTGAGGGGCATACTTGATCTTCCGCAAGTGACGTTGTCCGTTGTCGCAAGACGATAAGCCGTTCGGCGCCTTCCTTTGTTGTGAGGCTTTGCTCACCGACAACATCTCGAAACCACATGGCGGCGGTCGGAAGCACAAAGCATACAGACAACTTGCGGCGAAACATGATACAAAAGAATTTATAGAAGAATTAGATTCAGGCGTACCTGGAGTTATCTTAAATGGGTTTCAAGTAACTACTAAGTCCGCTTGATAGTTTCAACAGTTATTTCCGGAAGAACTCCACGAGAAAACGAAAGAAAACTTTTTTGTTACAAACCTGCACTCTGTTGTGTCAGAAAAGTCAGTCTCTCTGACAACACAGCAATATGAATGAATGCTTGATTGCCATGAGATCAGACTCTATGATTAAAATAATTTTCAAATAAGTCAATATTTGAATTCTGGTGTCAGTTAAAATATGGATTTGAAATTCTGCCTGATAAAGCTAAAACCATCCGTTTGTTCTTTGCAAGCACTTATTTATGTGAATCAGGATTCTCTGCTTATGCAGATACGAGAACAAAATGCAGACCTCGTCTCGATGCGGTGGCTCCAACTGTCTTAAATTCAACCGGATAGAATAAGCTGTGTAGATCAATTAAGTCTCATTCCTCTCTTTAGAATGGTTCTTTTGCTGTCCGAAGTAACATTTTTGGTTTTGTAACATTGAAAATGAGTTTATTTTACATCTGTGAAGATATGTTACTTGCTTTTATTACATTTTTAAATGTGTTGCCTCAATATGTTTTTCTTTTGTTTGTTTTGTAGTGAAATTATTTATTGTAATTCATAATTTTTGTAATGAAATAAACCTATAAAGCAATTTTCGCGTGTCTAAAGTACTAAATTATGAATTTGTTGATTTGTTTTATTTGCGGACGCTCTTTTAAAATATTTTTAAAATGTATTACAAATTTGCATCTGTATTAGCATGGTTTCTTAGTACTCGTTTCTGTGACGATGTTATTTTGTTTTTGCTTTGAAGAATGCAAATGAAAATGAATGCTAGTTATGCAATGTTTCATATTGAAAATATGGATATAACTTCAAAAGAAATTATAAATAAAGCTGAGTTAGCTTAGGGCTTGTTAATTCCTCAATAATCGAAATTTGTTAACGAAAAGGAATATGACAAGTTCTGTACATGAAGAAAAGGCAAACATGTTAGTTCGACTAAGGAAAAAACCCTGTTAACATATTTTTTAGAACTGATAAATATACAATATAACGTTTATTGATTATTAATATGGTGTGAAATTACATTTTTCTATTCCTAGATTTGCTTATTTTTTAGTCGAACATCTGTATTTATACTTATACTGATGTAGATCCAAAACAATTGTTTAATAAAATAATTCTCGTGTTTGAATGTTGGTATGCTTGTTAGGGCGGCGAGTTTAGCTTTTGCTTACAGGTACGTTGTTTGAAATTGTGCTGTGAAGGCGGTGATGATTTCATGGATTACTAGTTTCTGTCACCAGTGCCACAATTAGGCTAATTGTACACAATTTACAGGTCATAAGAAGCTTATTTTAATGCTAGGATTGCATAAGTACATTAATCATAATGCAAGGTAACCTCGTGAATTAATCGCGGATTATTTGTATTCCAGCAGCAAACATAATCCAACCCCTCCGGAAAAAATTAACTGCGAATCAGCAATTCTCTGCAAAATCCGATTAAAAGTAATTAACATGCCTTAAGTGTCAAGCGCTTGTCATATTTGGACTATAACTACTCTATTGCGTTTCATATTTCACAATTTAGTAACTTTATAGAATGAGTTTTTTAAAATGTCCATTTTCTGGGATACACAACGAGATTCCTTTGGAAATGCTCTAATATTTCTTCGATATTATCAAGTTTTTTTTTTTTTTTTTTTTGTTTCTGCTAGAATACGTCGTTTTCGGTGCTGAATTGTGTAGTTTATCGATCCTGTTTCCTCTACAATGTATAGTTTATTACACTAAATGTAATTCATACACAATAATAAAGTCACTTGTTTAAGAATGGTAGTTAGCGTGCCTCAAGCAAAACACCAGCTGACTTTGAGCGGGGAGATTATGGATCGATAACCCTGGGGATCTGGCCAGTCAACGAACGACGACTTCGACCCCCGCGCGTTGCCGGCAGAAGTTTGACTGCGACGCATGACAGTAATTCCAAATTTTATTTTATAAATACGTTTTTTTATCCCAGAAAAGTTTTCAATGCTACTCAAAAAATAAATTTCGGAAATTGTTGCTTAATACAAAGGCGATTAAACCAAATAGCACCATGTATACCTTTAATGCTAATAAACTAAATCTTGAAAATGATATCAGGTTGCGATAATGTACTCCAAGAGTCTAAATACACATGGCATTTACTGAGGAAAGCGGTTAATGGAATTCTTACATTTCCGCCATGTACTACTGAGGTTGTTACTATAACCAGGTAAGAGAAAGTATTCAGCTAAGAAATACTTTAATATCAAAGGATATATATTTCCTGATTTTTTAAGCTTTCTCTATAGACAGATTAAGCGAAGTGTATAAAATTCGAAAATATAAGAGAAACAGTTGATAGTATTAAGCACTAGTTGGTGGCGCTAAAGGTCTGCACATATATTAGGCTATTAACACTTATTTGTTTAAAAACAGTCCTTACATCATGACGTATTTATTTTATATGCAGAAAATGCCAGAAAGACCATATTTTTTAAACATGAAATTTAAAATATATTTGCTTTTTCATCTTAAAATTCATCTTTAGATAGTATAACATTATCTATTTTGGCTGCTGCCGTCATTTATGAAAATAGAAATTTCAATTCTCTGCATTACAAAAGAGATGGTGTTAATTGATTAAATGAACCAAATAACGCCAGTAGATTTTTCTAATTAGGATATATACGATATGCAGTATAAAATACTATTACGTTGTTGTTTGAAGAAAATATCAAGTATTTTTATCGTCGTTTTCTTGTTTATATATTTCTTTTTCCCGATCTATAACAATTAAAAGATGGCGTTGTTTGTGCAGATTATTTATCCGAAAATATGAGAAATAAAACCGTATCAGTAAAGTGAACAGTATAGAGGCTATTTTCTTTTTATTAAAATAAAATGTACTCGTAGCTTCATTGCGTCGAACGTTATATATATTATTATGAACGTGATATGGCCTACTAATTCATAAATTTACTTTTAATTATGGGTGTGAATATTGTGGTAGGTCATTGTCATATTTATTTTGTTACGCTTTATAGAATTACTCTGTACTCAAAATACATTAAGAACTAGTGCTAAAACCTGGCTTCGCTTGTAAGGTGATGGGTGATTTTTCGATCATTTGCTCCCCTCAACGAGAGATAAAACTCACATTCCAGAACAGCAGGGCTTGGAATTGAAAAGTAACAACATTGCAGCCACCTGGTTTTCTATAGCGGCTCCTGAATACGGCTAACAAATTCTTCTTTTTCTTTTCTTTGGTGTTAGTGTTCACTGGTACATGTGTTGCCTCACGAACAATGATGCACGCAACAAAATAGTACTTGCAAGCTCAAATGAATAGATACAAAAGCTTATTGTTGCTTCAGTTTCCTTACATGACGTACAGCCTTCAGATTCAAAGGTGTAATCTTCGCTGTCAGAAAAGGTCAGCTTTTTGTTCTCGTAGGAGCCACTGCAAACGGCGGAGTGGTTGTCGGTTGTCATGTACGCAAGCATGTGTTGCTTACAGATTGGAGTAAAACGCGGTTTAAAGGAGGTATCTATCTGCTTTATTTGTTACGGCTTGTTTGCCAATTTAAACTGAATACGTGTGCAGCGGAAGCTTGACGAATGACTGCATTATGGGCACCGTGTTTGCCTTGTGCCATTTGAACCTGCACACCAAAGTCTACAATATCTGCTTTGTGTTTTGTACTCTGCTTGCCAAAAGACAAGTAAATGAAGTGAAAACACTTTTCAAAAATGTCTTTAGGCTTCAGAAACTAATCGGATCGTCAAACATGAACTTGAGAAGATCTTCAGTTTGAATCCTCCTTGCTTGAGGGTTATTCTGCGATTTTCTTGTAGAGCCCGATTTTATATATTATGAAATTAAGAAATAGGTACACCTTTTGACAAAAGAAAATGAGTCAACTCCAAATTCTACAAGCATCAAGGAAAATAACATGGGAAACAATATTACGAAACTAATTTGTCATAAGATGTTACGCCGGTCTTGGTGGTTAAGTGATAAGCATACTTGCCTCCTAAACCCAAAATTGCAGGTTCAGTCCCGGCCAGGTTCGGTGGATTTTTTCGGGCGTAAAAATCCTAAGTGTGCCTTCCTTCGGAAGGGAAGTAAAGCCGTGGGTCCCGTGTCGTACATTTACGGCACGATAAAGAACCTCAAGCCTAAAAGAAGAGGCCTCTGAGCAAAATTTGTCGGTCGTTTCACGCTCTGAATTGAATGGGACGCTGATGACCTGAGATGTTAAAGAGCGTCCGTAAATAAACCAAACCAACAAAAGATGTTACAAATTTTTACTTTAAAAATGACTTCATGCCGGTAGACGAACCTGTGAACGTTAGTACAAAATCTGCCACAGAGCTAACGAAAAACACGTACGGTCAACGTTCGATAGCAAAATAACTCCCAAAATAAGAACAAGTGGAAGTTTCTAAAAGTAAACAAAAACATTATTAACGAAATCAGAAACATTGTCCGAACTTAATCCTGTCAATCGGAAAGTGTTGTTCGAATTAATATAAGTTTAACCGAGGGCAGGCAACAAATCTATTAGCGTTCAATAATAATTTTTTACAGGGAAAATTTTTACATTTTAACTTTACTACAACATTTTGATAGCTTAATGCGTAATGCTCACTTGGTAATTGTTTAATTGTTATAACTTTCGATCATCGACTGTGAGAGGAGTGCAAGTTGAGACATGTTCAGTTCTGCCTAGAGCAAAATGGAAGGAACAAACAATATGCTGCTCTTAAATTTTGCTTTTGTCTGAAGAGATTTTCTGTTGTGACTTATGCAGGTAACAGGAGGCTATGGAGAGTTTGTTCTTCCTTATAGTATAACTCGAAGATAATTTAAAGGAAAGGGGGTTGGTCAGTTCAAAGGGGCTTCAGTTTGTGCTCTAACGAGAGTAAATATTAACTTCGCTGTATTCATTGTGAAAGAGGATCGTCGAAGATCGGTATGAACACTTTCAGAAGTTCTGAACATTTCACTGGGTACCACCCTCACGTTCGTAACTGAAAATGTGTATATGAGATGGTTTCAAGACTGCTGATTCCCGAACGTAAGGACTTTCGCGAGCAGTTGAAGATGATATTACAAGAAGATGCTGCGTTTGTTTCAAAGGTGATGAAACTTGACTACATCATTTCGATCCTCAGAGAAAACAGCAAAGCTCTATATGGAAATCTTCATCGTCGCCAACACAAAGTGTTTGCTTCTGCTGGGAAAGTTATGGTCATCTCATTTTTCGATATTCAAGGAATGGCTTACCAGCATGGAGTACCTGCACGCACAGCTGTAACTGGGTAATACTGCAGAGATGTCTTAAAACTCTGCAAAAGGCCACATTTGTTCGACAAGCTAGATCTGCACTATGATAAGGCACGGCCGCACATCGCCAATGTTTTTCTTGAATATCTCACAAAAACGAACGTGAAGTGTACCCCTCCCCCGTGCGATTCTCTCCTTTTCCCCAGAATGAAGAAACATCTTCAATCACAGAAGCAGCGATGAAGGCTGATGCGATTCTGAAGCAGCTGTCCAAAAATGGTTTCCAGCATGTTTTTGAAGATGGTAGAAACGCTGAGACATGTGCATTGCATCGAATGAGGACCACTTTGAGAAAGATCATCAAAATTATGATGAGTATGATAATTCTTTATTGAACAACCCTTGTATAAGGTAAGATTGTAAAGTTGAAAATATATAGAAAATATACACAGTGACAATGAAACCAGACTCAAATTATTAAAGATATACTTAAAATACCGCATAATAATGAATGAACCAAAGGGACAAAACTTTATGTAAGTTCTTTATCATTACTCGATAAATATTGACATTTAAAAATATATGACCATGTTTCGAGACTTATGAGATTATAAATGTATCTAAATTCAACGCTTCTCCATAACGATTGTCTGAAATTGAAAAAGGAAGGTTCTGACTGAACAGCTGTTAAGTGTACCTTATGGTTAGCATTGTTTATAAGGCGGGGTTTAGAACCTAACCCTTCAGCGAATTACAGAGGAGGGGAGGACTATGCTAAAGCAGAACGAAAGAGTAAGCGCTTTCCACCCAGATGCTATCATATTGTATTATTCTTCACCCATTTTTCACCTGTCCTCCTACATAGAACAAGGCGGGAACATGTTCCAGATGAAATAATTATCATTTTCTTTATCTCCAGAACCGATAGGATCGGAAACAAGGAGGGCTTGAAAGAACAGGTCAACCGTTTTTCTTATTCCCCCTTTGTGGGTCTAAATTATTTTATCTTTTACCATACATTTAATTAATATTTTATTACATGCTTAAAAGTTATTAGATTATCTCATAAGAAATGTGGAATTTTAAGTTTAGTATTTTGTATAATTTTAAAGGTTTTATTTTGTATGACAAGTTATTTGAAAATGTCATGGTATATTGTGAGTATATGTCAGTCGTCAGTTGTTAAAACAGAGGTAGCAAAGTTTGAGATTAGAGTATTCTAAAGCACTATTGGAAACAATATTACAAAGTTGCTACCGCGGATCGAAGAGAAGTGAAGTGAGGTAGGATGTATCGTTAGCACGACGATGGTTCCACTGTTTCAATGATGGAGAAAAAATTAAAAAGATATCACGTCCTGGAAGACCTAATGTGTGAAATGTTAAAAGTACTCAAATAGTTTTACAAGAAAATGAAGAAATAATAATCGTAGACTGTCAGAAGAAATTTGAGCATCAGAATACCGTACATCGTCAGATTCAGTCACTAAAAATCGCACAAAAGCTGTAGATCTGTACAAGGTGAATTGGCACCTGAACAGACCCAAAGCAGAGGGAATACTCGTCGTGAGTTTATCGCAAATCTCATAGTTGATAGATTTATCAAGAAAATGATCACGTGTGATGAAAATGTATTACCGCAACCCTGACACCTCGAAACAGAGGCTCGATCCCGGTCAGTCTGCCAAAGTCATCATCGCTAAACAAAATCTGTTGGCCCCAAAGTAAAGTTGTGTGTCTGGTAGAATTTTGAAAGTGATTCACTGGGAGTTTGTTCCAAACAGGTGTGCAGTCGTTACGAATATTTATTTTCAACAAGCGAAACAAGTTCATGATGTTTTGAGACAGAGATACCCAGTATTAGTTAATTGAAATAGAACTATCTTGCACAAGGACAGTGCGAGACCCCATACCGCTCGGATAACCGTTGAAAAAATGCAGGTACTGAGTGGGACACAACCAGCACTTAAAGCTAATCTTGCGCCTTCAGATTAACCTCCGTTCGATCCATGGCATTTTCCTGCGAGGAAAAAGTTTCAAAAACATTGGTTATGGAAGTGGGTATCACCGAATTCTTCGCATCAAACCCAGAAACGGGATAACGAACCTCGCTTCAAGACTAAAATAACATAAATGAGTGGTATATAATGTTTTACGTAATCATAGGATTGAAAATTGATTAACAAAATAATCATAGTTTTATTTCATATAACGAATAAGTACAAAAGTCTTGACATGTTTTCTAATACAATCTACATTTGTTTATTAACTGAAATAATGAAAGTAGAAATACCAGACAACTGAAGCTCTACTGATTCTGCAAAAATGACGTTTTCTGACTGTTGAAGAGGAAACAGTTACCGCAAAAAATATTCAGCCATATTTCAGTTGGCAATGCTATAAACATTACATTTAGGTACTAGTCTTTCTTTATCTAATCTTTTTGCATTGCAGCGTGCGACCCTCGATCTATTTTCGAAAACTGCCGCGATCCAATGCCAATCTCGTTAGCTCTTTCATCTTTCTTCCTCTTATCTTTACCACACTGCTTCCATTCACTTTTTGTTCTTTCTTCTTCTACCATCCAGTACTTGTTTAACTCCCCACCCCTTCGTTCATCCGAATCAAACGACCAAACCAGTTTAGTAGTTTTCTGTATCTGCTCTACAGCTGATATTATTTCCAATTCATTTCTGATTGTCTTGTTTCTGATTTTGCTCTTTGTTTCTTACTTAAAACCTCTCTTAGATATTTTATTTCTTAAGCTTTTCTTCTATTTTCATTTTTATCGAGCAGTATCCGTGATTGTCGTTGTGATTGCTAATCGGTAGGTCCGGAGTTAATTTCCGGTACCTGCTTAGGCATTTTTTTTAAGTTAAGGAGGTCTGGTACGGGGTCCACCCAACCTCTTAAGGATAATTGTTGAAAGCTGCCTGATAGAGAGGTGGCGTTCTTCGATCTAGGGAGCCGCGTGATAGGCGACATGTCCCCCTGCAACACTGCCCTTTATCAATGAAGTCGTAAGACGGTGGTAAAGGAAGCAGAGGTCACTGCGGCAGGCCAAAGCTCATTTGGTTGTAGCCCCAGTGAGAAGAAGAGAATATTTCGATACTTCAGCCTTGCTCAATGTTAGGCACTTCTGTGAGCCACGGACATAGAAGCCCCTAACATTGCTTGCAGATAGAACACTCAGACGCCCTCCCCAGAAGTTCCGCTTCCTTGTCAGACTCCAGGGTAGAAACCCTTCCCAAGTGCACGCCACTGTCATATCTCCCCAATGTACCTCACCCTAACGTTTTCGATACTGCAATAGAACCAACAGAATGAATGTATATGGAATGGGAATGCAAGTAAATTTCCACCCCAATATTCGCCTAAGGGACCAGAGGAAACAAAACAATAAAAAAAAATCCGAAGATCAGCTTGGTTGAGCCGGGATCTCCTGACTGTGAATCCGCGTTACCGCCTAAGCTACCCCATTCGATGCTTCATTAAGTTAATATATTCGTAATATAGGTGTATAAATTGCTTAAAATTAAATTTAAATTCCGTTATTTATTTAATCATCTGTTTTATCTTCATTATTTATTGGGTTAAAGAGGGAATTAGAAAGAATTGGAATGGAATGGGAATAGGAGAGGGATTAAGCAACGCAATAATATATGGAGGAAAATCAGAAGAAAGCTAATTGACATCAACAGGCAGAACATAGAAGCAACATACAGATAGAAAAACAGCATTAGAATTTTAAGGACCGATTAGGTATAACTTGGCTTATGCTGGGAGCTTGGAAAGCCCAAAAAATGACCAATGAAACAGGGGATAGAGTTACCCCTTTTGTAGAAATATGGAATACTGTAAACATATTCTAGCACATTGTCCAAATACAGAACATTGGTGGTGAGTCAAGTTTACATACTGGAATAGGGATAGGTTAGTATGCTGGGATTTGCTTCATCAGGAAGCACTGACCAAAGCTGGGTGAGTTTTTAATAAAGTGCGCCTAATTAAGAAACTATGTATGTTTAATTAATGTATAAATGTGATGTATAGACATCACAAAGAAAAAGAGAAAAAAGGGCGTGTGTTTTCATGTAATATAATTATCTGCGAGTTAATAGATTTATATAAATATTTTCATAAATAATTATATATAAGTATTATTGTATATAGGTACGTTATCCGCAGGTGTTAAATCATAGCACTTATGGTCTCCGGACTATGCGATGCATATATTGTAAAAGGCAATGTACATGTATAGTTTGTAAAATAAATACCGTCATCTACTGTACCCAAGTATTCACATTTTTCACTTGCTCTAGTCTTTTATCATTCAACTAATATTCAGTTCTGTTGTTTTTCCCACCTTATTAAATTTACGTTTATCTACTTTTATACCATTCTTCTCTCTTCTTAGGTACTCGCTCTTCTAACCACATTATTTTGGAAATCTTTAGCCATACTATTAATAATTAATATTATACTGATTTCAGTCTAACATTTTCATATTTTCATTACTCTGCTGTTGTATTTCAATCTTAAAACTATTTTTAAAATGTCACAAGTTCATTCATATTTTCTCAAGCAGGAGGTTTTATTTTTTTAGCCATTTTTTAGGCTTGCAGGCGCCCTGAGCTACACAATGCACGTTATGAAGAGAAGGTGGAATGTAATGTAATATTCACTTTTGTTGCAATAATTATTTTGTTTATTACGTCATCATTTTTATTGTTACGCATGCTATCACGGCCTATTATGAAACAATCATGACGTTAATGCATCTAGAGAGGGTTCAATAGTTACAGAACCTTTGTAGGCAATACAGCCATACTCATTAATTTAATGCGACTCATAAATTTAGTTTCTCAAATGTCCGAAGCAGAACTGCAGTTTAGTAATTTTTCACGCTTTTTCCATTATAATTAATTTAATTTTGAAGTTTATTAAACCACTAAACTCTATATTAAAATATTGCTGGTCGTTGAATTATGAAATAAATATGAACCATTTCAGATAAATAAGAAAGAACAGAGATTTGTTTCGAGTTTACAAAGTCAGAAACAAATATTGAAATACAGATCTCATATTAGAAACAAAAGATCACCTCCGTGTTCTACTGGTCGGAATTGCGACTACTATTCCGGAGGTCCTGGGTTCGATTCTCAGCCAAGTCAAGGTGTCTTGATACGATTTTTATTTTTGTTTTTCTTAACCTGAGAAGATGAATGCTAGATAGCTTTCAGGTGCCGGGGTTATTTGCGCCGCCATTAGTCATTTAATTCATCTCTATACAATTCTTTTAGACACATATATGGTTCACTAAGGGCGTCCCGACCTCAAAAATCCGCTAAATACCGCATTGCCAGGAAGGAATGCTCACAAGTTCGTGAGAACAAAGTACTGGTAATGGAAAACAAATATATTTATGCAATGCTGGCATTAAAATACGCTTATTATGACGTAATAAATTATCACAATTAGCCTAATTCTAACACTGGTGCCAGAAAAGGTTACCTAGCAACTAGTATTCCATGAAGTCATCATCGCCTTCACAACATAATTTCAAACAATGTATCTGTAAGAAAAAGCTAAAATCATCGCCCTAACAAGCATACCAATATTGAAACACGTGAATAATTTTATTAAACAAATGTTTTGGAACTACAACAACATAAGCTATAAATACAGATATTTGACTAGAAAAAAATAAAAAAAAAATCTAAACTTTTAAAATTTATTACCATATTACCATATTAATAATTAATAAGCATGATATTATATATTTATCATTCTGAAAAAATATGCTAACAAGAAGTTTTTCATTAGTTGAACTAACATGTCTTCCTTTTCTTCACGTACAGAATTTGTCGTATTCCTTTTCGTAAACAATTGTAGATTATTGAGGAATTAACAAACCCTCAGCTATCTGAGCTTGCTTTATAATTTCTTCTGCAATGATATCCATCCGTATTTTCAATATCAAACATTACGTAGTTGGCATTCATTTCCATTTCAATTCTTAAAAGCAAAAACAAAACATCATCATATTAGTACTCGTTTCTGTAAGAAATTACGCAATAAAATTCATTTCTACTACATCATAACATCACATTTTTCAAAATGTTAATACTTGTTAAAATATTTCATTTCTACAATTGACCGCCACGGGTGGCCGAGGTCGTTAAGGCACGGACTCGTGAGCGGGAGGTCTGCGGTTCGAATCCCGCCAGGACCGTCCTTCCTGACGGGGGTTTTTTCCAGGTTTTCCTCAGTCTTCATAACTGGCAAATGCCGGGGAGGTACCTAAACTTAGGCCTGGAACGCTTCCTTCCTTAAAAAAAAAAAAAAAATCCTTTCCCAATATATCATTTCATCTCATGTATCATCAGTGTCCACCGCCTGTGGTGCTTCAATAGTAAAAACGGGCGTTAAACACTACTCAAAAAAAAAAAATTTTCTACAATTGCATAAATTATTATACGCAACAGGTGCATAACATTCATTGAACACTCGTGAAACATTCACCTCTGTCACAATTACCATTATCACTAGTTACATAAAGAAGTCATATATTGGAGAAATGTTTGTACATGGGTATTTTTTCTTCCCCCCATTTTTTCCCCTTGGGAATAGAAAATCTGCCGCTCATTCCCCAACCTGGAGGATCAGGTTGTATTACTCTGATCCAAGATAGACTAACAAGTATCGACCACGTGTTTACCTCGTTTATATGTGAACTTAAATCGATTTACATATGCTTTCCGGATTGAAATTAAACTTATTGGGACGCCTGTTTTTCAGTCCGTATTGAAACCTGTTGCAGATTTCTGCATAAGTTTTCTTGTTGGTTAATCTGCCATACTAATATTTTTATGTTGAATACCTACCGAATTAACAACGAATTAATTGTTGATTCAAGATGTAAAATTTGGGAAGATAAAAGGTATAAAGAAAATAACGATGATGGCAATAATAATAAGCACAATAAGCACAATAATAATAATAATAATAATAATAATAATAATAATAATAATAATAATAAACATACTTTTTAAATAATGTTTAACGCCCGTTTTTACACTTAGGCACCACAGGCTGTGGACACTGAGATACATGAGTTGAAATGATAAAATGGGAATGTACTATTTTTTTAAGGAAGGAAACGTCCCAGGCCTAAGTTTAGGATACCGCCCCGATATTTGCCATTTATGAGGACTGAGAAAAACCTCAGTTAGAGGACGATTCTGGTGGTATTCGAACCTCAGACCTCCCGCTCATGAGTCCGCGCTTAACGACCTCGGTCACCCGTGGTGGGTGTTTTGTGGATAAATGTGCAATGGATAAAATGACTACGTTAGCACTCACGAACATTTCAACTCTTGTCTCTGTACGACCCCCATTTACATTTCAGATTAAACCCATTGCCAGTTTTTTACTATTCGAACTTGTCTCTTGAACCCCCGTTTGCATGTACATTTTCAATCTGGGAAAGATAGTCAAATCGATTTGTGTCTGGCATGTAAGCGTGATAATTGTTTCAGCAAGAAATCCTACATAATTTCTTTCCGTTGCCCTCCTTTCAGTCTTAACAACTACTAAAGCAGAAAGTGCGGTTTGGCTCAACTTAAAAAAAAAATGCAGTTCAGATAAACCATGAAGTTAATTGCACACCTGTTTATCTTGCTGCACATATTTACAGTCTTTCAGTGGCCAGGCTGCGATGTTTTAACACAGCAGACCTACCAGAACGATTAAACGCAACCATGGCCTCTACGTGCAACGAATAATAATAAAGGAGTGGGAGTGGTCTCCTTAGGACATTGCACCGAGTTGAATTTAAAGAAACGGGTTCACGGATGTCTACGGTTGCGTAACGAATCGAGTGATACGGTTTCTTTTCTGCTGCAGAGAATGTGCTAAGGAGGACTTGAAGCTGATGCAATCAAGCCAGTTAAAAATCTCGCTTCGCGCGTGCGCCAACTCACTCCACCTCTCCAATCACATGTGAGGAATCAAGATTAGTGTACTGGAGTGGGAAAAACAGAAGAGAGATTGGAGTGTGCCAAATGTAGGGAAGTACAGATAGAAGTCTGTGATACTTAGAAATTACCACAGATATGTCTGTAACTACAATACCACGCAATTTCAACACTAGACTGCCCAAGCGGGTAATTTGTCCCGGCGAAATATTCTATTCCATCCCTTTTATATTTATATTTGCTGTATAACAATTTTCTCTTTAGAATTTCTCGTTTTAGGGATAATTTATCTGTAGTAATGTAGAGAGAGAGAGCTCGGAAATTATCTCAAGAGAATCTGCTATTTGAATTGACCATTTAGCAGATAAAATTATACAAATCAAATAATATATCAATAAAACGTGCTTATGTTATAGTTATGAATGCCAATCTGGCTGCTTCCGTTGTCTTCCATTGTTACCAAAGCATTTATATAAAAAGATAAAATATATATCCCTTAAAACATTTTAATTTCGACATTCACCTGTTCTTTCTATTATTGGTGTAAATTAAAATTCCGGACTAGACATTCATAGCTATGCGTACATTTCATGGATATAGTATTTGAGTTTTATTATTTTATTCGCCAAATAAAACCGCCATGGGTGGCCGAGGTCGTTAAGGCGCGGCCTCGTGAGCGGGAGGTCTGGGTTCGAATACCACCAGGACCGTCCTCCCTAACTGAGGTGTTTTCCAGGTTTTCCTCAGTCCTCATAAATGGCAAATGCCGGCGATGTACCCTAAATTTAGGCCTGGAACGATTCCTTCCCTAAAAATAAATCCTTTCCTAATATATCATTTCATCTCATGTATCATCAGTGTCCGTCGCCTGTGGTGCCTTTGTAGCAAAAACGGGCGTTAAACACTATTCATTCATTCATTCATTCATTCATTCATTCATTCATTCATTCATTCATTCATTCGTTCGCTAAATAAGTCAAAATAAATACAGCTCCAGTTCCGTATTACCTCAAGATAAAATGCCAATTATTGATTCATAGTTCACATTAATGTTTCGGACAAAGAAGCTATAAAGGTCCAGTGCGCTATTTTGATTAAAACAATTTCATGTAGGTGCCACAAAATTAAAGTGACTATTTTACTTATGTGACGTCATAATAAAATCGACCAATGAAATGAAAAAAAAAATGTTAACCAATCACAGCCCGATTATTGTAAAGTTTTATCAAATTCTTTACGCGCGAAATGCATTTGTCTCCTGTCAGCATAGCCAACTCCATGCCCCCACTATAATTCTTGAGCACGCATCACTGACCACTTTTGCTGGCAGGCTAACTTAATATATATTCACGGAATTGTTTTTGTTTATTTAACCAAACAGCATGAAACCATTTTGTAAGTTAAGTAACAATACCTGCCTAAGCAACCATGAATTTTAACAAACACGTTGTTCAGAATGGTAAAAATCTCTGTTTTGTTTTTCTCAATTGGTATTAGTAAATCGAACGGAAGCGATTGTAATAGTCGATTTTCGTCTATTTACGTCCCACGGTTTCTGAATATGGAGGTATTCATAATTGAAGTATAACATTTTATACAGTTGTTAATATTCTGTTCGCGAATTTAAAATATATATTATTTGTAATCTTATTCTATTCATGAAATAGTCCTAAATCCGTATTTGGTTCTTCTCTATTGACACTACTGACAATCGGCATTCATCGGTTAAAAGATGGCTTGAAAAGGTTAAGTATATTAACAACATAAATGTTTAATTATTACAACTTTGTCTGCCAAGTTTAGGACAATTATATTTAAATTCTTATCTTATTCGTGAAATAGTCCTAATAAATATCATTTGAGGGTGATATAACAGAAATTATAAAACTGAGGCAATAGTGAGCTGTGGTTGGTTATGTTTATACAGAAATGGTCACTAATTCACGAGTGAAACTTTTTGTTTGATTGATGAAATTACTGAGTTTTCTTCTTTCAGAACAATGTATGTCAAGCAACAATGACTGTGTATGTAAGGAAACGAGTCTGTAGAGGGGAATGCGCAATAAGTGTGCAATTTCAAAGATTAATTCCTTCTTGCTTTGTTGCCAACTATATGGTTTTATCCCCAGTGAGAGTGATGTTTATTTTAATAGTAATTAACGCTCGTTTAAAATACTGTGGCATCATAGCAGGTGAACAAACGATGATTTAGAGTACCTTCCTGACATTTACCATTTATGACATAAAAATAGACGTTACCAAACGACGGCTTGCTGCGGCAGAAGCCCCGAGCGGAATTCGATTTTCTAATGAAACACGTTGCCATTTTTTATTATACTTATAACACCATTGTATTGGTGGAGATTATTTCTGTATTATTGTCGATAGCCAAGATGTTTTTACAACGAGAAGAAGCTTAGATGTCACTAATCGCAAGGAAATTTTCAACACATATCAGAAGTAATGCAAATTATTCATTTGCATGAAGAGTAAAAACATTGAGAACACAAGGTGCACACAAATGATTATATTTTTTTCTCTGTGGTGTACAATATAATTTTAAATCATAACTTAAATTAAAGAAAACCTGTGGAAGTTACCATAACACAAATTACAAGTAATGAATATGGGATCTATTTGTGAAACGGCATACATTCAGCCAGTAGTCCATTTCTTGCCACACGATGTTAACAAGTCTGGTGTAACTGATCCAACTGCTGCAATAATCCTCCGTCTCAACTCAGGTAGGTCTGCAGGTAGCGGTATGAATGAGTTGTGTTTAACGCCCGTTTTTGCTACAGAGGCATCACAGGCGATGGACACTGGTGATACATGAGATGAAATGATATATTGGGAAAGGATTTTATGGAGGGAATCGTTCCAGGCCTAAGTTTAGGGTACTTCCCCGGCATTTGCCATTTATGAGGACTGAGGAAAACCTGGAAAAAACCTCAGTCAGGAAGGACGGTCCTGGCGGTATTCGAACCCAGACCTCCCGCTCACGTGTCCGAGACTTAACGACCTCGGCCACCCGTGGCGGTGCAGGTAGCGGTGAAAGTATACACGATCTTTATGTACCCCCACAAATTCACAGGACAGTCAGGTCCTGGGGACCTCGGAGGCCAACGAGAAAAGTCAAGGCGTTCGGACCATGACAACCAATCCTATGATGGGGAAATTTTGCCTTTATGTAGGGGTCTTTAGCAATTGTAGACGATATGGTCTCTGTTGGAAATGTTTTCTTAACACCTTCCACTGTCATTGTTGGAATTTTTAGTTTTCGAGTCGCCCGCTCCTCAGATGTTTTAGAACTGAGCGCCAAAACTGTTCTGACCCTCTACACATTCTCATCTGATACACGCAGTCGTCCGGGGCTCTTTCCTTTACAGAGACACCCCGTCGTTTGGATCTGATTGTAATACATACGAATGTTGTTACCAGAAGGGGCGTTAAGACCAAATCTTCGCCTATACGTCCTCTGAACTGGATTACGTTTTGCGATTAATTTTGCACGCGAGTTATCTTATATTGTTTATTTCGTTACCATGACTACAAAACAAAATCTACGCATGTAGAATTGAAACTTCCACAGTTACTCTTCAATTTAAGTTATGATTCAAATGTATATTGTGTACCGCACAGAGAGAGAGAGAGAGAGAGAGAGAGAGAATAAAGTTTAAAATCGCTACTATCATTTGTGTACACCCTATATTTTAGAAAAGTTGGTGTTAGCATATGTATCAGAACAGGCTAGCACTACACAACTTGTGCTAATTACTTTGGTACCTATATTAACTTATTAATTATTATTAAATCTGAAATTATACATTCTACACAGAAGATTACTGATGTACTCTGTTTTCAGTAATACATAAACTGTTTTCTTAATATCACCGAAACATATATTCATTGATGACAGCATTTTAGCAATTAAAACAACTTAACGATGCAACTACAATCATAATGTAACATTTTATTAACACTTTTTTTATCACAACAAAGATTACTTATAATTCTGATTCACACAAAAGGTGCCATTTGTAGGATGAATATGTTTTAAAAATAAGAAGAAGAAGAAGAAGAAGAAGAAGAAGAAGAAGAAGAAGAAGAAGAAGAAGAAGAAGAAGAAGGAGAGAGAAAACACAGCAAAACGTAAAACTTCCCAGATGGGTTATTTCTTTTTAAATGTGTAAGAAGAACACCTCCTTGGTCTAGTGGTTAGCGTTGCTGCTTAAGTTAACCATTTAATCCCACATTTTTCACTATGACTGCCCTCCAGTGGCTAAATCTACAACTATGCCATGGTGCCTATTACAAATGCAAACTTGCAGAGATACTCTTTCCATTGATATAAACGCCTTCGCTATGTCTGTTATGATCTTTCTGTTCTAAACCCCCGAAATCAGGGATGGACTTTTAGATTCACCCTACACCTGGTTGAAAAAAATACCCGGAATGGAATTAGGAAAAAATTGTCGGTCACAGAGTAAAGCAAACATCTTAAATTTAGATATTTTAATATTTAAAAAAAAAACAATTATTCCAGTTTGTTCTTTAAAACACTTTCATATAAGCGCTTTTCAGTTTGGCATTTGGAACAAATCGCAAATTCAGAAACTATTTGGATAGGTTTCTAATCTACAAAACGACTTTACAACCCGAACCTCCGGGACTGGGAGAGAAATGTTCCAAGCTAGAAGACTAGAAGTGAGTTTGACGTAAGTCGTCAAGGGTCTGGAAGAATAATGTACCACATGATGTATATCCGTATCTTCTATTAAATTATATTTACTGCAATGAGTGGCAAATTTCGTGTAGACATTGCGATTACCGTAATTCCTTTGAGTAAAAAATTGAAGGCAGGTATTACATAATGATAATGGTTACGAATCCGCGCTTTAACCCAGTCTCAATAATAAGCAGACCAACATGTGAGCCGCTTTCCAACGCTTGACAACCTCATCCACCGTTTACAACAGCTTAAGTCATAAATCATTCTCGTTTCTCTATAACCTGAATATGTAACTTCACTGCGGCAAGTACTCAAATGCCGCTCCTTAATCTTATTTCAGAAAAAATGATTACAATTTAGCAGGTAATGAATGGACATCAGACAGAATTCTGGGAAATCTCTTAAATGTCTTTGTTAGACTCATCTCGATTCACCGAAAAACACATGGTCTTATAAATGCTCTCCCTTTGAAATTTTGATACCTAATATACCGAAAAATGAAAGTTTAAGTACGTGTGTGATTTGTTATTTCTTGATGCAGAGAGTTATATTTGGTCTGCGTCTGCAAATGAACAGAGTCGAGTGGCCAAGGTCGCTCCAGTCGCCGGTTTCGTCGGTGAACAAATTCCTCTCGCATTTCTAGTCGCACAACTTCGATAAAAAACAACGTGGATACAATATTAGATTTAATTCATGAATACTACTTGTGTTGTAAGTTGTTTGAAATGGTGTTGATCTGCAGTCACACATCTCTGAAATATTTTATTAAATTTCCATCAACAGTTCTGCTTCCATAATTTATGCTTACAGCTATCAATAGGATGAAACATTAATTGAGCAAATGAATTAATTATAATTAATACTCCCTTATTACCATACATATTGTCATTTGCTATTTATCGTAATATCGTAAGAACACCCATAGATTAGATTAGGTCTTCACTGGTTATGGAAAGAGTAAATTTCTTTCTTACCAAAAATGGGCAACAAACAGAATATGCATGGCAGCCTCCTCGCTTTGTTTACACATTCTACAATGTGTTCATCTTTGTAGAGTCCCAGTAGATGTTTTCTGAAGTAACTATGTTGGGTAATTAACGCAACCATTATCCTTATTTCTCTACTGTTCAATTTCAGGAGAGACGAGGAAATTGTTGTTTGGACCTAGGACCAATTTCTTAGCTTGTCTTTGAACAGGACAGGTTTACCACCTTAGTTAGTGTTATCCCCAATCCAATTTTACACGATCTTAGCAGTACGTGTACTGATTCCATCCATGGGTTCAGACAAGAACACCTAGACGTTGTAATGCTAGGCGGTAACCTTGTGAATGTATTCGGGATGTCCCTGGTTCAAATCCCCTGGGCTTTTTCTAGGTTTCCCCCGGTCGCTTAGAATTTTCAGCTCTCCCATATCACATTTTATTTCATTCATTGACAGGCGAGGTGGACTGTTGCGGTGTATTGGTGTGACATGGAAACGGACTTCCTGAGGGACTTGGACTTCTTGGGAAGGGAGCCATCATCGCTGTCTGAGTGTTCTATTTGGAAACAATGTACACGTCCTGGTGGTCTACTGGTAACCATATTTACCTCGTAGACCCAAGATTTTCATACAAGCAGGTGTTCACCTTCATTCCTGACCACTGTCTCTCACCAAGTGAACTTCGAGCGTGCTGAGATACACACCATCCGGTGGCTCCATTTGAAGGTACATTCGATGCACTTTCAATCGCACATCTTAAGAATTTTGGTGTTGTATCTTGTTCGCGAGGGGAAAAAAATAGTTTCCATATATATAATATAAAATAAAAATAAAAATAAAGAAACACTATTAACAATGTAACAAATTAACAGTAATTATAATAGTAGTAAAGGATAAAACACTAAGAAAAAGTCACACTTGAGATCGCTATATTTCGGACTCGTGGAGTCCTTCAATGGCAAGAAGACAAGTGACTGGGTCCTTTTCTACTGTGTGCGTGTGTGTGTGTGTGAGTCGGTTTTGTTTTTGTCTGTTAACACTGTAGAGTCCGCAATTTTTGTTTTTTATCAACAAAACTTGACATACAAAAACCAATTAACAAACGTTTCATTGAATTCATACACCAGCAAAATCGTATCATTAGAACTGGGATTAACCTAAAGCGATACATACATTTATATATATATAATAAAATGAAAAATAATGTAACATTATTAACAATAAAATAACAATAACTAGAAAAGCAGAAAAGAATAAAACCCTAAGAAAAAGTCACAGATTAGTAATTGCTATATTTCGAACTTCGAACTGCTTGACAAGTCTTCCTGCCATTGAAAAACTCAAGCATTTCGAAATATAGTGATTACTAATCTGTGGTTTTTTCTTAGTGTTTTATCCTTTTCTGCTTTTCTAGTTATTATTATTTTAATTATAAATATATATACATACGTGTGTGTTTGTGTTTGTTTGTTTGTGTGTGTGTCTGTTAACGCTCTACTGGCCGAAATTTTTCTCAACAAAATTTGGTATTTACCATTTAAATAAAATAAGAAAAACAGTGTTCGAAAAATCTGCGAAATTACATTACTAGAAGTGGGGATTTACCTGAAACCCAAAATTTCAAAATAGCTCTACTGGCACCGATGTTTGTTTTTCGCAATGAAACGCGTTATATATAATTTAAATAAAATAAGAAAAATAGTTTCTTAAAATCCCAGAAATCCGACGATTAGGAAATGCGGGTATACCTGAAAACCGTAATTTGAAGAGTAGGGGGTAATCTAAAGCGAAAATTTAAAAATTGTTCTAACGGTCGCACTTTTATTTTTCTGAACTAAACCCAGTATAAGCCATTGAAATAAAATAAGAAAACTAGTTTCTGAAAATTAGCAAAAGCAAACTATTAGGAGTGAGGATTTAACTGAAACCCAAAATTTAAAAATCGCTTTAGGGGCACCAATTTCTCCGCTCTAGTGCTCTGTAGCATCCTTCACAAATTGAACTTGGTTTAAGCAGTTCCAGCGTGAGGAACTTTTTTGTTACTTTTTGTTCCTCTTTGATCAATCGTCTAGAAACATCTTATGAAGCAACAATAATCATATATTTATTGACTTGTGTAAACCTATCTAAAGAATCGTTTTATTTGCAACAGGAAATAATTCATTCTGTATTTATGTGCCTTAAGGAAACTTAGCACGTATTTCGGTTTAAAGAATGCACCTTTTCCCTCTCCGAAACGAAAAGTATCACAATAAATATAATTTAAGTGAGAGCTATTTTTACAGCTTAAACTTTGAAATTTAAATTTAAAGCCAACCGATATACTTACCGACTGAGCCCCAGTCCGGATGCGCGAGGTTGTTAAACCATCCATCATAACGCTGCTTTTCCGTAAAGCTGTACTGCCGCTCTGAAAATAAAAATAAAAAAATTACTCTCAGCTTTAGTCAGCGAAAGATTTGCAACACAGGAAGTAAAGAGTACGCTCTACAACCACAAATTCAAGTAAAATATATTAAGATTATTAATAATCCACATTATGGACAAAACACTTATACATAAATTAAAAAATTAATACTTTTTACAATGTTAACTTATATAAAGTAAATTAGCAGTATGAAAAATAATTAACAAAGTGCAATGAAAGGAACTAAATTAAAATAAGGCTTTCACGTAGTTATAAAAGAACGCTTTCACATTCATTGCTAGTCTTCAAACATAAAGTGAAAACAGTCGATCCATTCTTGATGAAATGTAACATTAAAAATTTCATTGTCAGTGCAGATGCCAACTTATTAAATGCTAATAAACAAATGGGTGCATTACTCTTAAAAAATGTTTTAGTAAAGTTAGAGATGAGAAGGAAGCTGAAAGGACTCATAGTCGCATAAACCGCTTTTCTGGAGCAGTAAATAGAATCCTTTCCCAATTTATTTTATGTTATATATAGTATGTTTTATTTTATTTAAACTCTGAGTTACTATTCCTATTTAAAACAGATGATGTTATAGCCCACAGGAAGTTGTTATTATACTGAGTGTATCAGAATAACTAATTTTCTGATGTGTTAGAGGACATGAATATAACACTTTTATTTTTCGTAATAAAGTACTGTTCGAGAAAATGCTTCGTTTTCAATATAAAATACAGAGCATATATATATATATATATATATATATATATAAAAGAAAAATAAAGTAAAACTATTAACGATGTAACAAATTAATAATAAAAGTAGAAAAGAATAAAACACTAAGAAAAAGTCACACTTGAGATTGCATAGATGTCATAGCATAAGATGTATTAAACAATAAAAAGTATTAGAAAACACAGAGGAAGTTAAGAAATAAAATTAAAAGAATAATAGATAAATAGTAAAGAAGTCAAAAGCAAAACACGCAAAAGCAAAGTTAAAAGTAACACTAGAGGTGCAAACAATATAAAAGAAAAAGAAAAATAAAGTAACACTATTAACAATGTAACAAATTAACAATAATTATAGTAGTATAAAAGGATAAAACAATAAGAAAAAGTCACAATTGAGATCGCTATATTTCGGACTCGTGGAGTCTTTCTATGGCAAAAAAACAAGTGACCAAACGATCTCAATTGTGACTTTTTCTTAGTGTTTTATCCTTTTCTACTATTATAATTACTGTTAATTTATATATATATATATATATATATATATATATATATATAAATTAGCCAAACTAGCCAGATAGTTTGACCCGATCGGGAATAGAACCCAGGATCTTCGGACTAGTAATCGCAAACGCTAACACTACTTCACTAAGGAGGCTACCAACAAAATATTGTAAAGTTAAATTTTAGAACGAGAATGCCTGTAGAAATGATGATCATTCTTAACTGAACAGCCCTCGAATTATGCTGACTGTTTTACACTAACTTTATCGAGTTTGTAGCACAATACACGAATTCCATTTGTAGATTGAACTTATTTCTCCTCCATGTCTCACAGATGTCCAGGTTTTAGTACCAGATGGAAGCAAATAGCGTTACAGCTCCATTGTTTCTGCGAAAGATGGCTAAATGATAGGTGCATGACGTTAATCATACATCTTGCAGCTCCCCACGTTCCGAGTCTGGCGCAGGTGATTGGCGTTCATCGACTCTTACTGGAAGCCGATGAGGAGGCGATATGGATTTAGCGAAGGCAGCGTGTCCAATGGCTTGGAGAGCTTACCTCATCGTCGAGACCGGTACTTTCAGGAATAATAGTCGAAGAAGACTTCCGAACAAATTAAAAAGAAGTATCAGAAGGTTGCTAATGGATTTGTTTTGTTCCGTCCATTGCATGTCTGTGGAGGGTCAGAAGCACTCAGCATTCCTGACCAAATAGTTGAATGCCACATCTATACCACTCTCTTTCTGTGTGCTTCTTTTGTGTATTTGTTAGCAACGTATGTCATGTTGGGTAACAGATTTGTAGAGATGCAATTGAAGTCTTAACTTTCATAACCATACAAGTTCAGTTCAATAGATTGCGCCAAAATCACAAAAAAATTAAATAAATAAATAAAATCTTAAAAATGCCAACTTAGAAGTCATTGGTAAATTACAAATATCATAAAACAATAAAATAACGACGACTACAAGTTTTTAGTTTTTTTGCCTGTAATAAGCTCATGAACATGTTAGGTTTGTGTTGAATTGACCCCATTGGTCCCTAAGATTGATTTAAAATACTAAAATTTTAATTTGAAATATGAATATGCTTATTTTTGTACAACAATGATTAGAAATAAAATGAAACATGCAATAAACAACACTTTTTAGCCTACGCATTCTTCCGTTCGCTTAGTCAGAACCCCACACTTCACTTTTTGAAGCCGATCCATATCGTCTAATATTACTTCAATTTGTTGAAATAGTCACGTGGCCGCGCACTAGTGGGCGGACGGTCTGGGGTTCCATTATCACCAGGACCGTCCCCATGACATTTTTCCCCAGGTTTTCCTCAGTCCTCATATGGCAAATGCCGGGGAGGTACCCTTAAACTAAGGCCTGGAACGCTTTCTTCCTTTAAAAAATCCTTTCCCAGTTTATCATTTCATGTATCATCAGCGCCCACCTTCTGTGATGCTTCAGTAGTAAAAACAAACGTTAAACATTACTAAAAATAAAAAATAAATAAATAAAAATAAAAAACCTGTGGATCCTATATTGAGTTTAACCACATTTAAAGACTTATTCCCAGAACCTCCGGATTAGTGGTCACAAACACCATAGTGTTACGAAGGTAGGTCCATAAGTTTCCGGCCAAACCATTTTCTAGGTAATAAAAACAAAAACTATATTTCACTTTTCAATATAGTTATCCTTTATTGTAATACATTTCTCACATCTTTGAATTAACGTTTCAATACCCCCCTCCCCAAAACAGTCAGAAGTCTTGTCTGCAAAATGGGCATAAACAGCACCCATCACTTCTTCGTTACACTTAAATTATCTTCCTGGAAGATTCTTCTTGAGTTTTAAGAAGAGGAAATAGTCGCTGGGAGCTAGATCTGGGCTGTAGAGTAGATGGTCGATATCCTTGAAGCCACATTTCTACACAGCTTCCTTTGCAACAAGAGCTGTGTGCACAGGCGCGTTGTCGTGAAGAAGGCGCACACCACGACTCAGCTTTCCTCGCCTTGTCTCTTTGATGGCAGCACGTAGTCTGTGTAATAGTCTGCATAGTACTCCCCATTTACTGACATCTCCCTCATATTCTACCGTAAAAGAACGGGCCTAACTTTTTAGAATGGGTCGAGTATTGAAGACGAAGAGCGTGTAGGTCGGCCCTTGAAGGCGCTCACTCCTGAAAACATTGCTCTTGTAGAAGGAGAAATTATGGAAGACCGGCGGCTCATAGTTACAGAAATAGCAGCAAGCTTGGGCCTTTCTAAAACAACAGTCCTTCGAATTATTCATGAACATTTAAACATGAATAAGGTTAGTGCAAGATGGGTGTCTAGACTTCTTTGCTTAGTCTCAAAGCAGCAACAAGTCATCTGTTGTCAGGCATTTTTGGAGCTCTACCGTAGAAACGAGAGAGAAGTTCTGCAAACCATTGTTAGAGGAGATGAAACTGTGGTCCTCTACTTAAAGATCCCTTGTCCAAAATAGAATCAATGGAGTGGCGCACCACCTCTAAAGGCCAAGGTCATTCAGGCAACCAAGAAGATCTTTTGGGATTGTGAAGGAATACTCTTCATTGACTTCAACGCAGTATATCAGTATGTGTGGGTAATGCTGCAAACGTGTGTTATTTTGAATGTAAAGATAAAATTCAGTTGGAAGATTAAACCGGTACATACTGAGCAATTTTTCCTTCGCGGGACCGCTCCACTTGCAGTTGGCCTGGTTTCTCTCCTCGTTCCCATGCTTGAAAGCCGGTCGGGAAGCCGGAGGAGGGGTCAGTATAGGTACTTACGGTCGTGTTTTTGTGTGTTGTGTGACGGCGTATTAAATACCAACTCAGGTACTCTACTCCCCAAAGAGCATTATTCACGAATACAGAGCTCGTCATGTACCAACATTGCTCTAAGAGAGATTCTCTCATATTCAACTTTCAAGTTGCAGTTCAGTTCACAGACTGGTAAATAAATTTTGGTAAACGGGAAGTATTTTTGATAAAAAGCGTACACAGCCACAAAGAGTACTCACAGAACATTGGACATACTCTGGAACGCTTCTCTAAAAATCACTTCGGCTCTTTCTCAGCAAACGGGAGGAAAATCCTATGTTCGAACGACTACAAAGCTACTGAAGTTAGAGCCCTATAAAATTATGTTATGGAAGAATTTAAACCGGGTGACTCTAGTTTCTGAATTTCGGAAAATGAACCTAGACGTGCCAAAAATGCTTCGATGTAGCAAAAAAACATTTCCAACATCTCCTGTCATTGTAATTATTGTTATAATTGCGAGAGCTTGAATCAGCAGCGCGGATATAAAACGCGATTCTCCGGGAGATTCGTTCTGACTGCCGACCTGCCAGACCCCGTGAAAAGGGGCAACAAAAGCAGAATAAACACTTCTACTTCTAGGCATGACATTTTGTTTCTTTAATCGTTAACGTGGAACACAAATCAGTGTATAAATTATATTTATCTCTTAATAATTTGCAATCTGTTGCTTTTGTGCGAAAACTTCAAATAGGCGTAAAAGACATTTTATTCTAAATATAATGCTATCTTTACTAATTATTATATTCTGCAAGATATGTGTCATAAAATGAGATGTTGCTTAGGTTTCTATTTTAAGAGTTCGAAATTTATGTCTCTATAACTAGTAATTTATGATACGAGGGTTTAAAGTGGTTCTTTTAACACATGTATCATACACTGTTTTTATACAGCTGTTAATATTTATAGATAAATTATTAATTAGAAATTAAATTTAATTCAGCTATTTCAAACAGTTTCTAATTTGAAACATATACCGCGCGATCTGTTTTGGTTTCCCCCCGGAGCGTTTTGCCTGTGGGCGAGCGCGCCTTTTGTTAGCCGGGTCTCGGTGATTATCGGAAGGGTAAAATAATAAAATAAACCAACCACACAAGAATACACAAATCAATTTAAGATACCCATTATCATTACTTACCAAATTATCAAATTAGGTGCTGAAACTGCCCATCTTCGTTCTCCATATATTTTTGGCATATCTTTAGGAAATCCATCACTCGCTGTAGGTTCATTTTAAGAAATGCGGCATATGCTGTTCGTCTTGTATCCAGCATTTTAATTTACTCCAAAGATAATAATCGCAGGCTGTTAAATCGGGAACCGAGGCAGGCCCAAATTTCTATCAATAGCTCTGTCTTATGGAAACGCACTGTGAATTGCCCTCATGGAATTATTCGCAGTGTGGGCAGTGACAGAATGATGTTGAAAAAATGCATGATCACGCTCTCTGTCGGTTAACTCTCTGAAAAGGGGTGTAGTATGTTATTCACACAAGTAACAGAAGCAACTGTATGCTCAAAAAATGGTTCTATGATTTTTTTAACACTGATGACACATCATACACCGATTTTTTCATCATGGAAGGGACTTAATGTACAGAAGCAGGTATCAGTACTCCAATAACGATTGATTTAAGTACACATATAACCATGGTGGTGGAACCTCGTCCGAGAAGAATATTAAATGTGGGTTTATTTGTCCATTCTATTAGTTTTCCAGAATCTAGTCATAAAATGTGCGCATAAATACACATGAAGAGCATGTGCCACAGTTATTTGATACAGCTTGAACAGAAATAATTTAATAGCCTTTTGCCCAAACTCATATAACATTTCCATTTGTTGTGCAAGGCAACGAAGATATTTTCGAGGGAAATTTTAAACTATTACCAGTGTCTGAAATCTCTTTCTTCGATGAGAATTTTACACTGCTTTTTGGTTTCTTAGGCTTGACACTTCCAATTTATTATACAGATTATGGACTGTTTTTACACCCGGGAATCTTGCTTGAAACAGTTTCGAATTTTATGAGCTGAATGAATTAACACACGTGAATTATACTTAAAGACCCGGTGTGCCTATATAAACACACTTTATGTATATTGTCAAATTAGGAAACAAACAACACAGCACACACCCGGGAACAGCTGCGCTACGACTGCGACAGTCAGCAAGGTCAGCAAGTAAGCAAGCAGATTTGCTATCCCCTCCACAGCGCTGCAAATGTATGAGAGCTCCCTCAAAGAAAACCCCGCGCCGCGGATTTGAATAGTTTAACGCCCGTTTTAACTACTGAGGTATCACAGGCGGTGACACTGATGATACATGAAATGAAATGATAAATTGGGAAGGGCTTTTTTAAATGAAATAAGGGTTCGGGCCTAAGTTTAGGGTATCTCCCCGGCAAGTGTCATTTATAAGAGCTGAGAAACACCTGGAAAAAAAAAACCTCAGTCAGAGAGGAGGGTCCTGACGAGAATGAACCCCAGACTTCGCGCTCACGAGTCCGATCCTTGGGGAAAAGAATCACTGATCGCACTGTACATCACACTTCCTAGCCAGTAGTTAATCTCAACAAACATGAACACTGTAATGCAAACTTACTCCATTCTGTGCTGCTAAACTCAAATTAAATTATCCTTTCACGCGTTGCAACATTTGCAATTAGATTTCTCCAGTATGCAATAGCCGTGACGTTTAACTTCAAGAGCAATTTACACAAAAGCGGAAAACTAAATCAAAGCCTCTTGCATGCACTCTCAGCTTTACGACGTCCCTCGTTAGTGTAGGTACATAAAGCTGTCTGGAGCGGGCTTGATTAATTATTCTTCTCGGCAACATTAGAAGAATGTCGGCTTTAAGGCAGCTTGTTTCTATGCGTATTGTGTGTTTACAGGAAACAACTGAAGGCAACGCGCTGCAACTTGGAGTGTGGGCGCACTCTACAGTAAACTACTTTTAACTAACTTTCATTGTCAGACAAAAGTGTGGATACTTCTAGATAAACAAACAAGCTAAAGACAAACATCTTTTAACTGTTTTCAAGAAAAACTTGGACAAATTGTTTAATTATCTGACTGCAAAATCCATCCGGAAATTATCTGTTGATATGTTTGCTTTACACAATACTAAGCGTCTTACGGCGTATTCATAGTAAACACATAAATGATTGTAAAGCTCAAGTTATAAGTGTTATCTACTTTTATTTCATAAATAAACGAGGGTCATTAAGTAACTTGCAAATCAATATAGGGTACTACGGCAACTGTGACAATAAACCATTGACTGCTGATGTTTACAATAGCTAAATAGCAGTTGCAAATTAGCGGTGCCTCTGAGTGAGTGTAGAACCCCTCGAGTAGCGCTCCACAGTGAGATTTTTGTGGGCATAAATATGGAATTAAAACATATTCATAAAGAAATTCTTTTCATCTAACCCGCACCGCCAAGGATGGCCGAGGTCGTTAAGGCGCGGACTTGTGAGCGGAAGGCCTAGTATTCAATTTCCGCCAGGATTGTCCTCCCTGTCTGAGGTTTTATACAGGTTTTTCTCAGTCCTCATGAATGGCAAATGCCGGGAAGGTACCCTGAACTTAGGCCTGGAAAAAATTCTTTCTCAATATATCATTTCATCTCATGTATCATCAGTGTCCACTACCTGTAGTGCCTCAGTAGTAAAAACGAGCGTTAAACACTATTCCTAACAAACAAAAAAAAAAAAAAAAAAAAAAATCTGCGGTGAGAAATGCCGGTCACGTTAAGTTGTTTACAATTGGGTGCAGAAGTTCTCTGAAGCGCGGACACGTATCGAAGAAGAAATCGCGTCCGTCGGCCAACGGAAATTGTCACTGAGGCAAATTTGAAACGAGCTGAAGACTTAACCCGAGCGGACAGAAGACTACAGCTGCTGCTATTGGCTGTTCACATGGCACGCTGTACCTCACGATGCCTGAGTTTTCACAAAGTCTCTGCAGGATAGTTGCCGTGCATACTGAACAGTGTAGAATTACAGCATCTCAGTTGCTATCATTATATACTAGACGGAATTGTTACAAATGATCAGACATGGGTCCACATGTTCCGCCCCGAAACAAAGTGTGCAGTGGAATATCCAGCGACGCCTGCGACAAAAAAGTTTAAAGTGACGCCATCGCCGGTAAAGCGATGCTGAAGGTCTTCTAGGATCACAAAAGCAGGCCGTTTGCCGCATGTCAGCCTAAGGACAACCCGTAAATGTCGATTTCTACTGTAGCATCCTCAGAAAAAGGTGTAATGTCATTCAACAGCCAGGATTCCTCACTAAAGCATGATAACGTGGGTCCTCATACTGCCAACAAGAAAAATAAGACGATGCGAAAATTCAAGTAGAGGTCCTCAATGATCCTCCATAGAGCCCCGGCCTTGCTCAAAGCAACTTCCATTTGTTCGATCCTCTTAAACATAATCTTTCGTGTGAACATTTTTCCGACGATGAAGTTGCAGAAAGGGAAGTAACCGCCTGGTTCCGACAGCAGCCCCCAAAATGTTCTGGGTTTCAGGGGCTTGTGAAACGATGGGACAAGTGCCTTAATGCAAAGAAAGATTATGTTCAGAAATAAAGCAGTTTCAAAGCAGAACTCTGTAACTTACTTTCTGACTTACTCTCGAACATATTATTTATTTCTGGGATGTATCCGTTTTTCATATGGCTAAGAAGTTATGGATTCAGTTATTATTATTGCACTGTTTAATACCGTGTGGTATTTGAACTAACTAAAACTATGCCTAAATAAAAGGACTTTATAATTCAAGAAAGGCCTCTTCTGCAGAATTTAATATTGAAATAAAAATATAAAAACTGAAAACGCTTTTACTAAAAAAAGAAAGAAATATGGAAGATTTGTATGAAGTTCAATGCCAATTTTGAAAAAATTCAAATATTTTATTATTTATTATATATTTATGCATTTTATTTGTTTATTTGCAGATCTTTACTTCATGAAGGTATTGGTCAGATAAAAAAGAAATATAAGACAACATTAAATTCCACAGGAAGGCAGAAAGTACTGCCAAAATAGGAAGAAGTTTCATAAAGACAGATAGTGGTCCACGTGTTATAAATGTGAGGGAAATAACTAGGAATTGGAATTTCTGCAGGCTACAGCAGAAGAAAGCAAACAAACTGATGATGTTTTCGCCTTGAAAAAAAAAAAAAAAAAAAAACATAATAGATGATTTTTCATGAAATTAAATGTCAGCTTTTTAAATGTCAGAGTCATTTTTATTATTTAACATATATTTATGTATTTTTAAATGTATTTATTAATTTGCAGATCTTTTCTACGTTCTTTCAGAAAGATATTGGTCAATTTATAAAAGTCCTAATATGTAGCATGGTTGATTTTCTTACTTCTATTTTTAACTAGCATTTACTATTTCTTAAAAACATCATATTCCTACCAACCTAACACTAATATTACCTAAGTTTTTTACATGCCTTTTGTTCTAAAACACTTTTCCAGCTTAGGTATAACAATAGATTCAGAAACCGCATAAAAGCTATGTTGCACATTAAGTATTAATTGTAAATTTAAGATTATTCATATCTAATTTATTTACAACTTTATTAACAATTAAAGTAAATTAATATTTAAAATAAAACAATTAAGATTTACTGAATTTTATCCAATAATGGATTATATAATTCAAAATTAGACATAATTATGTAACTCACAATAATTTTTAACATATAATGTATGTATCATGCGCTAAAATCTTTGTACCACCCTTGGCATATCGTTGCTTACGTAGTGATGCACTATTCACGATCGCTTCCCGTTTAGCAACTGTCTAGGACCAAGACTGTCGCAGCTACATAGGTATTTCCATGTCGACAGAAGAGGAATGGAGAAACAAATGATAGTAGCTTTGTGGAAGCGCTGAAAAGACATGAAAACGAACAAGCTCTGCTACCGTGCGTAAACGTGCACTTAGCTTCATTAGTGTGAGCTGGTTGTCGATGGGCATTATTGGCCACCACTTAACGTATTGCCAGGTTTAGAAAATGGGCATTGGATGACGAATTACAGATTGTATTCAGCCAATAAAATAATGCAATACTTTTTCATTAAACATTTAATTTTTATGTTATTATTGGGTCATAACTATTTCACTATGCTATCATTTAAAGAAAATGTTTGGTTGTTCATGTCATAATATATTACATTCTCTCTCGATAGAGACTTTAACCCTTCAGCTATCTTTTATTAGGCATTGCTGAATATGTTATACCTTTCCTTAATAAACATGCCAATAGTTCATTTAATGCAAAAAACGCATATTAAAATTATTTTATTTCAAGACAAATCCAGGGGATTTTAAATTAATGTAACGAAACCAGCACATGTTCATAACATAAAACTTTCTGATACAATTTGTGTGGATATTTCAGTATTTTATTTATTTCTGAACGTTTAGTTCTTGTTATTATTTTTTCATCTTAGTATATATCACTCGTCATCAATTAGTTGTAAATGCATATTCCTTCTTGAAAATTGTATTACATAAGAAATGATAAATACTTCAAATAAAATACATTCTCGAACACGTTTCAAGCAGTCTAATATAAAACAGTACTTAATTTTTATACAAAATCAAACTTGATGGAAAACTAATATAAGAATTTCACACCTAGAAAATGAACATAAATACATTTTTCGGAATATTTTTAAAACTTCAACAGATCTTTTCAGTTTATTGATTTGAAATATGCAAGGATTAAACATAAGGTGGATTGATGGGCAGGGAAAAGTAGCGAAACAAAATATTTAAAATGGGTATATATATATATATATATATATATATATATATATATTTACAAGAAAAACAAACGAACAGAAATGATTGTTGTGAAAAACAAAAGGAACAGATATGTATATATTAGTTATATTTTCAAAAGTTTAAGTAAATAAGGTTAGGAAAATCACAACAAGAATATAAATTATGATTCACAAAAGGGTCTGGGATTGCCGATACATTCACTTAATTTATCTGGGAAGCTTAGATTCTCGAGTGATATTTATTAGCACTATTTCACGAATTAAATAAAAATTTAAATATAATTTCCATAAACTTGGCTTACAATACTGTAATAATTGTACATATGTAATATTAATACTTCATCTTTTCAAGCCATCAACAACAGACGAATGTCCATTGTCAGTAATGCCAATAGAGAAGACCCAAATACGGGTTTAGGGCTATTTAATGAAAGAAACAAGAATAAAAGTAATATATGTTTGAAATTCGCACACAGAATATTAACAATTGTGTAAAATGTTATACTTACTTATGAATAACTACCTATTTGGAAACCGTGAGAAAGAAATAGACGAAAGTCGACTATTATAGTCGCTACCTTTAGCTTTACTCGTACCAACTGAGAAAAACAAAACAGAGAAAACATTTGACCATTCTGAACAACGTGTTTATTAAGATTTATAGTTGCTTGGGGAGTTATATGGTTAAGTAATTTATAAAATGGTTTCAGACGGTGTGGCTAAATACGTAAAAACAATTGATTGAGCGAATACACATTAAGTTAGTTAACTTTACAATATTACTGAAAACAGAGAAAGTGGTCAGTGATGTGTGCTCAGGAATTATATAGTGGAGATAAAGAGTTGACTGCACTGACCACAAGACAAATGCACGTCACCTCACGTCACGTCACGTCACGTCATAAAACGGCTTTAATAATTTTTTTCGATAATTTCACTGCAATGATCGGCTGCGATTGGTCAGTATTCAAAATTTTGTTTCGTTTCATTGGTCTATTTAAAGATGACGTTACATAAGTGAAGTAATCACATTAATTTTAGGAAAATATTATTAACAGAATGCTGGAGTGAATAGCTTATTAATGCTGAGAAATTTTCATTTCCAGATGATAATATCATAGTTTAAATACAGATATGGTACAATAATTCAATACCTTTTTTAAGATGATGAAGAAAGAATGTTACAGATATAGTAATAAACCACGTTTGAGTAGAAATAATATTAAGATCTAATCATAAACCGGCTATACATAAAAAGAAAAAAAAAATACACATTTTCAAACTATAGTATATTTTAGAACAAGAGTAGTAAAAATAGACAATGTGTTATTTGAAAAGCAATAGAACAAATACAAAAAGATGTTACAGTGTTCCAAATGTATATCTTTGAATATACCAAAAGATGGGAAATAAATAACAAATATTAGAGCCAAAGAAATTTATAAGTAGGTTCATGTTAAAAATTGAAATAGGGAAACCATTTTCTAGAGAAAATTTGCCAACTGTCTTCAAAATACATATACATAAAACATTATAAAACTGGAGAAGGAATTACGAAAAATGTATTGAACAGCACAATAAGTGAGGACTGCGAATTAATGCTGGTAAATAAAAATGTATAATAATTGTATGTAGAATCGAATATCTAGTTATTGAAAGAGAAAAATACAAAAATGAATGAATTGGAATATTTTGATGTCAAAATACATAGCAATAGAGAAATTTTGATGAATAAAATAAAACATAAAAGGCAAATGCGTCGGAAAATATTCTGAAACGTACAAAACAAATAATGTATAAAAGCATTGTTAATTTTTTATTTATATTATTTTGAATTTTGACCATTGAAAGAGGTAAATAAATTAAATTATTGTCAAAGTAAGGTACGTAGGGTGCTTGAATATCAAGATAAGAGAATTTAAGCAAGCCACAATTAGCTATACAAGATGATATATTCAAGAATTGAATGAACTAAAAGAGAATGAAGGTAATCAATAGAAAGAAGAAACAGAGGAGGACTAAAAACATGGAGAAAATGAGTAACTGAAGCTATGAGACCAATAAATTAAGAGCATATCTTAGAGAAGAGAAATGAGTAAAATTGCCTCATTTATATATTACTTGGAGAGTTCAATGCCCGGATAACCTACTAACTTACTAGTCTTATAGATTTGTTGATGCTTCGATGATTTGCTTTATTTATTTACTTTAACATCTAGGTCATCAGCGTCCCATTAATTCAGAGCGTGAAACGATCGATAAATTTTGCTCAGAGGCCTCTTGTTTTAGGCTTGAGGTTCTTTTACATGCCGTAAATATACGACATTGAACTCACGACTTTACTTCCCTTGGGAAGGAAGCCTACTTAGGATTTTTACACCTGAAAAAATTCATCGATCTTGGCCGGGATTGAACCCGCGATTTTGAGCTTAGAAGGAAAGTATGGTTACCACTAGACCACCAGGGCCGACCATATAAATAATAGCTAGTTAAAAAAAAACAGTTTGCAATCAAGGGGATATTTTTAAGCATACGCCAGAAGGGAGGAGCTGTTGATCTTCCTGCTTAAGACACTAAATTAGCTAATACTCTCGATAGTACATTTAAGATGTGCAATATTGATGGGAAGCTATTTAAGCCATATATGGGAGCTAGGATGAACTCCCTAAATCTCTTCTACCATAATGGGCCTCTACAATAGCCACTTAAAGTTAAGCTTTAAAGGAGAAAATAATATTACATTGCAGTTTCAATCTTCATTGTGAAAATACAGAGTTAGTCAAATACATACATATATATACATATACATAGTTTTAAAACCATTGCTTAATCTACTCTTTATTTATTGTCTCACAGCTCCAGTTACTCATTTACGCCATGTTTTGGACCTCTTCTTGTTTTTCTTCTTTCAGGTGATCACCGTGATCACTTTTAGATCATTCCTCTCTTAAATATATCTTATGTACCTGATTATTATGTGCTTAAATTCTTTTCTATTGATATTTAAGCATCCCGTATGCATTTCGTTATTTACTTCTTTCAATGATCAAATTTTGATTCCATGTTTGTTTTAGTGACGCAACTCGAAAACATTGTATATATGTATATACAAAAAGAACTAGAGCGTTCCACTTTTAAAACAAGAGTTACCACTCAATTAAAAAATTAAAACACATGCATCAGTCCTCTTCTTCACGAGGGAGATAAAGCTATATCCCACTACCAGTAGCTCAGTATGCTGTGTCACGTCAGTGCTTTTTTGATGGCTGTCTCTTATTAACGCTCTGATCGATGTGCTCCCTTCCTCAACTTCAGATAGTGCCCTTATAGTTAAGGAGATGGCAGCTATAGTGCTGATAAAGCCCGTACTCCACATGGGCTTAACTTAGTGTTATGAAAACCCAACTATGTGTCTATTCTCTTTGGAATAGTAAGTTTTCCACGCTTCCTATCTTTTAATTTTCGTTCCATTAGGTTAGCATGGGTACCATCCACCTCTGTCCACTTTTACTTCTAACACGAAGAAAAGGAATTACACTTGAAATATGCTTTTTATGTGTTTTGATTGAGTAATTAAGTGGTCATTGTTGTTTTATAAATGGAACGCTCTAATTCTTTTATGCGTGTAGGTCGCTTGAGCGGTTGTGCCAAAGCTAAAAATAGATCTATCTAAGTCTTAATAACTTTATCCTTTATACCTTCAGAATTGCATTCTAATACAGGTCCTCACACCCACGCATGCCTGAGAATGAATGTCTATATTTAATTTGAAAAAATAATTATTTCATTTAATTATTTTACATAGCCTATTATAACAAGCAAGAACATTTCATGTATCAGAAAAATGTATTAGGTTACCTGGACGCACACCTGTATCATATTAGGGAAAGGCTGCCTATTGTAATCTCTTGTGTTCTCACTGATAATGGCTCGAACAATAAGTCTCTTTATTGTGACAAAGCTAACTGCATGCAGGTGTCCAGAATGACACAAACAATAGACGTGTTTTGTCCTTAAATACTGGAGATGCTTGGATATTCATTAAAGACAGAAAAGGGAATAAGTGTTGGCGATGGCGTCATTACATCGAATGATCATGATCCTCCAATGAGGAGTCAAAGAGCTGATGAATTTAAAGCGAGCCTGTTTGGAAGCACAAGAGCTCACTAATAATATTTGAATATTTTGAAGCCTCAGTGATCCGTGGGCGCTATTCTGTGAATCCCGCGAGCTCTCACGAACACGTGGGAACACTTTGAAATTATTATATAAGGGGAAACAACTTTGCAATGGTACGCAGTCCCAGATACAGTAGAGCAATTCTCCAGAAGGCATTTCCTGCCATTTGCCAAAACGTAGTCCCAGATACAGTCCGGACCTTGAGTTTGCGCATTTTCTAGATTTCAAGTGTGCAGTTCAAGATGAGAGGGTTGTAGATGCAATTAACACTATGAGCGTATGTAGCGTATGTAGCTCGTAGTGTTAATGTCAAAGAGATATTGAATAAACACTTCTAGGCGTTTAATGAAGCATCGTGTGATTAGAACCTCTCCTTTCATTTCCCTTCTCCAGTGACTGCGAGAGCACAAAAGGCGACTTCGGGCCCCGGAAAGACCCGGAGTATGAAGTGGGACCCTCGGGTAGACATTCAATAGGCTACATCAACCCGCTTCCCTTTTATATTTTCATTATATATACAAACATATTTATATAGAGCAAACACAATTCATTCTTTATTTCAAAACAAATTATGCTAACAACAAGTTATTATACCTCAAATGTATAGTATCTTTGGTATTATTAACTTCTAAAGAAAATGTCCTCCCTCCTCCCTCCTATAGAGATAATGACCTCCTGTGTAAAGGTGTGCTTCAGATCGTCCAATGCCTGGGGGCATGTGACGCAAACTCTGTCTTTTAAGTAACCCCATAGGAATAAGTCCGGTGTTGTCAAATCAGGAGATCTCGATGACTACAGGTTCTTGAGGATGTCCGGCCGTCAAAGAAAATTTCAATTAGCGCCATGAATTGATTTGATGTATGGAATGTAGCGCCATCTTGTTGAAAATATCCATGGCCCAGCTCTACATCGTTTGTTGCTCACCAAACTCCATGAAAATCCGGTGGTACTCTACAGTATTCACATTCTGGTCAAAAAAAATTTGGTCTCACTATTCTCTGTGAGGATATTGACTTTAACTGGGTACATATGTGCTTCGTGAATGACTTATGGATTTTGCACGGCTCAATGGCGTGAGTTCTGTGAGTTTGCACAGACGCATAAATGGAACCTGCTTCATATGTGAACCATGTGAAGGACAATATGCCAGGATTTCGCACAATGAACAACATGTTTGTTATGTCTTGTGCAGGAGAGAGGGCATTTTCAATATTTATTGTAGAGGCTAATAATCACCCAGAGATACTCTACATTTGAGGGTGTTAAACTTTGCTTTTGGAATTTAATTAAATTTTTATTTTATTTTAGTTTGAATGTTATGTTATATTAATTTGTAGCTAATCATTCGTTTTGAAAGAAAGAAGTGTGTGAGTTCTATATAAATCACTCCGTATAAAGTTAGGTCCATTGACAACGAGAAGGCATTTTGTGTGCCAGAATCCCATGCTGCTAAGTTCATAGTCACAGTTCAACGTCTCTTTCAAACAGAATACGTGAAAGATGCACCGACAGATAAATCAATCCGTGCATGGCATGCGCAATTTAAAGATTCTTGTTATCTGTGCGAGAGGAAGTCAACCGTGCATTCGCCTACAGTTGCAGTCGACGCGTAGTGTGCGCGACAGTGCTACCAACGTAGCTCTATAATAATTCACATTCGAAATGTTTGAAATAAATACAAAATTTTTATAACTTCTGTGCCTCCTGGGTCTTATTTTGTTATAATAGCTTCATTTGTGTATATTAAGTTATACTGTGAAATTCCGGAGACTTTTGACTGAGCTGTACTTCATCAATTATAACTAATACCAAAGTTACTGTAATTGTTATAAATGGATAGCTTCGGATCATTCAAAACAATTTAGAGGATCATTATTAGGTCATTCAAATTAACTTCAATAAATTAAACCAATCAAAATACATCAGAATTCTGCTAAGGAGTAGCAAGTATATTTATGCTATTTCGATAAAAAATCATGGATTGTTAAGATGAAAATGTCCAAATTCTTCTTCTCTGAAGACTTTATTCATCAGGAAACTGTTCAAATATTTGAATGAATGGAATCAGGGATGAAAGTTCGGATGTATATGCTGGAAGAGGTAAAGTTTCGTAGTCCAGTTCATTCAGCTTCTGTAGGGAACTTTGCCAAATTATGACTGGGCGTTATCATGAAGAAGTATGGACCCTTTTCTATTCACTTGCGTTGGCTGTTTTCCTTGTAGCCCTCAGAATTTAGTCGTTGAAATTATAATATGTTAAGGGAAAGGAAAATAATGTATGAAACAATCTCTCCATGTGCTTTAAGACATTAACAATTTAACGAATTCACTCTCAAATAAATATGAGATAACTATAACACCGAGGCAGTACGCATTAACATCATACTTACAATAAGCAATATGATGTGAATAAAGTTTAAATGTAAGCAATTAAAATAAAAACAACATATAATTATATAACAAATACACTCCAGAACATTACATGCAGAATTATACCAAATCTCTGTTTTTTAATGGTGTTTAACGCCCATTTTAACTACTGAAGCATCATAGGAGATGGAAACCGATGATACATGAGAGAAATGATAAACTGAGGAAGAACTTTTATAAGAAAGGAAGCATTCCAAGCCTAAGTTTAGGGTATCTAGAAAAAACTTCAGTCAGGGAGACCTGTCTTGGTGGGAATGGACCCCAGACCTTTCGCTTATAAGTCCGCACCTTAAGACCTCGGCCATCTATGGCGGTAAATTTCTGGGTTTAAGAACATTTAGAAAAGGAATTCCAAGGAATTTCCATCTTAACACAGTACTTGGGTCACTGGCACAATAAGCGAGGAAGTTAACCGTTGCTAAACAAAAGAAACTTAGAGTTAAGAAGAGGTTTCCTGATACCACGAATAAAAACGGTCAAGAATGGAGTGCTGGCTCGTCTGTCCACAAGCCAGAAAGCCGAAACTATGTTAACTCAAATAAAGCTAACAATCCACTCCTAATGCCGGCGAAGATAACAGTAATGGATTACAGGAAGAGATATGTTCTGACCAATCAATAACACACATCGCTACGTGCTTCAACCAATGAGCAGTAAATATTGCTTTATTGAAGATATCAGAAACAGGTGTCATTGCAGGGAAGAAGGGAAAGAGAGATATAAAGGAAAGTTAACGGCGGAGTACGTATAAATTGACAACAGTTATAACCTCCTGATGCATTCTGATAACAATATGTACAATATTTCTCCGAAGTAATTGTTTCGTTACGATGTAGAAGATGGTAGTGTTACTAGCCATAGATCACCATAAACCTCCATGTGGTGGAATTTTGACTTTGCAAAGTGTTTTCCTGCTTCATCGAGATTCAATCTCTGTGCGGATCGTTTGCGGTTATATACTTTTAATCACAACTCTAAAAGGGATCATTTTGCTTTGTAAAAGCAGTAAAAGATGATTTTTATGTTCCTTAATTCACATGACATACTTTAATAAAGCTCCCCCTCCTAGTTCCTATTTTGTTTAAATGTCACAAAGAGTTGATTAATTACTTCATATTAATAATAATGCTTTTGAATCTGTTGGTGCTTTAATGAAGTTTAAATCACAAAACGGCCATAAATTTCCGAACGACGTAATTATTTTAAATAAATTAATAATTTAATCTAATTTAATACATAAGAAATTATGAGATCGAACTATGGCCGAAAATCTCTCAACCAAATCCTCCTTTAACTATCGAATAGAGATCACATTCTCTGTTGAATGCCTACCTAGTTAATTTATCATACAAAGGGAAAAAACAGGAAACCATTTCCTATCAAGAAATAGCAAAAAATAATTTGCAATTAATTTTCATATTTATCTCATATACCTAAATATTCTCATTTAAATGCTGGACAACCCCGTTTTTGCATTTATCCGGAGCAATTTATCTCCCAGTACGTCCTTTGCAACACAATAAAGCGACTAGAGCGTGTATGTCTAGTAGTTCTGCCAACATGAAATACGTTTCATGCTCGTGTACTAGAAACGGAATGTTATTAAACGTGCAACTTGCCTAAATTTTTGTTTGCTCCATTCATTTATTAGAGGCAATAAAACATACAGAGCTGGGAAATCTTGCACGGCTTACAAGAGAGTTGTTCATATGGCTTGAAGTGCTATGGGATTATTTTCTCTCGCGGCAGGCAAGTACAAATTCTTACATCATAAAGCCTCGTGAAAGGGAGCTTGCAGGTTGTTTCTTAGATAATGAACCTAAAATTTAATGGGTTAATTATGAGTGGGCAGTCGCCTTGCTTTCTAAATGCAAGCTTAACCATAAATACTAGCTGACTGCTGAGAGAAATTGCACTTCGTGGGATAACCGAGAATGCCATAAAAAGAAATACAGCCCTTCATATTTCATTAAGGTTTGCTTGTTTCAGACACACTTGAGAGGCAAGCTTGTTTCTACTACCTACGTCATCTACAGCACTGCTCTTCAACAGGATTTCCGTGAGACTCTGTCCTAGTTTCCAGAGACATTTAAATAAAAAAGTTTGAAACAGAAACGTTAAGAAAATCATTTTAATGAAGACTTTGTTTTGATCTTTGTGGGGCCAAAAATATCGAGTTAATATACACTGAGGAACACAACAAAACCTGACACTTACATATTTGATTATATTTTGTCCTTAATTGTTTTGGAAACAATGCCCATTTAAACAAATATTGTCTTATTAAGCACTTTAAATTACAGCAATAGAAACAAAACTTAACCCTGATGAGAAAAGTTACGAAGGAAATAAAACAATGGCCAGTTTTGCTTTTACTCAGTACATTTTTCGTTGCGTGAAACATTAAAAACCCGTTTTAATAACAGGCGTCGCCCCCTCCGACTTAAATTATTGTATTCGTGTGTCTTGGCATGCCAGGTTAGCTATGGCTTCTTGAGGAACATGCCCCCATTCTTCAAGAAGTGCTCGCCTCAACTCCTGTAAAGTTTCTGACAGCGGCGGTCTTAACACGCCATTCCAGTGTGTCCCACACGTGTTCAAGCGGATTCATGTCGGGACTCCTTGCTGACCATGGTGAAATGGATTCCCAATTCTTGATGTAATCTCTGACCATGTGGGCGTACAATGTCGTGCATTAAATGAAAATTATCGCCTTAAATGGGCCAAATGGTACAACATGATTAGCCAAACGTTCATTTATACCTATCAGCTGTTAGACTTCCGTTTTCTATTAAAATTAACTCAGTACGAGCATTCATAGACACTCTTCATCAACCCATCACTCGACCACCTCCAAATGGAAACTTTTCGGAAATGCAGCACTGGGCTAGCGTTCTCACTACTTATCCAAACTCTTTCACTTCCATCAGGTGAGGGCAGATTGAAACAGGACTCGTCTGTGAACAGAACACAGCTCTACTGTTCATTTGCAAAAGGCAATCGTTTGACTCGGTGCCTTCTGAGCAAACGAGAACAGTTACAGGTATACTTGATATCAGTTCACTTGCTTTCAACCTTCTGCTTTCTTCTAGCCTTTGTGGTCAAAATCGGGCGTCTATGCATTTTAACAAATTGCTGGACTTCAGTCATAGCAGGCAGGTTGCGCTCCCTAAGAACTGTCAACACCATGTACCTGTCTTCATTTTGTATTGTAGCTCTCGGACGACCCGAAACTGGTCTTCTGGTATATTCTAAGGTTTGGTTTTTTCTATACCGTTTTGTGGTATCATGGACTGTGCTTTTAGCCATATGTAACGTGCAATGCAAATACATATGCCTACGTTTAGGGCTTCAGCTCTAGCCATATCTTCAAGTCGCATTTTTTAAGCTAAAATGTGACAACCCCTACTTACATTTACAACATGTAAAATTAAAAAATAATGATACTGAAGCACAAAATTGTTAAGACAAATTTGCTATATCTGACACACATAATTGGATTATTGGTTACAACACTCACAATAGCTGCACACTTCCATAACAAAAAATGCCTACCACAATATTTTATGACAAGAAAATACATTGCAAATGTAAAGTGTCCGGATTTTTTCCCCCGAGTGTACAATTGCAAATGGGGTGTGGCACAAGACCATGTAACGATAAGGAGGGTATGAGGAGGAATGTATGGAAGAAGAGTTGATTTGATCCATTAATTGTTTGAATTTGTTAGTTAGTAGAGATTGGTGAAGTAGTGCGGGCCACTAATACTTGGGCCAGCTGCTGCGGTGTCTTCCCTCTACAGACATTCTTGTCTAGTAAATGCCTTGACTATGGCTCGTGTGTAGCTATTCCTAGTTGCAAGTAAGAATAGCTAACATTCCTTAGATGTGCTGCAATTTTCTGGTGTCTATACCGAAGAAGCGGTTAGTTGGGATTATTGAAAAAGTTTCATGAATTAAATTATAACCCCATTGAATATTCATTGACTAGTACCATATCTTAATGAGGGTGGGAACGTCAAATTGATATCTCAATTTTATCTCAGCAACTTCGATCTCTAAAGCCACTTTAGCTTGCAAATTTGTTTGTTACTTGTAACCGCAGGATTGGATTTCACTTGGGGCGCGTACTTTTAGTTCTCTACTCTCGCGTAATTTCTGCCTACAACAAATTCTCGTTTATATTATACACAAAAGTTCACTCGAACACTACAATTTATCATTAACGCTCACTGAAAATTATTACTATCTACACATAAGTTCAGAATCTGTACTTTACAATAACGCGATATGGCCCCTCGGAATTAGTACGTCAAGTTACGTCCCGTCTCTCTCTCATCTATACTGCAAGTAAGACTGAGGGCTCAAAATTGCCTCTTTACTTACTTTCAAATTCTATCAGTTGAGACTCTGCCGTAATGGTTCAAATTTTCGTAGTAGAAGTTTCGAAAACTGTTCCTTGAACCCCGTATTTCTATTGCCCACTGGGCTTTACAGACAGTCTTTCTGATTTGCTCTTAAACTGGATCTTACATAAAGATCTGTCCATTTGCTGCTTTTTAAAATCAGGTCGCTTTGTTTATTTTGCAAATGTTACGGGCTTTTCCACAACCATTTGGCTTTCCCCAAACGACAGTTTCTTTATAATTTCATCCTCTTAAACTATCAAAACAAAGAGAACTTCTGACTCGTATACAAAGGAAGAACCTTGAAGCAACCCTTTTTTCCTTTGTTAAAGTTTTTCGCAAAACATAACAGTGTATGATGCAAATAACTAAATATACTGGGTACAGAATAATATACATTTTCACCTTCTTTTTATTTACATATAACATAATATTCGTTTGTGAGCGTTCATCAAATATCATTAGAAGCATTTAAATTCATATACAATAAAGTAAATGTAATAAGTAGAATTAATTATATTAGACATATAATTAATAATTCTAATAACGTAAGTTATTAAGGGGGTGAAGCCGGCAATTACTGCTTCAACTATCATCTCAAATACCTTCTATATTATTAATGATATCAACATCTGTTTTCGGCAATTTGAAGAACAAACAAGGACTCACAAACTAACTGATAGAGAATTAATATTAATAAAAAAGAGAATTTTCAGCACAGAGTTTATTTGTAAATATAATAATATCCAAAAGTATAGCGGAAATTAAATAATAATAATAATAATAATAATAATAATAATAATAATAATAATAATAATAATAATCTTATTTAAGGTTTGACGTAATTCTAGAAACAAAAATATAAACTTTTCTCCCGAAGATTACTTACTATCCATGTATTAAAGTGGTTTCTTATAAATACTGTTACAAAAAATAATAAAGCACAAAGCATGAACAATTAACAGAAGGGAGGAATAATAAATTTCACTCATGTACATTACATACATCTTATAAACCTAGCATAAATGTCCCAATACTAAAAATATCCTTTCTTCCCTTTAAATTTTAAATCATGCCATCACATAAAAATTCCGGTACCAATCAAGGGCATCCAACAAGAAATTCTTTAACTTGCACTTAATCCTTGGGATTAAGAATAGCAATATCCCTGCTGGCCATTTAAATTGCAACACGTGTGTGTTCATAATAGTGATCAAATGACCTCTGCCTTCACATTCAAGTATTTCAGAGGATTTTGGGATCCTTCACGTCTGTGTGTTCGTCCTATCTCGATCCACATTTCATATTCGTTTCGCTATGGACGCACTTGAGCACCAGTTTCTCAGAATAACATCCTGCACTCTCGGTATGCGACAATTCTCCCTTCATCAAATTCAGACATTGCTGGTATATTTTCGACTAGTCATATTCGTTTCTTCTAAAAAAAGTTTAACGCACCTCTTATGGGCGTTGTAAGTTTAATACACTGAGGGACAAAATAAATGCTACACCCAAAAGTGTTTCATTATATTTAATTTTACGAATCGTTGTATGTGAATTAAAATAATGCCGTTCAATTTGTTTTAACATTAAATACTTTTCCAAACATTTTGCAACCACTCTTGTATTTTGATATCATTTTGAGCCTATAATTTCCTTTATTGTATCACCATGAAAATGAATGCAATTTACTCACTTGCACATCTGGGTCATTTTAAATGCCTAATGACATTCTTGTGTTCTATTATTGAGGTATTTCAATCAGTTTAACACATAATTATGAGGTAAAGATGCCGTTAAGTGGAGAGGAGGCTGCTAAATCAGTTGTCCTGTTGGAAGGTGGACTGATCATGAGTTAAGTAGCTCAGGTATTTACGAGTCAATATCTCTACTATACAAAGACATAACGAAAGTTAAGGGAACTTGGCTTCTACTTCAGAAGATCAGGATCAGGTCGCAAAACGGCGGCTGCAAATCGTCACATAACAGTCGTAGAAGCTCAAAAGCACTTACTTCAAAGGGCATCAGGAGTCAATGTCAGTGAGGAGATTTGAAGAAGCACAGCTCGCCTCTAGAAGACCAGCCAGAGGTACTTTGCTCAACCAGCAACATCGGCAAGCACGTCTGCCTTTGCTTGTCAACATCTGCAGTTGAATGAGGAACAATGGAAAGTTGTCCTATTCATGGATGAGTTGAAGTTCAGCTTAAGACCGTCAGATGGCAGGAAAAGAGTATGAAGGAGGACTGGAGAAAGGGGTGTTCCTTGCACGTTCTCATCAATGATGACTTTCGGGGGAGGTTCCGTCATGGTGTGCACTGGTGTCAGTGTAAAAGCCAAGACAGAGTTCGTTTTTGTGGAGAACGGGACCCTGAATGCAAACCGGTACATGGAGGAATTCAGGAACATGTTATCCTATGTATTGACAATGATTTCCGGTGCATGCATGCCCACATTGTGACGCAGTACTTGCATGACGTGGGGATTCAGGCGCTAGTTCGGTCAGCACGAAGTCCTGACCTAAACCTCGTTAAGCATGTTTGGGACACGATGGGGTAAAATGTTTATCAGCGATGTCCTGAGAGCCTCATTGAACTTCGACAGGCTTTGTGTGAGCAATGGGAGGACATACCACAAGAAAACCTAAGGACCTTGATCCGCAGCATGCCCGTAAAGTTGCAATCTGTGATACAAGTCAGAGAAGGAGAGTGCCATTGAGTGTTGAAAGGCATGTCGTTGTGTTGCCAATGCAGGTGTGTTACCCTGCAGGTTAAAACAAGAGCATTATCAAATGTAATTAACTTGCATTCATATTCATGCTCAAACAATAAAGCAAATTATAGACTCAAAATGATATTCGAATACGCAAGAGTGGTTGCAAAGTGTTGGTAAAGTATTTAATATTAAAAAATTAATGGAATTATAAAATAATTCACAAATAATTACGCGTAAAATTAAAAAAGTACAAAAATGTTAGGTATTGCGTTTTTTGGCTCCTCAGTATATATAAATATAATATATTTACAGGACACATTTTATTAACATTATTAGGAAATACAAGTAAAGCTTCAACATTTTATATTCTTCCCATTCTAAAAGATATCAATTTTAAAAATATTATCACACAATAAGCTCATCCTACTATTCTATTAATCAAAACCAATCTCACCTAACAAATTTAAAAAGGAGGAGACAATATTAAAAACCATCATAAAGTTATTCTAGGTATCAATCTTATTAGCCCTTTATTAATTATCAATCTACTACGACTCCCTAATACAATACACAAGCCGAAGAACCAATCTAAACTAGCCCAAACAAAACATTGTTCCTGCTCAGTAACATAATAAATTTTAAAATAATTACTGTGTTACAAAAATGTTTTTCTTTCAAGTCATTATTCTCAATATTTTTAGAGTTACTTCGGCGTCTAGAGTGCGTTTTAGTGCCTAAATATCCGATATCTACTTATAACCGTTTGCACGTTCAATCCATACACGTGTATGTTTAGAAAACATTTCCATTCAGTATGTGAAGTCTGAGGACACCTGCAGACAGAATAAGGAGGTCAAAAACCACCGGAAGATGCTGCTCACATCCGCTAAAAGTTGTCTGAACATAGAACACCACACATGCTCAGTACTTTTTTATTTGTACAAAATGAATTTATTTATTGCTATCGAACAGGTTCGTTATTAACACAGAAGCTAACTAACAATTCTAGGTTTAAAATGCGCAGAAGGAAAATATGTCGGGAGAGTCACATTCGGTCACGGATCGTTGAGTAACAAGTGCTTACAACAACGATCTCATGTTCTGTAAGATATTGTCAGATAATATCTTTCTTCTTTAAGTCTTTCCATCACATACACTAGCGTGCATTCTATTACCACTCTTTTCCTGTCTACATTTCCATTTCAATCACGAATTCCTTACTGCTGATGGAAAAATAATTGTATGTACTTTAATTGCTGTTACTAACAAGAATACTAAATCCTATTACCGGTGACTTACTTTCAAAATAATTATAAGATGATGAAGAAAGGTAGACAAAACGTACATCAAACACAAAACTAATATACACTGCTCAAAACAATTAGAGGGGCTAAAGTTTGAACATGTGTAGTCCTGTCGTAGTTATATTTAAGATGACTATTTCACTCATGTGACGTCATCTTAAAATCGACCAATAAAACGAAACAAAATTTTGAATGTTTACCAATCAAAGCCGGATTACGCAGTGAAACTGTCGGAAAAAAATTATCAAATTCGTTTTATCATGAGATGTGCATTTGTTTTGTGGCCAGTGTAGCCAACTCTATACCTCCGTTATATAATTCCTGAACACGCATCACTGACCACTTTTGCTAGAGGCGGTGGTGAACTATTGATAATAACAAAAGCATGGACAATCGACTATTATAACGCAAAATGGAGGGTTCTTCAAAGCGTTTTGGTGATGCGTCAAATGCGCAAATTGGTCTTATCATTAGGAATTTCAAACCACAGAATATAAAGAAATAAAGACACACTGCACCTTTTTTTTTTTTTTACTCAGTTGGTATTAGGAAATCGAAAGGTAGCTATTACAATAGTACACATTTGTCCATTTCAGTCCCAGGTTTGTGAATAAAGTAGATATTCATAAGCATAGTGTTAATATTCTGTGCGCGAATTTCAAACACATATATTTTATTCTTATTTTATTTAATTATGATTCTATTCATGAAATGGTCCTAACCCCGTATTTTGCTCTTCTTTATTGGCATTACTGACAACCTACATTTTTCTTTCGCCAGATATCTTGATAAGAGTAAGTAAAATATACAATTATTACACTTTTGTAAACTAAGTTTAGAGGAATTATATTTACAGCCTTATTTTTATCGCGAAATACTCCTAATAAATATCATTCGAGAGTCTGAGCTTTCCAGATAAATTCACTCTCAGACCCTCTTGTGATAAATATTTTTTTACAGAAAGTTTAAATCTTTATTTAACAGCACTGTACATCTTGTTTACTTCTCATTTCACACAAGGATGCTGTGAGCCGAAATTACAGACAATATTGTCACCTAAAGGGCGTTCAATGACGAGTTGCTTGAAACTGACATCTAGTGCTTGTAGGCGAAGAGCTCACCTTTGTACTCTTTGTTTATATTTGATTGAGGCACCTCGCTGAGGTAGAAACTGTTGGAGTGGTCACGTTGCTGCAGGACGGTTCAACTATTCTTGTAGTGGCTGCTGAGCTTAATGTGACTAAATCTTTTATAGATAAGATATGAAAGTTCTTCACTGAAACAGTATATACTCTAGAGCCGAAAACGTAAAACATTGGCCAGAGTGGACCAATAGTGCTCTTCGGCGGGGCAAAGCTAGTGTTAGGGACCACAAAAATGTTCTAAAGGCAGCAACGGTACAAATGTCAGTGACATAGAATAAAAAAGAGACTTACAGCAGCAGGTTTAAGACAACGAAGACCTCATAAAGCCCTGAGATTAATGCCTGCTCACAAGAGAGCCCGACTGAGATTTGCTCAGGAGCTGGAAGTATCATTACTGGAGCAATGTGCTGTTTACAGACGAATTTTCCTTTTGTCTAACAGTGTGATTGATGTCTGCGTGTGTATCGTCACCGTGGTGAACGTTTTACAGAAGCAGCAGTTCAGAAAAGCGACAGATTTGGTAATGGGTGAGTTATGGTGTGGGTGGCATTATTATTGATTACCAGACAGTAATTATAGAGGCCAGAAACCGACTTAATGCGGCCTAGTACATTGTTGAAATGATACTAGAACATGTTATGCCTATTGCAGTCGGAATGGGGCTCCAGTTTGTTTTGCAGCAGTCTAATGCTAGAGTGCATATAGCAAGAGCCACCACAGCCACACTACAGGAACTCCAGATCAAACAATGGACTAGTCTGCTAGGAGCCCTGAGCATTTATGGAATAAACTGAAGAAAGGAGTTCGAGATAGTCCTGTAATCTCTCAGACACTTGGAGAGCTTGCAGATGCCCTTATCTAATCTAATGGGGGAACATCCCACAAGAGGGGGTGCATAGACTGACCAAAAGCTTGCCTCAAAGATGTAAGGCAGTAATTGAGGCAGATGCAGGCCATACCAGATACTAAAGTGTTCCTTTATGTGCAAAATTGAAATTAATTAAAGGAATTTTCACTTTTGTTTATAGCATTGTCTTTAACTTTGACTTACAGTATCCTTGTGTGATATGAGAAGTAAATTATTTCCTACTCATTTAATAAGATATATTTTACAATTACTAAAGCACCGAAATTTATACAGAACGATAGTAAAGCTCTATGGAACCGAAAGAGGACCTACAACAATCAAAAGTGTCTATTTACACTAATGGTAAAATTGCTTAGTTCTTTTAGCGACAGCAGTGGCGGCTCGTAGCACAAACGCACAGTGCACAACTTTTCTACTGCTACTGCTAAACTTGTACATCTCACGTTGCAAAGAAGCAGTTTTTATTTATATACATACAATTTGAAGTTAAAGCTAATTATTCCCAAAAGTATTAGACAAATGTTTACATCTCAGTTATTAGAAGCTATTTTATAAGATCGGAGCAATGCATAACCGGCTGCACGTCTATGACTCTGCTAGATCAAGGCTACCAAAAGTAGGTCCATTAAATTAAGTAGATTTGAAGTTATAGAATTTGCTGCATTCACGTCAGAACACTCCGCAATATAGAGCTGACAGAATAAAGAGAAAGCAAACATACATGTACTCTCTGCCCAAATTCAACTAAAGCATAAAGGCCTTAGACAGAAAACCAAATTGAAAAGCGTTTCAGTGCCCGATTCGCTTTGTAAAATTATTAGGTGTTGCTCAAATTCATTTCTCATGGTTGAAGGGAATGGTAGCTATAAACACTTCACCTCTCTCCTTTTTAAGGCGTCATTTTGAAAGTTAACCGTTACATGTGTAGACACATGCGCAGAACTGTTGCCACATCATGGTCCGCAGGAGGAGCGTGGCAAATAACGACCTCTGGCGAATGGCCAAGACAGAGTGATGAACTAGCCCATCATCTCATCATCCTTGCCGATTTACTAAACAGAGAAATTAGCAATGTCACGCTATTTACTTTTAAGATAAATAGCTGGAATTAGATCAGTGGTCACTTCCTAAGACAGCATTAAAACTTAACTCCCCTACGGAAATAAGAATGCTCTCTAGCCTCCATCTCCCTATGGACGCAAAAATTTGGACTAAAACTGAATGCATTTAAAATCACAGGCTACAGTCGTCGTACATAAACGTAAAATAGACTGAAATGTGTGTTGCCCATCATGATAAACAACATTGTAATTAATTATATCAGCAAGGCAAAAACCTGGATGTTTATACAGACTTCGATCTAGAATGGTACAGTCACACATGCAATAAAATGTTTTCTTTGATTCACACATTAAAACATGTAACAAAAGATCTACCTCTCAACCTCAAAAAGAATCTCATTCAAGTGTTTGTTATACCTCATTTTGATTATTGTGATGTCTTGTGTTCTAATATGAATAATGAGTTGATCGACGTTCGTAATGCCTGTGTTCGTTTCATCTTCCACACTCGTAAACTCAATCATGTAAAAATCATTACGCAATCAACTGTCATGGCTACTTCTAAAAGAAGACAGGACTTTCCACCCCCTTTCGCTCCTGTTCAAAATCCTCGGTACCTCCACTTTCAGTATATTTGTATACCTGTCCATACCTCGAATGCTGATGACCTGAGATGTTAAAAAGCGTCCATAAATAAAACCATACTTCGAACCCGGAATATGACTATACTGTCTATCTATCGTCACCGAACGCGTTTCCACTTAACCCCATTCAGCGTGTTAGTTCTCAGAATCTGGAACTCCCTTCCTCTTGAAGTCAGAGATTGTCGGACGATAAAGCAATTTAAATGCAGCTTAAATTATCATCTCAACTCTAGGAACCACAACAGTTAGTCTCTCGCTTCTTCCTCCTTCGTTTCTTCTTCTTCTCCTCCTTCCTTCTTCCTTGTATTCGAGAAAAACTATTGAAGTAGAATTCTAGCACTATTTTTATCTACTTCTAACTGTATTAGAAATATGCAGTATTTACATACATTATTTATCTTTAATTTGGTTCTTTTTTCTACGTTTTATATAACTATGTTTATTGTGCTCTGTACTATAGCTGGATTTTTCGCCTGGTAGAGTGGAAGACAAGATCTCATGGCCTTAACTCTTGCCAGGATAAATAAATAAATACATTATGGTTCAAAGAAAAGGAAAATATATGAACAAACTTTCAACACTTACTTTCCTGTTCAAATTAATGTTTTTAATGATTCTCAAAAATAACTTTTAATTGTTATTTTATATGTTGTTTTAACAATTCCTATCAATAAAGTTGAATTAAAACTCCTCTGAATGAAATCAGTCCGCATATTATTTATTGGTATAGAAATAATAATAATAATAATAATAATAATAATAATAATAATAATAATAAGCTATACTAAGCAATATCTTTCATTATACTTTGAAAAATACTACCTTGTTTTGATTAGAGTTAGTATATTAAGAAACACGGAATAGAAGTAGTGCCCAGTTAACGGTCACAGAATAGGTCCAACAATTTTAAAGAACTTTTGTGAAGCTTGCATACAAAATCAGAGAAGGGCATAATGTGAACAAAATGAGTTAAACATGTCGGTATTACCGATTGCTATTGATATCTGCATTGATGTTTAATAAAACTGAAACAAATCTCTTGTAAATTTGTGCCTGAAGTATAGAATTTTTGTCGAACCCAAAAACGTTGATAGTAAACTTGATATAAACAAATATTAACATAGTTTCAGTCAATACCAAACAAGTTCCTTGTGGATACATTTAATGTATGATTTTTTTTTTTTTTCCTTCAAGGAAAATTAAACAAATTCATTTTACAAATTGTGCAGACTTAAAGGTTGGCGAGATGGTTTATTCGTTAACGCTTGCAACTAGCATTCTGGAGGTTTCAAATACAAATTCATTGGAACTGGCCATCCTGATCTATCCCTTCCCCCTAGACGCTTAGACAAACCCTGAGATAGATCTTTCCTTCCCACTAAAGTACCAGGTAAGCTGTGTGCGGTGTGACGGTGGCTTGTATTTTCGATAGATTTCAACCCGGGCTTCTGGTACAGAACCGGCCTTTCTGAGAAGCTCGAATTCCTTGGAGGGGACCTCCGCCGGCTCGGATTGTTCTATCTGGAAATAATATTACGGATCCCTGCTATTCCATACCTCATCGCTACTGCATCCTGGCCTCCCGGAATCTCCCTCATTCATTTCTGTCATAAACGGCCAGCTGTTGATCAAAGCTGAATGAAGTACCGAAAAATCCTTCTCTGTCCCATCCAATCCAGCTCCTGTTCTTCTTGGGAGTACCGAAAATATATCTTGTATGGAGGACAGCAAACCCTTAACGGAATACTCAAAACAGATACTAAATATTGTGGGATAAACTGGTATGTTGTAGCACATAGGCGGTTGGTGTTCCAAGTGAACGATTGAAGATACGTCGGTAAGGCAGATGATGCAGCGTGCTCTCTTTTCATCCTACACAGCTCGACTGCCTTTCATTGAGACGTTACATATTCCCCTTCTGCACATGCGCAGAGCTAATCGCTCCCCAAGCTTAAACCTTTAACCGTTACTTGGAACACTAACTGCCTATATTGTACAATATGCCAGTTCACCCCACAGTGTCAAACCTCCAAGTGTCACAATGCACTAAGCAATATAAGTTTATTTTCTCCTCGAAAACTTCTGCTCTTGACAAATCGTTGTTTTGTCAATCTCTAGCATATATTTTTGTACAAAATATTCCCCCCCCCTTTTTTAGTTGTTTGAATAGAATTAAGAATTGAATAATTACATGATTCTGGTATTTCACTCTGTGTTGTGTATGGATGATTGCTATTGTGAGAACATAAGACAATGAAAACGTTTCTAAGCAATCCAATTATTAAAGGGAACTGTTTTGTGATTACTACATTTTAGTAAAAAAAAAAAAAAAAAAAAAAAAAATACGAGAATGATACCATAGAATCAGTAATACATTAATTTGTTAAAGAATGCCTTCCGTGCAAGTTCCTAATGCCTTTTAAATGAATTGGAATATAATGTTGATAAAGGAAGGGCATGTGACTATGGAATTTGATATAGCTTTGCTGTGTAGATTAAAAAGATGCAATATATAATTAAACCACGTGTATTGTTACAGACCTATGAACGATATATTTCTGTATTGACTATGGTATAATGGATAATAGATTGTTTATAATAACACAATAACTTTTATTTTCATGACCAATTTCTACAAAAGTAAATAAATTAATAAATAACTTGCAGTGAAGGAAATTTAATATACTTTAATAAAAGTATAAACATTTAAAATAAACTTATATCACATAATTTAATTATTTTTTATTTTCAACTAAAAATGAGTATGTCCAAACAATTTGCAATTAACCCAACTTGCCTTTGACGCCCCAACATGTCTATAAAATATTAAAGCCATAATATTGATGTAAATTCTATTTTTAGATTTGATTTTTTCCCCCGCTTCCTGTAAAATAAGGATTGGTGAACTTTTTGGTTTTGAACGAAGTATCTAAATTAACACTCACAGGTATGTGAAATTGTTTTGCAACGCTTTCTTTCTGAATTAACTATCAGTAATTTTGTATTTTTTTCTAGAAGGACAGTGCAACGACGCATGTAGCAAATGTTTAAAACACATAAAAGGTGCAAATATCTTTAAAATATACAGGAAAATGACGCTAAAATTTGAAAAGTATAGAGGTCATTGTACTTGCTACTAATGTTGACAAAACACACATTATTGTGGCAGCCAACTTCATTAGCAGACTCAATTTTACTAAATTAGAATAATTCTCATTATAACTGGCTTGACACAGGGCACAGTTTAACTCGCTATATCGAAACATATCTTCTATATTCTTAAGTTAATAATTTATTAAAATAAAAAAACCAGAACCAGGACTACGGTATCTCTCAATTATTCTCAGTAATTTCAATCAAAACACCACGTTTACTACGTGGGAAATGGTTCGAATCTACGCCACCTTGTTGTCGGTCTACAAGATAGCCCATTGGAGCATATGGCGATCTCTTCTAAGTCTGAAGTCACACTCAGCGTCATCATGCTAAGCGCCAGTTACCCCGCTGCGCATGCGCAGTACTCGTCCCCCCATCTCACCTCGTGCATTTCACTTGATAGAAACGACTTTGCCGCTTGGCGCGTGCATATCAATAATAATAACTCCTCCTCCATATAAGGAAAAAATTGAATGAAATCATAGCCGCATTGTACGAATAACTAATTGAAAAAAATTCTAATATTAAGAAATAATTGCAAAAATAGTACTCGTGTAATAGTGAGTATCAGTGTGTTTGTAGGACTTACATTTTCTTCATGGTGGGCAATTTTAATACCCCGAGATAGGTATGTATTTAATCTCTGAGGCAATCTGCTAAGAATATATTTATAAAAAGATTTTAAATTTGGTAAATGTATAAAATAAAGGGATAAGGTATTACAATCTTACCAAACTTACAACAAATTTCATAAACCAAATTTCAGGAAGATTTTTAAACAAAATGTTTGATTTGGCATTTAGAATCAACTATCATTCGGATTTCCCCCTAAAATAATGTTTTATGAAGAGATAAATAATAAAATTAGGGGAAGTTAACTATTTAAATGAAGGCATATTATTGATAATGAGCATCATTATTTAGTCCATTTGCAATGGACTTTGTGTAGGGTATATAGGAAAGTATTTTATTAATATTCTGTATATTTTATAGTACAAGCACTGGCTTTGGCATTATTTTCAGTACCTAGCGTCCGCAACTACCTGAAAATACCCATTTGTTTCTGTTAAACGGAATGATACAATTATATGTATATGCTGTTGCATATAGGTGTTTATCAAAAGATATGAGCTTATTTCTCCAATTAATTATTACAAAGCTGTGTCTGTGTTTTGGGGAATTAAATCTTTAGTAGGTTGGTATAAGTAATTCAGTAGTATTTCTACCTGTTCAGTGGAATCTTGTTGTTTAGCAGATAATTAATCTAAATTGATCACAAAACAAAAAACATGATCAAAAATATAAGGCCAGGTACAACTTTAAGCCTTTCCTGTATGATATAAAATGCAATTAGTTAAACATCATAAGAGTTTGTTGTTTTAAGCGAAAAAACGGTGCCTAGGTTTTCTTCCGGAATCAAGGAAGGTATAGATGAAGGTGTAAAAGGATATATTGTTATACCGTTACACTGCATCAGCAAGCTCATTGAGTTTTCCATAGTGGGAAGACAGTTTATGATCGACTGGGGGCGATATACGATTCTGGTTTATGTACTTGCTGTCTCGATAGAAGATATAATCTCCATACCCAAAGGCTATGGCGAGCAGAATACTCGCGTATTTTAACATCGACTTCTACCTTCACCAATTACACATGCTAAGCAATTTGTGCTTTCTCTTGTCCCTTTAACAATACTGCCAACCTTCAGCGCAGTTTATGGGACAACGGATGTTATCTACAATAATCGATCCAATACCGGTAGGTTAGTAAAAGGACGCGATACCTTGGAATCCCTTGATCGTACAGAAGCCTTTTTGTGTCGTGTTGCAATGCTTGAAAGCGTATATTTCGTTTGCTTGGTTGCTCCCCTCCCCCTTGAAATATATACGTAAATATCTACAGGAATCCAAGAGAAAACATGAATGTGTTAATATTCAGAATACAGAAAATTTACTTTCTAATAGGCCACCCCTTGGTAGGCGAGCAATTATCACTTTTATTGTTAAATTAAAGAGGGACATACATTTCTGATTTGAAAATGTGAGTCATCTACCTGGATATTCAACGGGAAATAAAATGTTGAATTTACAGATGAAACCGTTTTGATAGCCAAAAATTAAGACGATAACATATCAATTAATATCAATCAATGACCACTTCCTTGGTCTAGGGTTGCTGACTACTGGCCGGGAATAGGGGTTCGATTCCCGATTTAGGATTTTTTTCTAAGTTAGGGAGTTCTGGAACGGGATCCTCTCAGCCATGAGAATAATTGGGAAACTGTCTAATGGAGAGGTGGCGTTCTTCGAATAGCGTGCTAGGTGACCGGTGGGGGTGCTGGCATGCTGATCTGCCCTCTATCAACGAAGTCGTAAGACGGAGGTAGTGGAAGCAAAGGTTGCTGCGGCAGGCCAAGGTTCACTCCTGGTGTAGCGCCAATGAGAAGAAGTATAAATTAATAAAAATAAATGCATGTGCAAATCTAAATATCCTATAAGGTATAAACCGAAAATTAATGGCAAATTTATCAAAGAGATCATAAAGTTTGAATATTTTGGGAAAAAATAACTAGTCATCCAGATGTAATAAATAAAGCAAGAGAAAACTTTTCAAAACCTCCAGAATACAGTTGCTTAAGGGATGTTACGTGGAAGAAAAAATATATTAATATGAAGGTAAAATGAAAATTTAATAAGATTTATAAAAGCATAGTAAGATCAATGCAGAAACCGGTGCAGAGACAAAACAGACGCAACAAACCATGAGGGCAACACGAATGAACACTGTACGTGCCATAACCGGTAAAACTAGAATAGATATGGTAAGAAATAATCAATATAGTTCCACACTCAATTGCAAGAGGTAAAAATGATTTAGAGCAACGGAAAAAACGAGAAGGGAAGTATTAATATCATCTTCTACCGAATTACATTCTGTGTGGTGACAAACAGGTCACTATATATAAATACATTTTCTACATAAAACATGAAGAGAAGCTAAGACTGATGTTTAAAGCAGACAATCTGTAATGTTAGCTATTCTACTTAAGCGTAAATCCTAAAGGTGTTGCCTTAATAGAAACAAAAGCCTAAAGGCCGGTTTCATCAACAGATATTAAAAATGCATTAACAAGCTGCTTGCTAGCATTGTGCTGATACTTTAAATGTTAAGACTCCTGCGTGCCACCAAGCTTTTCCAGTATATTGTTAGTTAACACATTGTTAACATTCCCGAGTATTGCAAATAGTACGGATTGAGAAGACCGTGTCATAACCGAAAAACTTTTGAACATATTCTGATATGATTTTGTTTGCTTAGAATAATTCAAACATACGGCTCAAGCAAGGAGTATTAAAAGGAGCAGATTCAAAAGATGAAGTGGGTTTTGGTTCGAAATGATGAGGATTTTAATGAATGGTGTGAGCAGGATGTTATAATATGTTTCAACTCTTTGCAAGAGAAGTTATGAGGAGACATGGTACACTTGTAGTGCTTCAAATTGCTGTTATTAAACACATGGGTTTGTTTATTTGGTTCGTTGCAGTTAAGTGGTTTATTATAGTGCCTGAAAGTTGAAGATAAATGAACAGTAGCATGTTGTTTTTTATTAAGTTAATATTTATTTAGTGAAATCACACCAGGAACTTGTTTAATAGGAAGTGTTACTACAATATGAGTTGCTCTTGTACGTCTAAATTATGGCAGTGCACTGCGTAATACCATATTTACATTTCATAAATAGCAGTAATTAAAGGAGTAATGGATAAAGAGTATTCATCGTGCAATTTTTGAAGTTAATGACCAAACTGTAGAGTGAATTAAACATTTTGAACCAGAAGTTGTGGTTAGGGAGGATTTTCCTGTGCAATTTTCCCCAATCCTACAGTGGGGGTTAGCAATGAAATGAAAGATCTGGAAGAACGTATGAAGGCGGTTTTGGAGCGAGATAAAGAGAGTTTTAATGAATGGTATGAGCAGGATATTATGTTTTGCCTCCTTTGCAAATGAGGTTAAGAAAAGACAGGTACACCCATTTATAACTACTGCCAAGGAAGACAATGATAAATATAATGCTGTCCCATTGATGTCGATTAGTTAGTTTTCCATTAATTTTCAGTTATTTATTTTATAAAGATTTTTGCCTACCTGTGGAGAAGTTTAAAATATATATTATTTTATATTTCATGTACAAATGAGAAATATTGTTTGTAAACAATTTCATATTCTTAAAAACCATTGAATTTTTTTCAGACGCTAAATAATGTTATCTTTTAAACGTAATACTGCTTAAAAGTTTCGTATTTGCTATTGGCAATAGTAGGGCGACTATGGCTGCCATTTTCCCCTACATACGACTATTTTTCACATTGTGTATTTTTGTAAAAATTTGAATAGAAATTTCAAAGGCAAGGCACTACATCTTACAGCCCTTTCTCTCTTACGAATTACTTTTTTTCTTCCGAAAATAGAATTTCAACATCTACATCTGAATTTATGGCCATCATTTTGGAACTAGTTGTTAAAACTCTTAACACAAGGGAAAGATGGCGTTAACTTTACACGAAGTTTAACACATTATTAAAGTTAACTTTGGTTGATGAAACAGAATTTTTGTTAATTTGAATATTAAGACAATACTAAGAGCTTGTTAACTTTTAACATATATTGATGAAAACGGCCCAAGTGTTCTCCACGAAGAAGTTGAAACAAAGTTAGAGCTTAGGATATGTTTTAGAAACGAACATCCGCCATAGGAACGTCAATTTCGTTCTTTAGAGAGGAGATAAGTTTCTCTGCAATCCGAGACATTTTCGCATTTCTCCATCTGCAAGCGCGGTTTAATTCACTTGCCGGAGTTAACAGACCGCATTCCTTGCAATTAGTTGACAGGTACTGATATAGGGGGACCGATTTGCCGATTAACACGGTTACTGTGTTAACTTGCATTCCTCAGACGAGCAAAATGCTTCATAATTCAGGCGGATATACGTAAAGTGGGCACTGACAAAGAGGTGCCTCAAACAGCACACATTTATCAGGAGAGACCAGTGGTCTCATGTTTTATAAATTACTTATCTCCCTTCCTATTGCTTTCGCCCTTTTCCTCTGTCAAATATGAAAACTATGAAGTACAGTTGGGGCACTGGTTACCTTCACCAGTGCATTAGTATGTCTTTGAAAGTGTTTTCTCTATTGCTGCCTGTTGCTGGAAACTAAAACCTTGCATAATCGCTAACGTTCTGCGTCTGGTCACTTTGCATTAACACTGAAGTGTTAAAGTTCCTGCAATGTAAAAGTCGTTTCGAATGCAGGTCTAAAGAAGTCACGTCTTTTTCAGGTAGGTTAAAACATAAAAATGTTTTAATGGCTGGGTTCAAAATATTGAACTTTAATCTCCTCAGAAAATGTTCTAACGTCAAGACCTTGAAAGACATCACGTTTTAAAAAATATTAATAACTATTCTGACCCATAGCAGTGCTATAGTTAACTCATAAAAGCGGCGGTGTTATGACCTACAATTTGTAACGAATCTGCTTTAGGAACTTGGGAAGTATAATAAAAGTTTTTGTACTTCTTATGATAATTTCGTGTTTATAATACGCAGTTCCTGCAACAAACTGATGTTCAGCTAATGAGGCTACAAATTGCTCCAAGCTGCCAAAACGCTCCTTTGAAATTACTCGCTTTAATGGCGCGCTCATTTTTACTACCCGGTGTAGATGGCAAAATGATCCTTTGTAGCGCCGCAAACTGCATTGCCTTGTCTTGGAGAGTCGTAAAACAAGAGCTAATTTTTTACGCTCTCTGTTGCAAATTAGTTCATGGTCTGTTGTACCATCTTCTACACCTCATATTTTCGGTTACTACATGTTCCCTTTAAAATAAAACTTTTATAACGTTGTAAAACTTGAAATTCAGAAAGATTCCGAATGATTACTTTGTGAGAATCTGTTCTGAGCATAAATAGTTAAATGTTTTTGACAAATAGTACCTAACGAATTGCTCAAGTCTGTGGAGAATGAAATATACGAGTAAAATGGTTTTAAATGCTTTAGCTTGGTAACCTAAGCTCTCAATTATGTGATGAAATAAGAGAGGATATACACAAACTAGGCTGATAACACAATATCACAATACGTTATTAATTACATCAGCTATAGCACTTCATGACTGCCTCTTTGGTCTAATGATTAACATTGCTGATTGCCAGCCGGAATGCTTTGGGTTCGATTCCCGGCACATTTTTGGGAATTTTTTAAGTTTGGAAGATCTGGAACGGATTTCACCCCGACTCGTGAGGAAAATTAGGAAGCTATCTGATAAGAGAGTGGCGTCTTTCGATCTCAAAAACACCGTGACAAGGTGGTCTAGTGGTTACAACTTGCTTCATTTAATCACGGATAGGGTCTGTGGGCTTGTTTAGGAACTAACAATAATAAATATGGCTCTCTTCGGGAGGAAAGTAAAGCGTTGGATCCTGTGTAGTAGATTTACGGCACGTAAAAGAAGCTGAGCAAAATTTGTTGGCCGTTTCAAATGGGGCGCTGTGACTTGAGGTGGTAAAGAGCGTCCATCAATATACCAAATGCGATCAGTTTTGTTTTCCCCGGAGTGTTTTGCCTAAGGGCAAGCGCGCTGCTCGTTAGCCGGTTAGCGGGAGTTCCCCCCCCCCCTTTGAATGGTTTTAACGCCCATTTTTAATACTGAGAGCGGGGGAATAAAATAACCTACACCATCAATTTAAGGGGCTCATTACTTACCATATTATCAAATAAAGTGTTGAAACCGCCCGCCTTCATTCTCCACAAATATTTGGCATTTCTTTAGGAAACTATTCATCATTTGCTGCAGTTCATTTTGAAAAGTCAGAACAGTTTTCTAACAAATATTATCTTTGAGTTATATGACGTGCGGGTTTGTCTTGTACACGGCATTTTAAATTAACCCCAAAGATAATAATCTCAGGCTGTTAAATCGGGAGACCAAGGGGATCACAAATGTCTACTAACAACCCTATCTTGTGGAAACACGTTGTGAATTACTCTAATGGATTGTTTACATTGTGATCAGTGGCAGAATCCTATTGAATAAAGGCGTAATCACATTCCCTATGGGTTCAAACCCGGTCAGAATCGATGTATTTTTGGGCGTAAAAATCCTAAGTAAATCCTTCGGAAGAGAAGTAAAGCCATGGGACCCGTGTAGTATATTTACGGCACGAAAAAGAACCTCAAGCCTGAAAGAAGAGGCCTATGAGCAAAATTTATCGTCCTGAATTGATTGGGACGCTGATGACCTGAGATGTTAAAGAGCGTTCATAAATAAACCAAATCAACAATAGTCTCCTGTCGGTTAATTATCTGAAAAGGGGGGTTGGTATGATATTCACATAAGTAACAGAATCAACTGTGCGCTAAAAAATTTGGGCCTATGATTTTTTTCACCACTGAGTTAACACATATGAATTGTACATAAAAATACGCTGTGCCGTTTTAAACATACGAGGTATAATACACTTTATGTATACTGTCGAATTAAGAGACTAAAAATACAACATACACCCGGGAACAGCTGCGTTAGACTGCGACAGTCACGAAGTAAGCAAGTTGTCACCTCCTGCACGGCACGGTAAACGAGTAGGGGAAAACATTAATGATCGCACTGTATAGCTACAATGCGTTCCATTCAGTCATCTGTCGACAATGCGTGTGGACTGTAAATGCTATCAGAATGTCCAAACCCTTGACTGTAAGAATCTTCATCATCTCTGCTTCAGGTCAAATTTCAGGTGCCAAATGTGCAGTCGCCTTTATTATTATTTAGTGAATTAAAATGTCATCTCATAAATTAACACTAAGGTTGAGAATATTTGCGAATGGCACTTCTGTGAAAACAGAATCTTGTAGAACTGCAGCAATTTTGTAGAGCCATTTTCACCTGTTCCGCTTCCTCGTATAAACAATGAATATACGTCCTTTTAAATTTTGGGAAACAGGATCGATAAACTATACTGTTCCTAACCTAAAACGACGTGTTCTAGCTTGATGACATAAAATCGTTGTTATTATTTTATTTATTTTATTGTTAAATATATTATGCTATGTTCTATATTTTAGTAGGAAATATCTAATCCAATATATTGCATCTATTCAATAGACCTTATATATTATAAAAAAGCGTATCCACGCGCCTGTTGAAATTGTATTGTAATGGTGCACTGCTATAAATTCACTTCTACTAGTACTGATAGTCTTTAGGATTTTTTTTTTGGGGGGGCAAGGGTAGGAAATGTTTTGCGCAGATTTGATAGATCTATGCCCATATTGTGGGAGAAAGGTTTATGTTGCGTAAGTGTTGTAAAAGAGGAAGTGAGACGTATTCTTTCCGGTTATCTAAACCCATCACAAGTCATAAAGTGGATGAGAAGGCAGGCCGCGATAGGTGGATGACACAGTTCCGTCGGCTTGTGAAAGAACTCAAAACAGATGTTCCAATTGATAACTACTCCCCGCAGTCACCTCGCATTATCAATTTGTCACCGTGTTACGGAGGAAGCGAGAGAAACCCAAAGAGAAGACGGTAATTTACACCAAACGTTTTGCTTCTCAAAGAAAGAACTCATGCAATTCTAACCACAAAGTACTTGTTCCACACAGAGGTAAAAACACTCATTAACCGCACCCTAAACAGGCGACCGTACATAACCTTGCGCAATGTTTCGCAACTTGGATACACGAGAGGTGTTTTAAAAGTTCTCGATCTGATTCACAGAGTCGTAAGATGGCTAAATTACTATGACTCGCAGCTCTACTCACATACACTAGCTGGTGGCTCCATTCGAAGGTACATTCCATTCACTTGCAATCGTACATCTTAGATTTTTTGGTGTTGTCACTTGGTAGTCCGTGAAACATCCCGTTTTTTTTTTTGAAGAAATTGCAAGAATAAAAACATGCTCTAGTCTTAAAACTGGAATGTTCAGTGGGCATTATTCATGTGTGCGTAAAATAATAATTGAGGTGCATACTTGACCTTCCGCAGGTAACAATGGAAGTTATCCCATGGGATAATTGTGTCCATGTGTACACAGACAATGTGAAAGTCATGACTGGAATGACGTCTGTGTTATCTCAAGCATGTTCTTTGCATCCTCAACCGCCAAGTCCTTGCCGTGAAGAAGATGTCACCTTCCTTAAAAGGGTCCTGGACGAAAGCGTGAAATGAATTATTTTTATTAAACCACAACCTAAGAATACATCTTTACTTCTTGTCGGTCCTGGTGGTGTAGTGGTTACCATACTTGCCTCCTAACTCCAAGATTGCGGGTTCGAACTCGTCCAGGACCGATGGATTTTTTCACGCGTAAAAATCCTAAGTATGGCTTCCTTCGGAAGGTAAGTAAAGCCGTGTCGTACATTTACGGCACTATAAAGAACCTCAAGCCTGAAAGAAGAGGTCTATGAGCAAAATTTGTCGGCCGTTTCACGCTGATGACCTGAGATGTTAAAGAGCGTCCATAAATAAATCTATCAAAAAAAAATCTTTACTTGTTCACACAGAAATAAGTTGTCTCTCTCGAGGCAAAAGTTTGACGCCTCATTGAAATAAGGGCTGAAGTCAGAACCTACCTGACTGACAATGACTTCATTTTAGAGGACAGGCTATGTGACGAAAGCTAACTAATTTAATTGCCATATTTAGAAGATATTTGTCAGAAAGTTAATAAATTAAGCCTCTCGCTTCAAGGCAAAGCAACAACAATGATTGACACCAGCGATAAAGTGCAAGAATATAATCAGGGCAGAATCAGGGATCAACGTCTTGACAGCTTCCCAATGGTAAAAGAATTTATAGAAGAACCAGATTCAGACATGCCTGGAGATCTCTTAAAAAGTTTTTAGTTCACCTACTAAGTCTGCTTAATAGCTTCAACAGTTATTTTCCTGAAGAACTCTATGAAAAACCGACAGGAAACTTTTGAATTATAAACCTATTTTCTGCTGTATCAGAAAAGCCATCCTTTCTGACAACGCAGCAATATGAATGCTTGATTGTTTTGACATCAGATTCTGTGATAAGATATTTTATTCAAATAAGTAGCCTATATACGAATTCCTGTGTCAGTTAAAAGAAACATTTAAAATTCTGTCCGATTAAGTTAAAGACAGCATTTTGCCCTTTGCAACCACTTATTTATGTGAATCAGGATTCTCTGCTTATGCAGGAACGAGAACAAAACACAGATCTCGTCTCGATGCGGAGCCAGATATTCGGTTCCAACTGTTCCAAATTCAACCATATGTAGCTAAGTTATGTAAATCAATTAAGTCTCATCTCTCTCGTTAGAATAGTTCTTTACAGTTCCAAGAAGCATTTTTGGTTTTGAAACATTAAAAAGGGTTTTATGTACCGGATTTGTGAGCATGTATTATAGATTGACAATATTTGCTTTTAGTTTGTTTTAAAAAGTGTTATCTTAATATGTTTTTTGTAACAAAGTATGTTTCCCATGTCTAAAGTTCTAAATTCTGAATGTTTACCTTCTTTTCTCAAATAGTATGGTCATATACGTGCTAGATGAAATTTGTGCTGCATGATGAACTTTTCCACTGAAAAGTGATTCATGAGCTAAAAAATTTGGGAACCACTGCTTTATAGAGTCGAAAGTGCCAGGGCGAGATGGGCTGGCGCGATGTGGCGGTGGCTTGCGCTTTGCAAAGGCTCTTGTATTTGGAAAGTAAGCGGACTTTCCGCGGGGCTCTAACAATTCGGTGGAGGGGAGCCGGGAATTCCACTGACGTCGGGGGTGTACTATCTGGAAACATGTGCGGACCACATCTAAATCCGCGCAGTTACCGTTCGTAGATCCTGGCAGCCCGGAGGTGTCCGCATTGGAGGCATAGGCATAAAGGGCCAGCCTCCCGGATCAATGAAGCAGAAACGGAACGACTGATAGAGAAACCGGAATTTTCCGAGGGTTTCCGCTCAAACACCACAATGTCTGCTATACATTCTACATATGTAACTGTCTTCACGGAAAGCCTATGTCATCACAGAACCGCAAAATAATGCTCTGAAAGTTTTGTATCTCTACCAATGGATTGCTAGGTCATTTCCATCATTTCTCCCCATTTCAACAACAGAATGTTATTAACGAAAAACTTACAATTAATATAAAACATAATGAAAAGAATGAAGGTTCTGTTTCGCGAAAACATCTGTCAGAATAAAAAAGAAGCTTTAATAATGAGTTTGCTAGAATGAAATACAGCATAGAGAGTTGCCATGTTGCAACAGTATCAAATACCAGCAGGTGCATTCCTATGTAGTAGATACGTTTATAGAAGATAAGCAGGTGTGCTACTAATGGAATGTAGGTCGTTTGTTTTTATTCAGATGATAAAGAAACCTGTTGAGTATATTCATTACGCAAACATTGGGAATATTTAAGAACGAATGTAGTGGTATTAATATGCTCTACCGCGTTTGTTCCAGCATATTAATAATGTAAGTAATTTTTATTTCAGAGTTCTCTAGAGCAACGTAATATTTACATTTCAACTCATATACCTTCCTGCTACTTTTCACCTAATTTATCTAGTATTCTTTAGCATTACGTCTCTTCTTTTTCCCATAACTATCCAACCCAACACGATATTCAGTATCAACTGATAAATATATAATATATAATATAATGTTAATTGATTATTAATAAGGTAAGTAATTTAAATTTTTGATTCTTAGATTTGTTTATTTTTTTACAGTCGAAGATCTATATGCCTTCGAGTGTCGAAGGAATATAGATCTTCGACTCTCTGGTGTGCATATTCGAAAGTTAAATTTACTCTGAAAATATCGACTTTTCATATTTTGGTAATGTTTTTTTATTTCTCTTAGTGTAACGGAGGTTACTAAGGTTAAGATTAAAGCTTTTAAATTAAAGAAAGTGTAATGTGATTAATTAATTGCATTCTCAGTGTTAATTTTAATGGCAGTTAATTTACGATGATTAATAACTTACATTGTGTTAGTTTTAAAACATTTATTTAATGAAATGATTCTCGTGTTTGACAGTTGGTATGCTTGTTAGGGCGACGATTTTAGCTTTTGCTCACAGGTACGTTGTTTGAAATTGTGTTATGAAGGCGATGATGACTTCATGGAGTACTAGTTGCTAGGTAACCTTTTCTGACACAGTGCCAGAATTAGGCTAATTGTGCACGATTTATAGCGTCATAAGAAGTGTGTTTAATGCTAGGATTGCATAAAACACATTTCTGCAACAGCATTACCTACAAGTGTTTATTTCATTTATCATTTGTATCCGAAAGTCAATTGTTTGCTGCTTTAGTTAAGTGTTTCTTTAAAGTGAGATTGCCGTAAAATTGTGCATATTCTCTTTACCATTACGAGTACATTTTTTTTTTTCGTTTAGGTTCAAGCATAATACTTTATTGATCAGGTATTAGTTGCATAACGATGGAGAGTTTGCTTGAAGGCAGTTATAGATAAAATATGATTCATTCTGCTCGAAGCGTTATACTGTAATAAAACGAACAAATGAGTCTCAAACAAAGAGTAATTAATAACAGTGCCTCCTATAACAATGAGAATAGTTGTTCTACTAAACGTTTATCTCCTCGTTAAAGCAGCTGCAATTTGTTAATATATATCTTGATACAGCATCTCACTAAAGCCCAGTTTTAAAAAGGAGTACAGAGCTGAATACGTTTTTTTCCACACACATACATATACAGTACAATAAAAATGAAAAATAAAGTAACTCTTGGAACAATGAAACCAAAATAACAATAGCTAGACAAATAGAAATAGATAAATACTTAAATAATCACACAGTTTTCGCTATATTTTGAACAAGACGTGTTCTTTTTCAAAGGCAGAAAACAAATAAAGGTAGTAAAAATAAATATTGAATCTCTAAGATAACGTAATGTGCGGAAAAAGATTAAAGAAGCAACAAAAGGGGAGAGAGAGAATATACATGCAACATTTAAACCTAATGGTATACGCATTTTATGCAGAAATAGCTGCCATCTCTCTATCTCTGAGTAGACTTTCAGAGCTATGAGTCGGTAACGCATTAACAAGTGTTAAATTAAAAACATTATTGCAGTCCTTACAGAGAGAGACAAGGCATATTGGGCAACCGGCTTGGGAGACTTGTTTAACAGAACGCCTATGATTGTTCGTACGGAGCGAAACAATAGTAGAAGTTACTTAATTTTTTTATTATATATCTAATAAAACTGGCATTTTTCTGTTATTAAAACATGAAAGAAACCGGGCATTCTTATTAATGTAGAATTTATATTGTTTATATGGCGGTTTAAATGTTTATCATGCTGTTACACAGCACATAATTCCTATCCTTTTTTTTTTTTTTTTTTTTTTTTTGTAATTTGTCGCAACTTGCATTATATTTTTAACTTTAGTGTACTTTTCATAAAAAAACTATACACAATCAAACTATAAATTCTTTTATACATTTGCTGGTGAACGCTTTTAACTTGTGTATGCGCGAGAGTCCAGAAAAAAAATTTACGGTTTGAAATTTGTATAAAAGAATGTATCATGTGGAAATATTTTCAACAATTAACTATTTCCTTTAAAATATAAAATAAAGTTGTTGAAATAAAAATGTTTTACCCCCGTATAAATTATATTTTGAGAGAATATACAATTTCAAGTCTAAATAATACTGAACCTTTTTCTTCTTCTTATATATTATTTCACCAGCAAAGTTAAGTAGCATGTTTTTAAACAAATTTTAAAATCTGAAAATGATGAGATTAATTATGGGAAAAGTGAACCTAAAATACCAAAAATGTTTAAAATTAATATTTATATGGTTTATTAACATAATTATAAAATAATAGCCATTAAAGTTAGCCAGAATTTAAAAACAGTTATAATTTAGTAATAATTGCTTAATAACTGGTATAATTTTCATTTGGATAGACAGTAAAGCTTTTTAGAAAACGCAGCTTGCATTCTATGGAGATTCAGCACGAAAATTGCCATTATGTCTCTACTGAAGTTCTTAAACAATCTTCCCAAAGAAGGGCCAATGTTTCATTAGCTGGGTAAGAAATACTAAATAGCTATTTTTAAAAGATAATTGCCAATTGTACTTTACTTTGAAGAAAGAAAATATTATAAATATACGCGGAAACAACTCGTATATCAATTTACTCTTATATAAAGTTATGAACTATCATTTTCAGAGTTTTAATAATGATAATGTATAAGCGAGTTCTACTGAACTTAAAGACATAAATAAATCAAGAGAAAAACAAACATTCTGACAAGTGACTTTCAAACTCCAACTTCAAGGTAACAGGTCACACCAACTTGTAATAGATTCAGGTTTCGATTTAACTTAAACAGGCACTCAATTTAACATTGTTCACTTTTTTGTCTTTTAACCCTCTCACTAATAAGACACCACTAAGAAATGCTCTTTATCAACATCTTTTGTACAATGATAACGATCTACAGTTAGACATAATAAAAAGCTTTTTGCCCTCTGCCTGCCTTCCTATTCTCATATTTCAAACTTAATATTGGAGTGTGGAAAGTGAGACTTGTAATTTGCTTATCAGATAATTTCACAAGAACTGTGTTGTGTGTCTGAAAAACAATGGCTAAGTAACAATAACCGTTTCATTAGGATGTCAAATTGATAAGTTAGAAATAAATAATTTGCTGATTGTTGTGAGAAAGCGAATGTAGTTTCTGATAGGTTTTTACATATATTTGTTTAGCTAACTACCTAAATACTGGCCTTTCATATCAAATTGGGCCAGTCTGCATAATTACCACATTTGATCTAAACAAAAAATACCTAAATGCAGGTAGTGAGAGGGTAGTTTGAAACAGATATGAATTACATCTTAGGTTTCACTTTTCAAATGACATCCTTACTCTATAGAGCTTAAATTTTAAACAGGATTTAATTTCTATTACCTCTTTTGCTTTCTATTGTTACTTGGCAACATGGATTGCAGTACAAATTTGAACAAAGTGAAAAATAAGTCATGTTGTTGAGAGATGAAAACTATTTTGAGTAAAATTACAATAATTATTATTACAGTAATAAAGCCTATTTCGATATTCCTGATTTGTTTTGTTCTTTTCACTTTAGAGCATATATCATTTTGAGACAATTTATTATCCAAACACAAGTAATAGTTAAATGCTTAATATTTTATTAGTTCTATTTTGTCCAAATTCAAATTATAACACAATCCAGATTGCCTTACTATTATAATAATTTAATCCTCCATAAAATTTAAAGAGGTGTCTATTAAATTTCAAAGTGGGGGGGGGGGGGTAGTTTGAGGTGAATCTGAAAAAAGATTGAGTTTAACGTTCCCCCTCAATATCTAAATTAATGTATTTTCTGTTTGTTTTACATTTAAATTTATTTTAATTGAGCTAGTTATTCAAACTGGTGCATTTTAAATAAAAACTCAACATATGTTTTACCTCTCATTTTTGATGAATCAATAAAAACCATTTAATGCAATAATTATTTACAGCAAACTACTTAAAAAAGAATATTGTTTACTTAATAAAATACATGACAAACAAGAATTAATTAAATAATTATAATTTTAATGCATGCCGAATTAATTTTACTCATACATCTGTTAACTTAATTAAATACATTTCACCTAACTAAAACATGTAAATCCATTTAGGTTCACATTAACCTAGTTAAGTACTTCAAACTAATTAAATACATATCAACTTAATTTTACACATATTAACTTAATTAAATAGGTTTCATCTAGCAAAAAAAGTGTTAATCTAGTTAAATCTAGTTAAACATCAACCTGTTAAATATGTAAAAATAATTAAATATATGTACACATATTAACTTAATTAAAAAATTCACATTGCTAAAAAACATTTCACTCAAGTTAAATACACATCAACCTGTTAAATTGTAAAAATAGTTAAATATATATACACACATATTAACCTAATTAAATACAATGTACCTAGTTAAAACATGTCATTCTAGTTAAATACACATCAACCTATTAAATGTGTAAAACTAATTAAATATATGTACACATATTAACTTAATTAAATACATTACACCTAGCTAAAAACATGTCATTCTAGTTAAATACACATCAACCTGTTAAATGTGTAAAACTAATTAAATATATGTACACATATTAACTTAATTAAATACATTATACCTAGCTAAAAACACGTCATTCTAGTTAAATACACATCAACCTGTTAAATGTGTAAAACTAATTAAATATATGTACACATATTAACTTAATTAACTACATTACACCTAGCTAAAAACATGTTATTCTAGTTAAATACACATCAACCTTTTTAATATGTAAAACAAATTAAATATATGCACACATATAACTTATTTAAATACATTCCACCTTGCTAAAATTATGTCATTCTAGCTAAATACACATCAACCTAGTTAAATATGTCAAACTAATTAAATATATTTCAACTTAATTTTACAAAATATTAACTTAATTGAATACATTTACATCTAGCTAAATGCGAGTATATACCAGCCAAGTTAAATACGTCAAACTAATAAAATACATATCAACTTTATTTTACATATATCCAAGTAAATACATTTATAAAAGTATTAGCTTAAAATAATTGAGCATAGAAACGTATGTGTATGAATAATAATATAAACTTTAAACTAAGTTAGTCAATTAAATACAATAAAGAGTTAAACAATTTTTCAAGTAGTCCGGGGAAAACTTAAATTTGAATAATAATTACATTCATATGTATGAAATATTTCAACACATACAATTTAAGGTTACTTTTAAATCTTGTCAGAGAATGACAATACTCGTGGACAATTGCAGGTAATTAATTAGTTTTATTTACGAAAGAGAATTTACCTCGTCGTTCTCAGTTGCCTACAACTGATTTTACAACTATGACATATCGTTGTACAGTACGTTGGGTTTTCTAACCTAGCTGTGCTCAGAACCTGGTAAAACTAGAGTAGTGTGGCTGAAAGCTCAAGGTGAAAAGCTCACTCAGGTATTGGGTGGGGGGAATATCTACAGTCAGCGCGCAGGGGAAGTTCGTTTGCTCTGCTGTGTAAGATTAAACTCTCAACACTGGAGTAACTGTCTAATAAAAATTATTTATTTGTACTTAAAAAGTCATATATTTCTCTCCAGTGACGCAAGGAGTTGCTGAAACAGCAACATTTCAGCATCTGCTTAGCAAATTACGCTTCATATTCCTCTCTGAGAAACTGAATTAAGATCTTGACATATAGTCTGTTGTAGTGTTTCTCAAATTGTGGATTGCAAGTCTCCTGGAGGTCTCGAAATCTTGCAAGGCGTTCGCCTAAATGTTTCCTGAATGGCGGATTTTAAGTTTTATTATTATTATTATTATTATTATTATTATTATAAATGAATTTACACCTGGAACATGGAACTATAGCCACCGTGGATTAGACACATTCTTTTCATTTCTTTGAAATGAGGCATGTGTTTAGATGTTTAGTGACACGGAGTAGCTTCCTTAGTCTGTTATATGGAAAGGACTTTGATTATGGGTGCCAAGCGACGGAAGGGAGGAATAGACGGGCGGGTGCTATGGCGTTATGAGATTGAGAGGAAGGGTATTTTACCGATTCTTTCATAAAAAGAGACTTATTTATAACCTGAGCTTACATTGTGCAAGTGCGTATAGTATCATTGATGAAAAACTTAACTTCTGGCACACTTATTTAAACAGTAATCAAAGCATGTACTTTGGTGGTAGAAATCGTTTACTTCGGACGAAAAAATCAAGAATTTGAAGGGATTTGAGAAAACCTTGAGGAAATATTTCTCTTATGTCCAATAATTGGGTCTCCAATTGGAACTTCTTGGAAGATGCAGCAATTTTGGAATGTGCATTATGCCGAAATTTAAAAAAAAGCAGCTTCTGTAAATTTGTAGGACAGTGCCCTGTGAACAAAAATGGCTAATGGTTGAAAACCACTGTTCTATACTATGCTATGTTAGGTATGTGTACTTTTTACACCAATAGGCAAATATCAAATATACGTTGAGCATTCTAAAGTCCTCAGCCTAACCAGGTAAACACAAGATTTTTAATATTTTTTTCTAACATGGTTACCTTGTAAATCAATACATTGAGTTCAACGACTTTTCAACTTTTTAGTACCCTTAAAGTAAGATTTGTCCAACTGTGAAAATAAGTGTCTGTCTCAGCTTCAATCTAATCATTTGATGTGAATCTTCCTCCACCCGACCATTTCTTTAGATTTGAGAATAAAAAAAAATCACTGAGAGACGAATCTGAGGAATAGAGCGGATGTGAAAGCTCTTGGAAGCGAAGTCCATGCAGTTTTGCAGCAATGATCCCACACTTGTGCGAAGGCGCATTATCATGATAAGAGAACTTTATTAGGTGAAGACGTTTAGCCTGAATAGCATCCTTCAGTTGGTCCAGTAGTGGTTTTGCTCTTCTGCAGATAGTCTATGAGCACCATAGCATGAAAATCCCAGAAAACCGACTTTTCGTGCAGATGGAACCGTTTTTGCTTTCTTTTGTGCACTTTCACCTGTTACCGTCCACTGTTTGGATGGCTCCTTTATCTCTAGCGTGTAGTGATTAATCCATATTCCATCTAATGTTATAAACTCACTAAAATTGCATTTAAATAAGTCTAAACACTTGAGAGAAATGTTTATTCGAAAGCGTTTTTGGTCCATTGTTAACAAACGCGGCACCCATCGAGCGGAGAGTTTTCTCATACCCAAAGCTGCGTGTAAAATAGAGTGAAAACAGCCCATTAAGGTCTTTGCAATGTCAGCCACTTCTGTACCTTCAATCGGGGATCATTTGTTAATTTTTGTCACAATCTCATCGGCCGTAGCGGTTTTGGGACGCCCTGAGCGCTCATCGTCTTGAATGTACAATCGCGCTTAAATTTAGCATCCCAGTTTTTAACCGTCGAAAACGAAGGTGAGTAATCCTTTAACGTGGAATGTAATTCCTTTTGTATTTCTGATGGGGTTTTACCCTTCAAAACGAAGTACTTTATCACAGCTGGTATTTCAGTTATGTCCATTTTGTTGAAAAGGATAACACTAGTTTGTTTACACGATCTTCACAAACAAGTGACTACACTTAGGTGTCTGAAATTTTACACGAGCTATCTAAAGGATGATATTTAGGAACTATCATAGTAGTTTGGTCAACTTCACAACATCTCGCAATCAAGCCGAGAACATTTAGAACATTCCTCGTATGTAAAATAAAACTTGTGACATTAAAAGAAGTAATTATATAAAATATGGCTTCTGTGCTAAATGATAAAACCTCCAAAGCGTTAATTAATCAGTCGAGTAAAATGTTCAGTATTTACAGCGCAAGCTTTTTGAAAAGGATCGGTTTTCATTTAATGGTGGAATTGCTCTGTAGCTGCTGTAAAAAGTACATTTATTATCCTTTCTGCTTGAGACACATGTGTATAACACACAATGGGTAGTATTTCATATTGTGACACAAGCATATGTCACACCCTCCAAAGACAAACTGCACCTTAAATGTTTCCTAGAGTGCGCTTACCACTCTTGACAGTCGTAACAATTGAAGGTAGCAACTTTTAACAGCATGAGCTCTTGGAACGCAATGCCAAAGTTTGTCCTTTAAATTTTCCAACACTTTAGTAACTAATTTATGCCTTTCTAATTTACAACATTGTTGTGTAATTTCATCCACAGTGACTTTTGTTACTTTGCCAAGTGTCTCGTGAATGATTACAGTATTGTCATGTGTTTCTGTCGACTGAGGTTTTCCTTTAACCTCGAAGGATGAATGATGAGGTATTGGGAAACGTGGGATAATTTGTGGTTTCTTGTTTCTTCAGAACTACTCTCGCGAAAGAATATGAAATATATGAGTAAGTTTGCTTGAAAATTTATTTAAAACTTTAATGAAAATTGATAGTTTTAGGGGTTTAAATGTGTTTTCTGATTTTTTTTTCTTAGAAAAAATTAAGGCTACTCATATCAACAAGAGCGGTTTCTAAGCGACGAATATTGACAGTTCAAAGGAGATCAGAGTTTTTTTTATGTCTTAAGAATACTTTTGCGGAGAGGGTTATGAGGGAAAAGTGTACTCAATAGCTGGTTTCTGCTGAAAATTGGACCCGGGATTCTCACTGATCAAATAAACAACTTTCCAAACGCATGACAGTAGGCATAATCCCTATTGAATACGCTTTTAATATGAAACCTGAAATACGTTTTTCATAAATGTATCAAGGAATAAGATCACCAAAACCTAGCAGAATTATTGCTGAATATGATTAAAATTTAGCCTGTTAGCAAATTCCGAAAGATATTACGAAAGATTTTTAATAAAGTTTTCAAATACTCACCGACCCTGCTTACTAGGCACCATATATATATATATATATATATATATATATAATATATATATTGATGGAGTAATAAAAACTTCTAAAAAGCATAAAAATTCATAAAAAAAACACTCAGAGTGCAATATAAATAAGTTCACATAAAATTTCACACTAAAAACCGTAAAATTGAACACTAAAACCACACGGATATTTCGAGCTTGGCTCTTGGTCACGTGATGAGAATGAGTTCAATTTTACGGATTTTAATGTGAAATTTTATGTGAACTTTTTTATATTGCACTCTGAGTGTTTTTTTATGAATATATATGCATGTATCATATGTGCATATGCCTATACAATCGCTCTGTCCGTCCCGGTGGTTTAATGGTAAGCATACTTGCCTCGTAGACCCAAGATCGCGGCCGGACCGATGGATTTTTTGGACGTAAAAATCCTAAGTATGGCTTCCTTCGGAAGGGAAGTAAAGCCGTGGATCCCGTGTCGTACATTTACGGCACGAAAAAGAACCTCAAGCCTGAAAAAAGAGACCTCTGAGCAAAATTTGCCTGCTGTTTCACATACTGAATTGAATGGGATGCTGATGACCTGAGATGTCAAAGAGCGTTCGTAAATAATCAAATCAACAGCGCGATCAGTGATGCTTTCCCTCCTATAACCGAGTCCCCACTCGTACGCCGCACCCTGGAGGGGATAGCAGCCTGCTTACCTATTTGCTGACACTGTCGCAGCCGTAGCGCAGCTATTATGGGGTGTGTGATGTGTTGTTAGTTTCTAAATTTAACAGTATACATAAAGTACAATATGCCCAATGTGTTCATTAAGTCAGTGGTGAAAGAATCATAGGACCAATTTTTATTTTTATTATTTTTTTAAGATTAGATTCTGTTACTTATGGGAATACCATACTAACACCCATTTTCAGAGAATTAACCTACAGGGAGCGTGGCCATGCATTTTTTCAACAGGACTAACTTAAAAAAATTCCATGAGAGCAATTCATAATGTGTTTCCAAAAGACAGAGTTATTAGTAGGAATCTGTGGCCCACTCCGCCCCTGATTTAACAGCCTGTGATTATTATCTCTGGGGTAAATTAAAACGCATACCATTTAAGAATTCAAAGACAATATTCGTCAGGATTTTTCAAAATGAACTGATCGCACGGTATATGTATATATACCGACGGTGCCAAAAATGTATACACACTTTCACGGAAGATATCTATTTAATATATTGCAAAGTTGAGTCGAAAAAAAACAGAAATGTGTAGTATGATGTTCTGTAAACAGATGTGACTCACATACATTATGATACCCGTTGCTACGTGACAGGTAAATCAACAAAGAACAAACGAGGCCAAGATTATCGTATGATTTGTGTAAACAGATGTGACTCACATTACATTATGCTAGCGTTGCTACAACAAAATGGAGCCAAGATTATCGTTTTAATAGCGAAAGCAATTTTGAAGTGGTACTACAAAACCGAAAATGTTGTTGAAGTTCAAAGGCAATTGAACCATTCTTTTGTGAAGGAACAGTAACTGGCCCAGTATACCTGAACATGATACGCATATCCCATCTTACAGCCATTCAAGCACTTTATGGAAAATGAGGAATGTTCTTCCAATAGGATGGTGCACCACCACATTACCACCGAGATGTACGTGCATACCTTGATGACAATCTTCCAAGGCAATGGATAGGACGAAGAGATCCGATTGAGTTTCTACCGCGTTCTCCGGATTTAACTCCATTGGACTTCTACTTATGGGGAACTCTTAAGAATGTTGTACAAAGTAGAAAACCAGCTACACTGGCAACACTTCGGGAAGAAATTGAAATGGAATGTATTGCAATCTGTGAAGACACTTTCGCAAACGTTGCTCAATCAGTAGTTCAACGTGCTTAGAAGTATCGATGCCGAAGGTGGGTATTTTGAGCAACTGTTGTAACTGTAAAAGTCTAAGATGATTATTGCTCATCATTTTCTGTTTATGTTAATTCAGTTTTGTTATGTTAACAAAGAGAATGCCATCAGGCAGCAAGAATTGTTAGGATCTATGATGATGTTGTTTTATTATTTCTATTGTATGCTTTAATACATTCATATAAGTTTACTTTACTAATATTTTGATTAACAAGTGCCTTTTGTAGTCCTAAAGATAACAAATTTCAATTGATCGTTAAATTGATCATTTAAATATTGCAGAAATTGTTTTTTCTTGGATGTGTTTTGAGCCAAGCAGGATAGGAAAAATCCAAAGGCATTTATCAGAGCATCGTTTTCCATAAAAATCGCTATCTTTCTATCTGGATGTATGATCAAAAATATTTACACCCTTTTATAATTAAAACTAAAAATTGACACTGGTTTAATCTGTTTGATTAGTATTGCACTATAAAATTAGTTTGTAGGTTATAAACACGTGAGAAGTGAAAGATACTTTATAATGTTTTTTTTTTTTTTGATTGATTTATTTATGGACGCTCTTTAACATTTCAGGTCATCAGCGTCCCATTCAACTCAGGGCGTGAAACGACCGACAAATTTTGCTCAGAGGCCTCTCTTTCAGGCTTGAGGTTCTTTTTCGTGCCGTAAATGTACGACATGGGACTCACGGCTTTACTTCCCTTCCGAAGGAAGCCATACTTAGGATTTTTACGTCCGAAAAAAATCAATCGGTCCTGGCCGGATTCGAACCCGCGATCTTGGGTATAGGAGGCAATTATGGTAACCTTTATAATGTGTAATATGGGTCTCGTATAATACCGAATTTGTCCAAAAAATTGGTATCCTTTTGTTTAATTTAGTATGAGAAATGATACGTGAATAAAATATGACAAACAGGTTATCTGTTAATTTGATGTGGTCAGAACTGTTTATTAGTACAAAAGTGGCTAGAATATCATAAAAATGGTTTTATTACCAAAAATAATAAAAAATAATGCAAGGTGTTTCGATAACTTGGTTATCTTGACTACATGTCTCTTCCTCAACGCTCTCAGTTAAGAATTTATGTGTAAATTAATTTTTAAGTGCACCCAAATGAATTTGCAGAAAAACTCACATAAATAAAGTAAATTTTTAGTACAGTAATTGCCAAACGCAGAGCTTGTGTTTTCTTATGAACTTTCAAGCTAGATATTCCAGACGCTCGACAATTCTTAGTACACTTCCTGCAAGATTTACAAAGCCATAAATCCATCTGAGTGCATCTGATGCACGTGCCTGCTCGCCAACACTTGTCTGTCTCCTCTTCGTACTGGACGTGAGAATAAGACAACTGCTGCACCCTCCGTCTGACTGGCCGATACCTAAGCTCACACTGGTTTGAGATTTTACACTAAACTAGCTAGTCATTTATCATCAAGGTCTTGAACCGAAAACACAAAATAGTGATAAAGTTACGAAAACTGTTCGGTGAATCCGTACAAAAATAAAGAAGACATAACTTTTTTGGAAACAAGAACCGTATTATTTGTCAACATAATATCCATTGAAGTCTATACACCCATTTCAGTGATTTTATAATTTGTTATCCCATACAAAAAAAAAATAAGATTTGTTCAGTTCTGCAAAATATGCATTTGTTTCGACAACGAGCTCTTCATTTGATGCAAATTTCTTTCCTGCTAGTCATTGCTTCATGTTGGGGAATAAAAATTAGTCCAAAAACACCAAATTCGGAAAGTGGGGGATTGAGGAAGAATTTCATGGCTTAAGTCCAATAATTTTGAGGTCTTGATCTCAGACTTATGAGCTGGCCCACTATCGTGTTTGAACAGAATCTTTTCTTCTTCAAATAAGGACGATTCTTTTTCATCGCGTCGTTTAATTGCCCCTATAGTATAGAGTAATATTCCTTGGTTAAAGTTTTGTCCTTTTCCAGTTGCGCTATGGCCTTCCCAAAACAGAGTCGCCATTCCTTCCTGCTGAGGAGATTGTTTTTGCTTTATTTAGAGCAATTTCTCCAATTGCAACCCATTGTTTTGATTACTCTTTCGTTGGTTTGGTTTATTTACCGATCTCTTTAACACCTCTCAGTTCATTAGCGACCCCTTTCAATTTAGGGCATGAAATGGCAATTAAATTTTGCTCAGAGGCCTCTTCTTTCAGGCTTAAGGTTCTATTACGTGCCGTATAAGTTAAGAGATATGAAGTAAAGAAAGTATTAAATATTTAAATAGCAATTGGGTTGACTAGCTTTTTACGATAAAACACTACGAACTTGATATTTTAGGGAAAATAGAGAAGCAATTTCTACAAATATTCTGTAACATTCGTTAAAACTCACTATTTTAATATGTGAAATGGATTATTGACTTTTCCATATAAAATTATTTTCACGCTTTTTAAATCCAAATCTTTAAATTCCTTGTTATGGAAAGAAATAATGGATACAATAAAAACAAAATAATAAAGGTGAAATATGTTTTTCTTTCTCCTATAAATTACTCAAGTGATTAAAAAAAGTGCTTCTATTTGCAACATATTATTTGTTGAACTGTAATCCTGAAGAAACAACAAAACTCTGTGATCCTCTAATTACACTTTATTCGTGTGAGCCCATGCCTAATGAGAACTTGTCCACGAGGCAGAAGATCGCGTGCATAGTAATGGCGTATGTACGTCAGGCACGCACTCCGTTTTAAAGTTCATGGATTCGCCGAGAAATCTACATCAATGCATAATGCGTTTTTTATCACTTGTAACAAACGCTCCAGGAATCTGGTTGCATCTGTGTACAGTTAGATTAATAATGCACCCCAATATCTGAATATATTTTCCTTTCCAATAAGAAATTATGTACAGTCAGATAATTTTAGTTACGGGCCGCCTGAATGCGGCTGCTAATTGGAGAAGTGCAGCCGCGGCAAACCGGAAAAAGAGAGGAAAGAGTCGCAGCACATTCAGTTACTATTTATATTTTTTACGAAAACATAAAATGATACTGTATTTAAAATTACGAGGGGCGGTCAATAAGTAATATAACACATTTTTTTTTTCTTAAAGCAGATTGGTTTTATTCAGAATTCAAATATAGCATGTTATTCCCTATGTTTTGGCTGCAAAACCCTATTTTTCAACATAATCTCCGTTCAATGCTACAGTCTTACACCACCTTGATGGGAGGCCTGTATGCCTGCATGGTACCACTCTACTGGTCTATGTCAGAGCCAACGTCTTGCTGCATCAACAACTTCCATATCATCCATGCATTGCTTCCCGCGGAGTGTATCATTCATTAGGCCAAACAGGCGGGAGTCGGAAGGTGCGAGATCCGGGCTGTAGGGTGTAAGAGGAAGAACAGTTCACTAATGTTTTGTGAGCTCCTCTCGGGTGCACAGATTTGTGTGAGGCCTTGCGTTATCATGCAGAATGAGAAGTTCAATTGCATTTTTGTGGCTACGAACACGCTGAAGTAGTTTCTTCAATTTCCTTAGAGTAGCACAATACACTTTAGAGTTGATCGTTTCACCATGAGGGGGGACATCGAACAGAATAACCCCTTCAGAGTCCCAGAAAACTGTAGGCATGATTTTACGACTAGCTGAGGGTACGACTTTGAAATTTTTCTTCGAAGGAGAGTTGGTGTGGTGCCACTCCATGGATTGCCGTTTTGTTTCGGGTTCGAAGTGATGAGTCCATGTTTCATCGCATGTGACAATATTTGATCAAAAAAATGTCACTCTCAGCCTCATAACGAGCAATCAGTTTCGCTAGATGGTCATTCTGTGATCTTTATGGTCGTCAGTTAGGCGTCGAGGAACCCAGCGAGAACAAACCTTTGAGTCCCCCAACTGGTGGATAAGTGTGTTAGCACTACTAACAGAAACGCCAAGTTGAGCAGCGAGGTGTTTGTGATCCGATCACCTCGAATAAGAGAGCCCGCACGTTCCAACACTACAGGAGTCACAGCTGTGTGCGGCCGTCCGGCACGCGGGAGATCACACAGGTTTGCTCGACCTTGTTGTGTTGATGACACGTCTCGCCCAACGACTCACCGTGCTTTTGTCCACTACCAGGTCTCCGTAGACATTTTGCAAGCGCCTATGACTACCTGTGATGCTCTGATTTTCCGCCAAAAGAAACTCTACTCTGTTTGGAGCGCACCTCCGTTACAGACGCCATTTTGAAGGCTAGTTATAGCGCTGCCACCTATCGAAAATTAATGAAACTGTATGAGGAGAAGCGGGAATATTTACAGATGTCCTACACAAAATTTCAATTTTTCCAACCAAAACTGACAGAGAAAAAAAGTGTTGCATTACTTATTGAACGTTCCTCGTATAATAATCAACAGTAAACTGTGTTACAAGAGATGTTGAAAATAATGCCTCTCAGTGGCAATACATTGCCGGCATCAGCTAGGATTTTTATTTGATTTCGTCTAACTTTTTTTTCCACATGAAATAGTCGTGAACTAAGTTGACGTCTGTCACTTCATCATGAATGGTTTTCTCGCGGTAGTCATTTGCTTGTAAAGCTCTGGAGATGATTAAATTTAGCGTTTAGTTGCTCAGGTTCGGTAATGGTTTTTAGTTCGATACATCAGTGCTTTATTATTATTATTATTATTATTATTATTATTATTATTTTAGCTAGATGATGATTGGATCGTGCGCTGAGATATCTACCGCTACCCGTGGGTACTTTGCAAACCTTGTGACCTAGAGCTTTAGATGTAAGCCTCGAACCAGAGCATCCGGGAATGGAAATATATCACATTTTCTATTTCCATAGTGAAATTTATATTGCGATCAATGCTATTTAAGTGGTCGAGCAAAATACGCAGTTATTTTTTCCAATGTAGCCAGATTATGAAAGCGTCGTCTACATAGCGAAACCAGCATGTTGGCTTATGTTCTGCTGTCTATGAAGATTTTTCCTCAAAAGTTTACATGAAAAAATTCGCCATAGTCGGAATTAAAAGAAACTTCCAGTAGACGTTCTCTCTTTCTGTTCGCAGATTTTAAACTAATGGTTAAATAACATAACTTCTTCAGGTGTGACGAGTGGTACTAAAAGTTTCAGGGTGTCCCTGAACGGAATGATGGTGAAGAGGATTCTATGTCAGAACTTACGAGAATATCGGAGTCTTTGTTGATTAGCTTAAAACGAACTCCTCAAAGTGCTTCGATATTCGTTACGAGGGACATTCAAAAAATTGCAACCAGCCTATCCATTTTTGGACAATAAGGTCTACAAAATGTATCTAACGTAGCTAGCAACAATAAACTTTAAGCTATCAAAATATGCACAAGTGCAAGTTAGTCCTGTGTCAATAGGTAATGAAAAATCATGAATATTTATGAAGAAAACTTTACATTCTACATTTTCACACGCTCTAAGCAGGTGAAAGAGTGAAATAACTCCCGAGGATTTGGTAGGTGTTCATAGTGATCAAATGTGTTCATTTGATACCGTTGCAAGATAGATTTGAACATGGCGAGAGACTTTGAAAAACAACTCTCGCTCTCGCTGCCCTCGGAAAGTGTGAACGAGAGAGTAATTCAAAGAGTGGAGGAAAATCAACATATTACTCTTGAAAAGCTAAGTGTTACATTGACTAAAATACACAGAATAATTAATTACATGATGCTTGTAAAATAATTTAGAGAACAATCCTATACATTTAACTGGAAAATATCAATTGGCCCCTTCTTTCCCTATATGGTTTATTTTCTTTAGTTATTTTGTCTGAATTGAGCTTCTTCTTTCACGACATGAATAGACTTTTTTAAAGTACCACTAAACAGCAATAGATGGTATCCAGATTGACATTTTGCTAAAAATTCCAATGAGCTCTTTCTTTCCTGTGCCTTCAACTGTTCGCAGTCCAGCTACCGTTCTAAAAGAACTCTGTATTTATCCACATATAAATAAACGGACCTCACCAACCATTCCAAAGCACTTCATTGTAGTTTTTCCAAAAAATACAGACTACAAAGGAAGTACATCGAATTCATGAGAAGGCCTGCCGTACAAACATCACGATGTCTCAGCAGGACGTTGGTACATAAAGCTAAAATACGTGATTCGAATCCCGTCGTGACGGTTGTTTTTTTAGTCCTATGCTTTCTTTCGTTTGTCAATACTGGAGCGAGCAAGTTGTTTCATTCTTCCCTTTTGATTTGGAAGCTGGTTGGGGAGATATCATTGTTCTTCTACCGACACAATTCTTGTTTTATTCAAACGTTACTGCCCCTTTGAGGTCGTGGATAAGCCGCCGCCGTGATGCTCAAGGTATATGCACATTGTCAGTTTCACAGTAAGAGGAATTGTATCATTAAAGCTTCTTACCTAAGCTGGTTCTCGTGATGAGAACAGAGCAACAAAACACAAGCAGCAGTGCCCTCTTTCTTACTAATTTGGAGATATCTTCTTTTGCTTCTCTTGTTACTTTGTCTCACGCTTCCATATTTTTCCTGTGTTCTTCTCTCAGGATATTCCTCTGCTTATCCTTTACATTCACATTGTTCCCCAGTCGTCTTAGCTACTGCCATCTATTCTTCTATCCTATTATTACTTAACGAAATGATATCTTTTATAATTATACATTTTACGATTGTTTATTTGCCAGAACAAATGCGATATAATATGGACAATAGTCAAATATGCAGAAATTCAAAACGAATGACATTACTACAGTAAAAAGAAAATTATCTTTTATAAAAGATGTTGATGATCCAAGTTTTTAAAACAGATTTAAATGTACGTAAAATAGCGGAGTATGCTCAAGAGCTAATCTGTTCAACATACCGAAAACCATAATAAATAAAGCAATTTTTAGTTATTTAATCTGACATTGAGCCTTAATATAAAGTGGTTGTTCCTAGTAGCATATGTATGCTTTCAAATTGACACTGTAAATTGGTTTTGAACATCACTAAACAATTAAAAATGTACTGGTTAATTAGAGTTAAATTTCTTAAATCAATAAAAATGGAACAACAGCGAGCATCTTATAGAGAACCGGTTACAATGTGGGTAACCTTTCTCTACAACAGTAACCTCATTAATTTAGAGTTAAAGATTAAGTGGAAGTAGTAGAAGTAGTGGCTGGTTTCCAGCAATTAGGAAATAGTTGAAGGGAATGTAATTTTGCTATTTATCAAATTTGTAATTTTTATTATTTTAGTAAATTTCTAATTGTAAGCTAGCTATAGCTATCATCTAAAATATAATAATGTAAGAATGTAATTTAGTAATTTACAAATAAAGTGTAAGAGTTTATAATACACTCCCGGTGTAGGAAACAAGGTACCGGGATTGAGAATTTCAGACTATTATTATTATTAGTGTAGTAACATTTTACCTACTTTGGATAAGTTGCCCCAAATGTGCAAACAATAAGATAAAATATTATGAAAAACTGCATAATAAGAGATCACAACACAGCCCCTAGATAAAAGTCGTATTAGTTTGGCTTAATAAATAAATAACAGGAGAAAACTTTAAACAAACCGAGTCAATATGGATGTCCCAAGTTAACTTAGATTATTTTAATGGTGTTTAACGCCCGTTTCTACTACTGAGGTACCATAGGCGGTGAACACTGATGATACATGAGATGAAATGATAAATTGGGAAAGGATTTTTTGAGGAAGGTAACGTTCCAGGCCTAAGTTTAGGTACCTCCCCAGCATTTGGCATTTATGAGGATTGAGGAAAACCTGGAAAAAACCTCAGTAAGGGAGAACGTTCCAGATGAGTTCGTGCCTTAACAACCTCGGTCACTCGTCGGGGTATCTTAGAATTCATGTAATACCGAGTAATTTGACATAGTAAAATTATTGTTAAAAATTGTTTTAAAATAAAAATCATTAACTATGTATAGCATTATTCCCCTTAAACCATGGAACCATTTAGAAGTAGTCAAAGAAGAATCCATAAAGTGCCATCATACCATCTACTCATTTGAACGGCCCTTATTTGTCACCTTTCTAAAAGTTTAGCTCCCGTTCCTTTATTTTGTTGCAATCAACAACAAAAAAATGTGTACAGATGTTCGACTCAATCGGACCACTGCTTGGTGACCCTCAAACACTTTGAAGTGGAACATAGTATATACACAACGATTAATTACGTACAAAAACGGTAAAGTCTTCCCTATCTTAACAATTTTCTTTTTTTCTTCTTAGAGAAATTTATGTGGACACCCAGGCAACTCTAGCAATTGTTTAAAAATATTCTGAATAAAATTTCTCAAAATTTAATTCCAAAAATTTCTCAAAATTTAATTCCAAAAATTCCTGAATTAATATGAAATTTTTAAGAAATATAGGTTTTTAGTAATGCATACTACTTCTATAACAACAATAATTTCTATAGAATTAAAGCATAATGTGACCATACGAACATTAAACATAATTGTTTCCTAAGAGAGGATTTAGTAGCTGCTGGGTATTTTTAGTGTTTCTGGCAACGATCAGCAAAACGAATTTCATCTTTTGTAAGAATATTATTGCAATCCTGAAAGTGTTTGATTCCTATTTCTGCAACATCATTCACAGGTTTTTCAAGTTTTGTAACTAGGATCCTCTTTCCAAGTTTAACAGTCTTTGTCGAAGAAATCGGTGCTGATACAAAATCTCGTGAAGAAATTGCACCAGGAGCTACAGAAGACGAAAACTCGATGCTTGTATAGGAAGAAAAATCATTCTAGTGCAGAATGTACCTCTTCAGTTAACTTTTTCTTCTTCCTCTTCCTTATTCACCTTTGTCTGCTTCCAGTATAACTTGAGCCATATTTGAGCCTTAAACTGCTGTTGGAATATTGTCATCAAATAAGAATAGAGTCAAAGTTTCGGGAACTAAGTATCAGAGATGACTGGACCATTTTTTGCAGTAGAGTTATTGATTTCTGATTCAATATCCTAATAATTTATGACTAGGATTACAGGCAATGAAAAACGAAAAAGAAATGTTTTGCAGAAATTATGGAGAATCTCTTTGACGTATCTCATTCAGGTGCTTTTGGACGAATGACAGAGGAATTTTCACTGTCATCACCGCCATCACTGCTTTGGATTCTTGATGTTGAATCATCAGTTTCTGACGTAGCAAGCGGATGAATAGCGAAATGTTGCAGTTCTCCATAACTCCTATTTTCCTGGCAGTTTCCATTGCAGTGCACCTCAGTGCTCTTCTTTGTGTTTTGCTTTTTGATCTATACCAACCTTTCAGCCTGGTCGTCCTTTTTGGCGCTGAAGCATTAAAATAGATATGTCAAAGAAATCGTCCACAATTTTCACAAAAAATTCTTTTTTTATTTTTATTTATTTTTTCCCTCCCTTCTTGACTGTAGTTCAGTCAAAAATAGTAAACCTTTCCATTAGTAGAGTTTGAATAAATTATCAAGACAGTGGTCAGTACTTCTAGGGGGAATTCGTGTTTTTTACCAATTGGGAACTTCTTGAATCAAATGCTACACTTTCCTTTATAGTAATATTTACAACTCTTACATTGTAGAACGAAAATTCTTAAAACTTGTCGGTTCGAAGGTTGTTTGGCTTCGACGATTTGATTGGAGATGTAGCCAACAAGAGAGATATAAAAATATTTTCTTAATTTGTGCGACAAACCACCTGGAGAAATTTCATGCCATTTTACAAATCTACGGAAAACGTGTAGTGAACATCACCTTATACTAGCACGGGCAAACAATGAAAATTCATTCTTTAAAGACATCATCTTTAATTACAAAATAAGACCATGAAGCATATATAATAATAATAATAATAATAATAATAATAATAATAACAATAATAACAATAATAATTTGATCTAATAATATTAGAAAAAGTTATTTTCCTAAAAAGAATTTTAAAACTTCGAAGTCGATGAGGGTCGCCTACAGTTGTCCAATTGAAAATTTACATAAATAATTTTTTTGTTCATTAGAACAAGATAAGGAGATGGGGGGCAGCACAGTTTTAAACTTACCTATAGCCAAGGCCACCCTACTACTCATCATAGACATAAGAGATGTGTCGTAGGCAAATAAAATATAATTGCAGTTCAAATTGAGTGTTTAATCATTACTTTAAAACATGAAGTGACAAACAATATGCTGCTCTGAAATTCTGCTTTCGTCTCCACAAATCTTCAGCTGAGGGCTAGGAAATGTTACAGGAGTTTATGTTCTTCTTCTTCTTATTCTTCTTCTTCTTCTTCTTCTTCTTCTTCTTCTTCTTCTTCTTCTAGTACAGCTCGAAGTTGCTTTAAAATGTTTAAAGAAGGGAGGTAATCAATTTCAAAGGAGGATGGACACAAAGCTACAATTTGTGCTCCAACGAAACCACATCGCTACTGTCTTGTGAGAGAAGATCGTAGAATTACATAAAGAGGAATATGAAAGGTTTGTCCTTGTAATGTCAAATTTACCAAATTCAGTTCCTATTTTCTCAGGGACTATTAAAGATAATGAAATTAAACTTTTACAGTATACAGATGCATATAATTAAAATTTTCAGATCTATTTTCACTACTATACTATTGTTCCATTTCTCTGAAGCAAATTATAAATTATTTTCAACTGTTTGCATTTTTTTCTCTATTTTTTTCCATTTCATTTTTTTACTTTGTCACATTTGATCTAGCCCTATCCACATCAGAATTATATCGTGAATAATTGATAAAAGTTTTAAAGTTGGTATGGATCCTTAAAAAGTGGGAAATTTACGCAAAAAAAAATAAATAATAGCAGCCAAAAATTGTTTTTACAGAAAAACTAACTTTTTGAGGGATATACCAGCTAAAATCCTCCAATATTGTAATACATCAAATATGATATCATGGATACAAATGCTGTCAATTTATGAAATATAACTTTATCCATAATCAAGAAAAAGTACAGCCTTTTAGAGCAAATAGTCGCTGAGAAATAGAATTTTAACTGAGCAAATACTGGCGAAATCGAGAGAGAGAGAGAAGGAATTAAAAAAAAAAAGAAATGGCTTGCGGGGTGACATAATTCAAAATTTAGGCAAACTAGTTATAACCAAGGAACATTAATGAAAATCATATCAAAATAAACAGAAAATTCCAAATATTAAAATGCTACAAAAATAGAAAATATTATTTTGTCCCCCCCCCCCCCGCTTTGCTTTTAATAATTCTCTTTAAGTAAAACCTGAGAATGTTTCCATCGTTTGCAATTTTTTTTTTCACACGGGTACACAATTTCCATTTAAATATCCAGAAAATGGCCAATATGCTTACTATTACTGAAGCAAAAAGAAAAAATAAGTCCATTTTACATATTTCACATATTTATTTAATCAATGAGATTCCATTTTCAACCCACCAATGACCACCTTGGGGTGGCCGAGGTCGTTAAGGCACGGGTTCGTGATCTGGAGATCTGGGTTCGATTCTCGTCAGGACCATTTTCTCTGAGGTTTTTTCCAGGTTTTTCTCAGTCTTCATAAATGGCAAATGCCGGTGCGGTACCCTAAAATTAGGTCTGGAACTTTTCCTTTCTTTCCCAATTTATAATTTCGTCTCATGTATCATCAGTGTTCATCGCCTATGATACCTCAGCAGTAAAAATGGGCGTTATAAGAAGAATTCCAGATGAATGTGATCTTGGCCGGCATTTTATTTTTGCAAAATATACCTCTTTTCCACTTTCATTGACTGGCATCAATTATGGTCTCTAATATACGATTTGCTATGGAATAAAATAGCGTAATACTTGTTTAACAAGTTGGTTGCCTTCATTTTTTCCATTTAATGACAGTTTTATAAGCTTCTCCGGCTATTAACATGGTCGGTCTGCTTTGATACGGCATTTAAAAAAAAACTGTTTACAAAACAAACTGTTATCGTCTTCAGACATAAGAAAAAATTAATAACCACATGACGGCAATATTCAAAGGTGCATGCTTTCATTAGCGTAAATGTCCTGTGGGGATTATACCTGTAGAGCAGGATATTACTTGATGATTCTGGAGGGATGGTTGTGTTTAATGTGAATAAACTGCGCAGGCGTACAATGAAAAGCAGAAAGGGACTATATATACCGCAGGGAGAAGAAGTATACAGAATTTCTTAAAAGAGCTGGTTATTTTTATTGTATATTCGAAGCAACCCTTCAGCCCTAAATTTAAAGAATTATCTCATATTTCTGAATGTCACATTTTTAATGAATTTATACATGCATTCATTCCTAGAGACGGAAGAATTCCTTCGCTAACAAGAAGGAAGGGTTAGGTTAGAGTTTGTGATTGCAATACACAAACCTGCTGTTAAACAGGAACGGACGCCTAATACTCTAAAAGCCTGGACCTACAGAGGAACATTAGGTATTAAGATACTTATAGAATTTCTGGATTAAACTTCCAAAATTGGATTATTAATAAGGTCAAATTGATGTGCCTTCTAAAAGCGCATCTCAAACAATTTAACAACGACTGAGTAACTACGAATTTATTCTTGGATTTTTTTAAAATAAAACTGACATGTTTCAATGTAAACACCTAACTCTTAGACAGAAACAATGCATTATCAAATGTATAAAATTGTTTCAGTTTAAAACAAGAAAATACATTAATTATCTCTATATTTTTGGTTTGCTTCCGCATTGAACGCAAGTTACACCGGGCCGAGATCGCATCAGTAGCCGGCTCCGTCGATAAACAAGCTCCCGTTGGATTTCTACTCACACAACTTTGATCGGAATGAATAAATGAATAGTGTTTAACGCCCGTTTTCACTACTGAGGCCCACAGGCGATGAACACTGATGATACATGAGATGAAATGATAAATTGGGAAAGGATTTTTTTTTTAAGGGAGGAAACGTTCCAGGCCTAAGTTTAGGGTACCTCCCGGGCATTTGCCATTTATGAGGACTGAGGAAAACCTGGAAAAAACCTCAGTCAGGTAGGATGGTGCTGGTGGGATTCGAACCCCAGACCTCCCGCTCACGAGTCCGCGCTTTAAGACCTCGGCTACCCGTGGCGGTATTTTGATCAGAAAAAGCATAAATACCATATTAGTTTTATTTATAATGAGTATTAACATTAGGTAAAGAAGTTGTTCGTAGTGATTTCCGTCTGTATTGGTAATTATTCCACTTTCAGCTCTGATGGTGGAGGAAAATCGAAATATAATTGTTGAAATTCTAACAATAGAAGTGCTGGCAGAATTGACAGTATACTCCATGAACATTTACAGATGTGAAAAAATGTGGTGCAAAATTCCGTAACCAATAAAGAGAAGAAGAGGAAAATAGGATGTGCAAGAGGGTTTTTCCACTAAATGCTCCTATATGTTTGACAGATATATGTGCTGGTGATGGAAGCTGGTTTTATTACTATACTGCCCCAAATAAAGTTCAGAACTGCGTGTGGGTAAATGAGAATGACTCAAGACAAGACAAGATTTTCTTTCTAGGAAGCGAATGAAGGACCGAAAATGATTGAATGTATGCCAGAAGGAATGGCAGTGAATGGAGAATACTGGCACTTATATTGTGGATCCTTTATTTGAAGAGCTGAGACGGCTGCGTCCAAAGGCAGGAACTTCAAGGCTATTATTTTAGCACGACAATGCGTCTCCTCGCAGAACAGCTGAAATTTTAAGAAAATTGGAAGTCGCCAAAACACAATTGCTTCATCATCCACACTAGAGTCCTGACCTTGTTTTCTCGAGTGAAATCATGCATTTCTGGACAGTCTTTTAAACAAGTGCAGAGACTTGATCAAGCTATAAATTCAGTTCTGTTGACAATATCTCAGTCCTAGTACCGAAGTGCTTTTGGCAAGTGGTTACAATGTATACAACTGTGTGTGTGTGTGGTGATAGATGGCGAGTACTTTTGAAGGATGTGAGGATAAATTTTGAATTCAGTCCTTAGTTTGGAACTTTAAGGTGACACTTGCAAAACCATTTGAATTTGTATTAAATTCCAAATTGAGAAATTTGAAACAATTTACCACTAGAACAGAGCGATAAAATAGCGGTAAATACCCTATACAGAACAGAACAGAAAAGAAGAAAGAGGTGTGACGTATGCCCAAGAAATTGTAGACAGGAAAACAAAACGTTTATGTGTAAAATACACTCAACAGGTATATAAATATTACAGTGAGATTGTGTGCAACAGTTGTGTTTAAAAGTTAGCAGTACCTTATGTTCTTGGTGTTCTTATCAAGAATATAACATACACTATGATATTTTATTTGTACGCTAGTGAAAGAATGAGGGAGTTTTATGTCTGTGTCACATAAGTTCCGATTTTTTGTAACTTGATAAAACAACATGTTAATATTGTTTAATATTTTGGTGAAGTTTATACTAAATTTGCTAAAAATAAATAAGCAATAAATAGACCTAAAAACGCCAATCATCTGATTCCTGTAAGAATATTCATTGCTGGGTTCACCAGTGACCTCTCACGTCACTCTTCCAGGGTTAAAGACTGTGGTTTGGAGTCACACAATACACTAATAAATCACATAAGTATATATAGTCGATGCCTGTTTCAATTCCATGCTTACCTATAACTACAGGGCCCTGTTTCACAAAGGTATGGTCTAATAATTTACAAGTGTATGAGTTATTATTAGAATTCCGTTACATAAATGTTTTTACTACACTTGTAATTTACAACTCCATACTTACAAGCGTACAAGATATATTTCATTACTATACTCCACGGAAGTGCTAGTAACTTCAAATCCTGGTGCAAGATTTAATATCTATTTGATAATTTTGGGAATCAGTTGACCTAATATGCAATGTGTGTAAAGCAAGGATAATTCAATATTTGAGTGTAATGGAAAAGTTAGGTTAAGTGTAACTGACTTGGCTTTTCCTGTTTTAAATGCATATTTCAGTCCAGCATTTTAGTTTATGATTTTTTAAAGGTTCTTGCTACATGCTACGAAAATAATCTATTTCTAATTCTCGTTCTTTTACCATTTTCATAATCTTTTGCTTATAATGGACATATGATTGTCAAACAATATAACAAACATACATAAATTATCAAAAGGACTATATATAATAAAATAAATAAAAGAGCCCAATTGGAAAACTCGATTCTTCTGCCATTTGATGCTATGTGTCCCGTCTGAAAGTGAACTATTACGCTTGAATATTCATAAATGCATAACAATGTATTTAATTAATAACTATTTATGAGAAAAATACAAGACCTATTTAAAAGGAATTATAACAACTCGCTCTGTAAGTTGAAAAAAACTAATTTATTACTTAAATGTGAACATAACCTAATACAAGGTACAGCGACATGTGGGAAACCTGTTCCTCCACTATGACGTCACTTGTTATTTTTTACTAATTCTTTACAAGTATTGTTCTTTTGTAGAACAGAAAGTTACAACTCCACAGTTTACAAGAACTTGTACTAATACACTTGTAATGTATTAGGCCATACTTTTGTGAAACAGGGTCCAAATCAACACTTATCCCTGCATGCACAATAGTTCCATTATTGTATTTATTTCTAAATCATATTTTGGAATGGGAGAAGTATTAGCTAGGCTTCCTAACAAACCTTAGATAGAAATATTTATATACATATACCAGTTGAGAGGAAGCAAAGGTGAAAGGCTTAAGAATTTAGACCAACAGGATTTGAATCTGCTCCTTGCAAGCATTTGAATAGCTCACCACAAAAAATTACTTCCTTAGCTGTCTAAATACCTAGAAGCTAAAATAAACGGAGGGGGGGAAGGAAAAACACACAAACTTTTTTATTACGTGCTTGTCCACCTACTTATTATTATCTCTAGACAATTACTAGACAGTTTGGATACACAAATATTTAGGGTCCTATTTCACAAAAGTACAGTCTAATACATTACAAGTGTATTAGTATCTACGAGTTCTTGTAAAGTGTGGTCTTTAACCTTCTGCTCCACGAAAGAGGCACAACCCTTGTAAAGTATTAGTAAAAAGTTACAAGTGACACGATATAAGAGCAAGACGAAGGGACAAGTTTTCCACATGTCGCCGTAGCTTGTATTAGATTATGTTCACATCTTAGAAATAAATTCGTAGTTTTTAATGTACAAAGTGAATTATTATAATTCCTGCTATATTTTCTCAGACATAATAATAATAATAATAATAATAATAATAATAATAATAATAATAATAATTTAAATGCCTTAATGTGCATTTAACGACATTCAAGCGTAACAATCTACTTTGAAGCGATGATCGCACACGGCTACATTGCAGTCGTCCAGAGATTGTAGAAAAACTGGGCTTACCGGTTGCTATCGGTCATTTATTTTGTAAGTCCGTTTTACAATTTACATTTTTTTCTTTTTTTTTTTTTTTTGGCAATCATTTTCATTATAAGCAAAAAACTTGTGAAAATTGTGTCAAAAGAGATTATTTTAAAACAGAATGAAGAATGAAAAGAAAATATTTTCGTGGCATGCAGCAAGAACCTTAAAAAAACTAAACTAAGAGCTAGACTGAAATATGTATTGAAATATAAAACGACAAAAGCAGTATTTTAATTGCATTTAACCTAACTTTTTTACTTGAGTTGTTCCTTCTTTATATACATTCTCATCATATTCCCTAACACTTCGCATATTTAGGTGAACTAACTCTAGAACATATTACATTAGTATTTGAAATTTCCGATATTGCTATACTTGAACAGAAATTTACACCAGTTACCAGTGCCTGACAAACACTACTACATTTGTAGCTCAAAACAACGAGAAAGCACTTGTAAGTTGAGTATGGCGCTGTAAAGTAAAGTGTAGCGTGAAACAGAATTTTACTAATAACTAAAATATAACTAAAAGTTACAAATTCATACACTTGTAATGTATAAGACCATACTTGTATTATACCATACTTTTTTGGAACATGGTCCGTCAGCAAAGCCTCAAACTCACCAGGCACGCAATCACGAAGGCCGTGATCGCCAAAAGTTGCTCGCCCTGCCATCTAGAGCACGTCAGCACAACCTGTTTGCTCTGCGTGCTTTTCGCTACACCCACATGAGGTCATGACTCAAGCTTCCGCACTGTTACGAAGAGGAAGATGCACGATGAATTATTCATGGTGTTCGGTTCATTTAGATCGTTATGTCCCGTGGCTGATGGTTCAGGGGTGGTCGTCGGATTACCTCTTAAATCTTTCACGCAGCGATTTACCTCCTGTATTTTACATTCTACATCTCTTTTTGGGCCGCTACTATGTAGTGATTAGACCACTGACAGCTTATCGACAGCTCTTAAGTTAAATTCCTGGTTTCAGAGGAATATTTTATTCCTGGAAGTGTTTACTAAAGATCTCAAAGACTTAGTTGCCCTGCTTGCCAAGTTGTTTAAACGGTCAAGGGGAGAAACATAACCTTACTTTACTTTCAAACTACTTTAACTGTCTTAGTTAGACAATTTTACATTTTTATGACATTCTTGACAAGAAAAAAAGTATGCCAAAACATATATGTAGATGAATAAACCTGCTCCAAAAGCGATATTTAATGGAAAAGAGCTGTATTATAAAAAATTAATGCATAAATCCCATAGCCTTCTAAAAAATGCATGATGCAAGAACGTTAATGATATCAATAATATGAATATATACGATGTATGTAAATTGCTTTAAAATGTTTCGCAGACATGTTTTTGACAGCAAAAACATTTAAAAATGTACATATGAACATGCGTCTGAAAATACTTGGTTGCAGAGATATTAAGGCCTTTTCCTTGAATTTACTTCAATTAAAATTCTACTAATTTTCTAATTGCTTTCTAATTTAAATTGAGGCATGACTATAGTACGGATTTTATGTAACATTTTCCTAAAAAATATGTACATAAATATGTAATAAAAACCAGAAAATGTGTACTAAGTGTGTAATATAAGAATTGCATAGGGTTTTAAAAATCATCTTATAAAATAAAATTTTAAGATAAAAAAAATTGACACAATTTGCATTTAAATAAAGTTACATGCTCCTATGTTACATGTATGCTTTTGGTGCAATCCTAGGCATTGTTGATATGATTTATTTAAGAACACTCTTTAACTCAGTTCATCAGCGTCCCATTCAATTCAGGGCGTGAAACGGCCGTCAAATTTTGCTCAGAGACCTCTTCTTTCAGACTTGAAGTTCTTTTTCGTGCCGTAAATGTACGACACGGGATCCACGGCTTTACTTCTCTTCCGAAGGAAGCCATACTTAGGATTTTTAGCCCGAAAAAATGCATCGGTCCTGCCCGGGTTTGAACCCGCGATCTTGGGTTTAGGAGGCAAGTATGGTAACCACTAGACCACCAGAACCAACGATTCTAGGCATAAAATACAATGCGTCAGAGAATATTTCTCTACAATTTCAGGAGCTAGGTTCAGTCGGCGTTCACGAAGCAGGTTGTTTTATAGTGAAAACAATCTCTCGATGTCACCTGGGCCCCCTGTCCCACAAAAGTATGGGTCTAATACGTTACAAATGGATACTCCATTTTGAAAATGTCACAATCTTCTATACATAGCCTTCTTTATGGAATTATATCTGAACAACTGAACATAGCGGAGGGAAGTTACAGTTGAAATTGTTTACTTAACAGATAAGATACGATACCTAATAAAGCTTTTGTGAAGGCGATAATCCTTATCGGCAGGCCAGAAACTTATGGTCCTACCCTGTATATGTATATATATATATACATATACTATTAATAGAGTAATAAAAACTTCTAAAAAGCATAAAAACTCATAAAAAAAACACTCAGAGTGCAATATAAAAAGGTTCACACAAAATTTCACACTAAAAACCGTAAAATTGAACACTATATATATATATATATCCGTGCACTGTAGCAATGAACTATTCACGTGAACTTTTGAATAAAAGATACTCTTGTTTCCAATTCATTGTAAATACCAACTAAAGATCGTGAGGTTTAAATTGGCGTATATTCTATTGTCCTTGTCTTCCACTGACAGTAAAATCATTAGGGACAAACACTGCCTATTATCATAATTCTTGAAATACCAGGCAGCTTGCACCCCTTCCGTTGTATTACAGCCCCTTTACATGGTTATTCAGGCGTTAATGGTATGCTTGCTTTTGGCTAGTGCATCGCTACTGTTTACTTTGTTGGTTTTGTTTAAAATCGTCAAAATGTTATTGGAATTGGAGAGTTATGCTTTTGCTACGAATATCGCTATGATTGTTGTTCTTTTTTTTTATCAATAATTAATTATAGGAACTGTTGGGAAACTCGGGAAAACTTTAAAATCTGATGACATGGAGATTGTTTATTACCGATAAACTTGAGGCCGGGGTAAATCAACAATATCTGTGTCCAGTGTTATAGAGAGAACTGCAGCAGCTACAGACATTTCATCTCGTAGTGTGAGAGGAGTTTACAAAAACAAACACAAGCTCTATCGAGTGGAAGTATTTTGCGAACTCCAGGAACAGAACCCCAAGTAACACTAATAGATACATTCAGTGCCGCCGCCATAAGACGTGTGATACGTTCATCATATGCAAATGATTTTTAGAAGTTATGCTTTAATAAAGGAAATTTTGTTTAAGGTGAGTATATAAATTTAAAAGAAATCTTGAAGAAAGTAAATTTTAGGTGTGTAAAAAACTTTCAGGGAAAGGAAATTTTATTGGAAAGGCCGGACATTGTTTCTAAATTTATTTCTTAGGAAAATTAAGAAATTGAGAAAAAGAGAGAGGTCGCACGAACTTGGATTAACGAGTCATTCAAACACAAAATTTGGAAGAACAATGACGCTAATTTTTCCATTAAAACTCCAATAAGAAAATTTTATTCCCAATGCCCTACTAACTTTCAAATCAAAATCGACAAAGGAATATCACGAGGAAATGTTTTTAGAAACCGTTTCGTAGATCATTCATTCCTCCCAATAGTGTCATTGTCATGGACAATGCCCCCCTATCATTTTAAGGAAAGTAATAAAGAGCCGGTTTCATCGACTCATAAATCTGAAATTATGACTTTGCTTTGAAATAAAAACTTGAGTTCGATTCTCAGTTCGCGAAACCTGTTTATTATTTGCGTTAGTTAAATTGAAAAAGAAACTTTCAAGCGGTATGAAATGAATGAAATTGTTGCAACATTCGCTATCGTACTGAGAGAGCCTCCATATTATTGTGATTTGAATACGATAGATACGCAAGTAAAAATGACATTGGGAAACATAAATAACATTAAAAAACGAAGCTGTGCGCGTGTTACTTGAAAAAACTCTTTCGAAAGTAAGCGAAGAGAACAGGAAATCGGCCTGTGACATGTACACACTATTGAAAAAAGATTTTGGGGAACAGACGGTTTAATTAGTGATCGGTTCATCATAAATTTAGAGGGCACAGACGAACAAGGACCAATTTGCAATATCCAAAGGAGATGAGCCAGAAGGAGAAGAGGAGGATTCCGCCACTGGCGACATAGGCTTAATGTAGCAACTGTCCTTCTTACCTCCGTCACCGTAGTAATGCCTAAGAGAAGGACGCGCGAGAAATGCGAGTATTCTTGTCTTATTTCTATCCTCACCGTACAACTCAAATCTAACAAAAGACAGCTACAAGTGTTCAGCTGCTATCAGGCGGTGGAATGATGCGCTCATAATGTCAATGAACTAAGTTTTACCAGCGTTAAGAAGCCAATACAGTCGCGGCTGGTGGAGCAGTTCTGCAATTTACTGGCATATCAATTATCTCATTTGTATTCGTACAAGATTAATTTAAATAATTATATAGCAATAATATATAACCTTATATTACCTCACCTTCGATATGTAACTCTTTTATAAAATACATTTTATATGCTTTATTACATACTAATTAAATATATGTAATATATAGAATCACACATTATAAATAAATCATTCAAAAAAAAAAAAGCACACATTAAAAATAATGTCGTTTGTTTACATTTAAAAGTAATTAAATTCTGTAATTCCCATCTTGAATGATAAAGAAATTAGCTTTTATGTGTTATGTACTGCAAGGTGAACTACAACGTTAAACTTGACCTTGAGTATTGCAATGTTTGGAAATTCCCCATCATTATGCCTCATATACCGGTTCATAAATCGTTTTCCCAACCTTTCTTGAAGAAATCATGAAAGATTATACGAGTGCCTTAACATGTTTTGTTTTGTATTGTTTTGTTTTTTTCAAGTGTGTTTCTCTGACAACAGTTTTCTTCCCGCGGGAGATCTCAAAGCGAAGAAACGACACATCATCATCATATATTCAGCTCGAGACGTGATCAGCTTGTGTGTATCTGAACTGGCAGCAGGCCACGCGTGTGCTATGTCATGCGTGTTAAGCACAGTTGGTCTGCAAAGTGGCTCAACAACCGTGTCAGTCACTCTCATTTCTTTCACAAATAGACAAAGGTGGCTGACTGCTAAGAACGTGTGTCAACGGTCTCTTGAAACAAGGATGCCTATAAAGAAATTTTACGATGATGTTTTCCATTATTATCATTATCAAGCGCCCAACTATAATTTGGGCTCATTTGTAAAGTAAAGTTAGATGTTACATTTGCCACAGAGGCTTTCGTTTATAAACCTACCCATATTGTGGCATATGGGAGGATTAATAATGGAATTATCCGTTAATAATTCTTCGGCAGCTCGAACCGGCGACCGCAGAGACAAATTCAATCTCATTTTCTCATGTTATGTTGTGTAACTCCGAAGACTTACCCGTTTCCGGTGCCGTACCGACTGAGCTACCGGGGAGCCCCTAACTTATAACACCCGATAACTGCTCTTAAGTTTCAAATCGAAATGCTTCCCAAGAATGTAAGGGCCTCTTCTTGCAAAATAAAATATTACCCAATCACATTTTAACTAAAATTTTCTAAATATTCAGCTGTATATGCTTCCACAACATTTAATTTTGCTATATTCCTCAGAATTCGTGACGCTTTCAGCAAATCATAACAAACGACAGCTCAGATAATTTGTTATGAAATGCACTATCAGCTGTTTCAAACATTTCAATGCTAATATGTTCTCTTAAAGCGCAGTAATTCCGAAATATTTAGCGTTTTGTTAACGAAAGTGAAATTCTATTGGTAAACTAGTACATTTAGTTTATTTTAGACGGGATGAATATAAACTCGGTATAAAACTAAACGGGAAATGAAAGTGCATGCTATCAAATTGCATTTTTCTTGCACGCTCTTCTCTATTTGAGTTGGGTAGTAATGTCAGTCTTGATTTAAGTAATATACTTGAGCTTTAAGGTTATCTCTCGTATATACAGTATATTATTAAATATTAATTAGATTAATAGCTAAGATGGTGCTAAGTTTCACTTTATTCGCTTTGACGTTTAAAAATAATCCAGATTCTGAAAACTATTTCAAATAAAGTCAGTAGTGTGAAAAGAGTATATAATATTGAAATTATCTGCAATCGACTTCAAATATAAACTATTTACGGAGTTTTTACATGGGAAGCTACTTTATCATAATTTAAGTAAAAAGCAGCATGCACACATAATTTAGAATTTATTTACATTTCTTCCACTTTCTAAAATCTCCAGTATAGCAATGTAATACATTATACTACCTGCATTAACGTTTAACGTCATTTTGAACCTTCACAATTAACTCTTGTGGCGTTCAATTAAAGCGGTTTGATCGTGGAATGTAATTTTTATTTTTGGCCTCAGTTGGTGAACCAAATTATGGGGCGGTTTGGTACGACCTGTAAACAGATGTGACTCGCATTATGTTATGGTAGCGTTGCTGCAACAAAATAGAACCAAGGTTATCGTTTGAAGGGCGGAAAGCAATTTTGAAGCGGTATTGGAAAACCGAGAATGTTGTTGAAGTTGAGACGTGTGTACAGAACAGAACCGCCAATGCAAGTAACAATTGCATGCATTAGAGACAAATTTGAGACTCATGGTACCGTATGCGATGTTCACAAGGGCAGAGCAACAAGCCCCGCGCACTGGATCCTAGGCACTATCCTAGGCACTGGATAGGACGAAGAGGTCCGATTGAGTTTTCACCGCATTCACCGGATCTAACTCCGTTGAACTTCTACCTATGGGGAATCCTTATGGATGTTGTGTACCGTAGAAAACTAACTACACAGGAGCACTTTGGAAAGACATTGAAACGGTATGTGCTGCAGTCGCTGAGGACACTTTCGCAAATGTTGCTCAGTCAGTAGTTCAACGTACTCAGAAGTGTATAGACGCCGATGATGGGCATTTTGAGCAATTGTTATAAGTGTAAAAGTCTAAGATGATTAGTGTTCATCATTTTCTGTTTGTAAGAATTCAGTTTTGTTATGTTAATGCAGTTTTTTCTTTGCTTGAAGTGTGTATACATTTTTTGCACCCTCTGTATATAAATTCAAATCAAAAAGTCATTGGCTAGGAGACGTCAAAAGGCACGCGTAAGCCTCGCACCCGTCTTTAAGTTCAAACATACATTTTCCATTGACTGGTTCAATTTTACCTGTCCCATGCTCCATTTGCTGTTAAAAGTTGAAAGTTTTAAATCATTCGTCAACATTGGTTCTTTCTTAAAGGGCTGACAATATGATGCCAGTAGAGGTCAACGTCCCAAACGGTTTAAATAGCCCTTGAGTCTATTTACCCTGCAGTAGCTGCCTTTTTAAACTGGATCCTCAGGTATCTTTTGTATCATTTTATTACCCTTTTGTTGGCTTTCCAGGCTTCAGTAGCAAAACACCAGGAGGTTTCTCTTTTTATTGACATACAATTTCAGGTTATAGTTACATTGTATTATAAACACACATACAAGATATCTACATAATTAACTACAATACATAATATTATGATTATGTTTGCAACAGACATAATATCTTATCTTTATATTTTAGTGGAGTGGATCATAAGTACAGTTTCACAATGTATTTTTTTTTTTACACGAAAAGATACACTTTTCCAAGTCTAATGAACAACGACGCCATTTCTTCGCGCCAAGTTTCCAAGTGAAGCTTACATTGTGTAATGCTATATGGAGCTGTGGTACTTAATGCAGTTCTGCCCCTATTATAACGCACATTACCTGATTAATTCTGAAAAACATTACATTCCACAACTTCGTTTTTATTTATTAAAGAGTATTTATTCCACTGTATTTATTTATTCTTTATATCCATAAAGATAAACCTCTTCTTGAATACGCTCAGCAGCAACCAATTTAATGGAAAGAGCGCTGTCTTTCAGAATTAAAAATCTCGTTCTAACTGCATTTTCCCTCTTTACTGCACAATCATCTCACAACTTCTTTTGTCTCAAAGTTATAATTATAATATGCTAGTACTGCCATGCTTTCATTATCTCAACTCTTTCCCTTTTCATTTATTTTCCTGTCCACATCCATTTTTTTTAATCTTTAAACAAAATTTACTTAATTTCCTAATCTAGTCCTCGTTCTCAAACATTTTCTTATATGCTATGACTTTTCTAATTCTAAGCCATTCTCTTTAATAAGCTTCTTTCTCCATTAGTTCTGGACAATCACACAATATATAGATTGGCTCTTCAGTTCCTTTACAGATGGTGCATATGCCCTGCTCAAAATTATTTTTGAATCCTCTTAATTTCCAACATGCTAACCTGAGCCAAGAAATCCCCTTTGTTGCACTTCTCAATAAATTTTTCCCCTACAAAATGAGCAAGTTTTTCTCCTTTATTGCACCGTGCATAATCCGCCTATCAAAATCTACACACTTTCGTCTGATTTGCTTCTAAAATCTTTTGCTGCATTCTCTCTTCATCCATACATAACCCTTCCCATTTTATTATAATTAATCTGTTATTTATTAACCTATTGTTTTCCCAAAAGTTCACACATTTCTTTAAAATATATCATTCATTCAATTGGAATACCTAAGCCCATGTTTTAATATTTGCTCCATCACCAAACCTGTGACACTAAACTTTATAGTTTCAAATACTGCCACAATGTTTGCAGAATCAAGGTTGTAGCATTGCAAACTAAAGAGCCACTTTAAATGCATGGTATTACGTTTCTATTACAGTCACTGCGACAGCGAACATGACTAATTAGGAACTGATATTTCATAAAATCTCTAGTACTGGAATCTACATCGCATCTACAGAACGATCCAATAAATGGTTAACCTACTTGTATTTTTTCACTGAGCATGTACTCGCGTGTTTTTCGCCGTTGACCGCCACGGGTGGCCGAGGTCGTTAAGTCTCGGACTCGTGAGCGGGAGGTCTGGGTTCGAATACCGCCAGGACCGTCCTTCCTGACTGAGGTTTTTTCCAGGTTTCCTCAGTCCTCATAAATGGCAAATGCCGGGGAGGTACCCTAAACTTAGGCCTGGAACGATTCCTTCCATTAAATCCTTTCCCAATATATTATTTCATCTCATGTATCATTAGTGTCCATTATCTGTGGTGCCTCTGTAGCAAAAACGGGCGTTAAACACTATTCATTCATTCCGCCGTTGATTGGAACAAAGTCACTTTAGCTTTTGGTTAAGACGATCCAGAATAGGAGAACTTAATGCAACTATCGCCGCTTTCGGTTGTGTAGTGTGCAAGTATGTGGGAGGTCACATGTAAAGTGCATTCAATTCAGTTATTGACTGCACGTTACGTTAATTCGGAGAAATTCATATAGCCCTATGTTTTAAAATCAGGTTTGTACACCTTTAAAATAAGTGTGCATTATAAGAATGGGTCGTGTTTCTGGATGTAAATACAGCAAATGGCTACTAACTTTTCAGCATTTAGATTTATATTTTCTAGGGATAAAAATAACTAGAATAAATCCACCCATCTAATATCCTCTAATAATACACACTTTGAAATAATTTTAACATTTATTTAATAATATGTCTGGGATATATCAAACGTCGAAGGGTTAATTAAACTAAATTTTCTTTATTACATAGAGCCTGTCTTGGTGGTGTAGTGGTAACCATACTTGCCTCCTAAACCCAAGATCGCGGGTTCAAACCAGGACCGATTGATTTTTTCGGGTGTAAAAATCCTTAGTATAGCTTCCTTCGGAAGAGAAGTAAAGTTTTGGGTCCCGTGTCGTACATTTACGGCATGTAAAATAATCTCAAGCCTGAAAGAAGAGACCTCTGAGGAAAATTTGTCGGCCGTTTCACGCCCTGAATTGAATGGGACGCTGATGACCTGAGATGCCAAAGAGCGTCCATAAGTAAAACAAATCTTTAGTGCATAGCAAATTGTGAGTTAAAGTATTTTCAATACTTTCTATTGGTTTCATTTGTATATATAGCATACGAACTCAGGCTATTTTTGCCTAAAACGTTTTTTAATTACAAAAAATATTTTCTGTATTTCCTTTGAAGGAAACAGATTTAACATTTACAAACATTTACTGATAGGAAAACAATTTTTAAATTTTGGGTTTCAGGTCCCTCTTAATTGTCCGATTTCCCTGATTTTAAGAAACTTTTTACTTATTTTATTTCAATGGCATATACCGAGCTTTCTTGTAAACTTAAAAATGGGGTCGCTAGAGCGATTTTTAAATTTCTCTTTAATCCGCACTCGTTTTTTCAGATAAACCCCCACTCCTAATTGTCTGATTTCACTAATTTTAAGAAAATATTTTATTGTTTGATTTAAATGGCATACGACAAGTTTAATTGTGAGAAAACTAATATCGTCGTTACTAGAACGATGTTTAATTTCGAGATTTCTTTTAAGTGTTAGTAACAACCTACGCTACAATCATGGCTGCGGACTTTTTTACTCTCGTTCACTGCTGTACCAGGTTGAACCTACCGACCGGTCTTTATGCATGGAGAGTGGTCCCTCGAAGAAGAAAAAAGCAGTTATTATTTTCATACATATATAGCAGATACTTTTTCCCTTCCACAGATATTGAGTCGGTCCTGGTGGTGTAGTGGTTACCATACTTACCTCCTACACCCAAGAACGCGGGTTCGAACCCGGCCAGGACAGATGGGTTTTTTACGGGCGTAAAAATCCTAAGTATGGCTTTCTTCGGAAGGGAAGTAAAGCTGTGGGTCCCGTGTCGTACATTTACGGCACGAAAAAGAACCTCAAGCCTGAAAGAGAGGCCTCTGAGCAAAATTTGTCGGTCGTTTCACGCCCTGAGTTGAATGGGACGCTGATGACCTGAGATGTTAAAGAGCGTCCATAAATAAATCAATCAAAAAAATAAAAATTCACAGATATCGCGATCTACATGGAAATATTCCATGAGTTTGTGAATGAGATGAAGGAGAGGTACTCCATATTGGCCGAATGGTACCATCTTCCATGTCTTCAATGTGAACATGGCTTATAGTGTTTCTCACTTTGAAGATTGCGGCATTTCTCAAGGGTTTTGACCAATATCGCTTGACCATACCTATCAGCTTTCTTCCTGCGGGGCAATATGAAAGGGAAAGTGTACAGTAACTCCCAGTGTGTTGGTGAATATCTGTAACGTGTGCAGACACGCAAGGTGTCTTCCAGTTATGTGTAATTTAATTACGTAAATTAGTAATAAGGAACAATGTATTGGCCGAGAGCGAATGAAAGAGCACTTAATGGAAAGTATAATAAAATGAAAACATCAACACTACTATTTCTATACATTTAAATAATCCAAAAGCTTATTAAAATATTGGGATAACGGGAATGGTAGTATTTTTGTGCAAAAAATCCTAGCTACGTTGACCGGCACAGTAATTTGCCTATATGGGTATCAGTTGCTCATTTGATTGCATCGGCCTCATCTTCCTTGCAATTGGCTGTAGTCGTTCATTTCCAGTCCGTTACTACTATGAAGTAAAAAAAAAATTCCCTAGATTAAATTTCCCTGAATTCTCTTTATAATATTACTTCAGGAAATGAATGAAAACACATAAAACATGTCATATTACTTGTCAATGACAAGTGTAAATGTAAAAGTTCTGAGAAGAAAACTATTTCCCATTATATATAGATACGGTAGTTTAAAATGTGAACCACCTTAAACTTAATTAAGAAAACAACTATACGTGAAACACGTTCCTTATTGCTACACGCATTTTTTTTTTTTTATGTCTTTCTACATAGGAAGTTAAAAAATGCATCGTGCCAATCATGCCCTACGTTATATTGACCTAGAAGAAAGACTAGATGTTTATTGTTGTGTCAACTGTTGTCCTTTTACTTTTCATACATTGTTGCACCAAGAGGAAATGCTATCATGCAATCTCATGAAGTGTTCGTGATTTTTAGCCTTTCGTTGAAGAGAGCGCGGCAGCACATTTTGCACGTTTAATTTGTTTTATTTTTATTCCTACGGCACTTATTACTTAGTTAAAATTATTTTTGACCGTTTATAATAACAGCTTATTCTGAATAATAATAATAATAATAATAATAATAATAATAATGTCTTATAAATCAAGCTTTAGCATAGCACTTATTGAATTCTCTTTCTATTACGAAAAGAAAAATCTGGGCAACGTACTGTAAATAACCACGCTTAAGTTAACCAATCGTGGCTCTTGCCACAAGCAACGTCTTCAGCAGTCTTTACCTTCACTCTCTTGCTACTTGCCACTCTTTAGCGCACCAAAGAAAAACCTTAAAGACCTAGAAAATCCGTGACAGTTTGTGTATATAGTTTGCTAAAAGGAGATAAGGGGTTTGACAGAAATTAAGAGAAAGTAAATATTAGTTTCACCCCTTTTACTATAAACTGTAACTATAAGTTACAAAACTTTTTTGCAATAATTTATAAAGCATAAGCAATAAATATTTGCAATTAAACTTTTTCTGCAAAAGAGTCTCATTTAAGTAGAAATTGTCTAAACTGGGAGACAAAGAAACCTGCCAGACTGGGTTAACGAGATTTAAATACATCTTTTAGCAGGCAAAATTATATAATACAGCAGTTAACAATTAACCAATAGTTAGAGAAATCTTTGCAATATTAAAGCCCAGTAACCGCAAAAACGAAATAACAAGATTTCCCCTGAGAAAACTTGTGTTACAATATTACAATTTGGTCCATAACAAAACTAGGTTACAAAGTAAGCAAGAAGCTCCGTTAAATTTCTAAACAAAGCCGAAACAAAGCCTCATTCCCCGGGAACTTCTTATTTACGTCCTTCATTTGAATAACTCCGAAGAGAATCCCCTTGCACTGTCACGGAGCGTACTAATCACCGACAGTTGAAGGCAAGACATGTGTTGACCACATGAAAGTAAACTTGAAAGTCACAAAAACACGATCACGTGACAGCAGTCAGGAAAGGGAAAGAGAAGCATTATTGAGATGAGATCGTTTACGCAATAACGACACAATAATCTACTAAAAAAAAATGAAACGTATTGGTTTTCTTCCATTCAAATTATTGCTCTGATGAATAATACAATTTCTAAATGTTAAATACACATTTAAAAAATAACACAAACAGGACATGTAGGTAATTCTAACAGTTTCAAATTGCCGCAATTTTGGATATTTTTGTTTGTTTCTTTTGTCTTAAATGCGGTTGTTCTAAGTTTTGTCTATTCTTACAAATTTTGTAGTAATTTTCGAGTGCAATTAAATAACAGGAATATAATTCTAAAGTTTAAGGAGATGCATATACGCCCAAAGAAAAATCTTATTTGGGAACAGAAAATTATTCCTTAGCAATACTACATACAGGAGTTGTTAGGATTTAGCAGTACATTGAATTACACCGTGGGAGAGGAACAGGTTTGATCAGAGAAAATGAACGTTTCTGAAATCTTCAGCAGAATGAAGACAATTTTCTGAATACGGGAAGAACATAAGAATGGGTGGAGAAAGCGGAAGTCAAAACGTTACTGAAAACCGTCGGAGTGAGAGCCCAAGTTGCATTGCAATTGACAGGATGGAAGAAAAACAAAACAAACAAACAAAAAATGAATGTCACTATCCGTCACTACAGGCAAGCCACTGTTGATGACTTTGCCATAGAATTCAACATGAAAAAAAAAATATCGCAAATTGGAAGAACTAAAGGAAAACATACGAAATTAAATTATAAGAGCTAATCGTGTCATTCGGAATGACTGCGACCTTGACGGGAACGAGAAAGCCGATGCTTTAGCTAAGGAAGGGTGCTCAATGGAGCAGCCAGTTGTACCAACTACGTACTCTAACATCAGCAGTGCTATAACATTCCGAATTAAAGGAGCAATTGTAGACTCTCGGAAGGCAGCGGCAATTAGTAAAAGATGGGAAATACTTGCTTCAAACCCCATCCCCAATAACCTGCCCCGGGAGCTGGCAGTAGCCACCTTTAGGATGGCTACAGGACACGACTATACTTGCAAAAACATCTGCATAGAATCGGTGTGGTCGATAGCCTAATCTGTCCCCTCTGCCTGCTAGAGGAAGGCACTGCCGACCACCTGCCCCTCTGCACTGCCCTGCAGACAACTATTGTTGAAGACACAGTGGAAGGAAGGTCACGGCTGTACTGGGAGGCAAGGCGTCGAATGGCAGACCAGCCAAGGACGGGCGTTGGCTGAAGAATAAGAAGAAGGTACAATGCTTGCTTCAATGAGGGAATACAAAATTTCCAGGATTTGCTGTAAGTCAATCTTTTATACAGTTTTAGAACAGAAATTAAATAAAGGCGCGGCTGGATGTCCAACTGCCAAGACTCAAAACCTCATACGAGCGGTAAAGAGACATTCTGGAAGTCTTGTAGTTTGGGGTCTCTAGCGGCAGAATCATTCTGTATTTCTACTTCCAAAAAGGCTCCTTTATATCTTGTGATAAGTATGCAATATGTATCAATAAATTCAACGGTCCAAAATGAGAGTGAAAATATATATATTGTGTAAAAAAATCTTAGCAAATGTCACCTGTTTCTTTCTGCTTTTTAATGAAACTTAGGCCATAGCGGCATATTTTTAAAAGGACTCAACTCTCAAAGAAAAAGATTTTCTGAATTTCCTCTGAATTTCTTTATAAAAATGATGGACATACTTGGCTGAAGATGTAGGCCTTCTCGCTGTTAAAACGGGTCTCTCTAGGCTGAAACGTATCGTCCAAATCCAATGTTTGCTCTTACCTGGAAAAAAAAAACATTTAGTTGTAAATAAGGCACTGAGAGTACGCTAAAAAAATGTATGAACAAAACAACTTCCAGTGGCAGTTAATAAGTGTAATAAAAACTATAACGTATTGTGCCAATGCATACGACCATCGCCTAAGATCGAAAATGTTGTAAAGTGCAAAAGCTTACTAATTTAGTACGTTTATTGTGGACGTAATTTTCAGTCTAGCAACGTGTTTTACTTTCATAAGGGCAACAATGAAAAAAAATTCTTGAATTGTTAAGTTTGGTTTCCACGCTTGGTTATCCTTGAGGTATCTTTGAGGATGGGTCTATTGCACTCTTGAGCTGAACACAGAGTTTTTTCCCTTTAAAACGTAACATATAATAATACCGGCTGGGTATATGATGAGCATGGCAGCAACAGATTAATATTTCACAGCTGCTATCTTCACGACAATGCAAATATAAAGCATCGTTATAAATTATGAGTTAATTTGTCCTTTTCTTATAACAATTGAGAGAAAAGTAAACTCAAGAGCTCTTTTTAAATATTATGTTTCTGGTAAACCCCACTCCTAATAATCCGGTTTCTCTAATTTTCAGTAACTATTTTTATGGTTTCATTTCAATGGCATATCGTTTCATGGCGAAAAAATATAAAATGAGGTCGCTATAGTGATTTTTAAATTTTGGGTTTCAGATAAACCCTCACTCTTAATATCTGATTTTGCTGATTTCCACAAACTATTTTTCTTATTTTATTTCAATGCTTTTTTAAAATATGATACCATTAGGTTTAATAGCCTTCATACAAGTTTTTTTTTATTCAAATTTTATTAAAATGGTCATTTTATTCAGAATAAACATGGAAAATGGTGAAAAAAAAATAAGTCACTAGTCATCGTGGGCACGATGCGTATAGCACTGTTTCACTATTTCGGCTTCTTTATTACAACCAAGTTTTACTATCTGCGGCAGAAAGACACCACGGTGGAACCCCCGCCCTTTCCTGAAAGAATATCTGAAAGAAATACTGGCGAGAAGCTGACATGTGTCTGGAATTTGCGAACTAAAGAAGGCAGGAAAACACAAACGTGGCACTATTGGGAATGATAGTAATGAGTGTGCAGTTCAAAAGTGCTGTTCCTCTAGTGCAACAGTGAACAAGTAAATGGTGTATTTATATTAATACTTAATTTATAAATTATTAATAAAATGAATTAAGGACTTAAGGGCATAAATGAAGTTAATCACAGACAAAAAAGAAATAATATTGGGATTCACGTCGTTATGTCGTGGGCGATTGTTGACAAGAATAGAGACTGTCATTGGAAGAAAGTGTTTAGCAACGTGAGGCATGAAACACATATATCTCGTATTGTTAACTGTAATGCCATTATTTTCTCTTGAAAATTGCTAAACATAATTATCGATATAACAATTTTATCCGAGTAGTAAATATAAATATGAATAAATAAATAGCAAATACAAATCTGAAAATATCAATTTCCAAATACTCGTCAAAACGCTGTCTTCTCTGACTCACTAACACATTTATTTGCATAACCTTTCTGCAAAAGCAAGTTAATAACTGCCGTTGCTCTTTTTTTTTTTTTTTTTTTTAATTTTATCACCAAAGCTATGACTCCAATATTAAGCCCAATGATACCAACCCAAATTATTTATATAAAATTTTTATATGGAGTTTCGAGTTGCGAATTAATAGCAATGGACATGGTTTGATTTTTTTTTCTATACATTGTTATAAAAGCGATATATGGATTCCGACGCATTAACATACCACAGCACATTAAACTTAAAGCAAAAATTAATTTTGTCGGCCAAGAAACAAGCCAACGGCAAAATGGTATTATAAAATGTTGTTTCATTTATAACATTGAATTATACCATAAAATTATTTTATTGTGTGCCTTCCTTTGTGTATATAGTAAATGACGTACTTAAAAAGTGAAAGCAAATAAAACTATGACGCAATTTGAATAAAAATCATAAATGAGTCGTTTCGGGTAAAAACTGGATAAAACAAAGGAACTCAAACCAAGGATTATATATTACAAGAGATATGCTTCAAAACACTTTACAGCAACAATGATATGTAAAGATTGAATCATATAAAGCCTATAATATTTTGATGATAACATGTGTTGAAGTTTAACTGAGTATTAAAAGGAAATACAAAAGTATATGAGCATATGTTCAGTTACACTATGATGATATTCTTTTATGACCCCTCCAAGGTCTCTTTACACGAATCATTGGCAATAACAGGCATGAGTTACCACTTCCATAAAGGCAACAGAAATGAATACGTAAGAGCAGTAAAAGCAGGTAAATGCAGTATCTTCGCCAAAAAAAAAAAAAAAAAAAAAAAAAATTAAACTGAATGAACTAACTGTTCTGCAGATAAGCATGGGGAGAAAATTGACTTCACACTGTAGATAGCGGTTCTCATTCTTCGCGAAGCTCCCAAAGGGGTCATGAAGTATTAATGTACTAATAACGTGTTGAATGTACATACAAACGATGTGTATTGATTGAGATAAAGTAAATTAGAATAAAATTGAAGGTGACTGTTCCGAAAGAAGCGTTCAAATAGCCAGTACACCCCTATCATAGTTTCCCTCACACACATCTTTTGGCAGCGAATTACATAGATTGAGCCTTGTCCTTTGAGAATGGATCTCGTGGGACATTCGAAAACAATTTACAGTAGTTATTTAAGTCCCTCATTTATTACGCACCTTAGTTCAATGTTCTTGAAATCTCTAAATATACTCCCCAATGAGGATGACCATTGACCTCAATGCATCATTGCGATAAGGCGTTTGGGAGTGCTATATCACCACTCGTGAACAACTGCTGAATTTTCTTGTTGTTACTGACTTTTTTACCTGGCAGCGAAGCCTTCATGATGTCAAATAAGGCATAATCAGTCGGAGTGAGATCCGGTGAATATGGCGGGTGCATCACAGTAATAAACCTCAACGATGTGAAACTGGTAGTGTTGCTACTGTGGGTCACGTTGCAGGAACACTCCTGTTGACAACTCTCCATTTCTCTATAGCTGAATCCTGCACCGTGTAAGGTCTCGCAGTACACCTCGCTGATGAAAGTCATTCCTTGAGGAAACCAGTCATTTATTAGCAGTATGCCTGAAGTGTCTCAAAAACTGTGATCATCTACTTGCCCGCAGAAGGGGAGGCACGAAATGTATTGGCCCTGGGACTTCCTCCATATTTCCATTGCATGCCTTGCATTTTCTTCTCTGGTATGTGGTATGACTCATCATAAGTCACCAGCTTCTCCAAAAAAACCGGATCTTGATTGTGTATTTCTAGGAGTCATCGACAGACTTCAACTTTTTGTCCTTTTGTGCAGGTTTGCGGGGCTGAGGCCTGTCTGATAATCTAGTTCATCAAATGTTGTGTCTGGTGGAATTTTGAAGGCGTAATTCATTGGGAGCTTGTTCCAAACGGGTGTGCAGTCGATACGAATCTTTATTTTCAACAATGGAATAAGTTCCTAAAATTTTGAGACAGAGTTACCCAGCATTAGTAAATGGAAATAGAGTTCCTTTGCAGCAGGATAATGCAACACCCCATACCGCTCGAACAACCAAGTAAAAAATCCAGGAATTGAAAAGGATCGAACTAATACCACACCCAGCATGTAATCCTGATTTTGCGCCTTAAGATTATCATTTGTTTTGATCCATGGCCTTTTCCTGCTTAGAAGAAAGTTTGAAAACACCAAAGCCATGGAAGTGAGTACCACCCCTTTCTTCACAATCAAAATTCAGAAACTGGTACGGCCGCGGAATCACTAACTTCGCTGAAAGATGACTCAAGACTATAGAATCAAATGACCATTATTTTAAAGATTATTTATTTCTTGTCAAAACTTATTTCAAATAAAATTTGCCTAAAAGTGACATTATTTATGAGACGGTGTCTAATATAGGTTGCAAATTCAGGGTAGTGTACTTTGAGTTAAATATTAGTGATTCGTGAAAGTGAGAGAGTTTCAAAAGCAGGCTGCAAGAAAAAGTCATAGCAGTTTTATTGTTTATGTTTAGAATTTCTGCTCCTGTACTCAAATTAGTATGGCTGATGCAATTACATCGACATTATTGTAACTGTACCTTGGCAAGCAGGTTTTCACGTGACCGAAATAACTAACACCTTAACAAAAACAATTGTCATAACTAATACAAGTCATGTGACCAGCATCATTCTGAAACCAAGATTAATTAAAGCAACAGAGAAGAACATGAAATTTAGTACAACAAAATCCTCCAGATCTTTACCCAAGGTCTTCATGATTATATAGGAGGCAATCAGTCGGCGATTACCAACCTAGCACAAGTCAAGGACGCTTTTACCTGCTGACTTGTTTGGTCCGGCAATCGCCTACTAATTTTCACGTCCTTCCTTTTCGTGCTTCCACGTAATTGGAGATTTATTCGTTGGAGGTGCTGCACGATGCAACGAACATTAACAAAGTTCCGTGTCTAGGCATGTGCTCCAAATAATGGAGAGCACAGTATATTAGGGAATATTTGTCTGCAGCCGATAAAAAGAAAAACTAATCATTCACGACACTTCTTCTGTCTTTTTTCTCTCATTCTTTTCGTTATTGCAGATTTTTTCTTTTCCTCACACGTAAATAGACACAGGATAACAGGTTTCTTTTTCAGAAGAAAAATTTGAATGCCCATTAAAGGAAGAACTCTTCATCTTAGCAAATTCCGAAGGAATGTAGCTATGATTGAACCCATGGAAAGATTGTTAAAAATTCTTAAAATCTTCATTAATCTTACTTACTAGGCACCAAAAATGAAGATGAAAAAATGTATATATGTGTGTGTGTTATTTAACGCTCTAGTAGCCGGAATTTGTTTTCCTTAATGAAACTTGGCATATAACAATCAATTAGCAAAGAATCCGTTGAACTTAAAAACAGTAAATTTGGACCATTAGGAATGGGGATTAACCTAAAGAAAAACTTTAAAACTCGCTGTGGCTGCCACAATTTTAGTTTACTCTCAGCGAAACTCCAAGAGTCCCTTAAAAGAATATTTCTTTAATCCCTTTAATATATCCATTTTATCATCTTTCTGTAATGAATGGAACACTTCCATTTTGCCTTAGAACGTAATAAACAACATACATTTCACTTCAAGTAATTTAAAATGCTACTAGGGAAGGTAGTCTCAAAACCTTGTTAGCATAACACGCGGAAGACTTATGCAGGAATGCTGCCATTTAGGTGTTATTTGCTTTCACTAACTGCAAAGCCAAAACTTAAACAGCTACACTCATGATACTAAATTATTGCGCACCGCGCTGGAAGACAGCCAAATTCAATTTCGCTTCAGCTTTTCTGTACATCTACATGGAGTCGAGATTTATGATACATGCACTATCAGCTTTTACTATAAAATATGCCATTGCCTAGCGGCACAGGCAACTATAATATTTATTTTTTAAACGAAGCATTAAGTAAAGTATATAAGTAGGCAATTTGAAATGTCGTCGGGATAACTTATTTAATATGACTGGGCCTATTTCCATAGTTTATACGGATATAAAATCTTCAGATGAATTTGTGAACATACATTCTTTCTACACAACAATGAGTCCAGGCAGACGAGCGCTATAATAAGTTTTGCTTAATTTTATATTACTACCTACCTATACAACAGATCGTGTCGTTGTGCAAGACTAAAAGTAGAATATTAATTTAACTACTCCAAATAGCTAAATAATATTTGTTCGTTTTACGAACTACATTAGTGAATACCTCAGCAGTACTGTTCAAAGATATTGCCTTACATATTCTTCATATTTTTCTGCCAGTCTTTCCTCATATCGCTATTGTTATGTTTGATAATTAGCTACAGTGTGCGAAAAGTAATGCTTTCCCCCCGGGCGCAGGATTTTTTCTATGATGAGTCCCACTCATTTGCCGCACCGTAGAGGTGGTAGCAAGCCTTCTTGCTTACTTGTTGACCTTGCTGTCTGTCGCAGTCATAGCACAGCAGTTCCCGGGTGTGTGTTGTATTTCTCTTTCTTATTCGATAGTGTACATAAAATGCATTATGCCTTGTGTTTACAACAGTACAGCGTGTCTTTATGTACGATTCATGTGTGTTAACTCAGTGGTGAAAGAATCATAGGCCAATTTTTTTCCATATAGTTGATTCTGTTACTTATATGAATACTATACTAATCCCTTTTTCATAGAATTAACCGACAGTGAGCGTGATGGTGCATTTTTTCCAAGAAGATTCTGCTACTGCTCACCTGAAAATAATTCCATGAGAGCAATTCACAATTTGCTCCCAGTAGACAAAGTCATCAGCAAGGATTTATGGTCTCCTCGATCCCCCGATTTAACAGCCTGCGATTATTATATCTGGGGTAAATTGAAAAATGCATGTACAGACGAACTCGCATACTATATGCAGGACTCAAAGTTAATGTTCGTCAGCAAATTGTCCGAATTTTCCAAAATAAAGTACAGTGAGTAATGAATAATTTTCTGAAGAGATGTCAAAAATGTGTGGAGAACGAAGGTTCTTAAATTGGTTTGTGTATTGTTGCATGGTTGGTTTATTTTATTGCTTTATCCTCCCGCTAATCACCGAGACCCGGCTGGCCGGCTAACCGGTTAACAAGCGGCGCGCTCGCCCATAGGCAAAACACTCCGAGGGAAAACAAAATTGATGGCACGTATTTGTAATACATGTGTTAAAAATATACTTTATTTTGTAATCAGTATGTTTGCAAAAACGAGGAAATACTTTTAGTGCTTGTATCACATACTATTTTTCTTTAATTAGCAATTATAAATTAAAGTTATTCTAATCGTTTCGAAACATTCCCTACGTTAAAGAAATAGTTCATGATTTCTCACTAGGAGGAATATGGAAGAAATATAATAATACTACTAACACCCCAGCAAGGGACTTTAAACGTATTTTGGCACGAAAACATTACAAATTAAAAGTGTGTTTTCATTATAGTCTTTCATTTAGATATTATAGCTGGTAAGTGTAATACTCTGCGCTGAAAGTACTGTAGAATATACTTGGACATAGGAAATGATGGAATCAACTGCATTTTCTTCCAGCCCGACATGGTTCTAGGATTGCCAACATGGTTACTTATGCAAATGAATGTTATAATCATTTTTAACATCTCTTGTGACACATGTTACTTCTTCTAGTTAACAATTTTAAACACAGCATTGTCATGATTCCAGTAAAAATATAAATACTAATTTTACGCGCAGGATTTCTCCAGTAAGCAGTCATGCTCAGGCGGCCCGTAACTGAAATAACCTCACTGTATTTATTACTTATCAGTTAAATTCGTTTATCACAATCCAATATCATCATAAAGCGGATTTCGAGTCCTGCGTCGTATATGAATGAAATTTTCTGTTTTTTTTTTTTTTTTTCTTTATCATGTCTGCGTTTCTTTTTAGACATAGGTCTGCGTAGTGTAGTGAAGTAATGCAAGGGAATCACAAGGGAATGTTTGTGAAAATATAAATATCAGCATACATAGGACGTTTATAGAAAAGTGGGACTCGCTGTGGAGAGAGGTCAGGACCCTACTGTCTTGTCAGTTAGTTTCAAGTTACGCGTGAATGATTCTGCCTGGCAGGTTGCATAACCTTCTTGAGGCACGCTTCAGTGACTGACACACACTACGACATAAAGTTCCTTATGAGATTCATTAGAACCGCATTACGATGTCGTAAACCTGATGGCTGAGGAAATACGAGACGGCTGTACTGACACTTCCAGCTATACTGTTATTTCGTTACAACATGCATTACGTGTTTATATGTCCTTTTTTTAACTAACGACATATACCTTAGGGCGAGGACCAGAATGACTTTCAATGACAGCCAAGGATTTATGTTACAATGTTCGGTAGCCAGAAAAAACGTAATTGACATCTTTTCGTTAACTTTAGTTTATATTATCATTAATATGGTAAGGGGCTATTAATTTAGTTGTAAAGTTTAATAATTTTGGAGAGGAAAGGAAGGCTTTTTATAACAGTTTAATACATGGAAGGTTGACGCGGAACCTGTTCCTGCAATAACATTATTAAATTTATTCTTTGTCCCTTACTGTTTTGTAAAATTCCTGAACCAATGACTTGAAATATTACGAAAACCGAGGAATTATTTCATATATTTAGAGAACATTTATTTCAAATATCATCTTCTTTAGGAATAGAGGGGTATTTATTTGAGATGTGGTTTAAAGCCCATATGATCGTCAATGGATGTGCAAATCACTTCCATTTGAAATGATCCTAAGTAACAGTTAGTGCTGTAGTCAATAAATTTCGTCACCAACAATTTGCCTTCATTAAGAGAGTTTAGTGCTTTTATTTCACTTTCATACTAAATGCATAAGATTGTCTGTAGAGAGCGCTTGATGGACTTGGTTAGCAGTGGTGGTGCAAACTACGTTCCAGTAAGTTTGTTGAGTAATTTGATGGCGCCCTTTGTCAGTAAGAGCCATGTATATGCACCACCTTCAACGGCATCTTTATCTACGCCATTCCCAGGAAAGTTGCTGGAGTTTTATACAGAGTGATTGTTATTGCGTTACAAAGCTGAATAATAGGCAGATGTATAGCTTTAATAAAGAGAGGATCAAGTTAGAACACAAGGGAGGGACACGGGAGTTAATAAAGTTAATTTTATAATTGTTTATATACAATATTTTATCTACGTTCGGTATATTTAATGAAATTTGTTTTCAAAATTCAGGAAATAAACTTATTATGAGTTGCATTTTGTTCGGTTCGGTTAAAGCTCACTTAATTCTTTACAATTACGTGATTGAAGAATGGTTTTCTGGTAACAAGAGAAATTAGCACACATTGTTGCTGCAGTCTTTATTTTAGACTCGCTTTCCCGTTTCAAAAAGTGAAAATGAGGTAAGGAGACGAATTTGGTCGTCGAACGGCTGCAATCATACGAGCAGTCGAACACGCAACTTGAATATACTTCATGAAAAAATATAGAAAACTTTATATGAACAATTGCGTGAAATTTAAGGACTGGTGCGTGAGTAATTGAGCGAGAATAAATTATGATAATGTATTAACTTTTTTTATGAAGAGTTCAACGTCATTAAACCATATAGTCTTTGGTCTGAATATTCTATGATCAAATAAACTCATATCATTAACGATAACGTTGAAATTAGTACGCTCAATAAATTTAAAGAGAAGATCTGTTGATTATCGTGTTAAACTTAGATATTTAAAAAGTTGCTGTTATATTTGGAATATGTGGAGCATGGAAGAATTATATAAACTGATGACTGACGGTGTCCTGGGTGTGGGTTTAGTTATTGTGAAGATATGAGAGAAAAAACAAATACATCAATAATATTTGTGGTAGTGGTAAAATAAATCATGTTGATTTGCTTGAAATATGTAGAAAGTGTAACGAAATTCGACTTCCTCTTCTATTCCAAAGGAAAATGATGCACTCAAGTTGTTTGAAAGTATTCCTAGCCAGATTGCAAAGTACTTGAAGCTGGAAAACGCCACTGAGCATCGCTTGAGACGTTCTTCTGCTTCTTTCCTTGCAGACAGCAGTGCTCATGTTCTCACATTAAAAGACATGGAGGGTGGAAGTGCGGCAGAGGGATATGCAGAAGCATCGGTAGAGGGCAAGAAGAGAGTAGCAGAAGGGATAAAGTTCAAGTGCAGATAAAGTTGTGAAAATAAAATAACTTTTAAGACTGTTGACGGTATAGAAAGAAATTTCTTTTCTGTGAAGAAATTATTAATATTAGAAAAAATGAAATTCGTCAATTGGTGTTCCTTCTATAAATATTCAGAATTGCAGTTCAGTCGCTTCCAGGGAACAAAAACTAATCGTCATATTCATGGATATAAAATTAAAACACGCTTTGAAGCCGAGCATTATAATGATTACAGGCTTTCTGCACGGACACGATCAACTAATCGTGCACTTTCGCAACAGTAGTAGATAAAATACTTGAAAATACTATTAATTAATAAATTGAAACGGTATATTAATAACAAGCAGTCATGTATATTAAACATGAGAATCCATGCGGTCATTTCAATATAAAACAATATTACATTTAAAGTAACAATGTTCTCAGCTGTTGCTAAATGACAGGTCTGCCTCCTGATAATACTTTCCCTTAAGGAATGCGCTAAGGAGGGCACCCTAACTGTAGCTGGGAAAGAGTTTCATTTACGGAAGAAGAGATGTGACAAATGCACATTTATTGTAACAAGGAAATAATCAATCGTACAAACAAGAGAGCAATGAACATTACTGTAGGCATAAATAATGACAACGCACAATGAAATGTAAAATAAAAATTAATAGCACCACTTGCTCGTCTTGCAATGACACATATCAAAGAAATCCAATGGCAAACCACAATAGAAAGTGACACAAAACATGTATTCCTTGCAATTAAATCCGAAAACCCTAAGTAATATTCTGCTAAAAAAATTAGAGGAACACATGTTTATATCAAAGGCCCAAAACAAATATTAATACAATTACATTTTTGTAGGCATTCTAACAAACTTTTGTTTCACAGGAATAGAAATACGAACAAATTATTTATTGATACAGAAAACAAAGTGGAAATAAGATTACATTGTTTAGTAATCAAGGTTAACATGGTTATTTCAACACCCAGTACCGAGTGTGTCCTCCGTCAGCTGCGATGATTTCATAAAACCCACATGGCATGCTTGGCAGCAGCTTCCTAATAAATATTTGTGGGATTCTCCTCCATCATTCTTCAGTGAGTGCATTTGCGAGTTATCCCAAGTTCTGTAGCACAGCAGGACGCTCGTGAACAAGTTTTGCCAGTTTATCCCACAGATAGTCAATCGCATTGAGTTCAGGACTGTATACAGGCCCGACTTTGGCATTCTTGGAGGACATCTTTGGTATTCCGTGTTGTATGAGATTTAGCATTATCATGCATTTGAAGAAAGTTAGGGCCTTTACCATAAGCAAAGGGTACCACATGTTCAAGGATAATGTCATTAATGTAAACATCAACATTCATGCGCTGTGGGACAACAAGCTCTGACCGAGACTCAATAGTAATGCCATCCCAAACCATAATCGGCCGCCTGCAAATCTGCCATGTTCAATAAAAGTGGCTGGAACAAGCAAGACGTTCACCAGAACGTCTCCATACACGTGTACTACCATCACAACCAGTTAAATGAAATCTTGACTCGTCTGTGAAGAGAACAGCCTTCCATTGGCGGAACTGCCAGTTGAAATGATTCTGAGCAAATCTCAGCCGGCTTCCTTGTGCTGACGTGTCAAACGAGGGGCTTCAAAGGAGAAGCTAAATCTCAACCTTGCATTTCTCAGTCTGTTTCTTACTATATGATCAGAAATCACCATTCCAGTGATGTTCGTATATCATTTTGTATATCTCTGACAGTAGATTTGCGTCTGATAGAACAAGATATCTATCCTCTACCTCTGTTGTCTTCTTCTTGCACCCTTATCTAGGCCGCCTTCTTGTATCCACCTGTCTCTATATATCGCCTCCAAACCCTATGGGTGACAGAAGAACTGACATGAAAAATCGTGGACACAAAGCGAATGGAATGGTCATCTTCAATCCACGAAACTGCTCAATGGACTGATGTTTAATTCAGATGTTCCATTGCTCTCAATTAGCCTCAGAGAACACAAAATAAAGCTTTCCTGCCATGCTGTTAAAACCAATTTCCAAAAAAATTTATTCATAGAAAAACTAACAAACCCAAAAAATATTTATTTTAGCATTAAACAGTACTTCAAAACGTAACATCTGACTGTTAAAAATTACATTGTATCAATATTTATTTTGGGGCTTTGATTTAAACATGTGTTTCTCTAATTTTTTGAACAATGTATAATAACCTGAAATTAAAGGCAGTTACAATGAACAATACGTAACTTAAAAATGCCTTGTTCAGTGGGTGAGGCGTGGGGAAGCTACGATCCTATAAATTTTGAATAGTTGGCCGAAAATTTCTTCCCCCCTTGAAGTCGCTACTCCTTCTCACTCTGTAGTCAACTCGGAGTAAGGCTCTGACGTCATCATTACACTTCACTAATCAACTAAAAGTATGTGAATAGTAATATGGTAATTAAATAAGAATTTTCAATTGTTTCTCAGTCCTTGGTGTTACTTTTGAGTGAATTACCTGAATCTGAATCCAATCTCTTCATTTGAAGAATATGCCGACTACACTACAAGAATGCAGCATTGTATAATAGTAGCTTTCAATGTAATTTTTTAATAACGTGAAGTAATCCCTGTAGCGAAAGGTCACATCTATGAGCTAAACGTATTTCCTGGTAACAGCATAAGATAATTTCAGATAACGTAATATAATAAATGTTTTTTTTTTTTTTATAATTTGAGTGTGTTTTTCTGAAAAACTGCAAAAATTGACAAAAGATGGATCGGAAACAATATTATAAAATTCTTCATTGCCAAGTATCTACTACACTTACAGCAAGATGAATCGGATGCTGCATAAGATAGATACATTGTATCTAAACTTGTAAACGGAGGGTGCTAAAAGATTTGGCTTGACTGTTCCAAAGTCCAAACTGCAGATCGTAGAGTTGTTATGCAACGAAGTAAATACACGAAACCGGGGGAAAAAAAGTATTTAAAAATCCTAGACCCACTCTGGGAAGTTATCCAGCAAGTCTTCAATCAGAATGCCTCCAAGGACGTATAAATCAATGCCTAGCGTTTGCTAGGCCGTTATTATAGTCAAGGTGGATACTTTGATGAAGAGATATTTTAATTTTGTTCCTTGTAATGTATACTTTGCCTTCACCATTGCATTTTGACCTAATAACATTTCTGCGCTAATTTCTTTGTTTATTATTTTTGTTACTCTGTAAAATGTCGGGAAATATTGAGTGTATTGAAATTAATAAATAGTAGTAAGTTTAAAATGTCGTGGAAAACTTCGGTGTTTCACTTCCTAAGAGGGGTTTTTTAATAATTTTTAACGCCCGTTTTTACCACTGAGACACCACAGGCGGTGGACACTGATGATACATGAGATGAAATGATATATTGGGAAAGGAGTACTTTTTTAAAGGAAGAAAGCGTTCCAGGCCTAAATTTAGAGTACCTCCCCAGCAAAACCTGGAAAAAATCTCAGTAAGGGAGGACGGTCCTGGTGGAAATCGAACTCCAGACCTTCTACTCACTAGTCCGTGCCTTAACGACCTCGGCCGCCCGTGGCGGTTACACGAGAAAGTTCTAAACTTCTCTACCTTACCAAGAAAACACAAAATTTAAGAGAAGTTTTCAACATAATCGCCTTGTAAATCAACACATTAATCCAACGACTTTCCAGCTTTATAATATTCTCAGTAAAATAAGATTTGTCCAACTGTGAAAAATAAGCGTTCGACTCAGTTTTAGCCTCATCATTTGATGTGAATCTTCGCCCACCCGTTCTTCACCTTTGGTAACATAAAGTAATCGTTGGGAGCCAAATCCGGCTATTATGGCGGATGTAGGAGCATTGGAAGCGAAGGTCATGCAGTTTTACAACAGCAATCCAGAAATGTGTGAAGGCGCAATATCGTGATGAAAGAAAACTGTTTTTCACAAGGTGTGGACTTTAGCCTGAACAGCATTCTTCAGTTGGTCCAGTGGTGAAGCGTAATACTCCCCGGTGATGGTTCTGTCCTTCTGGAAGTAGTCTATGAGAATCACACCACGACAATTCCAGAAAGCTGTAGTCATGAGTTTTTCTTGCAGATGGAACCGTTTTTGCTTTCTTTGATGCACTTTCAACTGTTTTTCACCCATCATTTGGACTGCTACTTCGTCTCTGGCGTATGATGAATTTATGTTTCATCTACTGTTTGAGATGTCGCAGAAAATCACTGTAATGCATTTAAACAAATCTAAACGTTCTTGTGAAACGTTCATTCCAATGCATTTTTGGTGCATTGTTAACGGACGCGGCACTCATAGAGCGGTAGGCTTTCTCATACACGAAACTTCGTGTAAGCGGACACGGCTTATTGAAATCTTTGCAAAGTCAGCCACCTCGCGTACCTTCAATTGGCGATTTTGAGTACGGTACTGTGAATTTTTGTCACAATTTCGTCGATTGTAGCAGTTTTGGGACGCTCTGAGCTCTTGTCATCTAGATTGAATGTTATACTACGCTTAAATTTAGCAGCCCACTTTTTTGTTTTTTGTTTATTTTGCATTTATATTGGAATTAAATCTTTGATGGTATCACTAGTGTGTTTACACGATCGTTCAGAACAGATGACTACATTTATGCGCATCATCTGAAAGATGATACTTTACAACTATCATAGTAATTTGCCCATCTTCACGACATCTATGATTCAGGCCGAGAACTTTTAGAGCACCCTAAGTAAACGTTACCTGCTTCTTTAGAGAGAAGAAGATTTCGGTTTTAAACTGCGATATATGATTTAAATAAATGTTCCTTATATAGTAATAGACACAGAAAAATGTATATTTTAGAAAAAAATGCATGTAGACAAAGATTTGAGTAAGTAAACAAAAATGCTGCAAGAATTTTAATAAGTAATTTATGTACATACTTTTTCTAAAGAAGCAGAAGAAATCTATAAATCAGAGGTAAAAATCCATAACTCCCAAAATGAGATTAAAAATGGGATTTTAGCACTACCTTTTTAAAAATGAATAAGAAATAAATAAATAAAAATGCTCAATGTTTCTCAAAGTGCGTTTTACTTCACCGAAAGTTAACTATGACTGATAAATGTCCAACAATTTACCTAAATTTCAGTATTGGATAATAATAGTGAAGGAATTTTAAAAATTCCTGCCTGAGAAAAAATGTCAGAATGTGGGAGGTTAGAAATTATTAGAGTGTAAAGGACAGCAAGGAACGTGCCAAACTAGACCACATTTTTTGTCCGTAGAGAGGTTATGACCTGCACAACGAAACATGAGACGATCAACCACGCCCATGGTCTGTGATCTGCCGTTAAGCTCTAGTTAAGGCTTTGCAGCAATGAACTTCTAAGCGATCTGATTCCCATACTTAAGGAACGTGGATCCAATTACATGACACACTGTGCATATTTTATTCAGCATGACTAATTTTGATTCAATGCTTTTACGCCAACAGTTTATTTAAAGTAAATATCTTTTGAGTGAATTAGATATGCTTGTTGTGTGTTATTAATCATAAACCAACGATGCAAAACACCACCTGCTCATAACTTATGGTCTCCTCTCACATTCAAGAGAACTTGTATACATTTCTCAAAATTCTGGTAACTTCTTTGAATGTGGCGGCTTCATTCTCTTAGCCAGTAGCGTCCTTGACTTGTTCGATTGTGTGGGGATTATTTTTTGTACACCTTTTCCATTAATAGGCATAAAAAGAAGTCGAAAGTATCGGACTGAGAAATCTTAATAACCAATTAAATTGAAACCATGACTACTAAAACCACATCAATTCAGCTGAATAAATGTCTATTGAAAAATTATATCTTGCAAATCTATTTTTCCTATTAAAACTTTACTAAATTATGAATGTTGATATACATTAAAATAACAACGCCTACAAATATTTTACGTCTAATAAATTCACGATAATGCTGTACTTGTGTTATTATGAAGTGGTAACACTGATTTCAGATACGTGGAAAAAAGTTGCGTGCAAAAAAGTGTGAAAAAACTGAATCATAACCACTTTGTATAAATTTCATGTTTATTTTCTCAAAATTCAGGGGGTATATCCCTTCCCTTCGTTTAAACAGAGCCTCACGCTTTAGTATTAGAAAGCTTATGCTCGCCATACTGGTCATAGTTAAGTTTTTCTTGCATTAGTTAGCTATAGAGTTTCTCATGTTAATACCACACAGTGGTATTTCCTTAATTAATAAGGTCATAATTTGGATTTTATTTTCTTTTTAAGTTATTCTACTAGGTGAGGAATTTGCTTAGTTTACGCAGCTCATGCGTGACGGACTTTTATCACCATAACAGTAGATTAGTAACAGAAACAATATTAAAGCTCAGTTTAAGAAACTGGCGTGGAGAGAGCTTACAAAATGAAATTTCCATCAAAGATTTTACAGAGATTTACAAAATATCTTTTCTGAATTTTACATTAAAAGCAACTTTAATTTTCAAACATTTTTCAACCATTTTTCAACCAGCTGTTGAATGAATAACACACAAGCAACAGAGTTAAATAACGTATTATATAGACATTTCCTTCTTGTCATATTAAGGTCATAATTTGGATTTTATATTCTTTTGTAAGCTCTCTCCACGCTAGTTTCTTAAACTGAGCTTTAATATTGTTTCTATTACTAATCTACTGTTATGATGATAAAAGTCCGTCAACAAAACTGATGACCTTCGTTCAAGCTTAGTGAAAGAAAAGTAAACCCAACAAAAACCCTCGATACGAATCAGGGCTGAATAAACGCAACATACAAACTTCAGTACTTGACCATTGGATCATATGCAAACCAATCCGCACTAAGAATTCTTACAATTGTTCATATTTCAAAATATTTTGCTTTGACCTTGGTAGTTTAGGCTCTCCTCCAGTTTGCGAGTTCATGGATACACATGAAATCGATAGATATTTTCGATGTTCTTAAACTGTGGGTCCCATTAAGTGGATTTATGGGACATTAAATAACTTCATTCATGCAAAAAGGGGTCCCGGGACTAAATTACCGACATTTTCAAGTTCAAATATTGCCTTAACATCACACTAGTTAACACTTGAGGCTATGGGCCGATCTCCTATCCCTCTGACATCTGTATGTGTATGTACTATAGCTTTAATTCACACTTTCCAGTTGTATTTTCAAATATTCTCATAATTTGAATAAATCTGGCATTAATTTACACTTTCCAAATTTCTTTTTTTTTAACTTATTTTATACGTTTTCGTACGGTTTCAGATTTTTCAAGGTTTTATATTATATTCTGCAGTAGCTTCATCAACATGTCGAAAATATCTAAGTTCTTTCAGTTCCGACTCACATGTTGCATTCTTTCTATTCACTTATGCATCGTAGCATCCGCCTCCAAAAATACCCGATCCACTGTCCTTTGATGTTGTTTTAAACCTGTGCATGAACTTCGCTGACAGTAGGTCTGAGTTTTGATGCTTTTTAAATGTCAGGCAAATGAAAAAACATGTTTAGTTTTATTTTGAGTTACGATTTTCTGAAACGTATTTCTGTATTATTGAAATAATAATCAGAAAGATATATTCAATTTTTAAAGTTGTTGAAAGAATTTAGTTTGCCTAGGAAAAAAATTAACAAATAATATACTGAGACATTTTAATGCATAGCAATTAAAGTGTGTTAAATTTTAATTGTTCTCTTTAAATTTGGATATATTAATATTTTTAAAAAAATCCTTTGTTTTTTTCTTCATATGTATCCGCTTTCCTTGAAAACTATCGACGTACAGAATGCTATTTCTAAGTATGAAATTATTTTTTCTATATTATTCAGAAAGTATTGCAAGTGCCATCTTAAAATCCGAACAAAGAACTGCATTCGAAAACCTATCCTTATACTCCTTCAAAGTACTCTATCCACACACAGTTGTGTAACCACTTGTCAAAAGCACTACGGTGCTCGGAATGAGATATTGTCAAAAGAGTTGAAGTTATAGTCCAAAGGTTTTCCAGCAATTCAAGATTTCACTCCAGGAAACAACCAGAAGTCGCACGGTGCAAGTTCAGAGTGTAGGGTGGATGGTCAAGCAACTGGACTAGGAGACTTCCAGTTTCCTCAAACTAGCAGCTGTTCTGTGAGGAGACGCGTTGTCGTGCAAAAAGTTCCTGTCTTGGGACGCGCCACCTCAGCTCTTCAAATAAACGATCCAAACATAAGTGGCATAGTATTCTCCATTCATTGTCATTCCTTCTGGCATACAGTCAAACACAAATGTTGCTTCATAGTTAAAGAAAACGTGAACATTCGCTTCCCAGAACTAAAATGTTTGCAAAGAGCAGCTGGTTTTCGGTCATTCTCATTTATCCACACGCAGTTCTGAGCTTTATTTGGGATGGTATAGAAATAAAACCAACTTTCATCACCAAGCATATATCTGTCATAGTTTCCTTGCACGTTTCTTTCTCCTCTTCTTCTCTTCATTGGTTAGAGAATGTGGAACCCGTTTTGCACAGATTTTCGCAGCTTAAATATTCAGGAAGTATACTATCAATGGTGCCAACACTGATAGCCATCTTTATACTTAGCATTTCAACAGTCATATGTTGATTTTCCTCCACCAAGTTCCTCGCTCTTTGAATCGTTCTGTCCCCTGAGGCCGGCAGAGAGAGGGCTATCTTTCAAAGTCTCTCGCCCTTCCTCAAATGATCGAATCCATCTTGCAATGATATCAAATGACACACTTGATCACCATACACATCTATCAAGTTCTCGTGGATTTTTTTCGATCTTTCATCTATAGCTTACACCGTGTGAAAATGTAGAATCTAAAGTTTTGTTTAGAAATATTCATGGTTTTTTACCAGCTATTGACAAAAGGCTGAATTTAGCAGCCTGTACGATAGTGACTATGCAAGTTTGGGCTTACACTTTGCATATTTGTGGGTGTAAGGCTTTTTAATTCCCCCCTTCCGTAAAATAAATTAAATTAATGAGTAAGTTTGTTTTACCCTCATTATACTTTGAGTGGATTTTGAAATAAATGTTGTTCAGACTTGTATTTCTAATGGTTTGAGAGCTACACATATAAACATTTAATAAAATGCTGTAATTTTACCGAATTTCTGCAAGAAAATGTCTGTTCATTTTTGTGTTGTAAAAATATACTAAAATAATGCAATTTTAGCGCAGTTTCATTTGTCATTCCGATATTTTAAGTATTACAATAGTGGGTCACTTACTTCTTCTTCTCCTTCTTTCCCTTGTAATTAAAACACGATTGAAGAACAAAGAGAAGATTAGTAGTATATTTGTCAACTGTCTAACTTTCTAAATATATGTCATATTTATATACATACATATATACATAATACATACATACATATAATTTGTCTCTTGTATCATTGAATTATACGTAACTATGTATGCTGTGCTGTGTATTTCGATGGTGTTGTTCGCCTGGTAGAGTGGAAGAGAACGTCCCATAGCCTTAATTCTTTTCAAGGTAAGTAAATGAATCAAACAATAAAAGAATAAAAACGAATAAAAACTTTTAAAATGTGAAATCAATTCTTTAATTTTTAGTTCTATTTCCCATGGAAGTGTAGGGTATTTCCCGGAGTTTTCCCTGGCTACGAAAACGCAGATGGACTAAATGAGACTTTAAAGCTTTAAACACACACAAAAAGGAAAAGGACGAATGATATAGATAAACATCTTGAACAAACACGCAGCTACTCTTTTCGCAGAAGCACTGCATTCTGGGAATTGGCTAGTGCGAGGGAGAAATATGAATAGAGACGGTAAGAAAGGTCACTCTGCTACATCCTGTTGAGAATGCTGAACACAACAGCTGGGGATTGAATTCTGCGAACCCTTTTGCTTATCTCACTGCGGATGGAGAGGAGAGAATTGCTCTCTTTCTGTTGTTCTTTGCGGTCAGAAGATACATTAGAATGATGATAGGTTAACAAAGTATACAGACAGCTTCTATTGTAACTGGTTTTGTAACTCTTTCTCTTTGTTTTGATCTAAATATAGTCATAAAATGATACTGGTATCCGTTAATTACAATAATGATTAGAAAAATGCTAATAATGGTGGTGGTGACAATGTTGTGGATGTCCTTGACTCTCACATTGTTGAAGTTTTCCGGATGAAACGCGAGCTGCTTTCTGAGCCTCTGTTAACGAATGCGGTACGCAAAGAGAACAGCGCTTGGTGACTTGAAGATGTTCATGCCGTGATCCAATGTTAAGGGTACTCTGGATGTCAACACGATGGTGTGAGGAGCCTCCATTAGTAACCTTTGCGCAGTTACATTTATTTCTGGTGTTACCGCTGAGTCGAGGCGACCTGTGCGAGGCTCGCCATCCAGGGAGTCCTAGTTGGAACTCCCGAAACTAATTTCCGATGATGGCTGTGGATGAAAAACGTCAACTAAAGCCAGGTAAGACTGCTCTACTGTTAGCTCCTTTTTGAAATCGTAATATATCGTGCCAGTCAAAAATCACGTCGAGACAGCTCCAGTGCGTTTCCAACGGCTTTCTTGCAAAAACGCCTGTCACACTGTTGCATAGTCAACTGTATTTATAGTTTTAAAGTATCCCTCTTTCAAATAAAAGTCAAGTTGTTTTGAATATTTATATACTCTCTCACATAATTTTCATCTTCTTCCGCTGTTAAATTGAAAAAGAGAGTACCTAAAGTTATGTGTATTGTTGACAAAAGCCGCACACTGTAATCAAATCTGGAACGAGTGCCGACAACCACATTTGTGACGATCTCTAAATAACAACTAATAACTCGCTGATATCCCTGTCAGCAGTGTCAAGACGTTATTTATCACTTAAAATATTCTAAAAATAACATATCTCAACATGAGTCCCTCCGTGCCTACCTGACGATCATAAGAATAATACAATGATGCGCGGGCGGTTTTTTCTATGAGTGAGCCTCATTCATTTGCAGCACCGGCTAGAGGGTAGCACGCCTGCTTGTCCACTTGTTGACCTTGCCGATAGTCGCAGCCATAGCGCAGCTGTTCCCGGGTGTGTGTTGTATTGTTCGCTTCTTACTTCGACAGTATACATAAAGTGTATTATGTCTTATGTGTTTACAAGAGCACAGCCTGTCAAAGTACAATTCATATTTAACTCAGTGGTGAAAGAATCATAGAACCAATTTTATTTAGCACACTTACGTGAATGCCATACTAACCTCTTTTTCAGAGAATTAACCGACAGGGAGCGTGATCATGCATTTTATTCAACAGCACTCTGGTTTAAAAGGTATAATAAAGTAGAAATAGGAATACTAAATAAGATTTAAACCAACGGCATACAAGTTCATGTTTGACTGCACTCCGGAACACTGTGTAACGTTATTCCATAGTTCGAGTCCCGGCTGTCATCTTTTTCTAGCGCTGATTTCTAATTTTACAAAACACAGACTTTTTTAGAGAAATAATATTTTATTAATGATTTCCAATCATTTAATTTTATGTTTAATACCTGTAGGCCCTAGGCCAAACGTAAATGGAATTGCGCACATTAACTCGGACAGTCAACGCACGGTATATGGATATAATGATGAGTCATCGAGTATCTGAGCTATTGGCTTTCAATCAAATGCTTCCGACTATCGTAAGCTTGGTCACGAGTTAGACGCTAATTTAATGCATAGCAAGGCAAGGCCAAGGAAGACCTGTATTATAATAACCCTCGTGGAGACCTTGAATCGTGAAGATATTGTTTAAATTTAATTTCATTGTGTCAGAATTAAAAATAAAGCCATGCCTGTTCTGTGAAATATATCCACCTATTGCTGAACTGTTGAACCACTGGTTCTTTGTAAACATTTGAGGAAAATGGATTATTTCTTAAGATCAATGTCTGTTTAGTCGAGGAACGACAATTTAAGGTAAGATTTAGGAAGCAGAGCTTAAGTTCGGACACACTTAGTAGTCGAGAAATAAGCGGACAAGTTTTATAACTAAAGCTCTGTAATTAACTACAAAATTAAAAGGATGTATTGTTATATTTTCAAGATTTTAATGTAATTTTGCTTATCGTATTTAGGAAAGTTTCAACCCATTTGATTCCTGGCCATGCTTAAGAGCCCTAAGTGATGATTTAACAGAAAAAACACAGCATCACTTTTCCCTATTAGGCGGTTTCTTTGGTGTATGGAAGCATCTTGTCATCTCGTGCCTCACGCAGCGGTAACAAGTACTCTGTTAGGTGGTCTTTATAACCGGTTTGTATTACAATGAAAGTTATATCTGTGTTGTATTATTAACATATTTCCCAAATTGAATATAGCATGGTTATCCCGCACCTCATACACTTATGTTACCTAAAAGTTTAGAATTTACGACCTCCGTAATATGACCTGAATCATAATGTTACACGTTACGTTTTAAAAAGTGAATTTTATACATAATTTATAATTAATAGTCATAAGTATGACTTTCCTCGGAAGGGAAGTAAAGCCGTTGGTCCCGTGTTGTAAATTTATGGTACGTAAAAGAACCATAAGCCTGAAAAAAAAACTCTGAGAAATTTTATCGGGCTTTTCATGCCCTGAATTGAATGTAAATCTGTAATTCATTAATTGAATTTAAAATACTTACTCAATATAAAAGTAAATAAATATTAAACAATGATGCAATTTCACGCAGAACTATAATTGCAAATAATAATATGAGTTTTAAAGTTAACAAATGAAAACGATTATCTGGTCTCACTCTGCACAGATTTGTAAAAAGTCCGCTCAAGACCGCATACTGTTATTGATACGTATTTTATTTAGTTAAATCATTGCATCATTTTAGTTTTGCAAAAACATATTCTCCAAATGTATCACATTAATGAAATGTTTCACAAGTTGAAGGCAAACTGCTACTAGTATATTCACTGAGATAATTTGGAGAACAAAATACTACAATATTTACTCGAATCTAATGCCCACCATTTTGTCCAAAAGTAATATTCAAAATTGTGGTGCGCATTAGATTCGATGGCGTATTAGACTCGGGTGTAAATCTGTTCCGTAGTTCCCGGTAACTTCATTCAAATTTATCGTTTATTACGTCATAATGCATTGCTGTAATTCTCAATTTCCCTGCATTTATTGTTTGCTATTATTGCAGAGTGTTTCAGTAGTAGGTAGTTGTGAAATGGAGGCTAAAGAGAGAATATCTTATGTTTCTACTTTCAAGCGTAAAGTAATTCTTTATTTGAAAAAATGTTTAACAGAAAGGCAGAAAGAGAGTTCAATGCAGCTGAGAGCAACGTTCACTTGTGACTGCAACAGAATTTGACATTATTTGTAACTAAAGCCAGTAGGAAGAAATACATTGTCCTCGCAAAGGAAGACATCATGACATTGAAGAAAAAGTTTTGGAATTTGTACATAAAAGAGGAAGAACGGGCAACCTGTGACTAGTGACACCAAAAGAAATAACTTTTTCTTCTTTGACGTACAGCAACTCCCCTGGCAACAGCACTGATGGGTTTGTCCTACATGCTCCAAGATGTAATAATTGTAGTTGTAACCAAACATGACCAATTATAAAAGTAAGTCACAATATGACATTAACATATACAATAAAAGCAGGTAATTTTAATTAGCAAATGTTATACAACGATTATACGCGCGAGTATTTAGTGATAAAAAGTATCGGGGAAATCTTCCTGATATGAAGAACGCAGATTATAAATTAGAAATTTTCTTTTGAGGTTATATTTGAAATAAAAAATTATGTAAATGAGCCCAAGGCGCCCAAAATGTATTCGACTTTTAAATTGAGAGCAATCGATTATTCAACAATCTCACGATTGACACGGCCGTAGATCTGGAGGGCAAGGCAACACAAAAAACGCTAAATGAGAATCTAATAAATTCTAATACACTTAAAAGGTTGTATACTGACCCGTGTTACGCAAAGTCTTTCTTCGTTTAACACATTTCTGACATGCGCTTATGAAATTAAACATTAACCGTCTAAATTAAAAAGTCAATTGCCGGGTGTTGTTTTTTAGTTCGTCGTAAGTTGTGAATACTGCTAATTTAAGAATCCTATTACGACTTGGAACTCATTCAACTGGGAAATTCTCTTCAAATACTCTCCTGCCAGCACAAGTGAACTCGGTATGGCCATGCAAATCATAAATAAACACCCGTAGAATAATTTATTCCAGTATTTGTCATTTAATATTCTAACAAAATTTACTTTAGGATTAGATAAGAATTCTTTCTTTCAGTGCTCAAACGATACCGATGGTGTGTCGTGAGACTCCAGACCAACGTAGCAGTTCCGCAAACCCCACTCCCTCCTGATTTGTGTATTTCGGTTGACTCTATACACTATCAGCCTATAAAGATCACTTTTACATATATAAAATTTAAAGTTACTTTTATCTTCTTTCTTCTTCGTGATTAATGAGCTGATTTTAAAAGTCAAAATTGTTGTTAACTCTCTGATCATTTTCCTCGGTCAGTTATTTCAGTGTATATTTTACAGTATCCACAATTAACACTTTTTGTCCATAATGCCTAATTTCTACATTCTTCAGCTTGTCTCTATTGGTATCTTTTCCAAGTGCCATCTGAAAGTTCAAGTTAAGGACTGAATTCGAAAACGTATCCTCACAATCTTTCAATGAACTCTCCATCTCTCTCCACACACACAGTTGTAGACAGTGCAAACTTTGTCAAAAGCAGCATTGTGGTGCTTGTACCGAGTTATTGTCAACAGAGCTGATTTTATAGCTTGAGCAAAGTCCTGCACTCGTTTAAAAGTTTTTTCCAGCAATGAAAGATTTCACTCGAGGAAACAACCAGAAGTCGCACGGTGCAAGGTCAGACTGTAGGGTGGAAGGTCAAGCAACTGCATTTTGGCGACTTCCAGTTTCCTCAAATTTGCAACTGTTCTGTGAGGAGAAGCGTTGTCGTGCAAAAGCAATAGCCTTGACGTTCATGTCTTTGGACGCCGCTGCCTCAGCTCTTCAAATAAAGGACCCAAAATATAAGTGTCATAGTATTCTCCAGTCATTATCACTCATTCTGGCGTACATTCACCACTAATGATCCTTCATAGTTGAAGAAAACAGTGAATATTCGCTTCCGAGAACGAAGATCTTGTCGAAGAACAACTGGTCTTGCATTATTCTCATTTACCCACACCAGTTCTGAGCTTTATTTGGGGTGGTGTCGAAATAAAACCAACTCTCATCACCAGTACACATACCTGTCAAACGTTTAGAACCATTTGATGGAAACATGCTCAGCAGTTTCTTTACACGTTCCTTTCCCCGCTTCTTATCTTTCTTGCTTAGGGAATGTGGAACACATTTTGCACAGATTTTTCGCATCATGGGGTATACTATCAATGCTGCCAACACTGATACCCACTTCCATACTTAGAATTTTAAAGCAATATATTCATTTTCCTTCCTATGTTCCTCACTCTTTTAATTGTTCTCTCTTCCGAGGCCAGCCAGTGACAATTGTCTTTCAAAGTCTCTATTCAAATGATCGAATCTATCCAGCAACAGCAGCAAATGAACACACTTGATCACCATGAACAGGCATCAAGTCTTCAAAGATATTTTTCTTTCACCCACCTAGCTGATAGTGTCAATAGCTGGTGAAATATCAAGAATGGAGGACTGGGACTGAGGACTGGAGCTTTAACAGACTGTACGACAGTGACTATGCAAGTTTAACCTTGCACTTATGCATATTTTGATAGCTTAAGTTGCATTGTTGCCAACCGCGTTAATTACATTGTTGTGGACATTGTTGTTCAACAAAGGATATGGTGGTTGCAAAACATTTTGAATGCCCCTCGTATATGAGCAGCTTGTTTAAACACAGTAACAGCGTTTAAGCGCAGTTTATAGATTTATTCAGCCTATTTTAGACTTTTGTATTTTTATTAAACAGTTGGTTCGATCCATGCAATTTCGAGCTCAAGTGGCAATTTCTTTTATTATAGCTTCACTCCAATACCACGAATTGGAAGCAAGGGATTTTCACGTTTAGCTCACGGATGTGAGGATCATAAACCAAAGTGAACAAGTGTACGACAAATCGTGCTGTACTACACAATAAAGAGACTCAGATCCTGTTAGAATTTCCAAGAAGTATCCATGCGGGGCGCTCAACTACTGGTTGTAAAGGCAAGTGCAAACATCCCGATCTAATCGGCCCTGCCCTTGAAAGGAAGTGAACCTGTGCGGGAAAATTCTCCTCTCCTGTTTGCTTTTTAGAATTCCTCGCTTACAAGGCACGCGTAATTGGTGACAAAACTTAATGACATTTTCCACCACTGTATTGCGTCTTATTTCATGCTACAATGATCCGACACCTAAGACGAGACGATTAAACCTTCCTGCTGAAATACCGCTCATCGTTGTGTCCTGATGGCCAGACTATCTCAATTGAAAGTACTCTCTCTTCGTCGAAAGCTGGATGAAGTTGCAGGTAGCTATCTTCAATGCTTTTCATGTGCTTCAATTAAATTTTTCCAACTCTCTAGATCTACTACAATGTTTAGTAATTGATTCAACTTTGGCATTGATAACTCTCTTAAATTTTGGGAGGCAGCAAAATTATTTCAATAGAATTATACACACCGATAGGATGGCAAACATAAAAATACACACTTTCACAGTAGATAGCTATTTAATATATTTCAAAGTTGGATCGAAAAAAAAAAACAGTAATGTGTAGTGTGATGTTCTGTAAATACATGTGACTCACATATATTATGATAGCGTTGCTACGTGACCGGTAAATCAATGGACAAATGAAACCAAGATATAGTAAATCAACAATGAACAAGATTATCGTATGATGTTCCGTAAACAGACGTGACTTACATTACGTCATGCTAGTGTTCCTACAACAAAATGGAGCCAAGATTATCGTTTGAACAGCGGAAAGCAACTTTGAAGTGGTATTGGAAAACCGAGAATGTTGTTGAAGTTCAAAGACAATGAAGACGTGTGTAATAACAGAACCGACAACGCGTAATAATTGCACGCATTCGAGAAAAATTGGAGACTCGTTGTACCGTATGCGATCTGGGAGACCTCGCACAGCAACAAGCCCCGAGCCCTGGATCCAAGACACTGTCCTAGGCACTGGTTAGGACGAAGAGGGTCATCATGTTCTCCGGATCTAACTCCGTTGGACTTCTACCTATGGGGAACTCTTAAGGATGTTGTATACCGTAGAAAACCAGCTACACTGACAGCACTTCGGGAAGAAATTGAAACAGCATGTGCTGCAATCGCTGAGGACACTTTCGCAAACGTTGCTCAATCAGTAGTTCAACGTACTGGAAGTGTATTAACACCGATGGTGGGCATTTTGAGCAACTGTTGTGACTGTAAAAGTGTAAAATGATTAGTGCTCATCATTTTCTGTTTGTGTGAATTTATTTTTTGTTATGTTAACACAGTTTCTTTGCTTGAAGTGTGTATACATTTTTGGCACCATCTGTATATGCCATACGTACCTACCATTTCATTTATTGCATATCTTCTTTTACGTTCAAAAGGTGGAAGTTCATCTTCCAGTGTATAATTTGGAGGAGTAGTAGGACAATAGGAGCTGGATACGGTGTAGTAATAATGTTGTGTTCCTCATGTACCAATTATATTGAGTCTGTCAGCCAAGAAGCATTGGGATTCAGTACTCTACAGTGATATGAGTCGATCACAACACAAATAATGGGCCTGGCATTACAGCGTCTCAATCGCCAATATATGGACAGGATATGCTAGTCCTTATTGTCACAGGTGGTGACACTGTTGAGTCCACCATTACTAGCCTGAGACAAAGCATGCGTCAATGCTGTGGAAATGTCCTGCATCGTGTGCAAAAAAAAAAAAAAAAAATTAAAGTGATACAATCCGTCGGGAAAGCGATATTTACAGTCTTCTGGGATCAAAAAGGCATACTGCTCAACGAATTTTTGCCTGAAGAAAAAGTCGTAAATGCCCATACCTGCTGTAACATCCTCAGGAAATTTCGTAAGGCAGTTCAATCGAAGTGACCAGGACATCTCACTAAATGCGTGTTACTCTTGCATGACAACGTGCGTCCTCATACTGCCAACAAGACAGATGAGACGCTGCGATACTTCAAGTGAAATGTTCTCGAGCATCCTCCATACAGCCCCGAGCGACTTCCATTTATTCGACCGTCTTAAACATCGTCTTTCAAGTGATGACGAAGCTGTAGAAAGGGTAATCACTGCGTGATTCTACAATAGCCCAAAGAATTCTATGCCACTGGATTTCAGGGGCTTTTGAGACAATAATGCCTCAATATATAGGGAGATTAAATTGAGAAATAAACGTATTCTTCAAATCGGTATTGCTATTTGTTTAAATTCTATATACATTTGTAACTTATTTAATGCTTTTCCTAATAAGAACCATACCTGTTGATTCTTTTGTTAAATCGTAAATATTTTTGTAGACAAAAAAAATGTCATTTTGTATGAAGATATGAAAATTGTTCTATACCTTTTTCATTTCACAGTCATAACACTTTGATTTCGAAATTTTGCACCCCTACCAATTTCAAAGGATAATTTTGGGGGCAAGCTTTGTTAAGGATATTGTCGCAGAACGACGGAACACGAATTCCCACCTGAACGATAGCCTCGAGCAAGGACAAGCCCGGGATCCAAATGTAGCTACTTATACCAAAAGATGGAGGGGTGCTCATTCACTTGAAACTACTGGTGCCCTTTAAGAAAATTCGGAGAGGAATGTATTCAGAGACTGCTTCAATTGTACTATGACTACCATTTCCTCTCCTGAGAGATAATTGCATTGCCGCAGTTCACAACATTCCGATCTAAGAGTAATAACTTTGTAGAACATTATTTTCTAGTTTCTGGGATCACCTATCTACCAAGCGACAGAGATTTCAGTATATTTGTGTAACAGTGTTACTTTTATAGCATACGTTTCACTTGGCAAGTGGAGCGATACCTTAATAGATTTGGCAACGTAGGGCAAGCACATCATTGACGCTCGTGAAATTTGAACTCTACATTACGGACAGTTCAACTCAGAAATTGTTTCCGAAGATGTTAAAACCTTTTAAAACGTCTTTTTTCTTTTGAATTTTAACGTCTTCATTGCGCTACGCAATCGTCAATTGGTTTTGCCGAAAGATAGTCACTGTGTAATGACCTCGCCACCCGTCGCGGTCAAGGAAAATCTTGTCGAGCGATGGGATCTCAGATAGCACATATTTTTTTCATTAATTATTTTAGTGGTAAACAATAATAATTATTATTTTCACCATGATAATAGACGCTAATGAGATATCTCTGAACCCTTTAGTCACTCGCTGCAATTTATCCTCCCGAATATTGTAAACTGCCACCCGGATATTTTGTTTCAGCGCCTGCAAGGGTTTTGATTCAGATAAGCGGCAATTTTGTGTGGATGATGATGCAGCAACTGAGTAGCTTTATACGCACTGCCGACATATACACCACCTTATTGGGATAATCGCGTTAAAGACTTTTCGAGAAGTCCTTAATGGATAGCCTATTTCATGAGTTCGTGCACCGTTAAAACCCGGATTTGTGGTCTAGGCTTTATGTATGTGAAATTTCTAGCTTCATCAAGTTCAACTTTTCACCAATTTTGTAATTGCATTTTCCATTGGAACTGTTATCTATATTTGGATAATTAGTACTAAATTCCCTCCTGCTAAATTTCCCTCATAAAACATTATTTACTCTAGCGGATATCTCACTCCACAATACACATACACACCTTAGCTAATCTATCACGCACTTCCCATAGAAATGCAACTGAAACAGTTGGCGTGATAAACACGACTGATCAAGCTCAATTACCTTCGGCAACAAAACTTTGATACCAATCTCAACGGGAATTGCGCGTCACTGAAGGTTAATCAGTTTCCCCTAGTGTGTAAGAAATTCTTAATTGCGTAGCGGAATGAGGGCATTGTATATGCAATTTTCTCTCTGAAGGCAATAGTATTACAGGAAATTAAACTATAAAAAATAATTTTTCCTCAATTGGCGCTTCAAATGAGCACAATTTATATATTTACGAGCTCATTTGTAGTAGAAACAAAATCTTAAGTGGTGCGATTGATAATAGAGATAAAAATAAAACGTAAAGTGGAATAGCTGTATTTTTTTGTACTTTTAATATAGCTCTCTCCCCTTTGTTGTGGTGGGTGAGATTTGTTCCGGTCATATCTTCCAATCTGAAGACGTAACTATGTGAGTGCGATTTTTTTATTTCTAATTTATTTATTTATTTTTCATATTACTCAGAAGAAAATACTTGGCTCTTAACAGCCAGCATTAAATGTTAAACATATAAAATGCTCGCTTTTGGATATCATAGTTTCCTTTCAGCTCTGCTCGTGGTCCAGTTCAACAAGACAAGTTAATTCAGGCATCAGAGTTGGCTCCAGCGTTCGACCTACTCTCATTGGCATGGTAAGTATAACAGAGCAGATTCACGTGTACGTGTGAAGGTCTGGCCTTGCGGATAGTGTTCTCACATGTAAGGCAAGGACAACTGTATCCTACGGCTGCTCCTTCCACAGATACCACGATTATTTTTACGACCCTGCACTTCCGTGTAGTCTGAGAGAGCAAATTAGATGATCTTTAAAAACATTCTGTATGATGGAAGTGTGTACCTGTACCGAGGTCGCTTTTTATTAGATTCTGCTAACGTACGATCATTCTTACAGTCGAAACAACACGGCTCACTGATCTGAAATACAAAGTAGGTATTATAAAAAAAAACAGTGCCTTAGTTAAATGTTATGATTTCTATTTCAATTTATCACAGTATTTTAGCGTCACCGAAGAAAAATGTTTACAAATCGGTAGTAAAAACGCTCATCAATATTATGTTATTACTTCTATTTAAGATACGTTCCATAAAATAACTTTGACATAGTTAAACACAACGGTAACCCGGACTCATTTTGTAATCAAATGGATCAATCTATATGTAATCGAACACAAAAAACCTTACAGTATTGTCTTGAATATATACAGAGGGTGTCAAAAATATATACACACTTCAAGCAAAGAAAAAACTGTGTTAACATACCCAAACTGAATTCACACAAACAGAAAATGATGAGCACTAATCATCTTAGACTTTTATAGTTACTCAACAGTTGCTCAAAATGCCTACCATTGGCGTCGATACGCTGAGCACGTTGAACTACTGATTGAGCAACGTTTGCGAAAGTATCCTCAGCGATTTCAGCACATGCCGTTTCAATTTCTTTCCGCAGTGCTGCCAGTGTAGCTGGTTTTCTGCGATATACAACATGCTTAAGAGTTCCTCATAGGTAGAAGTCCGAGGTAATTAGATCCGGAGAACGCGGTGGAAATTCAATCAGACTTCTTCGTCCTAACCAGTGCGCGGGGCTTGTTGCTGTGCGAGGTCTCCCAGATCTACCCTTGTGAATACTGCATACGCTACCATGAGCCTCAAATTTATCTGGAATGTGTGCAATTGTTAATTGCTTTGGCGGTTTTGTTCTGTACACACGCCTTTCACACGCCCTGGAGCATTTGCACTACATTCCTGCCTGAATGTTCTTTGCACTGTTATTGGGAAATTTAATTCCACTGCCAGTAACAGCATTTCACCTTTTGCTGACCTGTGAATTCCGTCATTTTAACTCTATGTGTTGTTATAGCACGCACAGGTGCTCTAGCGTAATAATTTTCATTGTAACAAAACTTGGAGAGTTTACATACAACATAACATGAAAACCACATTTCTAACTTAACTGAGTGAGGAAATGTTAACATTTATCATTGATAGTGATTCCATCAAACACACTCTGTAGGTATACAAGCCTCGAATTTTCGGTATCTCGAAGTACTTTAATCTCCCATCGAGCCTGTACATAATTTATACGTAAAACCCCGAAACATGGATGATGCATCACGATAATGCATGACCGCACACCGCAAGTGCTGCTGCTGAATATCTCATAAAAATCAATGTGAAGTATCCCTCCCTCACCATGCCTATAGTACAGCTTTATGCCTGTATGACTTCTCCCTTTTCCCAAAATTAAAGAAACACCTTCTTCTATGGAGGCATTTTACATCATCAGAGGCAGTAGTGAAGACTGCGCAGCGATACTAAAGAACCTATCAAGATGTTGTTTACATAATGTCTTTAACGCCTGACAGAAACGGTGAAACAGGTGCATTGCATCGAACTTATGGAGATGAGTAAGGTATGCTGTAAAAAGCATGATAATACCTTATGAACAGCTCAAATAAAGATAAAAAACAAAGGGAAATGGGACAAAAGTAATGCACATCCTTAGGCTTTCGCGGCCGGCGTTGATCCAGGAGCATGCAGTTTCCGGGCTTGTACACCGTTGTTCATTTCATGACTTTATTTATGGAAGCTCTTTAGCATCTTAGGTCATCGACTTTCCACCTGTCGGAAACCTTCAGAATCACTCTAGTTGTAACCAGCCAGGAGTCACTACCCTCTGAAGATGAAAACTCATCGACTACAAGCCCGGAAAGTACATTCATCTGAAAAAATAATAAAATAAATATTTCTTAGGTATGACTTTATTCTATACACGTTTACCTTGGAGCACAAATTTTATTTGCGCTAATCATTTACCATATTGTCATATATTCTATCTTTAATGTTCGTTGCATTTAAGGAATATCGTTCAACTTTGCGTATAATCTTGTAAATTAATGACTGGTTATACATTACATTGTTTGGCAGAAATGAATGAATGAATGGCGTTTAACGCCCGTTTTTGCTACAGATGCACCACAGGCGATGGATTCTGGTGATACGTGAGATGAACTGATATATTGGGAAAGGATTTATTTTTTAAGGAAGAAATCGTTCCAGGCCTAGGGTACCTCCCCTGCATTTGTCATTTATGAGGACTGAGGAAAACCTGGAAAAAACATCAATCAGGGAGGACGGTCCTGGTGGTATTCGAACCCAGACCTTCCGCTCACGAGTCCGTGCCTTAGCGACCTCGGCCACTCGTGGCGGTGTTTGGCAGGACATGAGCTTTAAATTAATTTATAATTATTTTTTCTATTTTAATAGTTTTGATGTGTCTATAACATTAAGAACATGTTTGACGAATGTAAGTAAGATACCGCTTTTGGGGTTGTCATTTTTTACAATAACATTTCTCTTTATACGACTTAGCAGCATACTAAAAGTATAGATGTATTAAATTTTAAAAATGTAAGATTGTTTTTTTTTTCTAATTTTCTATTAAAGTAAAGCAAAATAAACTTAATTTGCTGTTACATTATTAAATTTAAGTTCATTTTTACTAGCTTAAAATACAAACAACCTGAAATTGTAGCAGTTTAAAATAAAATTAAAATATTCCCCCGGATCTATGATGAGCTAAAACAAAGAACAGCCTCTTACAGAATGCATTTCTCATGAAATCAGTAGCAAGACTGCAGAAACGAGGCAAGAGCCTTTTAGAGACCGAACATGTAATGCATCATTAGCGTATGAACACACAGTACCATATTAAGCGCTTCTTCCTCGATAGACATGCAAAGTACACTGCCTGATTTACTTCGGAGGACGTCACGGATTAGATTTTGTTCCCGAGGATGACGAATGGCACGGGTAAAAAGCAGCTCCCTTTACTGAAGATGACAGCAATTTCCAAGTGTCAAGGGACTGATGGAAAGCTAAGACAGCTCCGACGTTGATCTTCAGATAAACGTCCTATAGAAACTGGAAAACCTGGCCTGTCATTCTTTACAAGACTTAACTGCATAAGAAATACATTACTTGCCAACCATCTGTGAAGATAGCCATAAAACATCTTTGATGCTTTTAACTTTCGCATATTTCCCTATAAAATGGAATTAGGTCCTCTCTAAATGGCATGCTACTAAAGTAAGCCTTCCATTTGGTGCTCTCTCTATAAACGACTCACAAAATATTACCTTACTTCTCAAAGGGAAATATAGGATTGTTTTCAGATGATATCGCCATATGGATTAGTCAAAAAATAATCGGAATAAATAACATTACAAAAAACTAGAAAATAAAATGCAGAAAATTATCAATAGCATTGAAACATATAACAATATGTAAATAAACACTGAAAAGGCAGACCCCAGCTCTGCAGTCTTCAACACACTACAGATGATTTTCAATTTAAAATCAATAACGAACTACTACAAGAGAAAAAACACACTATATATCTTGGAGTAACACTCGACCAAAAAAAAAAAAAAAAATAATGGACAATACAACTATGAAAGTGAATAAGAAGAAGAACATTAAGAAGACTAGCCGGCGTGAAGTAAAAAGGACCCATACGTCTCCTAAATAACATGTACAAAAGGTACTTAAAGATAATGTCCATAATAAACAACCAACTTGAAAGTAAATTGGATACAATACAATCTAGAACAGGAGCCGTAGAAACAACACCTATTGCTGTAATGCAATAATCTGCCAATTAAAACAGAACTAGATATGAACACGGCAATACTGCGACAGAAATTAAAAAATAATCAGCACAGGATTAAGTGGTTCCACATTCCTGACAGCACGCGATTAAAAACACAACAGACTTTCAAAAAGTACATTTTAAAAATAAGCACTAAACCTTACATTGTACCAACTGTACAGATATCAGCGTGAAGCTAAATCAGGATGCAATTGAGTGCAAGAAGAACAACCTACCTGAAGTATTGACAGCACTTGCTACATTAAACAACTCTTATCCAAGAGCAAGGGTTCTCAACCCTTTTGGGCCTGCGCCCCTCTCTTTATATACAAATGATTCCACTCCCCTTACTCTATGCCTAATGATTTACTGATGTACAAACGTTCTACTGCACTATTATGGTTAATAAATCTAACTCAAAGAATATTTTAAAATGTTTTAAATTATTGTAGATATTAAAAAACCAATATTTGTTTTATGACCACTTCCTTGGTGTAAGGGGTTAGCGTTGCTGACTACTGCCTTGGAGGCCCGGGTTCTATTACCAATACATATTTACAAATTTTCTAAGTTAGGGCGGTCTGAAATGGGTTCACTCAGCCTTGTGAGGACAACTGGGCAGATACCTAATTGAAAGATGGCTTTTTCGAAAACCGCATGATAAGCGACCGGAGGGGTGCCGACATCCTGATCACAGGTCCCCTCTGCCTGCAATACTGCTCTCTATCGATAAAGACGGAAGTAGAGGATGCAAAGATCGCCGCGGCAGGCAAAGGCTCATCCCGGGCTATGGGGCCAAATGAGAAGAACTGAATGTAAGTTTTTTGATATAACAGTTTAACTTAATTAAACTTTTTAACAGGCCTACATTACAAAGATTCCTGCCCCTCACTGTAGTTACAATTTCAAATTATAACATTTGGTTTTATTTCTTAAGAACACAATTAATGAGAGGGCATTGTTTTTCTCTCACAAGTTTTTGAATGTTTATCTCCAACTGTGATAATACACACCTCAGATCACAGTCAACATTCAGCCGTGCTTGGTATTTTAATTTAATGAGGGCAGCAAAGAAAATCCAGACTCCATAGATATGTTGGCAAAAACAGCACCAAAAACCTTGCAGCTTCTGTAGCAACTTTTGGGTGCACAAGAAAATAACTTAATCAAACTATTTCAACAGTCATATTTGAGAAGTCCGCTTATCACATTTTAGGTCGATTGGCTGCTCTTGAAGGGAGTCAGGAAGCAAATCCAATTCTATTTTGAATGGAACTTGTGTCAACTTAAATTGTCAGTTATCTGAAGATATGTCTGGAAAATAGTGTACAATTTCGGTTTCGAAGAATGCTAAATGATCTGAAACCAAGTCCTTCAATTCACTTTTCAAATTAAGTGGAAGATCTTGTGTGTTATCAAGAGGGCCGTTAAGACGGGAGATGAACGTAAAGTTAGACTCTGAACTCTAAAGGTAACGTTGCTACAAATATTTTCTCATGATGTTTTTTGAATAAGAACAAATTCGTTAATATTTTTCATTGCACACAAGCTTCCCCCCCCCCCCAGGTTGAGAATTCCTGGTGTAGAGTGAATACAAATGGATCACTGTAAATGAACCTCAAGTCTGCAAGAACAGGCCTCTGAGCAAAATCTATCGGCTGTTTCGCGCCTGTACCGGTCCTGGTGGTGTAGTGGTAATACTTACCTCTTAAACTCAAGGTCGCGGGTTCAAACCCGGCCATGATCGATGGATTTTTTTTTTTTTTTTTTTTTTTTTTTTGGAAATCCTAATTATGATTTCCTTCGAAAGGGAAGTAAAGCCGTGGGTCCCGTGTCGTACATTTACGGCACGAAAAGAACTCCAAGAAGAAAGAAGAGGCCTCTGAGTAAAATTTGTCGGCCGTTTCACGCCCTAAATTGAATGGGACGCTGATGACCTGAGATGTTAAAGAGCTTCCGTAAATAAACCAAATAAACAACAACAACAAATGAGGCACTAATAATCAAACTGTTTAAGAGTGTTCTTAAATAAAATAAACCTATCTTTTGTATGTAAGGTTAGAAAACGAATAAATTACCTTTAGTCGTAAGCTATAATATTCAAAAGGTGAGTATTGTAGCAAGATGCTTATGTCCATCCAAAGAATAAAATACACGAAAGGAAATAGCAAAAATATGCATAAATGTCCTGCTGTTAATTTTGGTCATCGATGTCTGAAATGCAGGCTATTTCTCAAAGTGTATTATTTTTTCTCCCATGGAATATGTTCTACATCAAATATCTCAAACGGGCCAAATACAAGCCTACCTTGTTTTTTTTTTGGGGGGGGGGGCCAATGGAAAGCTGTATTAATTCATTTTCAGATTTCTTTCTATATTTTATAAGTATTTTTGTAAAAATTATCTTTCGCATGTTTTTATTAAATATTTTATTTTATATTATTTTATTGTTGAATATATAGCAATGTTTTAAATGTACCATAATATATAAATTCTGATAAAAGTTTATACTACATAACTACAAACTGAGTTTCATAATTTATGTGCCTGTAAATGGATGCCAAAGAGCCTATTTTCCAGCAATTCACAAAGGGCGGGATGCAAGGTGCCACGTTGTGTGCTTCCCCCAACACATTCAACACTCCAAGTAACGACTTGATAGCTGGGTGTTTAAAGGTTACGCCTTAAGAATAAATCAATTCAGATATGTTTTCAAATATAATTCGGTTATGATGGTAAAGGCTGTTTATTAACTTGGCGTCTTAAATCAACTTTCCGATTAGTAACAACTTGTTTAAAGATGGTATGATCGATAAAATGTTAAAAATAGGTGTCGATTGAAGCAGTTGTTCCTTTGTAGCATGCCCATAATCAAACACAAATAGGAGATGCGTGTATTAAGCGAATTCCTCACATAGTACAGTAACTTTAAAAAAGAATATAAATCCAAATTAGGCCTTGTTAATTAATGAAAAGAAATATGGCAATCTGGTGCGATATTAGGGGGAAAAAATTAAATTCTTGCAATCTATAAGTATCTTAAAAGAGAAACCACGTTTTTAGAATAATAATAATGATAATAATAATAACAATAACATTAATTATTATTATTATTATTATTATTATTATTATTATTATTATTATTTTGTTACTATTATTACTATTATCATCACCATTATCATTATTGAATCACAAAAATGAATGGTGTACTATTAATTAAAGGAAATATATGAAGACTAATAGACAAAGCTAACACTGTGTGCGTATTTTTAAACATTTATAAGTGTAATCATGCAAATATAGACAATCAACAATAAACAATCGAAAGTTTCATCGATTTTCATTGGTCTGGAAACTTAATTTAAATGTTTTAGCAAAATCATGCAACGCAGTTATTACAGAGTGCTCATACATACAAATATAATTCTTAAAAACATATTACATTAATATTTCACATTTGCTATCTTCACATGTTTTATTAAATATAAAACACGTGTATTGTTATAAATACAGTTTATATGCTGAGTTAATTTGTCTTTTTATTTTAAAACAATATAGAGAAAATTCAAGAGCTTTTTAAATTTCGGTTTTCAATTATATCCCTACTCCTAATGGTTCAATTTCCCTAATTTTCAGAAATTGTTTTCTTATTTTATTTAAATAGTATATACCGAAATTTGTTGTGAAGAAACAAATATTGGTGCCGCTAGAAAAAATTTTAAATTTTGGTTTTCGGGTAAACGCTCATTCCTAATCATCTGATTTCACTGATTTTCAGATACTCGTTTTCTTGTTTGATTTAAATGGCATATGCCAAATTTTATTGTGAAAACATAAATGTTGATGCTGCTAGAGCGATTTTTTAACTTTTAGGTTCAGGTAAACCTCCACTCTTAATAGCCGGATTTCCATGAATTGCAGAAACTATTTTTTTTTTTTTCCTTTAGCTAAATGGTAGATTTAAATGGTAAAAGGTTATACGGAGTTTCGTTTCAAAAATCAAATATTAATGCCACTATAGCGATTTTTAAATTTTGGGCTTTAGGTAACTCCGCTCCTAATAGTCCGAATTCATTGATTTTTATAAACTATTTTTCTAGTTTTATTTCAATTCCGTATACCGAATTTTCGTTTAAAAAAATTTAAATTTGTGGCCACTAGATAGATTTTTAATTTTTTTCTCTATTCGTTTTCAAATATACCCGCACTTCTAATGACCCAATTGCTCTGATTTTCGGAAACTACTTTTATCAATTTATTTTAAGGAAATATACCGAGTTTCGTTAAGAAAAAGCAAAAATAGCCACTAAAGCGATAATTTTTTTTTTTTTTTTTTTTTTTTCCGCTTTAGGTTAATCCCCAACTTTAATGGTTCAATTTTACTGGGTTAAAGAACTCGAAGAATCGCCGCTAAATGCTGGTTTTATACCGAGCGTCGTTGAAACAAAAATTTCGACTTCTAGAGGTTAACGGAGACACACAAACATATATATATTTCATTATCATTTACGGTACCTAGTAGATAGGATCGGTGTAAATTTTTCAAAAATCATTTCATGGGTTCAAACCCAATTCCTTCGAAAACCGCTAATATATCATAATACTTAAGATATTATTTGGTGATCCTGACCATTTTATTTCTGCTAATATTTCAGACTTTTAAACAATTAGATCGGATATCAAAACACATAAGATGTCTTGATATCCGATCTGAAGGTTTTAGGCTCAGCCTGATATAAACTGAACCAAAACCAAAAATAAATTTAAAAATGCATTATCTGAGCCTGCCGTATGGAACTTTATTATAACGAGAGTTATTTTTGGCCTACGTTGACGCTACTGGGCCAATGTCTCATGCGACCTCTAGCAATAAGAAAGAAACGACTTGGTAAAGACAAGATTCTTCCTTCCATTAATTAGTAGATTATTAAATTAGAGCTCTTTCAATGTCTTATGGCCATTAGACGATCACATGAAACAACTGACCTAGGAAAAGAATAGAACGTTGTTTTGCTTGATATCGTTGACGTGAATATTGACAAATTTCATAGAGCGAGGTAGGGCCTACTCAATAAATTACAAAAGTCGGTGCCATGGAAATTTGGATTTACTTTCCATATCTAGCTCCCAGAAACTTCAGACTGTTCCCAAAACTGTAAGAAAATTTTCGCCAGGTTATAAAACGGTAACGCAGAATTTTGCGAAGGATGAGAAAATCTTCTCATAAGCTATAGAAATGTTAAGAGCGTCGCTTTGCGACTACTTGCCGAGATAGACTGCTAAAACGTCATCTGGCGCTCTCAATGCAAGACTTCATTTCCCGTGAAAGAAGCTTGCAGCTTGCTCTGTGAAAGACTACCTTAGCTCGTGTTAGTCGTGACAATGAGAAGGTGAGGGAACAAAATGCTATCGTCCTCATTTCTTTTTCTACCTACGTGATAGAGAACACGGGTAACATGCAACATTACCTCAGCCTGCCCGACAAGCACTCTGTCTTTGCCATTCTCGACTCACTTCATTACGGGAGGATCACTGTTAGCTTTGCTGTTAGAACCCGGTACTCGTATATATAAAGTATACCTTTATATAAAGTGTAAGTAAATATAAATGACATTATCTTTAAAGCATTATGATAAATATTTATATTGTTCTTTATTGTTTCCTTTATTTTTTGCACTTCACTGCCCACTTTTATCATTGTAATTACTAATTTATTAAATTTATTATTTTTTTCTTAGAAGTTTATAATCATAGCAGCTTATTGCCAATACGTCTCGACCTCGCGCTCATGGCAAGAAGTGTTACACAGCTTTTCAACCAGATACATACAAGGGCAAGTATAGAATATATAAAATAGTAGTACTAGTAGTAGTAGTAGTAATAGTAGTAGTAGTAGTAGTAGTAGTAGTAGTAGTAGTAGTAGTAGTAGTAGTAGTAGTAGTAGTAGTAGTAGTAGCAGTAGTAGTAGTAGTAGTAGTAGTAGTAGTAGTTGTAGTAGTAATAGTAGCAGTAGTAGTAATAGTATGGTAGTAGTTTTAGTAACACGTATATGTTTATTGTTATAAAATTATATATATATATATATATATATATATATATATATATATATATTGCAAATAATGGGTAATTTCAATGGCGCTTTGAGTTGTATAGTTTTACATGAATGGGCTACCAAACCAACTGCACAACGCCTAACCTGGGGGGCCATGAAATTTTTAATCCATGTTTTCTACCTCCAGCCTTTGGCGAGCCGAAGCCTATCTGCAAGGCAGCAGTTTTCTTTTAGTTTTAAGGCTTTTTAGTTGCCAAAGGCGATAATAACCTTCCCCTTCTGTTCTTCAGCTTTTAAAAGAAATTGTTGACAGACAGGTGGGACAACTTCTACCGGAAGTCACTCGGTAGGCTATTTGCAATGTCAAGACATTGGACGATGGGGTGGCCACATCCCTATGTAAGAGGTACAAAAGGTAATAATTCATTACCAAAATAACTGGCAAGACATATCAATCGGATGTCCTCTGACAGACTACAACAAGTTTTTTTTTTAATAAATCAAATGGAAGGCGGGATATAGGACGTCTGAGAACTAGATGGAAAGATCAATTTAAAAAATAAAATATCTTGGGCACGATAAGGCATAAATTCAATTCTTTGCGAAAGCTCCAAGTGTAGCCGCCGGTCGTTCATTTCAAGCTGCACCGCGGTAAACGGGAGTCCGAAAATCAACAGCTGAGATTGTTAAATGAACCATTAACCTCTGCATTCCCCTCTGAGAAATGGTAGAACTTTCTTCACGAATGTTATTTTTCAGTTCATTAATGGTGTGTGGGTTTGTATTATATATGTTTTCCTTTAATACCCCCGGGAATAAAAACTGCAGGGCGTTAAATCAGGGGACCGAGGAGGTCATATGTTGTTAATGATGATCCATCGTGAAACATTTCATTAATTACATACATGGAGACATGTGCTATAAGTTTACATGTGCCGTTGCGAGCCCTGTTGGAAAGCCGAGAAACTGCCTTCACTCACAGATAATTCACGGAAAATGGGTGGCAAAATATTCTGCATATATCTATCACTATTAGTTTTTTTTAATAAGGCATATTATTCTCTAATGGCTTACCACACTCTTAACTTTAGTTCATGCAGGGGTTTCTCTTGAAACAGGTTAGGTATTTTCTGAATTCCAGAATCGGCTGTTTTGTGAATTAATATCCCCACTTAGGTAGAACTAAGAAAATTATACTAGGGTCAATTTCTCCGCCATGCACACTATTCATAAACCTACTGCTAGGTGCACAGTCTCCCGATTTAAAATAAGTTTATAGGGTTTTAACTTTGTAGCCGTTCGAACAGAAGAATAGAAAACTCCCATTTGCTCAAAAAGACGTCAAAGTAATTTTTAGGAGAAGGTTCCAGAGTATGTCCAATGCTATGTAACGTTTTTTTCCGCGATTACTGTACGTGGTTGTATAAGAATGCTTCCCGTTACAAATTTTTATACCAATCTGTGAATTAAACTTCGACTTGAAAGTTGAATATTAATGAATCTCTCCTGAAACAATCTCCGTGTATCACGAGCCAATTCTGTACCTATGCACGAATGTAGGTGAATGCTCTTTAGGGAATACAATACCTGGATTGAGTTTTATTAACGTAATTAATACATTGTATTAAGTCGTCAACGAATACTTAATACAGTGTTCACAACACACAAGAACACGTCCGTACGTTTCTAGAGTTAAACTCGTACTGACCTCCCCTCTGACTCCCCAACCGGCTTTCAAACTTGGGAACGACACGAGAACTGCAGAGCTCGGATCACCCCCAGTTTATTTGATGCAAGGTAAATGCTTAAGTATGATACTTAATTAGAGAGAGGAAATGATAATGATATAGAACAATATCTAATAAATAAATTTTAAAATTATAAAAATGGCAATAACGGTATTTATAGTTATGTAAGTTACATATTATTTACAATAACACTAGTTACGTTCTAACCAGAAAATAAATTACTCATAAATGGCTTATAACTTCGCATACTTTGGCTAGGAAAATGACAATAATCAATTTGTGTGATCCGCAAAAAAAGTCCCAGCGTGTCAGTCGTTTAGTTGCCTGAATAAAATGTTCTGGTTACAGCATTTTTCTCAACTGCTTCCAATGGGTACATTTGACCAGAAATTTAACTAATTTTTGTAGGTGAACAAGAAACATCGCCTATTACAATGCCACTAAATATATTTTCCATTTATACAATAAAAAGTGTCTTCTTGCTCGTTGAGTACAACCTAGCAGTTTTACATGCCGCCAAGTCCAGCTGTTCAACAAGTCATTTTAATCTTTCGACCTTCCGCAAATTCACGCCTCTATTTTCGCACCTATTTGATGGAAATCACATGCTTTCCATACATAGACACACTCAACGTGAACATTTACAGGTTCCTTATTTTCTACCTACAGAGATCGAATAACTGCGCGCAGTTCCTTGCTTGACAATTCCTACAGTTCTCTCAAGCATTTGTTACTGTTGCTGCGCCTACGGGCCAATATTGCTACTTACTAAACGGTTATGACAAACTGACCTCCTCAGAAATGATGTTGAAGATTGACTCTTAAAATGACAGTCAATGTTTGTCCACTGTGATTTTTCCACATAAATCATGCAAGAGATTCTGGTGAATTAATCGTGGGTTTTTTTGTGCTCTAGTGCCTATAGTTTTTGGAAACCAACTCTCATGGGAAAAAATTATTAACTGTGGATCAATGACAGGCTGCAAAACTAAATTACGAAATTCATACGTCTTAAAGTCACCAAGCAAACTCTTGAATTACAACCATTCTGTAAAACTTCATTCTAGAAGTTAAGCTCTTGAAATGCCTTTTTTGTGATTACGATGTATTTACAGAACTCACTAATGTTTCTCCGCTAGAACACGTCGTTTTCGGTTACAAATTCTACAGTTTATCGGTTCTTGTTTCCCTTAAGCTAAGAACAAGTTTTCTTACAGCATCATTATTTGGAGCCAGAAGAGGATATTTCCCTATGAATTGCATACACTTTGCTCCACAGTCTGTTTTCACAAAATAGTCACATGCAAGATATTCTCTCTCACTAGCAGAGTTGAGGCACTGCAAACAAAACACATAGTAACTTTGAGATAGAGTTGAGTTTAACGTCGGGATTTTTGCCAGTCGGCGGGCATAAGGTTGATTGGGACGCACGATATAAAATTATGAATGTGTCACGGTGCTAAAGAACGGCACCTTGAACATCTGGAATGATGAGCGTTTGGTTATTGTAACAGCATGAATTACTTTATTGCTTTAGGTCAGCAGGCTAATGCGGACTAGCTGTGAGATTGAGAAAGTATAACAAGCGCGGAAGTGGAATTAGTCTTTAACCAAAGTTAGCACGCCGGAATTAATTTCTTATTGTATATTATTAAAGGCGATATCTGCATTTCCTCTGCTGTTGTTTCCGTCCTTGTAGAAGTATTGCAGTCAGAAGAGTGACTGACCATCAAAAGGTGCTCGTGTTGCAGCCCTTGGAGTAACGGGAGTGGAAAATGGTGGCCTTGTCTGCCGACTACATCAGTGTCTACCTCAAGGCTCCGCTTTTGACATGCCCGACCGATCGGTTAAGTAACCTTTGCTCGCCGATATTCATTCCCTGCAACTTTTCTGAGAACTCCCAAAGTAAAAATTATCGGTTATCCTGGCTGACAATGAAGCATTGGAAATATTATTGATATGAAGTAACACATTGATTTGTTATAAATTGGCGCGAGATCTTTTATAAATAGAGAGCGGAAAAATATGAAATTTCATTAATCGCAGAGTACTGAGAAGCAAAATATTTATGTTTTAGCATATATAGAATTCAATAAGCTCAATTTAATTATTCATATCTCAAAATGTTTTCTACAAATGTTTATATTTTGAAAAATAGTAATATATTTTCATATTTTACAATTTCCTGTAATTAAAAGGGTTATACGATTTTTTAAAAAATAATTTTCATGGTTTACATGGCATGCATTTTTTAATTTTCAAATCATTGTTGTGTTCTTCCTCCTACTCGCTTACTACCATTGTTAGTACTCAGCTGCAAGGAGTAAACCGACCTTTCTCCCTTGCTGCTAGCTGGTCTAGGGGTAACCATACTTGTCTCGTGGACCCAAGTTCAATCCCGGCCAGTGTCGATGGATTTTTTCGGTCGTAAAAATCCTGGCTTTCTTCGTAAGGGAGGTGTTCCGTGTCGTAGATTTAATGCACGTAAAAGAATCTCAAACTTGAATGAAGAAGCCTCGATGTTAAAGAGCTTACTGAATACAGCCAATTCACCCTTCTTACTATAAAACTATGTTACTCATACTGGACATGAGGTTATAATTTAATTGCTTTTAAGAAGTTTTTTTCTGAAAAAAAAATATGCAGACTGAATTTCCAGGTGTCTGCTAATATCGCATCATGAGACAGTCACATGCTTCTGGTCATAACATATGAAAAGTACGAACCAGTAATAGTTGTTGGGTCAATACTGATGATACCTGATAGTTTCTTGTGATTTGCATGTCAGTTTTTCACAAAAGCACTGCCATGAAGATAACAACTGTGAAATATTAATATGTTGTTATTATTATTATTATTATTATTATTATTATAAAACTGCTTGAGCTGTCTCATATTGTACTTCCTAAAAGATAAGTTATTACGCTAAAATCAATGTTAGCTTTATATCAAGAATTTGCACTTTTAGATGGACAACGTATTCAATTTTTTTAATATTATAAGTTAAATTTAAAAAAAAATGTTGATACTTATGTTATATGTGGTAATTTTTTTAATTAAATATTTTTGCATACTGTTTGCAAGTTTCTTTTAACATGAGGGCAGGTCCCTAAGTTTCCGGCCTCGCCGATAAGGATTATTGCCTTCACAAAATCCTATCAGGTGCCATACCTTATCTGTTAAGTAAATAATAGCAGGTAACTTCCACTCCGCTGTATTCATTGTTCAGATATAGTTGCACAAAGAAGCAAGTCCATCTTCACAAAAGATGGACTTGCTCCAAATGAAATCAAAAAGCGATTACACGGTGTATATGGGAAAGCATCGCCCTCATATTCTACGGTAAAAGAATGGGCCAAACTTTTTCGAATGGGTCGAGAAAGCAATGAAGACGAAGAGCGTGTAGGTTGGCACTTGGAGGTACTCACTGCTGAAAACATCGTTGTTGTGGAAGGGAAATTATGGAAGACCGGCGGCTCAAAGTTACACAAATAGCAGTAAGGTTGGGCCTTTCTAAACAACAGTCCTTCGAATTATTCATGAACATTTAAACGCGAATAAGGTTAGTGCAAGATGGGTGCCTAGACTTCTTTTCTCAGCCCAAAAGCAGCAACGAGTCATCTGTTGTCAGGCATTTTTGGAGCTCTGCCGTGACTAGGGAGAAGTTCTGCAAACCATTGTTACAGGAGACGAAATTATGTTTCTTTACTATGATCTCTTGTCCAAAAGATAATCAATGCAGTGGCGTGAACCTGGCGAAACAACGCCTCTAAAGGCCAAGGTCACTCAATCCAACAAGATCATGACCACAATCTTTTGGGACTGTGAAGGAATATTTTCATTGACTTAAAGGAGAGGAACACCACAGTAAATGGGGAGTGCTATGCTGGCCTACTGCACAGACTACGTGCTATCATCAAAGAGAAAAGGCGAGGAAACTGAGTGGTGGTATGCATCTTTTTCACGACAGCGCGCACAGCTCTTGTTACAAAGGAAGCATGAAGATATGTGGCTTCAAGGAGATCGACCATTCATCTTACAGCCCAGATCTAGCTCCCAGTGCTTATTTCTCTTCTCTAAACTCAAGAAGGACCTTCGAGGAGGGAAATTTAAGTGTGACGGAGAAGGGATGGGTGCTGTTTATGACCATTTTGCATACAAGACTTGTGATTACTTTCGGGAAAGGGGATGGTTGAAATGTTGATTCAAAGATATGAGAAGTGCATTGCAATAAAGGGTAACTATATTGAAAAGTGAAATATAGTTTTTGTCTTTATCATACCTAGAAAATGATTAGGCGAAACTTATGGACCATGCATTATTTTTGCATATAACAACCTTCACAAACAGTATAAATTCCTTAAATTCCTCACTGCAAAGAGGAGATGTGGAAAACAATCAGCTTTGTACTTATTTTGTAGACAACATAATATGTAGCATCTCTGCTCTAGCGCTCTGTAATAAGCTTAATAAACTTCACGCAATTCGCTTAGTTTATGCACCTGCTGCGTGACGGTCTTAATATTCAGATATATTTTTACATTTTTTCCTTTGAATACTATGCTAACTAATACCTGATATTTTTATAGTTACACATTTCTTAATTTTTTTTCATTTTGCAATGTTATTTTTATACATTTTCTGCCGATTCATAATTAGCCTCCAGAAACTTTCATTATACAATGTAGACATGTTCTAAAGAATTATTAATTTGTCCTTGAGACGTAACTCTCTGAAATATACATTGACTCAATTATGGCTGAAAACTAGCAGCTTCGAGCAAATTACCTCTTCCAGGTTTAGGGGATTATCCCCAAGGAATAGTGATATTTAATTTTGGGTCATTAATAGTCCGAGCAGTAATTAGCAACGTTAACCACTCGACCAAGGAGCAGTTGTATTATTCCTGATAACCTCTTTTTGTACGTGAAATTTTTACCGTTGTTATTTTATTTCTTTTTATATAAGAGCAATCCCCACTACAGCAGCCCCGATGGCGAATACAAAGTTACGAAAAAGTGTCAAAGTACAGTGGGATTTGTGTTGATACTGGGGGCGTTTCTCGTAACTTTGCACTCGCTATCGGAACTGCTCCAATTCTACATCTCCACTGATGATGCTAACCAAAACAGCTAAAGCTTTTGGTCTCAAAATGACACATCGACCATCGACCAGGCCGGAAAGTTGTAATTTTATAAATATAAGGCTGTGAAAATCTAAATGTATTAAAAATTATGTTAGTACCTTTATCATTTAAAATAACAATATGCAAAACAACACATTTATTACAGTTAATATATTAATACATTACTTCTGTTATGCTTGCTAAGACTGTTTGATCTTAATTTATTGAATGTTAACCTTTTATTAATATTTGCTATTTAGAATGAATATTTTTTAATTTCATTACTGGTGTCATTATGCATTTATTACATGTCTATCAGAAACATCTGTCAACTATTTAGTGTCCTGATCCATCAACATTCAAGTTTTAATCCTTAGAGGTCCGGAGTTTGATACCTGCTTGGAATGGGCTTCACCTAGCCTCGTGAAGACAACTGGAGAGCTGCCTGATAAAAAGGTAGTGCCCTTCGATCTCGAAAGCTACCTGATAGACGACTGGCGAGGAGCTGACAAGCTGACCATATGCCCTCCTGTAATACTGTTATCTATTCATGATGTCGCAAGACGGAGGTAAAGGATGCAGCGATCGCTGCGGCAGGCCTATTGGGCTGTCGCGCCAAGAGAGAATACATAGTACAAAGGCATAAATCAGACAAGGTTTGGGAATATTTACATAAAAGATAACCTGTTAGCTTACAGACGTAAATGGCTAGAACGATTTAATAGAATGAGATCAAAAAATACAAATACAGTAGCGACGTAACGTAAAACGCGATGTGGTGCACGAAGAACGAGATGAGCTGAAGTCGGAACAGTTCAAAGGACCTAACACAGGGAAGTAGAAGACTAGATTGAGATTTTCAAAAGCCCTGTCTTTGTATACCGGAACAGGTTCGGAATATGTGAACGCTCTCGAGCGGACACGCCCAGATCTGCTGCGTGCCCTTACTTAATGCATGAACTTCACCTCGCATGTTGCTCCCATTCTGAACCAGTTGTACTACACCTACCAAACCAGTCCATATACAAGGCTGCGTAGCCAAGACGATGATGATGATAAAACATCCAAATTTGACAAAGCTAGGGAGGAATAACCTTAACACATTCTCACTCTGCGCCATAAATTAATTTAGGCTTTCATTGACTGTCCTTAATTGAAAAGGAGCCGCTTGTAAATCGTTCTTCGAGGCCAAAACGTAACTTAGAATTAATATAGAACTGCGTCATCAAGGCAATGCAACCATTATCATCAATGAACGCATTACAGTCCCTATATTTGAAAAAGAGAATAAAACAGAACCAGAAAACTACAGAGGCAAATGTCTTTTAACTTAATCCAGAAGTTTATACAATAAAAATAATAAATAACCCATAAAGGAATAAATGAATAATGCCAAGGATTCCGGCAGAACAAATGTACGATAGATGATATATTCAAGGTATATAAAGTAATATAGAAATCTATTGAATATAATAAACCTAGGGCGGTGTGAACATCTATCTGGAAAGATGATTTTTTTTTTTTTACATTGATATAACTTTCTTAATCATTTATTTTAAATATCATTTCATTGCTTCTAATATTATATTTACGAGTAATAGAGTATTCTAAAGAAGAAGTGTTGTGAATATTCAATAAACTGAACAAAACTAAATATAGCACTAATAAAGTTCTTAATAAAATTATTTAACGCCAAAGTCATGCCCAAATAATGAAAAGGTATATGCTTCCATTTCAACAGTTAAAAACATGTTGCAGAATTTAAACATGGCCGTACTAGCTTTGAAGATGACCCACGTGAAGGACGTCAAAAAAGTTTGATAACAGCGGAAATAATTGATATGGTACAGTGCGGTCTGTGATGTTTTCCCCCACGGCGCGGGGTTTTTCCTATGAATGAGCTCCCACTCGTTTGCCACGCCATGGAGGGGGTAGTAAGCCGTTTTGCTTACTTGTTGGCCTTGCTGATTGTCACATTCGTGACGCAGCTGTTCCCGGGTGTGTGTTGTGATTTCGTTTTTTAATTCGACAGTATATATAAAGTGTATTATGCCTCGTGTGTTTGCACCGTGTCTTTATGTAACACTCATATGTGTTAATTCAGTGGTGAAAGAATCACAGGACCAATTTTTTTAAAGAATACAGTTGATTTTTATACTTATGTGAATATCCTACCAACCATTTTTTTTTCAGAGAATTAACCGACAAGGAGCGTATTCGTGCATTTTTTCAATAGGACTCTGCCATTGTTCACACTGCAAATAATTCCATGAGAGCAATTCACAATGTGTTTCCACAAGACAGAGTTATTAGTTGGGATTTGTAGTCCCTTCGGTCCCCTGATTTCCCCTGAGTAGTGTTTAACGCCCGTTTTTACCACTGAAGCATCACAGACGGTGGGCGCTGATGATACCTGAGATTAAATGATATATTGGGAAAGGGTTTTTTTTTTTTTTTTTTGAGGAAGGAATCATTCCAGGCCTAAGTTGAGGGTACTTCCCCGGCATTTGCCAGTAATGAGGACTGAGGAAAACCTGAAAAAACCCAGTCAGGTAGGACGGTCCTGGTGGGATTCGAACCCCAGACCTTCTGCTCACGAGTCCACACCTTAACGACCTCGGCCACCTGTGGCGGTTCACAGCCTGAGATTATTATATCTTGGGTAGATTAAAAAATGCCGTGTACAAGATGAACCGCACACGATACAGGAGTTCAAAGATAATATTAGTAAGTAAAATTTCCGCATTTCTCAAAATGAACTACAGCAAAGGATGAATAATTTCCTAAAGAGATGCTAAAAATGTATAGAGAATGAGGTGGGCAATTTCAAAACCTCTTTTGATAGTTTGGTAAATAATGAGCCTCTAAAATTGGTTTGTGTATTGTTTTATGGTCGGTTTGTATTGTTTACTCTCCAGCTAATCACCGAGAATCGACTGGCCGGTTAACCGGCTAACGAGCGCAGTGCTCGCCTATAAGCAAAACACCCCGGGGGGGGGGGGGGACAAAACTGATCGCACGATATTGATGAGCGGCGGGTTAAAGTGCTGACGCTAAAGGCGTTTCGAAAGAATATGTTGGTTATATTTTATATAAAGAATTGCATATGAAAAAGATTTTTGGAAGATGTGTGGCACCCTTGCTATTAACAGAGCAAAGGGGTATTCGTGTGAAAATGTCGAAACAGTGTGTGCAGCGTTTTAGTAGTTTTGTGCTTCGACTTATTTTTGGAAATGAAATTTGGATCTGCATCACAAACATTGTTCAGTACCAAAAAGACATGTAGGTTTCATCTGCAGGAAAGTTTTTGGGTAAGTTTTTGTCAGTCTTTTGGGACGCTAAAGAAAGTTTACTAACTAATTATCTTCAGATGTGCAAAATAACCGGAGAGTGCGATTCCAGACTTTTAAATCAAATGAAAGATATAATTCTTGAAATTTTTTTACATCAGAACAATGCACTTGCTCTTAGAATTGTTTCAGCAATGAGAAAATTGACGGCTTTGAAGTACGAATTGTTGGAGCATGCAAACAAGAAGCGATTTCAGCTATAAAGCAATATTTTGTAGACCCTCCGAAACAAATGTCACAGAGGGGTTAATACTATCTGCAATATATGTAAGGGAGATTATGAATACAATATTGAAGTTAAAAACTTGTTCTCCCGTTCTTAAGCCGAGAACTACTCCGAAGGTTCAGTGTGGTACATGGACCTAACAAGCATTCATAAAAGTTGAAGTGAATTAAAATATTAAACATATAAAAGTAATAGCTAATGTAATACAACGCATCAAATCACTGCAAAAACTATGCAAAAATAAAAATAGATACCTAACCTTTTTTTTTTCTTTGGATGGTGTCTCGTCCTCATATTGTGAGGATCTTTCTCAAGTAGTTCGCGATGAATGCAATGCACCTGACCCAATGTTTCTGCCATTCTTTAAAAACATGCTAGAAAACATTTTTGACAGGTGCTTCAGAATAGAGTCCGCAGCCTTTATCCCTGCTACTAATGAGGATAAATGCCTCCCACAAGGTGTTTCTTCAATTTGAAGAAGCAACCACTTTTGTTTTCTTTGGTATTGGTTACCACACACAGCTTTTGTAGGACGTAAAAATCTTAAGTATGGCTATTTTCAGAAGGGAAGTAAAGCCGTAGGTCCTCTGGCAAATAAAAGAACCTCAAGCCTGAAAGAAAAAGTCTCTGAGCAAGTTTTATCGGCCTTTTCATGCCATAAAATTTAATGGGACGCTGATGACCTATAAAGAGCCTCCGTAAATAAACCAAATAAATGAAGTAAAGGAGTGTGGTAGATACTTGTCCCTCAATTCTCCCGTACCTTTACATTTCTTAATTGTGCCCATGATTCCCCGATCTCACACATGCGACAAATTCTCTTCTCATTGTCTTCAGTGATCTTAATCAGCCGCCATGCCCATATTCTGAGCGTTCCCCTGTCTAGTGAATTTGACTCCTATTTTTATGTACTGCTCCACCCCTTTTCCTATTTAGCCCCAATTGTACTTCCAATGAAATCATCTCTTTGCATTGCGCAATTGTCTGCTGCCTATCCATATCCCTTAAGCGGTTCTCAACCTTCCTCCATAAGTTCATTCTATTCGCTCGACCAAATGGAATCCAGCGCTATTGCTTCCATTCCCTTTCTTAATTTGGATATCTATGTCATGTTTCCTTCCTTTTCTAGCTATTTATGGTAGTACAGTTTGGTTTTCTGAATTATTCGCAGAAAGTGCTACATTACTCTGATTTTACACTCTATGGTCCCGCTGTGGACACCAAATTCCCTCTTAATTCCACAGTTCCAGCCCCAAACTCCTTTTAGAAAACATGTCCTCGCTGGCCTAAGTTTATTCCCATTCCTAAGTTCCTGCCCAAATGTCATTGTAGATTTTACTAGTGCCCATAGACGGTATCCGGTATATCTGGAATTCTGTTGTATAACCGGAAAGTTTCTGTTGCTTTTACTCCTGCTTTATGATTTGTCATATTAATAGGCTTGTTCACCTTCCGTTCATTGTAAAAGTAACGCCTAAGTATACGAAAGTCTTCACGTTATCTAGCGTCTTGTCCCTGTCTCCGCCTTACTGCTAATCCAGCCGTTCTTGAAAGTCGTTTCTTTTGTCTTATTCACATTAACGATGAGTAACTACTCTTCGCAGTAGGTCCAAAGTCTGACTAGTTCTCTCTGTAGGCCGTTAATCCTTGTAGAACATTGTGCTATATCATCTGCATACAAAAGCGCTTGGAACCTGCATACCTGCTACCACTGGTGCCTGCATATCCTCCAGTAGCATCACGTCAATAGTACCATACATAAAGAAATTAAACAGCAAGGGCGATAAAATGCAACCTTATCTCACTCCCTTCCCGCTTACATTTATGGAAGATCTTATAGATGCCTGATGATGGATTCCAACAATCACTATGACAAGAAAAGTATACATCCCAAGATGTACGGAACTACCTCCTAAACGCTGACAACAAAACTGCTCACCTAGCCATAACAAAGGCAACATTGGAAAAGACAAGATATGGTTGTAGTATAAGAGGAAGATCGTCGCATCCAGTAATTAGCGTCGCTGACTGCTGGCAGGGTGCCCGAGTTCGATTCCAGGTTCCTGCTTAGTAATTTTTCTAAGTTAGGATGGTCTGGAACGGGGTTCAACCAGCCCCGTGAGGATAATTGGGAAGCTGCCTGATGGAGAGAGCGTTTTTCGATCTAGGAAGTTGCGTGATAGGCGAGTCCTCCCTGCAATACTGTCTTATATCAGTGAAGTCGTAAGACGAAAGTAGAGGAGCAGTGGACACTGCGACAGACCAAGGTTCACCCCGGACTATAGTGCTAATGAGAAGAAGATTAAGGGGAAGATTATTATTATTATTATTATTATTATTATTATTATTATTATTATTATTACTGGAACTTTGTGCTAGATAGCTTTAGTGTCAGTAAGCGGGATGTTGTTATATTTTACTACTAGTAGTAGGTGTACCTTTAATGTTATAAAATTCTGTATACACATTACAAATGTATTTTATGTATGCGTCCTGGACAGTACATACTTAACAGTGAGTTACTACGTGTTCTGAATCGCATTCCAGATATACCAGTAGATACACTAGAGAGAATGTACACTGTTATGATTTAGTCAATTCTGCTATATGGAAGTGAAATCTTGGAATGGAGGAGAGCTGAACGGTAAATAAAATTCAAGTCGATTTTTGGAAAAGGGTTCTCGGGCACTCCAAAGGAACGTCAAACTGTGGGGTCACGAGGGAGGTAGGTTGCTATGAAGATACAGGTTAATAGTAAAACAAGGACGGTGAAATAATGACTTAGACTAATGCAGGGAGACCAGTGCACCATTCTTGCTATATGCTATAGACATCAGATACAAAATATAACACCGACGTTTTGGGTTGCAGAGGTGGAAAGAGGACTCACGAGAAATTGGCTGGGGTCCAATATGACAACGAGGCAAATAATAAAAACTTATGGAAGAAGATTAGAACAAGGCTAGAGGTATCAGCAGGCAGGAAGTCGAGGCAGAATGTAACACGAAAGTCTCCTTGAGCCTATCGAATGAAATTTAATTAACCTGAGGTAAAGAGGTGTATATGCTCGTTCTAGGAAGAAATGCGAGATCAGGAACGATCTGGTTGGAAGGCTCAATAAATAACGGATAGTTCTGGCAGGAGAATCTGTCCATTTTGAGGAGGGGATGAGGAGTGGGTACACCCAGAACACCTGAGACAATTACAGGTATATTGGCATGCTGGGACTTTTTTGCGGCCTGTACTATTTGGTTAAATATGAACATTTTCCTAGCTAAAGTGCGTGAATCTAGAACCAATAACTAGGTAATTATAAATAGTGTGATATGTTTCCATTCATGTGTCTGTAAACATCGTTCTTTTTTAGTGTTTAATTATTATTATTGTTATTATTAATATTGTTTCATTTGCATTATTATTTATTAATCTATCTGATTGTGTATCGTACTTAAGCATGTACGGTGTACGATCGATGCACAAAATATATTTGTAATGTGTATGTAGAATTTTAGACTACTACATTTTACTGTAGATACAGCCAAGTGAATTCTAAATTCCGTTTTACTGTGTCTAGAGATTTGAATGTAAACAAGCTCTTAGTGGATTCTAAATTCGCCTACTTTCCCTGTACTCTCTGTCCACAGTTCATAGTAACCTTTGATAACTTTATCTGATCAATTCAAGATCTGAGTAACAGAGCTACGGAAAACATAAGATAAAATACAAAATACCTGGCTAGCAAAGAGAATTCTAGACTACAAACTTGTCTTGTACAAGATGATGTCGTTTAGAATGTACTGCCGGTAACTTCAAGAACTTTAGTTCAGTTTACGCCTTAAGTCTTCATAATGAGGTAACCAAACTCATAGCATTTAGTCTGTTCCCGCCAGCGTCCGGCACACTAGGCATGGCATTGTGCCAAACGATCACAGTTGTGGACATACACTGTTGGTCTCATCCGTATATCTAATGCCGTTTGTAACGTAAGTTGTAGCTGTCTCCTATGTCTGACAGTGATGCATGCCTTAAGTCTGTTTCGAATAAAGTATTATCCTTGCTCTACAGAGCTAACAGTTTTGTTGTGAAGAATCCAATTCATTGCACATCTGACATTTAACTAAGACGTGTACACCAAAACGTCACATTGTGTATAACTCACGCTGTTTCTAAAGAATCCAAATGGTAGATACTGTTCTAACTTGACTCACCCAGGAGATCAGTTACTACTCATATCACCTGTACTGTTATATCTGTCCGCCAACTTCAATACCGCCACAGGTGGCCGAGGTCGTTAAGGCAAGGACTCATGAGCGGAAAGTCTGCTGTTCGAATTCCACCAGATCCCACATCCCTAACTGAGTCCCCCCCCCCCCAAGTTTATCGCAGTCCTCATAAATAGCAAATTCGAAGAGGTATCCTAAACTTAGGCTTGGAACGTTTCCCTCCTTTAAAAAAATTTCCAAATTTATCATTTCAACTCATGTATCGCCAGTGTCCACCGCTTATGTTGGCTTAGTAGTTAAAACAGCGTTAGACATTATCCAAAAAAAATCAAGTATAAACATTTTTTTTTCTATATCTTCAGATTGCAAGGTCTGTTATTTTTAAGTCAGTTATAGCGTAACATAGCACTGCAGATCAAAAATAAATTACGCTGTGGGTTTTAACACAGTATAGACGATAAATCTTAAGTAGTGGAAACCTTTTTCTCTCGCGAACAAGAAACAACACGAAAATTCTAGGATATACGAGAAAGTATATGGAGTGTACTATCGAAAGAAGCCACCAGATGTGTATGTAAGCAGAGATGTGTGATTCAGTACTTCACGAAGTTCAGTGGGTAAGCAACAGTGGTCAGGAATGTAGGTCACGAAGAGTGAGCAACATAACATTTCTCCGCGGCAGGACTGCACGAGAATACCACACTGGGTGCGTATGCCCTGTCCTCTCAAACATGGCAAGATAAACAGAGGCCTTTAAATGGGGCAGAATGTCGACTGCCAATCTGCCGCGCAATGAGCGTCCTGTGCCCGCGGACAAGGATATATGACTGATGGTGATAGAACAGTGCTGGCGCGATGTTAGGCGCTGAACACTTGTGGAATTAGAAGAGCGAACAGGAATTCCAGCAAAAACACTGCACTGTATTTTATGGCAGGATCTGAATTTGCGCAAAATGTATGCAAAATGGTGCCATGTCAATTAAGTGAGGTGCAGAAGTGGATGTCGTATCAATCTGTAGCGTTTTCAGGAAGGAGATGTCATGTTAAATCGTATCATTGTAATTGATGAAACGTGAGCAACGGTGTATGAACCAGAACTCAAGCGACAGTCCAGTGAATGGCGTCACTCTGGGTTACCACGCAAACATAAGTTTATTAAACTCGTTCACCTACAAAGTCTGGTTATTATGGCGTATGACAGTCAATGTATGCTTGTGTGTCATCCAGGGCCCAATATTAAGGTATAACTTTTGAACGTTCCCATTACTCTCCACAATAACGCGAAAGCTCACACAGCGGCAGTGTCAAGCCTCATTTATATTGGTGCGAATAACAAGTTCTTCCATACCCACCATATTCACCCGATCTAAATCCCTGTGATTATGATTTCATCCTCAAAGTGGAGCAGCCATTGGAAAACGTTTTGCTAACATTTTGACGGAGGGTGGCTCACGTTAGTAACTCCCATGCAGCAGACGGTATTCAGCACCTTCCCCATCGCTGGCACGAACCGTCGATGTGCTTGAAGACTACTTCGACGGCTGCTAAACACCGCGAATTTACTGTGACGGGTTTGCAACCCTGCGTAAGTAGTTGTGTGTAACTTTTGCTCATGTCATAATAAACCAATGTTGTCTGCTTGCATGTGTTTTGCTTCTCCCCTAGAGGGCGACCTACATCCAGCCTTCCGGCAGTAAACATATGGCATGAAGACTGAATAAACGGAAGGTGAACTCGTGGCAGAGAAATACTACCCCGGCATTTGCCCTGCTGAAAATGAGCTGAGGTAAACCACGTAAAAACTCCGCCAGGTTATTGGGCCACAGGATTTTAACCTGCGGAGTATAAGTCTAAAGCTTTATCTCCTAAAACACACCGCTCTGTTTTAGCTAAATCGTAAATCCCCTATTGGAGGCCCAGTTTTATATTTATGTAAATAATCACTTATGTTCAGTGCTGCCAACAAGTCGTAATAAAATTTCTTATCCAAAAAAAAATCATTGTTACCGTTTTGTTTTTCAGATAGAAAAATAGAAAACGTCCTTATTGAATGACCCTTGTATTACATTCTTTTGTCGAGGAAAAAACTGTTGTCCCTTTCATGTGAGACTTTAGTGTCAGTAGCCTTCAGTTTTTCATAAATAGTTAAAATATGTATTTGTCTCCTTTTTGAGCGTTCATTTATTGTACCTTAAGTGGCGGATATAAATACCAGAATAGTAAAGCAAATATTCTGTAATAATAAAATAAAAATATATTATTGTATTTAACTTTACATTAAACCATTTGGTTTTCTTTGAACCTTAATACATATTTGATATAGGAAAGATTTTCACTGAGGTTATTATTTTATGGTTAGGGATGAGAAACGCCAAACATTTAAGAATCACGTTGAACAAAATGGCATAAATTACGCAAGTTGTAAAAGCAATTAACTGCAAAACAAATTCACGCTGCACTATTTTATGGTCTATGGGGCTCTTACGCAGGACACTGCTGGTAGTGTCAGGAATGTGGCGTTACCTTAGGAACAAAGATTCATTAAACTATCCATGAGAAATCGAATGCCATGCTGTCGTCATGCCCTTTTTTATATGCATTTCACACACAAAGGCTAATGCGGTCGATAAAATCGTGTTTCACGATCACTATAGTCACCATCGTTACAAAGACGGTTTTCTTTCCATGGGCCTGTGCCTTGACGCTTTCACTTTTTCGTTACATGGAATGCGCCACGTCGTAATTCCTTTGTTGTGTGTCTGAAAAACAACGAACTTTGGTACGGGTCATTTGTTTTAGAAGAGCACTACAGAACCCGGTGCTGCTGACATCCTTTGAAAAAGATGATAATTTATAAATGTCCTGGGTCACTTTCAACAAACGTTATGCTAGATTATTTAAAAAACACCGGTATGATCATAACTTCTCGCGCTAAAAGTTTACTTTACAATATTTTGTAGGCTCAACGTGAAATGAAAACATGGTACTAGTTTCATTCTGTCATTTCCGGTTTCCGTCTGTGAGAGATGTGCAAATGTTCATTTCTCAACTAGCTCCCCTCCTGTGGTTCAGTGTTTAGACCGTTAATTCGTTTCCGGTATAGTAATGAATCGCCGTTTCGTTCATGGTCATAAAACTTCCTAAAAATCGATTGAAATCTTCTTAAACACTCCCAAACATTTCCGGAGTTAGCAATTGAGCCATTCATACTGCACAAAAATTTTTCATGGGTAACTCATTATACAAAATAACATAAACCCGCTCTATTGAGTTGCCAAAACAATATCATGGACTTTATCGATGAATTTCTGGTCTCACAGCAGATTTTGGAACCCCAGATTGTGAGCTCTGCCACACTTAAACTCATTTACCCAAAGTCGAACACTTTCACAGGAAGGGCATGCATCACCCAATAAGGGCAAAGACCTTTCATGAATAATTTTGTTGGTTTCCCTTTCAGAAAAAAGAATTCAATCATCCCACGAATTCCACTCTTAAAAAGTGACAAAATAATGAATTATCATCGGAATTACTTGTGACCATGGAGTGTTGATGCATAGAAAGCAAATGTTGTGATCACGTATACAGAATTATCTTTACCCCCTATTACCTAGCATGCGAACCAAGCTACTTACAAAATTACCCTCGTGCTTATTTTTAATTGGTTAATTATATAAAAGAAGCTCCATATTATTGCAGTTTTCCTAAATTTTTAGAATTAAATATGAAAATCAGTAAATAAATTTATTAAAATTGAACTATAAAACATTAGGGTATTAAAGCACTAGCAGTAGTAGATGATAATAATAATAATAATAATAATAATAATAATAATAATAATAATAATAATAACAACAACAACAGAAACAAATAATTAATCACTGCATTCTGACTTTCCTCCACGCTTAATAGCAGCAGATATTCCCCATATAGTTTAGCGCTATCGGCTGCTTTGTATCCAACAGCAAGCACTTTCAATGTTGGCAAAGGAGAGTTTAATGCAAGAGAGGAACAGTAACCGAGTCGGACAGGAAGAACAGATAGAACCGGGCAGACCGGATCGTAGGTGAAAGGGCTGTGATCGGATAAATAGGTATACATATTACATAATCATAACTTCGTTACGCCTGAACAATCATTCAGTGGTCCTAGAGAGAAACCAAAAGGAGGGGCTATTGTCTCAATTTGGTCCTATAAATCACTAGAAGTCATTCGAAGAGAGATCTATCTTCCAAGAAAACACCTTGATCTTTATTTTCAACTGTTTATTTTGGAAATTATGATAAATTACCAACGTTCGGTATATGCTATAGTTACTAAAAGAAACGTTTGATTTAATAGTACTCTGAATTAGTAAGAATGAAAGAAAATTTAAAAAATATAATTTACAGTATTTTTTTTAATTTATACCAAATGTTAGCAGTGATGTTGGTAAACAATTTCATAAATATCAGCAATGCGACCATAATGTATAAAAGTTATAGTAGTACTTTAATAGTCGTTTATACAATTGGTGGGATATCAGCTTATTACAGCTCGGTAGCTGAGAGCTGTAATGAAGCTCAAGTTGCAAACAATATTGTAATAACTCCTTACATGAGATTATTCGTCATTCTGTTTAGCTCTAATGCATTGTGAGTTAATGTAAAGCATGCTTAGTCTCAATAGATTATAGTTGGTTCAGAAACAACATGGTAATGATGTTAATTTTGTTTATCATAACGATTGATATACGACTGAATAGATTGGACGAAAATCTGTAATGATGAAAAAGTATTTCTTTTTTGAAAATAAGCTAATCTGAGGATAGCTCTATATGACGTAATGTAAAATGGTGCATAAGTTATATCATATTTGAGAAGGCTTTGTTTGCACACTTTGAGCATTTATCTAAATCATATAAGCCTAACTCCATGTGGGCGTATTATTCTATGTTGCGAGCCGTCATCTCTATGAAAATAAACTCCAATGTTGATAAACATACTAGTTTAATTTACTATTGGATATCGAATGCTGTAGCAGAGGTGTCTGTAGAGAATAAAAAGAAAAATTGCTTCGAGTATCTTTGGTCTAGAAGAGGATGTAGAGATTAATAAACAAGAAATCAAAATTGTCGGTGTGAATTCTGAAGAGGAATTGTCGTCTGGTATTCAGTTATTTGATTGCTTGGAATGCATTTTAAACATATGCATATAATTTATGCATAATTCTTTTTAAGTGACATTTTTGCAGTAGTCGTTTTGAAGAATGACATGTAAATAGTTATTTTAGTCCATTACTGCATTCAGTGCAGTAATAAGATGATTTTTGCACTTATTGGAATAATGAATGCCATTACCATAGTGGTAGACCCTGAATAAGTGCGAGGGCAAGTCCATAAGTATCCGGCCTAACCATTTTCTAGGTCTGATAAAGACTAAAACTATATTTCACTTTTCAATATAGTTACCCATTATTGAAATACAATTCTCATATCTTTGAATTAACATTTCAATCCCTCCCCAAAAATGGTCAGAAGTCATGTCTGCAACATGGACATAAACAAATCCATCACTTATTCGTCACACTTAAATTTCCTTCCTCGAAGGTCCTTTTTGAGTTTTGAGAAGAGGAAATAGTCACTGGGAGCTATATCTGGGCTGTAGAGTGGATGGCCGATCTCCTTGAAGCCCTGGTTCCTTTGCAAGAGCTGTGTGCACGGGCGCGTTGTCGTGATGCTTTCCTCGCTTTTTCTCTTTGATGGAAGCAAGTAGTCGGTGCAGTAGGCCAGCATAGTACTCCCCATTTACTGTGGTGTTCCTCTCCTTGAAGTAAATGAAGAGTGTTCCTTCACAGTCCCAAAAGATTATGGCCATGATCTTCTTGGTTGACTGAGTGATCTTGGCCTTTAGAGGCGGTGCTTCGCCACGTTTACACCACTCCATTGATTCTCTTTTGGACAAGGGACCATAGTAGAGGGCTATAGTTTTATCTCATGTAACAATGGTTTGTATAACTTCTCTCTCTCTCGTTGCCACGGCAGAGACGTGGTGGGGACAACTTCTTAGCTGCATAAATTTAACAAACAATTGCAAGCGAGAAAGATGAGAGCGGTACAGCTGTACAATAAACATTTCCTACAATGTGTTCAGTACGGATATAAGGGATATACTAACCTGATTGCTCTATAAACGCATAAACAGAAAATGAACTCGACCAGAAACCACAGCGCATCTTTTACTCATTCGCCAGGACTATTCAAAACTACTTTACTTTGTCTTGATCAACATTTCCATGATGTCCTGAAATATGAATGTTCAGTTGTAACTGGTATGAGTCCTTCCGAAATAGCTTGTTTTAAATATGCTCTAATCGCTTCAGTGGAATTTGAATGATCTTTTTCCATGCATGAAAAATGTTCTCTCTGACAAGCGGCTGACTATGACAGTTGTTACACGTTTTTGTTGCTTTTAACCAAGAAATAAGCTTAAGCAATTTAATTATATGATAAAAAGTATTAGGTAACAAGAATACATATTTTTTTATAGTGAGTGATATTACTCTCTGCTTTTACTTTTAATAAGGCCTATTTTATTACACTATTGCCTATTTTGAGTGTTTTAAGTTTCTTTTTGCCTGCCGATCTTAACCAAAATAAATGTCTGAACTTCCGGGCTCTATTCACTATATTAATAAATGAACTTACGAACTTCGAAACCACAGTCTATCTCCTTATCCATTTAAACACACAGTAAAATGGATAGTTTCCTATATACTAAACTACATCATTCGATAAATCAGCTAATTATTATTCAGTGCTGGACTGTATGAGATTTTAATAGCGTTATAGCAATAATTTTGAAAATGCTAATGAAGAACTAATGAAAATAGGGAGTGAGTAATTCATGAAGACATTATAAGGAAAATTGTACTCCATTTCGCTTACCATCTTCTTTATCGCCATATTCGAGGGCTGGAAAGAAAATAATGACACCACACGCTATTGTTGAACAAGTGAGGGCTTTATGTTTCTTAACATGTCTACAGGAATAACATAACTGTTCAACACTCTCAGCGTCACTAGTATACTGTCTGTAGACGGGTCAATACGAATCTGTCGAGTAATGGTGTGAATCTGAACCGGCCCTAAAATAATTTTTTCCAAAAGTGAACAGTGTGCATGAATTAAAATTGAGGTTACATGTGTTAGAAATGTAAGATAATGTCATACAGGTCGGCGAGAAGTCTGTGGCAATGAACGTTTGCCATATCAAACGGTGGTTCATGGGGTGCCAGACTTTCGACAAGAACGCAAGGGAGTAGAATAAGTACCTTTAAGCATGTTACATTGATTTGATTCAATAACTGCTGGAGGTTGATGCACAATGGGGGTGTTAGCCGCAGAATTAATAACAAGTCACACTACTGTACTGCAATAAAGAGATCCCTTTCAATTATAAACAAAAAAAAAGCTTAGCTACAGATGTCCAGTGTCTTCCAGAAGTGTAAGTGGGTGATAAATGATTACATTGAAGGAATGTGAAAGTCACCAGGTTCTATAGAATAAATTGTTTACCATTTATAAATATGCTGCCATTACTTTCTTTCCATCCCTTATAATTTCATTATTTGTTTTATTATTATTATTATTATTATTATTATTATTATTATTATTATTTTTTATTTATTTTTTTTTTTTTTTTAAACATTTGATAGAAAGATTGTTTAGTTCTGCAACAGTAGGGAACAAGTGGCGACTTAGGTAAAATAGATTGGACGTGGGAGTGCAGGTTTGAAAGAGCAATGTTACCGGATATCTCGAGGATGGTGTATTCACCTTGACTGGGTGTGGTAGATCTCCGTTCACAGGACGTCAGATCGAGAACAGGAGCGTCCAAGAGTGGTCGGCTGACCTCGCCTTTTCTGTGCCCATGACCACTCGTGACGAAGACCTTGCCTTTGAAGCCGGAGACGTGGGTTTGATTTCCGCTTTTGTTCCCCAAGGCCCTGCACCATTACGAATTTTGTAACTAAAAATCACTGAGTCAGATAGTTCGGTCGCCAAAGGTCTGAAATCCTCGTTTCGCTTCAACTTAATCGTTGTCATCATGTATTAGAAGTTTTATTATTTCATTACGCTCAAATTAACTAACAATTAAGATTCATGAGCGAAGGCATTTATCATTATTATTGAAGTCTTCCCGAATTTTTAAATATATTTTTATCGTCAAATTTCCAGCCGATTAATTGCTGTATTCGTTTTTGTTTTTGTTTTTTTTTTTTTCTTTTCTTTTAAGAATATACATTTTATACGTTTAAAGGATGTGGTACAGTCGTAGATTGATAAGCGTGTGCCAGGGTAGAGCGAATAGGGTGGATGGGGAAGCATTTCAAACCGTAATTCGATATACTTGACCGGAGCAATGCGACTTGAATACAACCGGAGTATTGTCATGATGAACCAACACTTTTTTTTTTTTTTTTGCCATTTCCGGACCTTTTTCTGAGATCCCTGTCTTCATTCTTTAAAAAATATGCGCCAATAATGGTTTTCCCCTTTTCCTAGTCAATAAAGAGAATTCTTTTTTTGTGTCCCAAAAATTTTTTGTCAACATCTTTCCAGGGGATGGCACGCATTTCGCCATTTTCGGAATCGGATCGCCTCGTGTGGTTCACTATTTAGAGTGCTGTTTTATTTCTTATGTATAGTAATGAATCCGCATTTCGTCCATAGTCACAAAACGGATTAAAAATGTATTTTTTTTTAAAAAAAAATTCAAACAGTCGGCCGACGTTCGCATGCGATCTAGCTTTTGCTCAGGGGTGAGTAGACGCAGCACCCACCTGGCTCAAGGTTTTTTTCACGTGTAATTCATTAATCATTATACAAAATAAATTAACCCGCTCCGTTGATACGCCAATGGTATCTGCTGATTCGCACAGCTTCTCTCGTCTTTCAGCCAAAACAGTATTATGGAATTTATTATTGATTTCTGGCCTCATAGCTAATTTTGGAACTCCAGGACGTGGTGCGTCTTCTACCACACTTGAACTCACTTGTCCGAAGTCAAACGGTTTCATAGGAAGGGCATGTGTCACCCAATGTAGCAAAATACTTTCATGAATTATCTTTGTTGTTTTCCCTTCCAAGCGTATGCGCATGCGCAGAGCTGGTTTCCCACCAGTTCAAACATGTGACTCTCACTTGCAAATCACATGGAACCAGAACACAGCCGCCTGGCCTACGAACTCTATGCAAACCACTCTTTATTGTTAACCCGTATTATTAACAATATTTATTATAAACCTCCCCATATGCCAAAATATCTCATATGCTACTCCTGAAAAGGTTAAAGGAAGGAACACAGCTCACAAGGGCGTAGATTTAAGATGGTTTGTAGATATTAGAGGACTTAACTTATTTTCAAGAAAAAACATTCTTTTTTTGCAGGTACTTCATATTATAAAATTCAGTTTTTCCCTTCCAGCCATAAAAGCCCTTACGGAGAGTATATATAACGAAAAATATGTGAACTACGGACAAATCTGAATTAAAAATTCAAACTCTTAAACACCAAAAAATTACAACATTTAATTTAAGTGTATCGGGAGTGAATTCCATGATTTAATTATGAAAAGCAAACATTATTACATGCTATACACTCAATCACAAAGTACAGACCCATTAAAGATGACAAAAATCGATATCTGTACATATACATTGGGCATATTGGTAATAACTTTGTTGCATCATGAAGCTATTTGTGTATGCAATCATCCCTGGCATGTCGTTACAAAATAAAAACAGGAAGTTTAATTTGCAAGAACTGTAACGTAAACTCCATACGGAGCGAGAAAATGCTGAGGCTTAGTAAAACTAGGAAGGGAGAGGCCTGGGGAATGGAGTTGGTGACAGGAAGTCGTGTGAAAGAATGCTGTTGTTCTGTATGATGTGTGAAAGGGTCAGTCAGGAAATAGGAGCGAAGAGAACTTGATGGAGGCAGAATCATCTTCCTTGGGTCATCAGAAAGGTAATTATATGTATTTAGTTCTAACTATTAATAAATTGTTCATCAAGTGAAGTTTTCATGTAATCTTAATACAGCTGTTTTCTCCCATTAGTTTTCCAATCGCTTGATCCGGTAAGCTGTGGTAATTGAGGAAAAGTTATAACTTTATTTGTTACAATAATGATGATATTGCCTGAGCACGAACCGGGAACGTCACAATATATAAAGTGTTTGTTCAGGTGTAGTTATTGAAATGTTAATAAATAATATATGAGATGTTGGCAATAAAGTGTTAAACACTGTATTTTTAATGTGTTAAAAACTTTGTTGTTTTCTTTTTCAACTATTTGTTTTTTCTGTTTATGTAATTTGGAAATGAATTACATTCTTTCAGTGGCCTAACTATATTTAAAAACTGCGTCCTTCTTGATATGTTTTTATTGAACAGACATGGGGTGTTTTTGAATATAATAATGTAAGCTTGTCTGTCCAAGAATTTGGTCACCTTGAGCTTGCTAGAAGTCCATCATGCGGGACCAGATCAATGAGATGGGCATCAGAAGGAGCTTAAAGTCAGACACCATACCGGAAGAGAGATGCAGATTTAACATCTAAAGATATCGATAAATTTGTCGAGTTGAATACCCTTGAGCAAGAGAAGTTGGTTGGCATTATCGACAAAGCATCTGAAGAACGATGTAGACACACAATGGAAGATGGTAATGAATTACCCAACTAATCAACGGCGCGTGAAATTGACGTCACGACGCCTGAGGTACATATTCTGATACAAGAAGTGAATCTCATTGGGTAATTCCGGACACCTGATTACAATCAAGAACAGGTGATGTACATGGGGGTTTTTCCTACTTTGACAGTTTTGTCTAGTCCCGTTCTTCAACTACATGCCTTATTGAGCATCTCTCTCTTTCAATGGTGTTTGTCTTTTACCGTGATATTTCATTTGTATTTCTTTTTGCAACTTTGTACAATGAGAAATGCAATTTGTTTTACCAGGCAATTTTTTTTTCGGAATCTTAGAGTGGTACAAGTTTATTTCAAACGTTACCTTTCTGCATTCCATCACTGTACTTTCACGAACTCTTTTCACTGCGTCAACCTTTACTGGGGGCTATATCGGCCAAAAAGACTGTCAACTAGACTTAGACTTCCATACCTGAAATATAAAATGAAAAAAAAAAATAATATATTTTAAATAAACTTAAATATTTTAATAATGTAACGGAAATTATGATTTTACATGGCACTGTATATATTTATTCAAAAATTCACTTATTCTCCCTAAGAGCTATTCAGAAATGCATCCCAGTATCATTTTAGTCAAGAAAACAGTATATAAGGAAATGATAAATAATGCATGACTTCTTTTAATTAATATCACTGCAATGAATTGTCTAAATTTAATTAATTGAATTTCTTCCATGCCCATTTAAACACTTCATAATGATCAATAAATATGAATGCAATAAACAGGATGTATTGTTATTATTATACTGTACACATTACTTATCACAATTCAGAACTAAAATGGCCTTTTATAGCACTGTGGTACTAACACTACCTACAAAACAGGCTGTTTACATTTCACGCTCAAAATGGTGACCATTGGCATTCAATAAATAAGTGCATTCTGTGGATGAAGGACGCCCCAGATCGTTCTATTACTTCCTCCTGAATGGCTGTACAAACATCAATAATGCTTGCTGCATCTGGAGACAGAATCCTTGACCGCTTCTCCTTAGTGGCGTAAGGTCCGGGAATCGGGAAGATCAACTAACTGATAGAAGTGCAAAGGGTAAGTAGTGCACGGTTATTGAAGAAACCGAACTGTTTAATGCCTTGGTTGTACATATTACTTACCCAACGCAGGTAGGTACATAGGGAACCTTTTTCCATGAATTGTAATAATGTTTGAAGATGGTCTATTTAGAGTGGAATCCACCCTGCTCTACTCGTAAATAACACTGGTCGACAGCCATTTTGCATCTGACATGTTATAAATAAATTAGTACTAATTTTGTGCACCTAAATTGCACATAAGCTTTTAGAGTTATTTAGATTTTTAGATTTTAAGTCTTTTGCTAATCTCTGTCCTTTTGTTTACATGTCTTATGTCTTTTTGTTCCTACCCTTTTAAGATGTATTATAGCATAGAACTTTTAAAAATAATCACTAGATAGCAAGTTCTCTAAAAGAGGATTTATGATCTAGCACGTGTTGAAACATGCAAGAAGCAAGAATCGTAGTTTTCTCTCGGTCCTCTTTCAAAGCAATTAAAGGATACAGAGGAAAAACAATCAGTCTATTTTTGGTGAAATTTGAGATTTTGGTGCCAACGGATTGTAGTTATGTAGCACTACATTCCAATAGTTCCATATAAGAAAAACAATTTGCTCATAAAAATCAGCATTGAGAAAATAGCTTCCAAGGGAAAAAAATTAAAGAGTCTTTGTAAGATGGAAAAACAATTAGAGTCTGCATACACAAAATGGATGTAATTTTGTATTACTTCAGAACAGTCTAATTTAATGTTAGTCAGCTTTGTTATTAACCTATCTATGAATCGTTGTGGCTGCTATTTCACTGCATTGTTGTTCAGGCAAGACTGTGTTACTGTTGTGTGTAGAATTTCGACATGAAATCAAGTAATGAAAATATCTTAGTTCATTAGAGTAGACCAAAGAAAAGATCTAAACATTGTAGAGGCATTAAATCAATGCGTCATATTCCCGGTGAAGATTGCAAATGTAGTAAACAAGTGTTTCGTGAAAGATGCAGAATAGGAACGTGAATTCAATTTACCTGGTAATAAAAACTTAGCACAGTGTATACTTGCTTTCTTTAATATTAGTTTTACCAGTGAACGAAGAAGACCACAGAAACCAGAAGAAGACAGCCACCTCAGGGACCATTGTTACTCTTACAAGGCATATGTACAGAGGGAAGGAAAAGCTATTGAAATTCCAGTATGTTACAAAACCTTTATGAATCTTCATGATTGGAATGAGTCCATCAGAAGATGCTGCATGAAACCACCTCCCTTCAATATTATGGAGATATTTATTTTAAATCTTGGTTTTACTTTCTTAATATAGATTGCAGAAAGACATGTCCAATGGAGATGAGAGAAACAGCAGACAAAACCTCTTCTAGATCTATAACTAGTCGAACAATCTACAATACCTCCTGGGAGTCTCATGTTATTGTTAACAAAATGTCAGTACACAGACTGCCCCGTCCTATTCAAGTTTAATTCCGCTTTCCAATGCCAAATATAATGACTTACAATGTCTGAAGAGATTCTGTTCTGAAAATACTGAGATTTATTTTTCAAGGTTACCTGTAATAGACAATGAATTTGTTAACAACAGTGTTTCATTAATGTTAATATTTTCCTTAGCAAATATCAGATATGTACAATTTGCTACATTCAATAAAATGTTTTTGTCTACAAATATGTGTACCTTGATTTATTATTGTTAAATAACATGACCAAATAGCACATGATACTAATTTCAAAAGAAGAGTCTGTTAGAACACTAATAATAATTCTAGAAAAAAAAGCAATTTCTGTACATCTAATGTGTTTGATTTTGCAGCGTTTTTAATTTTCAAATTACCTCCTAGAAAAAAATAAAAAGTGGACTTTGGTTGTTTTTACCTCGTGCCCTTCAGTTTTTAATGTAGTTTTGGGGAACACATAAGATAATAACTACTTTCCTTTATTGAACGATCTTTTGAAAACTACAAGAACATGGGGTGTAGAATGTTCGCTTAAAAGTCACTTTTTGCATTCACACCTTGACTTCTTCCCGGACAATTTGGGCGCCATAAGCGATGAGCAGAGTGAGCACTTTTAGCAAGACATCCGTATGGAACATCGTTTATCAAGTACACTGGAACTCTTCAATGATGGGCGAGTATTGTTGGTGCCTTCTTAGGGAGTGTGATTGATTTATTTATGAACGCTCTTTAACATCTCAGGTCATCAGCGTCCCATTCAACTCAGGGCGTGAAACGGCCGACAAATTTTGCTCAGAGGCCACTCTTTCAGGCTTGAGGTTCTTTTTCGTGCCGTAAATCTACGACACAGGACCCACGGCTTTACTTCCCTTCCGAAGGAAGCCATACTTAGGATTTTTACGCCCGGAAAAATCCATCGATCCTGGCCGGGTTCTAACCCGCGATCTTGGGTATAGGAAGCAAGTATGGTAACCACTACACCACCAGAACCGACCTTAGGGAGTGTGATACAAAAGAAGAGCATCATCGGAACACTTTTCAAAATAAAGAGTAAAATTAAAACTTTATTGTGAACTAAAAGTTAGATCTTCTTGCATCATGTTCACAAATATATTGAACCATGCAAATATTATTCAGTTCTGAGTTTGAATTTCTTGCCTGTACTTAATTATTGTCAATGTTCGTCAGTGGTGTCTTTTTAAAATCATGCTGTATATGTAAGTACTGTAACCTCATAGGGAAAAACTGATTTTTCCACTGAATTATACAACCCAAATTAGGTAAATCCACATATTTATTAACCTAAGTGTAATCGTTTTGATGCCTTTAGGATCTTAACGTGCACCCATTGTATTGTACATATGTGTGTGTTAGTATTGTATATTTAGAACATGTGACTTGATAAAGAAAAGCTGTTTTTTCTACTGAATTCAACACCCCGAAAACCTAGGTACATTTCAAACCAGATACAGAAGAGAAAATGTTGAAATGTGTTGACTAGTGTAATCGACTATAACTCGACTTTGTTGAGCTTTCACAAAACATCAGCTGTTGCCAGGCCAGCAAGTTCTTCATTGTAATGTTCCTTCTTAATGGATTGGTGGATGGAAAGAAATATGTTTAATTAATGATCGTGAACACATCCGATCCCAGATTTACCTGCGTTATTTATCGCGTTCACTGCAACATGTTACTGTGACCAACTTTTAGTAAAACAGTGCGAAATCTCTTAGTAGGTATGCTTGTTTGACAGAGGACTTACTAAGGCTGCTTTCCAAATAAATTCCGGAAGACATACAATTATTATTTCCTTGATTAGAACATAATACTGCTTCAATTTTTCATTCAATATACAGTACGATAGACTCTCTCTCTCTCTCTCTCTCTCTCTACTCCCTCTCTGTCTCCTCTCCCTCGGCTTTACTTAACTATTCATACCACGAACTATAAGGTGTATAGCCATACAAATGCCAAAGTCAATTTATTTGCAGGCGAAGTTGTATAAACGTCTGGTTCAACAGCATCCGCTTTCGTAACTTTCTCTTGATAATGTAACATTATTGAGATGTAAAGTCCCTAGTGACACTTTTATTCGTGGAACTAACAAGATGTCAGTGCCTACATTTACTGCAGTGTACCTGATTTCATTAACGTTCCTTCGTACAGTTTGCGAAAGAGTTTCTTCCCAAAGACTGCGGTGTCTAAACATGTCAGGAGAGAGGGCGAAATCACCTCCTTACAGTCGTTACGAAAGAATGACGCATCCAATCTTTGGAAAATTCTGCCGTGATTACTTTGTTCCAATGGCGAATTAGGGTTAAATTATGAACATTTCATAACATTTATTTATAAATATTTTTTCAATCCAGTGTATAAGGAAAATTTTTATAATATGATTTCCTTTTCACTAGCTCATCAAAATATTTTGGAAAGTATTACCTTTATCTTATCGTTTGATCCCAGGGCAGCAAGAACATAACTACCTTGTTTTCTTTTAGTCACAAAATTTACTAGATTATTGGAATGACAGGACAGGTGAAGCAAACAATTTTCTTTCACTCCTCAGTCGGAGCTTACAATTATAACTCGTGAGCGCTATGAACGCGCAGAACAGATTAAGCTAAATATAACGATCCTTTGATATTGCAATATGCAAGCGTTCGGAAAATGGGCTTTTATTTTTATGTGGAAAAGAAACCAACAATTATCACATCATTGTTGAAAATAGTTCTCTCTCATACAGTGAGGTTACTTGAATTACGGACCGGCAGAGCATGGTTGCGCGTTGGAAGCTTTTCATAAATTAAGAAGTAGTATATCGTCACAGAATTAAGAAGTATATATCGATCGTCACCAACTAGGTAGTTGTTACTTATGATGTTGAGGTACTCGCAGGTCATTTTTGAAATTGTGGAAGCAAATATTGGCATTAACATTGACGCAAATAAATGCAACATTTTCCACAGGGCATATACACTAGGAGCGTTTTAAAACTTCTTGACGCGACCAAAAAAAACACACCATTTAAGAGAATTTTTTAAAGCATATTCACTTCGTAAATCAATTTAGTCCAACGACTTTCCAAAAATTTAAAACCATCAGTAAAATAAGATTTGTCCAACTATGAAAGCTAAGCGTATATCTTAGCTTCACCTTCATCATTGATATGCACCTTCATCCATCCAGCCATTTCTTCAGGTTTAGCTACAAAAAGTAATCGCTGGGAGCCAAATCCGGTGAATATGGAAGATGTGAAAGCACTTGAAAGCAAAGGTCATGCAGTTTTGCACCAACATCCTAGACATGTGTGAAGGTGCAATATCGTGAAGAGAGGACTTTATTTTTCGCAAGGTATGGACGTTTACTTTGAATAATATCCTTCAGTTGGTCCAGTAGTAAAGCGTAATACTCTCCAATGCCCTTCCGGAGGTACTCTATGAGCATTACACCATTTGAATCCCAGAAAACTATAGCCATGACTTTTTCTGCAGATGGAATTGTTTTTGCTTTCTTTGGTGCACTTTCATTGTTGCCACCAACTATTTGGGCTGCTCTTTCCTCTCTGGTGTATAATGATGAAATCGTGTTTTATCTCTTGTTATGAAACGTCGGAGAAATTCACTGGAATTGCGTTTAAATAAATCTAAACACTGTTACGATATGTTCATTCGAATGCATTTTTGGTTTAATGTTAACAAACGCGGCACCCATCGAGGGGAGAGCTTGTTCACGTCAATATACTTTGTGTAAAAGTAGTGGACACGGCCTATTCAGATCTTTTAATGCCAACCACCTTCCACACGTTCAATCGGCGATCATTGAGTTCGGCATTGTAATTTTTTTTTTTTTCGCAATCTCGTCGGTTGTAGCAGCTTTGTGACACCCTGAGCGCTCATCTTAAATGGATGTAAAACCACCCTTAAATTCAGCAGCCCACTCTTTAACCGTCAAAAATAAAGGGGAGGAATCTTTTAATGTGAAATCTAACTCCGTCTGTATTTTTGTTTGGGTTAAACCCTTTAAAACCAAGTACTTTATCACATCTCGTATTTAAGTATTTTTTTAATTTTGTACAAAATGTTAGCACTTGTTTCTTTACACAATCGTCATAAACAAGGAACTACACTTATGCGCCTGAAACTTTTCAGCGCCCCATCTGAAGGATGATATTTAACTATTTCTGTAACTATTATAGAAAATTGAGCATCTTCACTACATCTCTGAGCCAGGCCGAGAACGTTTAGAATACCCCTCGAATGATCAACTATATTTAAACTAATGAACAGCCAAGAAAAGTTATTCTCCAGAGGTCTTAGTTTTAAGACAAGCTATATTTGGAAGTTAAATAATATTTAATTCACTGTCAACACCCATCAAAAATATAAGCAGGTGAACCTAATTTGCTCTCTCTGATGTTTCTTCAACATAGAAAACAAGTTAGTGTTTTTATTCCTTCCTTTAATTGTTTTTTTCTGATCGCATAGCAAGTCTTCAATGTGCCTCGTTACAGTATTACACAGAATATTTACTAAATTAGGGCACATTTCCTCAGTCGCTACTATGAAACAGTCTTACATTTGCATAAATGGCTAATTAAAGAAAAATTTAGCTCCATTAATGAGAATATACACCTAAAAACAAAGAAACAAAGGGAACAGAGGCAGCAAAGCCAAGAGATCAAGCTAAATCTCATGTAATAGTGTTCTTCCTCATAGTCGATATAAGGCAAGTAGACCCCAAATATGAAAAGTCATTCTCAAACATGAAAGAAAAACATCCTTCCTTAAACGCATGTAGCTGTCGGGTGAATGCGCAGCATGATAGTGAAAAAGAAGGAACAATAAATCGATGGTGCATGCATTGCTTTGCCTTCACTGTAGCTCTGACCTATACCAAAGAGAAATGTTTATACCTACAACAAATGCAATTTATCCAGCATCTTAAGCTGTGGTGCGCAAAATGCAAATTATATGTATTTCCCAGCAAATAAATTGCCCATGCAGTTTGAAGGTTGAAAGATTAACAGCCTAGCTTTGCTGTATGTGAAAATATTTAATGAAAAATTGAGGTACACATTACAAGTCGCATTATTTCTGTGTCTCTAATATTTCATATGTACAGTTTATTATAACACGATTAATTCGGCTTTATGATCCTTTATTATATATTAAAATAAATATATTCTTTTATCAAAGAATCCTGATTTACTAAACTATTAGAAATTACTAATAGGAATTAAAACCTACTATTCATGGACATAAAGATCGGCAACTCCGAATAATCAGCTAATTTTGATTCCAAATAGCATTTTATTGGATTGGGTTGGATTATTAGAGTCGGAGGAGAATGTTTAGATGATTCAATTTTGCTAAAGGGCTGGCTGTTTCTGTCTACGCTCGCATGGAAGCGCTACCGGCAGAAAGGAAGCTGTGAGACACGAGATCCATTGATGATGAAATATGATGTAGATGGGGGTCATTAAGTTGTTTCCAAGTAAAACCCTCTGACCAAGCTAAGGAATAAATTCGAAAGCTTATACTCACAATCCTTCAAAGTATTCTACATCTCTCTCCATGCACATTGCAACCGCTTGTCAAAGGCACCACGGTACTCGGACTGAGATATTGTCAACAGAGCTGACTTTATAGCTTGAGCAAGGTCATGCACTCGTTTAAAAATTTTTCCAGAAAAGCCAGAATTCGCTCGAGGAAACAACCAGAAGTCGCACGATGTAAGATCAGTGCTGTAGGGTGGATGGTCAAGCAACTGGATTTTGGCAACTTCCAATTTCCTCAAATACGCATCTGTTCTGTGAGGAGATGCATTGTTTGTGCAAAAGCAACATCCTTGAAATTCCTGTCTTTGGTCGCCGCCGCCCCAGGTCTTCAAATTAAGAACCCAAAATAGGTCATTGTATTCTCCATGCCTTGTACTGCCATGTGTGGCCGAGGTCGTTAAGGCGCGGACTCGTGAGAGGGAGGTCTGGGGTTCGAATCCCACCAGGACCGTCCTACTTGATTGGGGTTTTTTCCAGGTTTTCCTCAGTCCTCATAAATGGCAAATGCCGGGGAGATACCCTAAACTTAGGCCTGGAACGTTTCCTTCCTTAAAAAAAATTCTCTTTTCCCAATTCATCATTTCATGATGCCTCAGTTGTAAAAAGGGGCGTTCAACACTATTCCATGCCTTGTCATTCCTTCTGGCATACAGTCAACCACTAATGGGCCTTCATAGTTGAAGAAAACAGTGAACATTCACTTCCGAGAACGAAAATCTTGACGAAGAACAGCTCTTGGGTCTTTCTCATTTACTCAAACGCAGTTCTGAGCTTTATTTGAGGTGATATAGTAGTAAAACCAACTTTCATCCTCAGTGCATATATCTGTCAAATGTTTAGGACCTTTTGGTGGAAGCATGCTCAGCTTCCTTACACGTTCCTTTCTCCTCCTCTTCTCTTCGTGGTTAGGGAATATGGAGCCCATTTTGCAAACCTTTATCACAGCTTTGTCAGTGCTGCCAACTAACATACTTTGCATTTCAACAGTAATATGTCGATTTTCCTCCACCAAGTTCCTCACTCTTTCAATTGTTTTCTCGTTCACAGACAGCTTCCCGAGGCCGGCCGGAGCTAGGACTGTCTTTCAAAGTCTCTCGTCTTTCCTCAAATGATCGAATACATCTTGCAATGATATCAAATAAACTCACTTGATAGCCATGAACAGCAATCATGTCCTCATGTACTTTTTTTTTTTTTCGCTCTTTCTCCTAGCTCATAACGTGTGAAAATGTAGAATGTAAAGTTTTCTTCAGAAATATTCATGATTTTTCACCAGCTATTGACACAGGACGGAACTCAACAGACTGTACGACAGTGACCATACAAGTTTAAAATTGCACTTATGCATATTTTGATGGCTTAATGTTATTGTTGTCCGCTATGTTAGATACATTTTGTAGACATTATTATCCGACAATGGATAGGCTAGTTGCAAACCTTTTTGAATACCCCTCATACAGCGGGGTTATTTGAGTTAGGGGCCAACTGAGCGCGACCGCTTACTATGGAAATGCAGCCGCCGCTACCGAAAAAAGGGAGACAAAGTTGCCGAGTGTTATTTTACTATTTATATATTTACTACAAGCATAAAATGATAGTGTATTTAAAAATGATGATAATAATAAGCACCAACTATAAGAGATGCAGCAATACATTGCTGGCATCTGAGTAAAGTATTTCTTACTTTTCTTCTGTAAGAACAAGGCGGTTCGGAACATGTTTCTTGTTAATGAGAGAACCTATCTTTTAATAGTTGGCAAAGTGGAACACGGAGCAGGATATTTTCTTGCAATTCGCCTTACCATTTATCTGCAAGAATTAGCACTCACATATGTATTACATTAAAACCCAATCTTTGCGTCTTCACTGATCACGTTTCCCTCAAACTGCCTGCATATACATTATCGGCCTTGACGACTGGCTTTTCCCGGTATGCCACCATGCTCTGCCGGCTCGTAATTCAAATGCCTCACTATATAAGAGAGAACTATTGTCAGCAATGATTTGAAAAATCTTGGTATCGATTCCACTAAACCAATTACATTATCATTATATCAAAGTATAGGCACAATGCTGTAGCTTAATCTGCTCTGCACGTTCGCAGCGACTTTTGAGTTACAATGGTCAGATCCGCCTGAGGAGTGAAAGAAAATTGTTTGCTTCACCCGTCCTGTCATTCCAGTAATCTGGTAAATTGTATTAATAAAAGGAAACAGGAATCAAACGATATGTTCAAGGCGATACTTTTAACATTTGAATACATTTAAATTATGAACTTGGTCTGAAGTTAACAACGTGCCGTTCATGAAAAGTTTTCCTCATTTCTAAAAATCGTCCTGGAAGGTTCATCTTTCATTTTATGCCTAACCTAATTCTTCATTGTCTACGAGAAAGCATTTCTATCCACATATAGCAAACTTGACAATGTTTTAAAGGGAAGACAATACTTTTTCATTAGTAGGTTACATATACTTATTATATTTAAACGTATCAAGTCCCTCGCTCCCTCTCGACCCCTGATTTTCCCTTATAACTTTCAAATTAATTATTTAATTTAGTTACACTTGAAAAACTCTCTGACTCGTATGTTGTGGGTGCCTGAGAAGGACGATTGCGTATGGTTTGTTATTGCTACACTAATTGAAGTATTGGCTTGTACTGTTACGGAATTACCAACAAAAAAATTAGCACCCTCGAAGCTTTAAATTGAGTTCCGTGGCTCAGCGCTCGATTCCCGGCGTCTCTGCGCGTGGATCTTACAGTTTTTCTCCTCTTTTTCTCAAGTTTTCTGTCAGACGTACATCCTTCGATAAAAAAAAAACAAATGTCATCTTATGTGTTGGTCGGCGAACTTCGGAGACGCTCGTAAACGCTGTATTCACACCTCGCATGCATGGTCACAGCCATAAGCTTAAAGTAGCAGTGGCCGAACGGTTTAGACGCCATTGCTTTTCTACGTCAACTCCTGGGTGCAAATCCCACCCATTTTTGCTTTTGTATTATTATTATTATTATTATTATTATTGGTTTATAAGTGTTTATGTAGAACACCATGTTGCCTTAATATCATTTTATATTTTAACGATCATTTGAGTTTTATGACATTACCTATGCACACACGAAACGTAATCAAAAACACGGATTTTTTACAAATAACTAAATAAAAACTTTAACAGAAATATTTATCTGCTAAAGTGAAAACACACATAAACAATCACAAATTAATATCGGGTGTATGAACCCTCAGAATGTATAACTGCCCTCAATCTTCGGGGTATAGATGATGTCAGATTTCTACAGTAGTGTGGACGAGAGGCTACAACATCCCAGGCTTCTTGAATTTGTACCCATAAGTCAGTCATCTTTTGTCCTTCGTGCATGTGCAAGGAATGCGTGTGCAGCATTTGTGTTACTGCATGTTACAACTCCAACTCAGCCTGATAAATATTCTTCTTTTCTTTCTTTCAAGACCATCTAATTTCTAGAGAACTTTGGTCACCAAAGTTGTCTACCTTTATCCCACCATATTTCTTCCTATGGAGTAATTCTAAAAGCGAATGTTTCGCAACAAGCTACGAACCCTCATGAAAGGGGAAAATAAATACTTGGCGAGAAATTGAGGATATGAATCCCAAAGTGTCGGTAACATGAAGATGCAAATGCAGCAGTGTAGATGCTAATGTTACTATTTTCAACATTTACTATAAGAGTATCGTTCCTATAATACGCCAAACAATGTTATTATCCAGTTCCACTGAATTACATCCATTAGTTAGAAAGTTATAAGGAAACCTCACGGTCCGAGAGCATAGTAATAAATATATAAAATGCAGAAGAGTTGTTGATACGGTTTAATTGCGCACACTCTTTAACAACTCAGATTATCAGCCTCTCATTCAATTCAGGACGTGAAACGGCCGATAAATTTTGCTCAGAGGTCTCTTCTTTCAAACTTGAGGTTCTTTTTCGTGACATGGGACCCATGGCTTTACTTCCCTTCCAAAGGAAACCATACTTAGCATTTTAAGTCCGAAAAAATCCATTGACCCTTGTCAGGGTTGAACCGGCGATCTTGGGTGTATGAGGCAACTATTGTTAACACTAGACCACCAGGACTGGCAAGTCTGAGAGAAAATAGCAATTTTTAAATGAAGAATTGAATTCTTTGCTGTGAATGTTTCGTTTTTTGTTTAAGTTTTTTCGTAGATAAATGAAATCCAAATAACAGGAAATGCATCCATGAGAAATGAAATTTCACGATAAGTAATGCAGGCAAAATAATAAATAATAGATTTACACAGATAAACCATATAAATCATGCTGCTAGAAACAAATTTAAACATAAGAACAAAACCTTGTAAAAGTGCTGCTATGAAATGCTGAATCACTAGCCGAGAAGAAAACGATCCTAACTTGGCCTCCAAAGGAAACGATAACTAAACATTAGCATTACGAGGTTTGTAATAAGCTGTTTAAACAGTGCACAGTTCTCCAGCTTCCAACCAAGCACTCTGCACACTACAATCTCAATCCATTTCTTTGCAAAGCGTCCAATAGATATTTTCCTATCTTAAATTTGTTCTGGAATACTTTTTCTATACATTTTCTAACATTGTTTAAGTATTATATAGTAAGACTGCTACAGATTTTTTAGATGTCATCAGTTATATAATTTTGTGCTTTAAAACTGCTGAAAAATGCAACCCGAGCTTTCGGGACGTACAAATAAGCGGTTAGGTTAGGTTAGGTTAGTTAACTTTTGGGAGCAAGCGAAAATTAGCTTCCATGGTTTTTATTTAATAGTTGTGTCATGATAGTGACGTTACAAGACGATGGTGTGATGTAATCAGTTAGAACGTAAGTTATTAAGTCAAGATTTTAGCTTTCTCTTTGGCTTAAGTTTAGATTCTATTGCCAATTGAGTTTTTACAGCCTTTTTGAGAAGAACTGCTCTAAAAACTTCTAAATTTCGGTTCTCATACAAGTTTGAGCTATTATGGTAATGAATGTTACGATAAAAGTGTTATTGATAAAGAGAATTGGTGTGAAAACAGTAGATAGAGTTTTGTTAGAGATATACACAGTTTGCGGCAAAACAAACGAACTGGGGTTACCGATCATTTGCTGTCCAAGTTTCCATAGCAATGAAAGATTTATTTATTGTATATAACAGTTTGACACATTGTGAACTCAGTTTGATGTTGATTTCTGCAATTATAGTTCTCACGACAGAAGAGAAGGTGTTTATCGTGGAAAATTATTTCCGGTTATACAAAGTAAGAGTCAGAATGGACCCAGTTTGCTTCACGTTAAAGGCAGTATGAAGAGAGATTTAATAAGTAGGTACCAAATAACAAAATAATGTTAGCTATCGTTGGGAAGTTCCGTCGACGGGATCAGTCTATGTGAACGATAGGGGACAAGGTCGCCCAAAACGTCACCAACAAGTGTTCAGAGTGGCCAAAGCGTAATCTACCAGAGAGACTAAGAGAGAGGTTTGAGCGATAGGTCTGCAAGCGGATGTTTAAAGAGCTGGGTGAATTTGCGTTACAAATTAAGTTTCTCAACGTCTAATAGAAGCGAGCACGAGTGTTCTCTAAGACGTATGAAGATTCTGCAACATGTGGTTTTCAGACGAAAGCCATATTCACCTTGATGATTACATCAACATACAAACAACTCGGTTTTTAAGGTTTCAATGGCCTGATGTCGTTATACAGAAACCACTTTACAGTGCGAGGGTTAAGATTTGGTGTACCATGTTCGGTCATGGAATATTCGTCCTTTATTTCGTCAAGAACGCTGCACAGAATCCGCAAACAGTAAACTAGGAGCGCTACAGAGACCTCAATATTACCTTATTCGTGCGGGATTTAGGGCGACAAAAACTTACCTCTCCAACGACAATTGGTGCAGCAAGATGCAGCAAGGCCCACACCATGGGGAATCACTTGCCCTTCTGCAAAGGCACTTTGGATCTCCATTGCCGTGTCGTGTCTGCTCTCCAGATCTCACGGCCCCTGATGCTTACATATGTTGACAGAATCAGTTTTCAAGACTGATAACTCAAATACAAATATTCCCGACATACGCGAGAAAATAACGTCTTTTTATGTCCTTACAGCAACCTTTGTCCAATAACATATTCAATAATCTTCAGAAATGTTATGAACAACGTGCAGCACGTGATGAAACTCATTGTGAACACGTTCTGTATCATGCTATTAACTAACATTTCAGTCGTTTGTTTTGCCGCATACAGTAGGATTGGTAACTGAATTCTGTGAAATGGTAGATTAGATTGGGTATCAGGTTAGTGTTGTACGCGCTTCTTATTAGAGATCTCCCTGTTTTGTGCCAGATCTCCGCTCTAAACATGCAGTTATGCTTGGTAATAGACTAAGAGAGTTGACTGAGGCTGTAACGCTTGGGGATCGCATTCTGGAAGTCCCGGGTTCAAATTACTTGGGGACGGCTATCCTAACCTCTGAATTTTTCATTGTTTTGCCTGGTCCCTTAGGCAAATGCTGGGATTTTACATTAATTTTCCGCTATCGTGTTCTGAATATCATTTAATTCCATTGGTTCTGTTACAGTATCAAAGTGCAAGAATGAGATGGGCTAGCTATGTAAGATGTGACGATAGTTTTGGGAAACCGCCACGGGTGGCCGAGGTCGTTAAGGCGCGGACACGTGAGCGGGAGGTCTGGGGTTCGAATCCCCCCAGATCGTCCTTCCTGACTGAAGTTTTTCTAGGTTTACCTCAGTCTTCATAAATGGCAAATGCCGGGGAGGTACCTTAAACTTAGGTCTGGAACGCTCCCTTCCTTTAAAAAAAAAATCTTTCCCAATTTACCATTTCATCTCATGTGTCATCAGTATCCACGCCTGTGGTGTCTCAGTAGTAAAAACGGGCGTTAAACACTATTAAAAAAAAAGTTTTGGGAAAATTTCTACCCAGGCATCTTGTGCAGATGCGGGCGCTTCTGAGGGGCTTGAATTCCTTGTAGGGTAGGACCGGGGGGGGGGGGCCTTGGCCGGCTACGGGATGCTCTATCTGGAAGCACTGCTAAAAATCCCTCGCGCCCCTGAATCTTTTCCGGAGGTTCCCCCATTTGGACGTAGATACAAACGAGAAAGGAAAGAGCGAAGGACAAAATATAAAATGGTTGAAAAAGATATGAGGTACAAACAAAAGAATCGACGAGAATAGAGAAACCAACAAGAAACACTGGAGGTAAAGATAATGAAGCGAAACACAAATGCCTTACAAGGCAGGAAGTATTGCTACAAGCATGTAAACAAATGTACTGTGGCTTCCGAGATAAAATATAGTATTAGACCAGGAATAAATACATTTCGTAACATCCCAGAGAGAGCACACTTTCTCCGCGCGTGTTTCCTTCACAGTCCAGTGACTAGCAAATATTTTTTCCCCTTTCAAGCCGTCATTAGTGCCACTGGCAAGACATGGTGCGTAACCGGCAGAGTTTGATGTCGTCTTCAGTCCATTCATACTCTGGTCTCAGCTGTATATGAAACATCTCAACGTTATAACGTTATGCATTTTAGTCTTTAAATATACAAGGTTAAAGACCAGTAGAGAACAGAATATCATAACGTAAATATTGTAGATACAAATACTTCCTAGCGATGGAATAAATAATAAGGTAATGTGTACTTTAAGTGGGTCTGAGCCCAATGACAGTGATACTTGAAATTAGGTTTATATACAGGATGATTATAAAATTCTTCCCTGGTTTTAGGGGTCGATAGAAAGTAAACAAGACAGACATAGCGGAAACGCTTGTATCAATGGATAGAATATCCCTCCAAGTTTTGTTCATTTCTTACAAGGGTTGGATATATCCTCCGTTGTGGCGCGGCGAACATCAACCCTGTAGTTAGGTCTTGCCACATCTGACAGTCCATACCAGCGACTGCATGCGTGATCCTCTCTCGCAGCTGTGCTAAATCATGCGGCAAAGGCGGCACGACACACGATCTTTGACATAACCCCCATAAGAAAAAATTACACGGGGTTTGGTTAGGTGACTGGAGGCCACAGAAGAAGAGAAGAGTCATCTCGAGTAGCACGTCCAATCCAACCACGAGGAATTTCAACATCGAGCTATTCACGGACGTCGTGATGAAAATGAGGTGGAGCCTCATCCTGCTTATATATAAAGTCATGGCTATCTGTATGTGAATGTGACACTAGCCACTGTTGAAGCATGTCCAGGTACACTGAACCAGTAACAGCTTTCTCCACAAAGAAAATTGGCTTATATTTATTGGCTTATATTTATGGCTTATAAATATGAACTTCATATTTGGAAATGAAATTTCTTGAACTATTAAATTACTTCTGGACATACAAACAAATACCTGAAGAAAGAGCATTCTCAGTAATAGAACCAATATTTAAAAAAGTAACAGAGCAAAATGTCAAAATTATAGAGATGTTCCAACTAAACATTATATATAGAAGGAATAGCAAATTAACTAATATAATAATAGAAAAAGTGCTGTTGAAAGAACAACCAGGCTTCAGATACTGCCAAAACATTCACATTGCAACAAATCATAGAAAAGTATGTTCAACAAAGAAACACATTTTATATACAGATACATCGGAACGTTTGATAAAGTTAATATAAAACTCTTAGGGAACATTTTAATACGATAAACAAAAAAATCCCATTGTGTTTTCCTTTTTAAACGAGTTTAGATACAAGATCTGTATTAAAAGTTTAATGTCTATTTTCATGAAATTGTTATAAAATAATCAATAATATTATAATATGTAGCGTAGATCATGTTTTATCATGTGTTAGTAATGAATAATTTATAAACCCATTCATTGCCTAAAAATGAATTTGTGTGATTCATTCGTCAGCTTCAAAAATCTGAGAAAATTGGCAACATGATAGCCAAGAGTATTTGATCAAAATAATGCACTCCCATTTGTATACTTCAATGTCAATTTCAACCTTACTTTTCATAAAAACTCATGCAATCTCCTGGTTGTACCTTAACATCAAGCACTTTCTTAATCACCAATTATTCACTGATCTTCAACCAATTCTCTATTATTAAACCTTTCCTTCACTCTTCAGTACCCTTACATTTCGACATAAGGCATGTCTTCTTCGTCCTCTTCACGTGTGAACATTGTTTCAGATTCCAAATTAGACATTGAAATTATAGCAGTTCAAAATAATCACTGTCTTAACAGCGAATATTTAACATAAACTTCTTACAAATCTTCCTCGTGCAACATACAGGAAAGAAAAGGAATGGTTTAATTTGGAAGCTGAAACAATGTTCAACACCAATATGTGGAGACATTTCTTATGCCGAAATGTAAAGGTGCTGAAGAGTGAAGGAAAGGTTTAATAATAGAGAATTGGTTGAAAATCAATGTCCATTTCACCCTTACTTTTCATAAAAACTCATGCAATTTCCAGGTTGTATCTTATCATAGACCAGGAACTATTGTGCATTTGGACAAATTTGATCAGCTCTACTTCCAACACGATTGAGCTCCTGCGCATAATGCTATAGTAATTCGGACATACGTTGATAACGTTTTCAATAGAAGAGTGCTTGGACGTCGTGCAGCAATTGAATGACCTATACAATTCCTTGATCTTACCCAAAAAGATTTCTTCCTTTTTCAAAGTGCGTCAAAGTGTTCCAGGTAGACTCCAACGAAGCAATGACGCAGAAGGGAAACAGTTTGAATATAAAAAGAATTGAAATCCTTTGGTAAACGAAATTTAGTAAGTATGTTGTTACTTTTTCCCCGCCCTGTATATTATGTGATTGTTAAATTGTATTAACATCATACAAGAACCATCCACAGGGTTCCTTCCCTATTTCTTTTCCATTCCTTGTCCACATACACTCGTGGCATCCTGCAGAGTGAGTACCCAGCAGCTTGTTTTCCTGGTCTCAGGATTCTTTCGAAGGCAATGTCCTGTTAGATCTGAATATTCGGTGTAGGATGTTCATGATTTTACACACAAAGTACATCTTTTGTGCAGTTCTCTATACTTAGCTGGAAGGAGTGTCGCCTTCACAAGTTTCTGGGTGCAGTGATGTCGACCTTGGCTAGTGGGACGTGCGGATCAGCTGTGGGGTTCACTAACATCCCAGCAACATGCTCATCTCTGACTGGCAAGGCTACCACGTGGCCTCGACCGGAGGCACAAGGATAACCACTGAAGCGCTCTTCCTACTCTATGCTGCTGCATCGGCCTTGTGCTTTAGTAGCATCCCTTTTCAGTCTTGTGATAGGTAATGACACCTGCCCCTTAAAGTGGAAGATGGTTCAAGTGTTGTACACTTTCAAATTATTAGCCATAATGACCAGATTTACAAAAAAAGAACTAAAGTATCATCTACTTTTTGTGTACTTTAGGCAAGTACGCCTGTCATTTATCACTTGTGAGATGCATGTTCTCATACACGTTTATAAGTCACGTTAATAATGAGAGCACACAGAAGAAATCAGCAATAGTTTTAGGAACAGCCTTTATGTTCCACAGAACTGTATGAATAAAATTCCAAAAGAGATCGGAAACTGAACACAAGACTTTTTATTTGTGATCACGTCAGAATTCCCTCAGAAGTATGAAGTGGTTCCTTCTTAAAGGTTTATCAGAGGTGCTTCCTTGTACCTTGTTCCTTGACCTCCAGACAACTTTAAACACACGGTGCTGGTAAGATTTAACTCTCCTTTTTCTTGTTTATTCTGGTTATACTAAAAGCCATTACTTTACGAAGAAAATGGCCTTATTATTTTTGCATAATGTAAATATTTGCCAAAGTTATAACAGAGCACGACAGTTACGGCAATTATTTTGATTAAATATGCGGCAAACAAGGTACTTAAACACTGAAAATAGGCAGATAATTAAAATAAGGATTCATTAAAAGTGAAAACAGAGAGTAATGTCACTCATTATTAATGAAAATAGCTATTTAAGATACTTTAACTTCTTATCATATATTAAAGTACTTAAACTTACTTTTATTGGTTATAAACAACAACAAGATTTTTTTTTCAAGCTATCAACTGTCATAGTCAGCCGCTTGTCAGAGAGAACATTTTTCATCATGGAAAAAGAACGTTTTATTTCCACTGAAGGGATTGGAGCATATTTAAAACAACGGAAGAAAAACAGAACATTCACCTTTCAGGATATCATGGAAATGTTGATAAAAACAAAGTAAAGTAGTTTTGAATAGTCCTGGCGAATGAGCAAAAGATGCGCAGTGGTTTCTGGTCGAGTTCATTTTCTGTGTCTGCGTTTATATGGGAATCAGGTTAGTATCTCTGTTACTTCCGTACTGGACACATTGTAGAGACGGTTTATTGCACAGCTGTACCGCTCTCATCTTTCTAGCTTGCAATTATTTGTTACCTTTATGAAAATGAGAAACTACCCTCACCCCAAATTTCCTAAGATTGCTTTGCGCAGGTCGATACAAGATCATTCGCCAGGACAGTTCAGAACTTCCCTCGCCCTCTCCATTTCCTGCGTATTCGTATACCCGAGGTAACCGCGCGTTCCTTTCAATAATGAAGGTTTTGCTATTTAAAGATCTAAAGTGAATGGGTTGAGGAGAAAGGTTTTGATTGCTTGAAAACAAATAAATGTATAATAGGATTCTCAATGCATATTTTTGTAAGGTGAACATGTCATCTAATTTTTATATTTTTTATTTTATTTTGATATATTTAAATCCTATATGTGCGTTTTAAAATTCGTAAATAATTGCAGAAAAAATCCATAACGATCCAAAATAGGCAAAACCAAGTTTTAAAAATTAAAATAGACAATATAGATCCAAATAGGCAAAATAAAAACTAGCCCTACAGACCCTAAATGTACGGAAACACGTTCATTTTAATCTGACTCTTAAATATTAAAAAAAAAAAAAAAAAAATCTTCCAGGCTTTGATCATAACGTTGCCAGCATTCAGCTGCTTGTTTTTCTGTAATTTTCACAGCAAAGACACGAGCAAGTTTTGAGTTGTAACATTATAGATAACATAAATATATAAAGGTCTTCAATATGCTGAAACATTGCTAAATGCATATTTTAAAGAACTATTTACTATTATCTACATTAGTTAATCATACTTGATCAAAAAACAGAGACCTCTGAGCAAAATTTGTCGGCAGTTTGACGACCTGAGTTGTTAAACAGCGTCCGAAAATAAAACAAATCAACAATATCTGTTCAAGTCATAGTTTTGAGAAAAAAACAACTCTTTTTAATTTATTTAGAACATACTTCCCAAACCGTGCTTCTTGAACCCCTGGGGGTTCGAGGGGATTGCCAATTTTCTTCCCCTCTACTGGCGGATTTAGAGTGCTTTAATAGTTTTATTATTGCATGTTACACCTTGAATACCGATTGTGACCACCATGTACTTGTTTCCAGTTCTATAAACTTTCATTCCTGGCAGGGCCGCAATCCCTGGTTGATCATTATTATTTCTTTTTCCCCACGTTATCCTCAATCCTGATGAATGGCCAATGCTGGGGAAACACCCTAAACTTAGTCGTAAAACGCTTCCTTCTTTAAAAAATCTGTTTTCAATTTTATTATTTCATTTCAAGTATCAACATTCATCAGTATCCGTTGCCTGTGATGCCTCAGTAGCAAAACACACTACTAAAAAGTGGCGGATCCCGTATAAGAATATTCAAAGTTCAACCAATCACAGCTACAGCTGCAATTGCCACCATTTTATCGTTTGCGTTTTATTCCTTTCATTTTATCGCACCTACATGCAATTGTTTTTATGCAAATTTATCAAAACAACGCACTGAAATATCTTCATATCTTCAATGTGCACTAGAAATCAACAATTACCATGACATTTTTTTAATATATTATTTTGGTTTTAAAATTTTATTTGCTAAATAATCAAAATAAACAAAACTCAAGCTCACTATTCTATGATTCTGGAGCTACATATCAAAAACATAAAATATTTATTTTTATCAAGGAAAACGAAAGATTTATCAAATAATGGATATGTCCAGATTTTACGTTATGAAAATGTTAAAACATGATTCAAGTATTAAATAAGAGAAA